>OX439349.1:2400000-3600000 GCA_949319445.1 Mythimna lalbum | reverse complement strand
CAGCAGGCTATTAAATTTGACGTTTGGATTGGTTCTGGGAAAAGCCCAAAAGGTCTTGAATCGGCGAGATTGTCCGAAAGAGTTAGATAAAAAAAAAATATAGTGACTCAAACTGAAGTGGCAATAGGCAGGCCGTTGGGGCCGAAAGGTTCTGGAGTGTCGCCCGCGTACCGGAAAACGCAGAGTTGGAAGGCCTCCTTCAAGGTGGACCGATGACCTGGTGAAGGTTGCGGGAATCCGATGGATGCGGGACGCACATGATCGTTCATTGTGGCGACGCTTGGGGGAGGCTTATGTCCAGCAGTGGACGTCTGTCGCCTGAAATGATGATGATGATGACTCAAACTGGACAATCCACAGAATTATATGAATCTATAACGAGAACCTAACTTAAAATAAAAAATACAATATTAAAAAGAAAAAATAAAAGACTTGTATGTAAGGCTGCCAAATTGAAATGGGACTGGAACACGGGAAATGGAACACGTCTGCCGCATGCCTGACAAACTGTGGGCCAAAGTATTACATAGTTGGTACCCTGAAACCAGTGCGACGGGGTCACGGTAGACCGCAAAGGAGATAGCGCGAAGCAACGAGGATTGACATACTTATCATCAAATTTTAACGTTTAAAACGATCTGACCAGTTTTACTTGGCCTTATCATGAAGTGATCAATTACTAAGATCTGGCATGAATCGTTTGTCTTGGTATGGTCATGTTAAAAGGAGGGACGAAACGCATGTTGATAAAAAAGTTATGAGTTTACATGTGGATAGGATGGAGGGAGAGAGGGAGGCCAAAGAAAAGATGGATGGATTGTGTGAGCAGTGATATGAAAGAAAAGGGAGTTAGTGATAGCGTGACGACTGACAGGACAGTGAGGAAGAAAAAGACGTGTTGCGCCGACCCCAAATAAAACGGGACAAGGGCAGGAAGGTTCTGGAGTAGCGACCGCTTACTGGAAGACGCAGCGTCGCAAGGCCTCCTACAAGGTGACCGATGACCTGGTGAAGGTTGCGGGAATCTGATGGATGCGGGACGCACAGGATCGATCATTGTGGCGAAGCTTGGGGGAGGCCTATGTCCAAGAGTGGACATAGGCCTCCCCCAAGTGGAGTCCCCAAGTGGAGTCTGTCGGCTGAAATGATGAAGGGCAGGAAGATGATGAATTCTAAGATCAGGCCACGGCATAAACATAAAAAATATCACGTGTCAGAGCCCAGAGGTGACACCACCTCAAAGATATATAATAATACAAATATTCACGTTTTCTTTCACTACTACCATTATTTGAACACTTTCAAGGATCTTATCAAATATCGTAAAATAAATGCATTTGTTATCTGTAATGCAATTTGTGTTAGCACTTCAGATATTTTTTTAAGAACCTTGATAAATATGACTAAATCTGACTTTGTTTTGTACTTTGCACTAGGCGTTGCTACTGTAACTTATAATCGTAGCATAGCATAGCATAGTCAGCCTTATAATGTTCCCAGTGTTGGGGCTCAGGCCTCCTCTCTAGGAGAAGGAATGGGAATGGGAATGGTAGGAAAAATAGATAAAACCTCTCAGATTTTTCAGGGCCGTCTAGGAGTATAAGGTAAGTCGGGTATCCTAAAGCACCGGCCACACAGAACAGACGCAAGGCACGGACCCGTCGGAGTCGCGGCGCCCGTTTAATCTACTTGCATATAAAATGTATACAGCCGTCGCGAAAAGATACATCTTTTCGCGTCTGCGACGAGTCCGTGCCTTGCGTCTGTTCAGTGTGGCCGGTGCTTTAGGTTCGTGTGCGTATTTCAGTGAAACCTGTGCAGTTTAGAAGCAGATGCGCAATTGCGTCCTCCCCCTCCAAGCATGACTGTGATGCCTATTGTGTGGAGGTGCTTATTCAGTGTGCAGTGTCCGGGGATGGTAGGAAAGTAGAGGTACTTTATTTTTATTGACATCTGTGTGTGATAATAAATGACGTCAAGCGTATATTTATGCTAAACAAATCTGATGAAGCAAAAGATTATAATTAGTAAACTTTTTGGAACTACCCGAGTCAGTTAACTTTTTCAACAGACTATAGTACTCGATTTTACCTTGTCCTTTACTTATATTGCATTCGTTTTATATAACAAACGTTGTATAATTGTTTATTCGTTACAAATGAAAAAAAAAACTTTTACAAAGTGGTTGCCAACACGTGTAACAGCTAATATAATTTCGAGGAAGGAAAATTCTTTAATTACTTACATAAGATGGTTAAGTAAGCGAGCATTTCCTCAAAAACATCAGGGGGTGAATCACAAAGTTTTAATAAAACAATTAAAATAAGTAATCAGCAAATGAGTCATTTAATCTTAATGTTTGATATTTTTTGATTTAATGATTACTGTTGTATCAAGACAGGAAGTTTTTATTTTTCCTTCCTTAATAATGTCTGCTGTTAAAAGAATTGATTCAGAAAATGTACTTTACTAACTTCCTAACAAAGCAGTCGGGAAATCTACAGGAGTATCACAAGCTCTTGTAGAGGGAGGTGCAATAAGAGAGAAAAAGGTGCATACAAAAATAAGGACCATAGAATAGTATACTAATAAACATTGAAGAAATATAATACAAATATAGAATATATTCAAATTAATACACTACATACATACACTAAAACACTCGAAAAATTGGTCTAACGCTGTTATGATAGTTACTCCAAATACAAGCTTTTATTTAGTTTCAACTGTCCTGATGTTTGTCTGTAATCAAATCTTGTAAATTAAATTTGACCCACTTCCCGGTTACCGATTGAGCTGAAATTTTGCATGCATGTGTAAATGACAATGCAAAATTATTATGACAAGGAGCTGATCTCATGATGGAACCGGAAGGTGGCTATAGGAACTTGATAATAATAATAATAATAATAATAATAATAATTTATTTGCATCATGTTTTACATTTTACATTAAATACATAGTAGTGCATACAGTTTAAATTGAATATACAATAATGTGGCGACACCAGCACCCTTACTAAGTTGCCAAGACAACTTGTATTAAAGATGCTGGGCCCAACCCTAATTGGATGTTTCATATTTTCATTTAGGTACAGGTACAGCATGTTAAAACTCATTTTGTATTTATAATATGACTTGTAAATTATATGACTTAAGTAGACAAATAAACTATTTTAGAAAAGGAATTAATACAAAAAGAAAAAATTTGATGAGTGTGTAGTGTAGTGTGTGTAGGTGTGTGAGAAGGTATGTGTGTGTAATGTTGTTTGTGTGTGTGTATGTATGTGTTTTTCCTATATTTGTGAGTAATGGTAGCGAGTGATGATCAAATGATGACCGAATAAAGTTTTATCGGGAGGTGTATTGAGACGACAATAAGCTTTCAGTGTTGTCGTAATTAAGTGTTTGCAGCCAATTATTAAGTTTCTTTTTAAATGATATTATAGGGAGTGAGTAAAAGTTCAGTATTTTGTTAAGACTATTGTAGAGATGGGGACCTTGGAAACATGGAAACCTTCTTGTAAAAAAGTATTTACAGCGGAAGGGCTGGCATATCTTGTCTTTGCGTCTTGTGGTGATTATTTCATAGGAGGTTCTTTGATGCTGATATAGTAATATGTGCAAGATAAATAATTGTCTGACTGTAAGGACTTTACAGATATTATATAGTTCTTCAGTTGGGAAAAGGATGGGCCGAAAGGTACTAACTTTAAGCACGGCTCTCTGAGCTCGTTCTAGCTTCAAAAGTGCCGTTTTGGGTGCACCACCCCAAGCACATATACAATATGTTAAAAGAGATTGACAGAGAGCAAAATATGTACACCTAATAATTGGAGGTTCTGCTATGTGACGAAGACTACTAAAGACAAAAATCAGTTTTCTGATTCTTTTTGTCAGTAACTCTATATGAGTTGCAAAACTCAGGCCGTCATCAAGAGTCACACCGAGATATTTGACGGTTCGACAACGTTCCAACTCTGGACATATACATGTCGCACTGTCAGACAGTAAACATGAGTGGGCAACTAAAGCGTATGAGTCTGGAGGTTGAGTGGAATTTCTTAAACTGTACGTAAGAATTTTAGTTTTGTCAGTATTAATTGTGAGAATATGTAATTTGAGCCATTGTAAAACACTATTTAGTCCTTTTTGAGCGGAATCAAAGGTGTCATCCCAAGTATCGCCAGAGAAGGTAAGGACGGTGTCATCGGCAAATGCCACGATTCTTCCACCTTCCAGACTCAAATTACATAATTGGTTGACATAAACTAGGAATAGGGTGGGGCCAAGCACACTACCTTGGGGAACGCCGAATGTCACAGGTTCCTCTCTACTGAGGTAATTTTGTATTTTTACACACTGAGTTCGGTTTTGTAGGTAGTCCCTAAAGATGTTGAGTGATTGGCCCCGAATCCCGAGTTCCTCCAGCTTTATAATTAAATCTGAAATCGAAACCGTATCGAATGCCTTTTTTAGGTCCAAAAAAATTGACAATACTTTCTTTTTCTTGTCAATATTTTTTGTAACATGGTCGATGAGGTCAATTACAGCACTGCTAGTAGATTTATTGCGTCTAAAGCCGAATTGATTGGGAGAAAAAAGCTTTTTATCTTCCATGTAAGTCACAAGTCTTTTGTTGATTAGGCGTTCTAGAACTTTAGAAATGGAAGGTAACACTGCAATAGGTCTATAGTTATTCACAAGTTTTTTACTCCCACTTTTGTGAATAGGATGTATAATGGCCTTCTTGAAGTATAAGGGGAAAGTGCCGGTACGGAAACAGATATTAAAAATATGTGTGAGCAAGGGAACTAGTGTCAATGAATATCGTTTTAAAAACTTAGTTGAAATATTGTCCCAGCCTATAGCAGAATCAGACCTAAGTGACATTAGTATTTCCTCAACCTCCACCTCATCTGTGTCCAACATGACGAATGATTGTAGAGGTGAAGATATGGAAGCAATGTCTCGTAAAATTTTCTGACTACCAGGTGGACAAGAAAAGTTATCAGCAAGTTCCTTCCCGATGTTGGCAAAGAACTTATTTACTTTGTCCACCGAGAGCTGGGGTGAAGAAGAAGAATGCAGTAAATCGGTGTTGGGCATGTTTTGCTTGCTTGTATTAGTTACTCTCTTTATTACCTTCCAAATCTTTTTATTGTCCCCAGAAGCCTCGCTCAATTCTCTCTTGTCAAAATCTCTCTTTAACTTCTTTATAATTTTTGTGCAGAAGTTCCTATATCTTTTATATGTAATACTTAATGTAACATTATTTGGAGATAACTTGAGTTTTTTGTGCATTGCATCTTTATTACGCATACAGCGGAGCATACCAACGGTCATCCACGGTTTGAGTAAACGTTTCTTATTTGGGATCTTGATCATAGAAGTATGAGTATTTATGAGTCCAACTAGAGTGGTAACTAATCTTTTTGTCGCTTCATTAGCATCGGTAAGTTCATAAACTGCTCGGAAATCAGTAGTCCTCATCTCACTATCTAGAGTTTCATAATTAGTCTTCAAAATTTTGCATGAGCGTGAATTGATATTTCGTTCCAGATTAAGACAAAGCATTACAGGGTTATGGTCGGTGACGGAGGCATTTAACACTATGGTGAGTGCAGTCAAATTAGATTTGAGCATAATGTGGTCAAGACATGCACTCTCTCGAGTGGGAAGTGAGTGAGCAGGTAGCAGGCCATGAGAAGCTATGAGATCGAGATAGTCCGAGGTTTGGTTTGAAGATATAGTACATGCGATGTCAAAGTTAATGTCACCAACTATAATTATGTTTTTATATGTAATCAGGCTAGTTAAAAGAGCGTTTAGAGATTGTAGAAAGTTATTTACGTCTCTAAAAGACGGAGATCTGTATATACAAATTATCGCCTTATCGGTGCCGATTTTTAACACTAAACAACTAGCATCTGAGAAGTCAGGTTCTTCGACTGTGTAGTTTTCCATATTTTTAACATAAAGGACCACACCATCGTTCTGGTTTAAGTGTTTTTTTGTTTGATAATAAGAGTAGTTATCGATAGTCGGGATTAAATCATCATAACGTTTCAGCCAGCACTCAGTCAGCACTAGTATTTCGCAGTCAAGGTTTATTCTATGGAGGAGGGTTAAAAAAGAGTCAAAGTTTGCATGAATAGAGCGAATGTTATGAGTAATTATTTTTAATTGCTTTGAGGGGTTAGTGACATAGCTGGAGCATTCTTCGGGGTCACAATTAAATGTGGAAGAGACTGAGAGCTGATCTATATTGCTAATAATTTCTGTCACGCTATCCACTGTTAAATTGTTTTTTTTATGGGTGTACCAGATTGGGGCGTCATTAGGTAATCTGTACATAATAGATCTACGATATCGATAACGATCTTTTTAATACTACAAGTGAAGGAGCTTTTAAGGATGATTTGATGAATAGACGAATGGATGGTTGCTACTCTTACACGCAAAAAATGCTGGACGGATTTAAAAGAAACTTGGCTCACAGACAGTCTACAAATTAGAACAACACATAGGCTACCGTTTATCTTAGTTCCACGCGGGCGAAACCACGGGTAAAAGGTAGTGATGAATAGGTGAGTATGATATAAAAAATAAAGTGTGGTAACTGTGAATGTGTATAATAAAAACTGATGTAATGCAATAGATGTATTGTATTTGTTAATTGTTGTTGTGTGTAGTGATTGGATGTATAGTGTAAATAGAGTTCTAATGTACTTTGGTATTAGTGTGTTGACGTACATGTACAAATATATGAAAAATAGAAGAAAACCATTAAAAACTGTGATAAGTGCAGTAAAGTTAATATGGCATGCAATTTTCAAACGAAGCATCAATATTTTAAGTAGGTCACACTGATGGGTGTTTATAAATGTATCTAGTCATTTTTCTTGTTGCTTCAGACCTTCAAAGTCGGATTCATGTGTTATTCTCTTCGCCGGCGCTCCCTCTTTCTTCTTTATGTAAACTTTGCCATGTGATGTCCAGTGATATGCATATTCATTTAGCTTTGTAAACTCTCTTGCTTGATAGAACAGCTTCCTGGCTTTAGTGGTAAGACTCTCAGAAATGAATATGGGACTATTTCCCGGCATTTTAATGTGTGAACAGTTAAGTCGGTTGGTCTTGTGTTCACGGTTAAAGTTTTTAATGTTAGTTAGAAGTGTATCCTTCATTATGGTTGACGTAAATTCGACAGTAATAGGCCCATCTGTTTGGGGTTTCCTGTTACTGGTAAGCCGATAAACATCTCTGAGCTCAACGGTTTGAATTTTAGTGCTCACAGCGGTTCCCAGATTTTTTACAATATTTATAAGGTCATCTTTTGACTCATTAGATTTTTTAGGTACATTGCGAATTTCCAGACTTGATGATTTTGAATTTCGTTCCATCATCTCAACTTTATCCTCTAAAAGTCCTACATACTCCAATGTACTCCTCTTTTCACCCTCTAAAAGAGCCAATTTAGTCATGAGATCGTCATATTTACCACTCAAAAACTCAACCGTTTTTTTTAATTCCGTGATAGTTAAACGACAGAACCCCATCATGTTTAGGCTCGTATGATTCGTCTCGACGAGTATTAATTATATAGGTATACTGAGCTATAAAAGCGTGCTATGAAAAAAATTTTTTTATTAAAGGCTTGTTTTCTAATTAGCTCTCGAACTAATATTACTAGATTCTGCTAAAGGCTTCACCAGCGTAAAAGTAGGTTTTTCCATTGTTACAAACCCTGTTGTCATCCCCTTTAGGGGTGAAGTAATAAACACACCAATAATTTTTTACAAATTAACTCTAGTAAACCTTCAGAAGTAAGTCCATACGGTATGAAGTAAACAAATCAATTACAGACATGAACAATTTAACATCATTCACTGTTTGAGAGATAATGTTTGTATAAAATCACAGTTGAAAATACCTATAGATTAAATCCAAGGTATTTCCTTATTTTAATTAAAATCATTAGATTACAAATTACACTAATCCAAATAAATTTCAAATTGAAATAATATAATTACATTATATAAATTAAAAAATACCCGAAATAATTTGTTGACTGACATATTTTAATAACATATCTTAATGTGATTCCTGCACAGGGGCACAAAAAAAGCCACTTCAAGCTTCGATCAATAATAGTACTAGATTCCCGATAAGCGCTTCAAAAACGGCCAGAAAAATAAGAGCACAAATACTGTTGTGCTCTTATTTCAAATTAGTACGGTCCAATCATAGCCAACGTTAAAACGTCAAAATGCCGCAGTGCGCGTTCAAAAATTGTGTAAATAATCACCGTAACACCAAGATTTTGGAAGGAATATCTTTTTTTCGGTAAGTTTATATCAATGTCTTTATCATAACATAAAAACTGAATTAAATAGTAAATATAAGTCTTAGCAAATATTATGATTTTTTGACCTATGTTTGCTACAACGCGCCAACTATTGTAACAAACATCGACTATTCACGGACATTTTTGTAATTCTGACCTTAAATCATGCGTCTAAGGTTGAATTTGTTTTGCTGTATGTTGACCAGCGAGCTTCGGTCGTAAAAATTTATTGTTTTTTTTGCATGGCTGTGAAAATAACTTTAAGTTATTGTATTTAAGGTTGAATTTACATTAATGCATATTTTTTTCAACTAGGATTAGGTAAATACGACTGGTGCCAGTTTTGAAGTGAACTTTTGCATGGGATTGTGTATCTAGTACTATTATTAAGCGAAGACTTCAAGCTTCTTTTAGTGGCTCGAGTGCGGCGGTGCTGCTACTAAAAGCTATAAGCCACTTTAAGCTTCTCCAGTCACAAGCTGTCGCGCGCTTCAGCTTTTCTTTGCGGCCGCTTCTAGCTTTTTTTTTGTTTCCCGTGTGGGCACACTATGGGTGTAGGTAAGGTCTTGGTTAACACATATGTAACACTACTCCTATAAAAATGAAAGACTATACCCTCGAAGTTGTAGACGATGTCATCTGCCTAGGTCGTTTTTTTTAGGTTGAAAATCATTTAATGACATCTCCCGCCCTTGGGCGATACGGGAGGGCATGTCAGACTTTTACTGCGTAAAACCCACTCGTTTGTTCATTCTTTATTTA
This sequence comes from Mythimna lalbum, assembly GCA_949319445.1. Classification (NCBI taxonomy): domain Eukaryota; kingdom Metazoa; phylum Arthropoda; class Insecta; order Lepidoptera; family Noctuidae; genus Mythimna; species Mythimna lalbum. The sequence goes on along the minus strand of OX439349.1, from coordinate 3,590,889 downwards.
GAGTTCCAGGGCCCCGGGAATTCATTTTCACCTATCCCATGGCCCCACCCCAGTAGGCTTCGACCCTGCCGGGCCCCTTACGTCTTGCTGACATCTTCTTGAGGCGTAAAGTGGAACACTACGCGCCGGCGACGAGTTGGGCTCGGTCCGGACGGCTACCGGACGACCGCCTGCGTCTACTGTGGCTGGAAATCGGACGTACGGCCCAGTTAGGTTGGTATAACTTCAATAAGAAGGCCTAACGACGATCTGAAATTAAATTCCAAAATTTTCCTCTGTGTTCTGGTTTTTATACGGCACGCGGTCTGCTGTTCTTTTTTATCACAACACTGAGTTATGCGCACACGCCGATAGCGATGCGCACGTCGCTTCTGTCACGTAGGCTAGTGGCGAGCCCTTCGCGAGGCCCGAGTCATTTGACTTGACGTATTGGTCGAGGAAATATACTTGTTTATTTTCATTTTTTTTAACATAGTTTTTATATAAAATTTCATGGTTATGCATATTTCATACGTAATCCACTATTGTTTCGAATCTTTGAAGAATATTGTAGAATTATAGTATCTGTCTATTTTTTTTTCTAATTGTCTCGACTTACGAGTTATATAGGTCGCGGGTTCAAACACTGTCAGGCGCATTACTTTGTGTAATTTATTTCATCATCACTACTCTTAAAACGGTGAATGAAAACATCGTGAGGAAACCGGCATGTGTTAGTAACAAAAATTTGAAGACATGTGACATCCACCAATTTGCAGTGGGCCGCGTGGTGGATTATGGCCCATTCCCTCTTCTAGAGATGAGGGGGAATGGGCCTTGAACTGTGTTAGTTTACCAATCATTGAATTGTGTTAGCATGTCTGGCGCAGTGGTTGAGCGATTGGCTGCTGCGCTGCGTATTGCCAATTCTTTTCCCACACGGAACAAACATTTGTGTTGTCTATGTATAAGGTGGGTGTCCCACGATACAGGAGTTAAATTCCAAGTGTAGGGTTTTTTTAATGGTTGATAGGCTTGTGCATGTCAAGTTGCTAATCTGCAATATTTAATACTAGTAGAAAGCTTCAAATGTACGGGAACGACGTCATCTCAACGTTTAGTCACGTGATCAGAACAAAAGAATTGGCGGCAGGGTCAAGTCGAAACCATCGACGGAAGCGTAACATGGCTAGGGGGGCTGATGAAAAGGGACGATATGGTCGACGATAGAGCATGTTTGCGAAGAAGTAACCAAATCACTCTTGACTTAAAGATCCCTAAGTTGTAGCTATCGGGAAACACAGATTCCGGCAAAGATTTTTTTTAATTCTTTAAAGTTTTACAGAGAAATTACTTTTCTTCTTCTTCTCCCTTATCCAATATTATTTGGGGTCGGCACAACACGTTTTTTCTTCCATTCTGTCCTGTCACCCGTCAAACTATCACTAACTCCCTTTTCTTTGATATTACTCCTCACACAATCCATCCACCTTTTCTTCGGCCGTCACTCCCTCTCTATCCATCTACATGTATACTCAGAACTCTTTTATTGAACCCCTCCTCTTCATATGACCATACCAAGACAACCAATTTCCTTCCAACTTTTCGGTCACTGGCGACATTTTCAAACTTTGTTGTATTGATATGGTCATGTGAAGAGGAGGGCTCTTCACATGACCATACCAAGAAAACCGATCTCCTTTCAACTTTTCAGTCACTGGCGCCACTTTTAAACTTCAGAGAAATTGGTATTACAATGTACATATCTCTTCAAACATTTTCCCACGAAATTACGTTTTTATCAATCGCAAGTACTTACCTACAGTGTATGTTTCATACAATGGCTTGACGTAACAATGTAATGAATTAATCATTGATAAATATCACTATTGATATTGAAATACTCGTGTTTTCTGATAAAAATGTTTCTAGTTAGAAGTAGTTTTTATTTCAAAGACATTTGGACATGATTATGTTTACTGATTGGTGTCTGACTCAGTTATGTAAAGGATGTGTGCAAAATTATTTGTAGGTGAAATCAGGTGTTCGAATGAGTGTAGGACATTCTGAGTGGGTAGATACGTTACTGTATATATGGTCATAAGTTATAGTATGTAATGGAATGGAAACCCGGGTCTTAGAATGCAAAAAAAAAAAACATACATTCAGCCGAACATAGAACCTCCTACTTTTCGAATTCGGTTAAAAAGGCAACTGAAGGACAGGTCTGCTTTGAGTTAATAAAAGTTTGACATGCCCTCCTCGCTCTACCCTAGTACGGGAAGCATCTGATGTTTTCTAACCTCAAAAATTGCTATTTGCCAGGGCTACATTGCTCAAAAGAGTTTTTTTTATTTGTTGATAGGTTTGCGCTTGACCGACCTATCGCTAAACTACACACAGCAACTAAACACCTGATCAGGTGAGATAGCGGGCAGGAGTAAGGCATGGAATTATTGGAGGGGCCAAGCTGGGTCGAAGCCTACTGAGGCCAGGGTTATCCAAAAGGGCGCTCGAGCCCCGGTATAAAGGCTAGAAAGAACGGGGTGGGTTTTTAGTCAGTAAGAGTCTGACACTATCTCCCGCTCCACCCAAAAGCGGTGGTTATCATTGGATACGAACAGCTGAAAAGAAATACTACCATACCATAGTATTTGGTTGCTCCAGGCTGAAATAACAATAGCATCAAAAACTCCAAGGTTATGTAGTGAATACGAAAACTAATATTTTTCACGTAGCTGTAGGTATTTAGTGATCAGCCTCAAACCACTATCTTGTGCGTGCTCCGATATCAGGGGATTAGCGACTCTTGCGCAAGTGTGGGAGTGCCAATATCTCCCTTATCTGATAACTACAGCTGTGCTATCAGGACACGTGACACAGGGCAGTATTTAGGTATAAGAGTCTTTTACAAGGTTCTCAGAGTCATACCTACTGATATAAAAATGCGCGTGTATGACTTGGATATGAAAGAATGAACGTCAATGAAGAAAAAAGTTTTCGTTGCAGCGATTTCTTGCTTTAGTTTACATTTGATTGAGAAAATGGGTGTTTATGTTTGTCTCATAATGCTGTCCCTGGCTTCAAGAGTTCCTTAACTGATTAGATTCTAGGGCCGAATCATATTCTTCTTGCCCTTGTCCCGTTTTATTTGGGGTCGGCGCAACACGTTTTTCTTCCATTCTGTCCTGTCACTCGTCACGCTATCACTAACTCCCTTTTCTTTCACATCACTTCTCACACAATCAATCCATCTTTTCTTTGGCCTTCCTCTCCCCCTTCATCCATCCACATGTAAACTCATAACAGATGACGATACCAAACGATTCTCTTTCAGCTTTTCAGTCACTGGCGCCACTTTCAAACTTTCCCTTTCTTATTTTCTTGGATCTGGATTCTAGGGCCGAATATATGATGAATTAGGGTATTCTTACCTAGAGTTTCTTTTCAGGAAATCTTTGGCCATATTAGTAACAGAGGTAGTATATGTTTAATGTTTTTGTAACAGAGTCTCAATTGGAATTGGAAGAATCTACCATTCAAGGAATACGAGCACATATGTGTACGAAAATTGGTTCTAAATTACCCGGATTAGATAATCAAGAACCATATTTTGTCGTATGGATGGATTGTGTGAGAAGTGATATGAAATAAAAGAGAGTTAGGGATAGTTTGACGGGACAGAATAGAAGGTTTTTTTGGGATAAGGGCAGGAAGAAAATTTTGTCGATAGGTACTTAATCTTGTATAGCAAAAGAAAGAACACAGATGTGCAGTAGCAGTAAAAGAGACTCTCTCTTGTTCCACCCAAAGCGTGGTAATTTATTTGAGAATTCCCAGACTAAAAAACAAACGCAGCCTGTACATGCTAGATAAAGGTTGGTCATTGTTTTTTTTTTCCACTAAGTAATTTTTTGATATTGTTGATATTGTAAAATATTACTGTCGGGGTAAAAATTGCCAGTCATTGGCATTAAATGTAATCTTATTAATAAGCTGAACTGATCGCACGCTTGCTGAGCGTGATCTAGAAAGAGAAATTTTATTTTTTTGTTCTTTGGACTGCAGCAGTAAATGCACATTCATTATGCTTACAGCTAAGGAGTGGAATTCCTGGCCGGAATGTGTTTCCTGATAACTTGGGGTCTTTAAGTCAAGAGTGAATGGATTGCTTCTAGGCAAGCGTGTTCCATCGTCGGCCACACCATCAGGTGACATAGTGGTACTTTTATTACTTATTCGCTATTTTTATTTTATACTAGCTTTCCGCCCGCGGCTTCGCCCGCGTGGACTACAGTTTATATCGCGCGAGCAGAGACCCGTGCTCAGCAGTGGAATTATAGGTAGCCTATGTGTTATTCCGGTGTCTCTTCTACCTACCTACCAAATTTGATCTAAATCCGTGCAATAGTTTTTGCGTGAAAGCGTAACAGATAGACAGACAGAGTTACTTTCGCATTTATAATATTAGTAGGGATTTTTACTGTCTTTAGTCATTTACTTCTTGCGGTTATTAAACTCACTAAATTTTTGTAATCTGTCTGACTTGCTGTATTAATAAGTAATTATGTAATTCGGAACAGGTAGGGACCTGGTGACCTGTATTACAGGTGCACTACTTTCCACAGGCACCAGCGATCCATTACCAAAAATTGCCAGCAATGGTTTTTAGTGTAAGATTATCTGTATTTTTTGGCTTATGGTGAGAAATAAACGTTATTATTATTATAATAGTGGTCTAACGCGGGCCTATCCATAAAAGAAGTAGTACCAATGTAATTTTATTGTGAAAGAACTCAATATCAAATAGAGATTATAGTCTTCTGTGTAAATACAAATCCTCAAGTTCTTCGGGCATATCGCCCTTATCTCGCGTCCTCGGGCTCGATGGAACAAATTGAAGATGCAAGGGAAAGTCGAGGGCAAAAATTCACGAGGACGTTCTTTAACATGGTGGACGGACCTCATGCCATGCTTTTAGGCTGGTTATCAAGGCTGGTTTTCCTATCAAAACGATGTTGATTCATATCCTCATAACTTAATGAATTCGATATGCAGATGACACAACCGACATATATGGTATTGATAAAAATGTGTTAATGGGAAAAACTAGCGTGCAATAAATGTTTGATTAACTCGTGCATACAACAGGAAAACTGATGATTACATTTTTCTGATCCTGATTAACGACCTTACGCGCCGGGCTTTGATTCAGGCTATGGTCCGGAGTGAGGAGGAATACCAGGCGGTCGCCTTGTTCTGCGAAGCAGCGAAGGAGGAAGCCGCAGCGTGAGGGGCCCAGAAAGGCCAATGCCCGCTAGCTAGAACCAAATTAGTTACCATTTGGATAACTGAAGGACATAGATCGATTTTAGTGAGTAAAAGTCTGACACTCCCTCTCGTTCCACTCTAGAGCGGAAGGAGCCATTTAACGTCATTCGACTGATCTCGACCCAAAATCCCGAAGAGGCCGACCTCGATGGCGGCGTCGACCTTCCTCATACACTTATTGTAATATCCAAATTCTACCAATAGTCAAATCAACAACCGTCAACCCGACAACCGTCGTGAACGTTTCCACAATCTGACTGTTCGCACATAACTTAACTCTATCTAAATATCAACAGGGCGTTTCCCTCGATAAGGACCATTCATAACAACCGTATAATCGGTTCACTCGCGGACATCAAGTGAGAGACACGCGTTTGTCACGCAGACCTCAGCATGCGTCGCGTATCACCAAGTTACGAGATCCTGGTGAGGGTTATCTTTAGGTTTCTAGAAGGTGCTCATCCGGTGTCATTGGTGGTCATTGGTTGAGCATGCAGTGTGATCATCACGTAGGCATGGAGACTGGAGACCATGATAAACAAAATGACATGACAGCGTAGTGGTTGAGAGTGATTGGCAGTTGCCCTGCATATCGCGGATTTGTTTCTCGCACGGAAACAATTATTTGTATTTTTTTTAAGGTGGGAAATCTTCCAACGACATCTCCCGCTCTTAAGTGGGGCGGGAGGGTGTGCCAAACTTTTACTGACTAAAAGTCACTTCTGTTCCTTCTTTGCTTTCGTTCCAGGGCCCCAGTAGGCTTCAACCCTGCTGTAGGAGCCAGCTTGCTTGACATCTCTTTGAGGTGCGAGTGGAACACTACGCGCCAGCGATGACTTGGGCTCGGTACGGATTACTGTTTCACAGAAGAAGGCCACTCCTCCTTGCTCCAGACCATGGCCTGTACCAAGGCCCGGAAAAAATATTTGGTGGACGACTGGTAACGGCCGCGGCTTTGTAGGTCGCGGGTTTAAACCCAGCCAGGCGCATTACTTTGTGTAATTCATTTCATCACCACTGCTCTCAAAACGGTGAAGGAAAACATCGTGAGGAAACCGGCATATCCTAGAACCAAAAATTTGAAGACCTGTGACATCCACCAACCCACACTGGGCCCGCGTGGATTACGGCCCATTTCCACTCCTAGAGAGAATGCCTGAGTCCCAACAGTGGGAACATTATAAGGCCGACTATGGTATGCTATGCTATAATAATTATTTCGGGTTTGGATGTCTTGTGTATGCGAGTTGACCATACCATCATGAGTACGGCCGTCTCCAGGAGGCGACCGCCAGCCATTCCTCCTCGATCCGGACCATGGCCTGAACCAAGGTAGCCACCACCGATAGCTTCCACGAGGACATGTCGGTGCACCGCCCAAGTGGAGCACACCTCCACCGTCTGTAATTGTAGCGATATCTATGACGCCACATAAGAACTAAGTAGAAAATAAGAAATCCTGCATCGCGCAATCAAAGTTCTCCGCGCGATTTGAACGTATACAACAACTATCGGGCAGTCGCCCACCAGACCATAACACCTGTCTGGTCGGAAGATCCTCCCTTTTCATCGGAGGTATGTGGGACTTTACTCTCTGTTCCACTTACCTCTAAATAATTATTCTATCATAAACAGCGTCATCAGCTGGTATAACCCATAAGCGTACACTACGTACCGGAAGACGGAGCGTAGGAAGGCCTCCCACAAGACGGATCCTGGTGAGGGTCACGAGAATGCGATGGATGTAAGACGCCCAGAACCGGTAGTTCATCACTGACTACCAAGGCATAGGATCTCCTAGTTTGGGAGTCAGGGTTTACTCAATCTGTGTGACCTTTAAATTAGCTGTAAGTAATTTATATACACACCTAGTACTTAAGTCAAGTTAAAGGTTTCTGTATAAATAAAGATTATTATTAGTTATGGCGACACTTTGGGGAGGCTAATGTCCAACAGTGGACGTTTTTCGCCTGAAAAGATGATGATTATGATGATATACAGTAAGGAACATTCCCGTTACATTATACACTGGTACTTATTATCACTTTTAGTGGCACTTCAAGCTATCTCGACGAGGGTTAAACTCGCATTTCGTAAACAAGTTTTGATAGTTTTCCATCACGCAACGAACGCGTGATAACTATGTAATCTTATACCTAAACTTATAAAGAGGTATAATTGTTTGTTGGTTTGCATAAAACATAGATTCTATAGGCATTGGATTTTAGAGAGGGAAAATGAATAGTACATTCTTAAAGAAAAGAAATACATTGTTTTACTTTTTGCAAAACAAATATTTCGTCGTTTTATTTTATTTAAAAGTAATATTTATTTATTTATTTATTCTATGGCTTCTGCCAGCGACTTCGTACGCGGATCCTGTTGCTTATGCCAGCGACAACGGAGTCGTCAAAATCAAAGATCTGAAACGTCTGGTGTCGAATTCTAAGAGCCTGGAAAACAACGTGATGCGCGAGACGATTCGAGACGTTCCAGATCTCTCCCTTCCACTTACGCGCGTGACAGTGTGCACGCACCTTGGTGCCATAGACAAAAATAAACAGAAAGCTCCGAACTGCTAAGCTATCGGGAGTTACATGTGTTATTGTGAGTCAACCATAAAAGATAGACATATGATGTCTTGGGATATTTTTATATAATTTTAAGGAGAACATTTCCGTTATACATAATTTCTGTGTAGCTTTAACCATTAAGGCTGCAAACGCGACGGAAGCTTAAAAAATGGAGTAATTTTTCTCGTTTCTCCAACATTTCCCTTCACTGCTCTGCTCCCATTGATCGTAGCGTGATGAAAAGTATACTATAACCTGCCCAGGAGTATGAAGAATGATTGTACCAAGTTTCGTTAAAATCCATCGCGTAGTTTTTGTTTCTATAAAGAACATACAGACAGACAGACAGACAGACAGACAGACAAAAATTTTACTGTTTGCATTTTTGGCATCAATATCGATCACTAATCACCCCCTGATAGTTATTTTGGAAATATATTTCATGTACAGAATTGACCTCTCTACAGATTTATTATAAGTATAGATATACTTTATTGTACACTGTTACACATACAAAAGAAAACAATAACAAAAAATAATAATATTCCACAACTATCACACAACGCCGTCCAGTCCCAAGCTAAGCAGAGCTTGTGTTGTGGGTACTAGACAACTGATAAACATACTTATATATTTCTGAATACATACATATTATAGATAAATTCTCATCACGTAAACATTTGTCTTGGCTGGGAATCGAACCCACGATCTCCGGTATAGCAGTTAGGGCCACTAACCACTAAGACCAACAGGCCAGTCAAGTCATTTATTATGCGACAATAGATGGCTACAGTATACATTTTGTTTAGTATAGATACAGTTTTTAAATAATTGTACGACTACCAAACAGTTTTAATGAAGACATGATTTTTGCCGTTACATTGGAATTTAGAGAAGACAATTTTTTTTTTATTTAAACACTGAAATAGTAGAATTTTGTCTTGAGGTGGGATCGCGGTCAGTCAAGCACTAGTTTAATTGATATAAAAAAAAAAGAAATTATTCACTTCAATTCAAAATTAGAGTCAAAATAAGTCGAGTATTTTAGCGTGCTCTATTGCGACCGTAGATAATAAAAGGCTCCTCTACATAATAGAGTACAATACTGTATATTTGAGTCCGGTAGGCAGCCCTAATCATTATGTAATTCTTTAGCTTTATATATTTATTTGAGGTAATCTCTAGAATTACTAATCTGTTATCGAAAACTCTTTTTTCTTTTCAGTTATTTTGACGTGTGTCTGGCAATTTAAGTATTTCTGCGGCCTACCCAAATGTTCCTTCCTTGGTATTGTTCGTCAAATTATTGAGCTCCTTAATAGTCCTAAGTTGAGCTATACGAATACTGACAAATGCTTGCACTGACTGGACAGGTCCACTCAAATCTGTTTGGTTCTTTCCTCAAAAGACTATCTCAGACATTAATGTACATGGTTCTCATATGATTCGACGATTTCATTTTTGGTGTATGGACTTTAAAAGACACTTTAACCCCTGAGTTGGTTTCGTTGTTTCTTCTCAGGGTAGTCAGCTAGGAATCACCGGCCTCATCAAGTTTAAACTGACTAAAAATTGATGTGTAAAAGTGTTATTTGCAAAATAAATAATATATCATTTATCTATACACGATCCCAGATTGTCATGGCTACCTACTTTGTATTCCGGGAGCCTGATTACGTTAAAAAAGCGATCACCAGCAATTGCGTAACTATCGCGCGATCAAAGGCTTGACGTTGGGCACGCCACTATTATGGCGGTAAGTCCCCTCTTTGAGGCGTGGCTGGAAAGACCTCACGGCGTCCTTACCTTCCGCATGACGCAGGTCCTCACCGGACATGGTAAGTTCGGGAGGTTCCTGCATCGGATTCAAGCGGAAGAGACGCCCGGGTGTCGCCACTGTGCGCAACGCCCGGAGGACACGGTGGAGCACACCGTCGAGGTGTGCCCTGCCTGGGCGGAGCATCGCCGTGCCCTCGTGGGGGCGATCGGCGGCGGAGACCTCTCGCGCCGGGCCCTGGTCGAGGCCATGGTCCGGAGCGAGGAGGAATGGCAGGCGGTCGCCTCCTTCTGCGAAGCAGTAATGCTTGCAAAGGAGGAGGCCGACCACATCAGGCAACGGCGCTCTCGCCGCCGTCGCCGGGATTCCGATCCCGATTTCCGGCCACCGTAGACGCGGGCTCGCGGACGGCGAGCTTTGCGTAGCTTGCTGTCCGATCGTCCGGTAATGGACCGAGTCCAAGACGTCGACGGCGCGCACTGTTCCCGCGCGCCTCAAGGAGTTGTCTGCAGCAGGAAGGGCCCAGCTGGGTCGAAGCCTACTGGGGACAGGGTTGTCCGAAAGGGAGCTCGTGCCCTGGTATGAAGGCTAGAAGGAACGGCGCGGGGTTTTTAGTCAGTAACAGTCTGACACTGTCTCCCGGTCCACCCAAGAGCGGGTTTCGTCAAAGATGATTTTCCCAGTCGACAAAAAAAAAAAAACAAAAAAAAAAAGGCTTGACGTCATAAAAATCATTATAATCGCTTTAAAATGACAAAAAACTTGACGTGTAAAAGTGTTATGTATAATAATCAATTAGTAAAATAAATACATATCTTTTATCATTTATCAACTGCTGTTTCGAAGATTTTTACGAGAAATCGCGTAAATTCAACTATGTATGTCGTGTATCGTGTGTTCATTAGAACAAACTTTTAGTTCATAGACTGTTTTATAGAGGCAGCACTATTGAGAAATTAATATGTGGCGATCATACCCGTACATAAAAACAGGTTTGCGCTTAAAGAGCAACTTATCATCTTCCTGCCCTTGTCCCGTTTTATTTGGGGTCGGCGCAACACGTTTTTTTCTTCCATTCTGTCCTGTCACTCGTCATGCTATCACTAACTTCCTTTTCTTTCATATCACTTCTCACACAATCCATCCATCTTTTCTTTGGTCACCCTCTCCCTCTCTATCCATTCACTTGTAAACTCATAACTCTTTTAGGAACATGCATTTCATCTCTCCTCTTAAAGCGCAACTGTTGCGCTATAATCGCCAATGTTTTACTTTCGCAAGATACATAATAGAGATGCGGAAATATACATGATTCCTGCTGGATAAGTCACGGGAACGATACCGATGAAATAGCTAGTGTTTTAGGCAGACATATTAGGTTTATTATCCGTTTGATAACACAGGTCCTACGTCACGTGGGGGCCTGATAAGATATCCGATCAATACATCGATTATTATGGTTGTTAGATAATAAATACGGATTACGATGTTTTTCTTTGTATTGTTGATTATTTTTTTCATGATAACTTGGACGGACTTTTTTTGGAATATGATTCAGTTTGTTATGTTTTTGTGATGGTAGCATTGTATTTGAATTACTATTCTAGCAGTTTACGTGATGCTTGTGATCTTTATTTCGAGTACTTTAAGCGATAAAAGAAGTTTATTATATAGAAGGTATTTAATGGGGTAGAAAGAAATACAGGATGGGTCAGTGTCCTGGCGAGGATTGTTCCGAAGAAGCCCTGGAACGCAAAGGGCAACAGAAGGAACACAGGTGGGTTTTAGACAATAAAAATCTGATTTTCTCGCTCGATCAACAGATTGGAGGGTTTTTTTAAATGATTTCTCACTGAGAAATGAAAGTATGGGTCTGTATTAGGGGGCACGGCATAGCCCCCACCAAGGCAAGCAAAAAAGTGGCTCGGCCGTAACATTCTTTTCACGAAACAGTTCAGGCCATTTTCAATCCCTTATAACTTCATTGTGTATAAAACTAGAAGGCGGAATTTTCAGTAACTAAGCAGCCATTGTATAAACACGGTATATTTAAAAATTCATTTAATTTGAACCAGTATTTTTAGAATTATAATTGGTCAAAGTTGTTATAATCTTGTCATTCGCTGATTGACCGATCATCAAAAATCTAAGGAACTTTCAGAGGCTGCAAATTTTGAATACAATTAGTGTTTAGTCTATAATTCAAAGAAAAACTAAAGCATTTTGAAATTTCGGTATAGTTTTCTAGTTAAAAGAGATGCCATCAGAAACAGTTTTCTAGGTAAATGAGATGCCATTAGAAACAGTTTTCTAGGTAAATGAGAAACATCAGAAATGCCATCGGAAACATAACTAGCAAAAAAACAAGGTTTGCAACTCAGTTCTACCGTAAAAAGTTGTGAGATCCATCTAATACCAAGTCGGTTAATTTTCAGTCCGTACTTAAGGGAAGGTTAGTACTTAGATTACTTAGTTCTACACCATAAAAGGAAACCTTACTCGAGCCCTGGTATGAAGGCTAGAAGGAACAGGGTGGGGTTTTTAGTCAGTAAGAGTCTGACACTATCTCCCACTCCACTCAAGAGCGGAGGTTGTCATAGGATGATTTTTGCAAAAAAAAAAAAATCTTGTGCGTAATTTCACGGACTCAGTTTTCAAATTTCAGTCAGTTTTTTCGAAATTCACCTGCTAAGGGGATGAAACGAGGCCCATAGAATGTTTGGAGATACCAAACTCACGCGGTCGAACCCACTGGCGGAAGCTACTTTAAAATATATATGATGTATGTATATGTATATTTTGAGCCCTTTTTTTCCTTGGTAAACTTTTTTTTTGCCAATTTTTTATGCACCTGCCATGCTTTTCTCTTTACCACCCTAGGTAGACTGGTAGAGAATGCCTAAGGCATTAAGTCCGCCTTTGTCCTTTTATGTTGCATGAAGTTTTAATAAATAAATAAACATCTATAACCAAACACGAGAAATTGCCCACGACTACTGACGATGCTGTTTTCGCAATTCTATCAGATGATATCACTCAAGTCTGCCAGCCATGCCTCCTCGTTATCACATGACAGCATAACGTTGTCACAGTCAACTCAAATGACACCCTGCAGTATTTACGTTACTGATAACGCTATAATTATATTCCTTATCAACGACCACGGACTTCCTGCGTGATGTGGAGAAAACTAGAAGGTATTGATAACGTTAATTAGTTTTATAGCCGTGTTTACATTCTGTTTGTTTGGTTTTATTACTTGTATGGTTTCCGAGTATTAAATAAAAAAGAAAAACATTCAATGTTTTTAAGCTATTGCATAGCTTCTATCGTGGGCCTTGAGCGTGGAGACCGAATCCAGAAATTCCGTAACGAAAAATACCTAACACCCCCACTAAATGGTTGTCATGGCAACTTGTCAACTTCAATCACAAATAATATTTTTCTATGATAATTCCATAAGTTGATAAAAATGCTATGCATTAGCTTTATCGCGGCAGTCTCCGAGTGCCACATTATTTTTTGTTAAAGATTAGCTTTTATTTAGTTTCACCTGTCCCGATGTTTGTCGTAATCAAATCTTACTAATTTTTGATCCACTTCCCGGTTATCGATTGAGTTGAAATTTTGCATGCATGTGTAAATTAGATGACAATGCAAAATTATTATGACATGGAGCTGATCTGATGATGGAACTGGAAAGTGGCTATAGGAGCTTGGTAGTTAAACGACACAACCCCATCGAGTTTGGGCTCGTATGATTCGTCTTGATGAGTATTAATTATATAGGTATACCGAGCTATAAAAGCTTGCTATGATAAAATGATTTTCATTGAAAACTTGTTTATGATTTAGTTTCACCTGTCCCGATGTTTGTCGTAATCAAATCTTACTAATTAAAGATCCACTTCCCCAGTTGAGCTGAAATTTTGCATGCATGTGTAAATCAGATGACAATGCAAAATTATTATGACATGGAGCTGATCTGATGATGATGATCTGATGATGGAATCGTAAGGTGGCTAAGGTGGCTTGGTAGTTAAACGACACAACCCCATCAAGTTTGGGCTCTTATGATTCGTCTTGACGAGTAGATATTATCTATACTAATATTATAAAGAGGTAAAATATGTAAGTTTGTATGTAGGGGGTAATCTCTGGAAGTACTGGTCCGGTTGCTAAAATTTTTTCACCGATATTAAGCTGCTTTATTCCTGAGTGACTTAGGCTATATTTTATGTACGCGGGTGAAGCCGCTGGCAAAAGCTAGTTAATTATATAGCTAATATACCGTGCTATAAAACCTTGCTATGAAACAAATATTTTCATTAGAAACTTGTTTAGGTTATTCATTGCAAACAAAAATACAAATGCCTTCTCTTTATAATATTAAGACTAGAAGTATAGATTAGCTGCCACTCGCGTCTCCGACCTTGGTGTTAAAGTAGTATTTCCCACCTTTTTTTCTGGGCAAAAGCGTCCCCCAAGTCCTTCCTGTCATTCTTCTCCCTTGCCGTCTCGAAGCAGTCCTCGTGGTACGCATCCAGATCATCTTACCACCTCTTTCTAGGCCTGCCTCGACACCGCTCGCCCTCTGTAGGAACCCTCTGCCTAACGACACTTGCCCAGTGGTCACTGTGCTTGCAGATGAACTTAGAAAATGGTCGCCTTGATGCTCTCGAATTCTACCAAATTCTGCGACAAATCGTTTACGGTCTAGGCGGTGCGATTATGGAATGCTTTGTCAATCTCAGTTAGGCAAGCCCAGTCGCTTGGTTCTTTTAAAAACCTTGTCAAAGAACATTACCTTTCTCTCTAATATTACCTGGTTCTATCTAATTTAATTTCTTCCATCGCTAACCTTTATTCTCTTCTTTTCTTTTTCGCTTCAATTAAATTGTGTAATACATAATATATACTGTATATATTTATCATCATCATCTTCCTGCCCTTGTCCCGTTTTATTTGGGGTCGGCGCAACACGTTTTTTTCTTCCATTCTGTCCTGTCACTCGTCATGCTATCACTAACTCCCTTTTCCTTCATATCACTTCTCACACAATCCATCCATCTTTTCTTTGGCCTCCCTCTCCCCCTCCATCCATCCACATGTAAACTCATAACCTGTACGTACTCATGTATTATTAAATATTATTATTTTATTTCCCATAATTCATTTTGTTGGTTAATTTTGCTTGCAGTACACCGCAGACTACCCCATTTTTTAGTTGCATCCCATCCCAAGGTTGTCTGGAAGATATCGCTGTCAGCAATAAGACCGCTATTGTACCCATAGTTTGAAGTTTCTGACATTGACATTGTTACTATTTTGGTGTACAATATAGTTTATTCTTTTCTTTTACACATACACAATACATCATCATAATATCAGCCAATAGACGTCCACTGTTAAACATAGGCCTCCCCTAACTATGAACGATCCTGTGCGTCCCACATCCATCGGATTCCCGCAACCTTCACCAGGTTATCGGTCCACCTTGTAGGAGGCCTTTCAACGCTGCGTGTTCCGGTACGCGGTCGCTACTCCAGAACCTTTCGGCTCCGACGGCCATCTGTTCTGCGAGTCACATAAGCCATTGCTACATACACAGTACACACATACAAATTTTGGATTTAATAATATCTATAAATGTCATAAGTGTACATTTATTGGCTTGTTAGGATTAAATAGTCTTTGGACAATGATTGATAGAAGTAGAACTTAACTACCTAATTTTGTCAGTTTAAGTAAATGATAAAATTATTATTTTCTTGCAATGGAGGCCCATATAAAATATACAAAATAACGTCAAAACGTTATTAAGCTCCGTGATTTCGTGTAACCTTCCTCGGAAACGTCGATTACATGTATTACAACACATTTCAGCTAAAAGTCCTCTCTCGAGAAGATCTACCTGTAGCTGATCTTTTTTTAACTGTGGGGAACTATTCATTGACTTCTATCGCTCTAGGGTGAGGCGGGAGGACGTGTCAAACCCACTCCTTCTCTGCCTTATGCTCCAGGTATCCGGGTTTTCCTTTCGGGAGCCAATCCATAGCCCCAGCAGGCTGCCATGGGCCCTTACAGTTTTACTGATACCTCTTTGAGGGGCCCGTGGTGTGCCACGGGCGTATTCGTATATATATTCCCACACTACGCGTCATCGACGACTCGAGCTTGGTTCAGACTCGCCGTGCCCTCGTGGGGGTGATCGGCGGCGGCGATCTCTTGCGCTGGATAGTCCGGAGCGAGGAGGTGTGGCAGGCAGTCGCCTCCTTCTGCGAGGCAATAATGCTAGCTAAGGAAGAGGCCGACCGTACCAGTGAATAGATTGCTTCTAGGCAAGCGTGTTCCATCGTCGGCCACATCATCGCTTACCATCAGGTGAGATAGTGGTCAAACGTGAGCCTATACATTATAAAAAAAAAAAAACAAGCAACAGCGCTCATGGCACCCCAGCTGCCACCGGGATTCTGGTCCCGATTTCTGGCCACCGTAGGTGCGGGCTTGCGGACGGCGAGGAATGAGGAGCTCGCTCTCCAACCGTCCGGTAACTGTCTGGACCAAGCAAAGAGAATATTGAGACCAAATCTATTAAGCGTTTTTAATCTACACTACCAGGGTATCATAGATTCATAAATAAAGGTGTCTCGTCATAATCGCAGACGAGAGAAAAGTAGTGCTACGATGTGCTACGTAGCGTAGCGTCTACGATGTAGGTATGCTACGAAATAAAAAGATATGAACGACATGGATTGGTGGATTTTTTGATACACCCAGTGCCGGCGTTAGGGGGGGGGGGGTGGGGGCACGATGGGGCGACGGCCCAGGGCGACAAATTCAGAGGGGCGCCAAGGTCTGGAGTTGGAGTCTCCTGCCTCCCCTGATGCAAACCCTCAAAACTGTACTCTACGCTCTGTGCATATGCATATTTTTTATTGAGATTTTTTTCTGCGCTTACGCTTACGATGGGTGCGATACTTCCCCCTGGGCGACACAACATTTTCGCCCGGGGTTTTTTTTTGTCGACGGGGAATATCATCTTATGACAAAACCCGCTCTTGGGTGGAGCAGGAGATAGTGTCAGACTTTTATTGACTAAAAACCCCGCGCTGTTCCTTCTAGCCTTCATACCGGGGCACGAGCTCCCTTTCGGACAACCCTATCGCCCGGGGTGTCAGTAGCTCTAGCCCGCACTGGATACACCCATAAATCTAGGCCAAAAGGACTTATTGACGTCATCGTCACGAGAAGAGTTCAGTTCAGGCTATTACCCCTAATACACCAACGTATTCGCTTAGTTACCCCGTTCGACCGCTACATGCGCCCCCATTGAAGTTTATTTGGGCGGACACTATTAATAATCTTGACACTCGAGACTTATTTATAGTCTGGTTCTATTTTCTGCTCGAACCACGTTTGGTTACGATTTGCGTATGTGGGTGTTATTTTGGGGTAAATGGGTTAGCGCAGTGCCGTAGCTACCCCGCTCAGGCGGCAGGGGCCCCGTCGTGTGAAAAATTTCGTTACAGGATAACTTGTTATGAATTTGCGTAGAAGTTTCTATTAGAATAAATTATATAACCTCAAATTTCCTTATTGAGCGGCGGAGACCTCTCGCGCCGGGCCCAGGTCGAGGCCATGGTCCGGAGCAATCATGGCAAATCACAAAGTTATAAAATTTTGTACATAAATTCTTTACATAAACACCTTGTTATGTCAGCAAAAATAAATAGTCACAGAGCCATCAAGGCGACTGAGGGGTTGTTTTGTACTTGCAACCAGCTGTTTGCTAGCTCCTAATGCCCGCTATAGCTTGCTGTGACCTGTGTTTTATTTATTTAAAGCTTTATGCACAAGAATTGTACGAAGGTGGACTTAATGCCAAAGGCATTATCTGCCAGTCGTGGTTAGAGATGGGCGGTGGGTAAAAACCCATCGGGTATTTACCGGGTAAATACCCAATTTGGGTATAAACAGGGTTTTTACCCGGTAAATACCCAAAAACATGGGTATAAACCTTTAACACATTTTGGGATGATTTATTAAATAAAGTTTAGTTGAATTTTGGATCGTATACATGTTTTGAACACCTCCATGTTATAAATTCGGCTTATGTTGTATATTTTTACGTTTCAACGCCTGATTATTATTTTTGTTAAATGAAGGTTAACTGTAACTTTGGCATAAATGTAAAATTTCAACAGATTTTCGAGTTTGTAACAATAAATAACTTAACCCTTCAGATACCGTCAATTAGAGACACAATAGTAAGACAATAGATGCGCGGCCACCGGGTGTCGCTTGGGGATTCATGAATTAATATACATTGTTTTTTTTTATTTTTTATATTCTTTTTTTGTTTTTAATTTTTTATTTTATCTACATGTTGTTTCTTAATTTTGTATATCTGTGTAAGTATCCCAAATAAAATACAGACGTAAAATATTTAAAAAATACGGACGTGCAATTTTTACATGATTTGTAGAGTAGAAAACTATTCTTTGCCGACACCATGTACATTTCATGCATAAAACATATTTGATGAACATTTTTTTATTGCTAAAAATGTATAGAAAAACAGAAAATGACCAAAAAGTAAATACCCACCATTTGGGTATTTACCCGGGTAAAAACCCTGCATTTGGGTATTTACCCGGTATTTACCGGGTAGAAACCCATCTCTAGTCGTGGTGCAGAAACATAACATGGCAGGTGCAATTTAATAAATAGAGAAACAAATACAATTGTTGTACTGACAGTTGTACTCAGTATAGGTGGCGTCGGACTTGTGGCCTTTATAAATATTTTTGAGAAAAAATATAACATGGTATAAAAAACTATTGGACTCCATTCAGTTACTGATTCTGTACAAACTACATTCAGGTTTCGTATAAACTAAAAATAACGTTGTGTACGACAAAGCAAAATGTGTCCAGCACGCCACGGTCACGATTACATGACGGACTTAAACGCTATTAAATCTTATATGAAAGTTTCGCATAAACTAAAAATTATGTTGTATATGTAGTTATCTAATTCTTCGAAATAAAAAATTGTTGGTGAGTCAGTAGACGAACAAAAAACACTCAATAGGATGTTATGCAACAATGTACTTGATAATTATGACAGTACAGAACAACTTCATCGCTAAAGTCATTAACATAGAGGCGAGAACCGAAAAACTACACTCGAGTTCAGCTTTACTAATTATACCAAACGTCCCTATCCCAACACGCCCCTATTGGTCAGCGTAAATACACAGTTTATTGCTAAAATCTTCCATTTAATGACTTAAATCTATATAAACAATACTATCAAAAGATGGAGATAAAAAATCTGCACATTTTGACATAAAATTATGTTTATAAAGTTGAGTAGTTTAAGAGAATACTTAGAAAGTCCTGCATCACGCAAGCGAAGTTTTCCTGCGTTTGTAACATATGTACGGCCGATGACGATCAACTTTCGGTCTTCCCCTGGGGTCGCTTCATCGACCGACCAACCAGCCGTGGTCCCCTGATATGGGGGACCGGGTTGGCCCCGGGTGTCTTTCCATACCTTGTGCTGGTATGAAAGAGATTCAACAGCTCAATATCGACCTCTCTCTGGGTATATAGTTAAACGCCCGGGGCGCTTCTCCGGTCTCCTGCTTGGCGGGGGCCGTTGAGCGGCTGGTGTGGGGCTGACAAGCCCGCGGTGGCGCAGGCGGGGGGCTAGCTTCACCACGAGTGACCCCTCCGCGTGCGGCACCGCGCTTGGAAGACGAAGACCCCCAGGGGAGGCATCCGCTGCAAGAACTCAATCAGCTAATAAAAAAATAAAAAACGACGCCCAAAACCAACCTTTTGTTTTCCAAACAATTTTTGTCAAATTATTTTACAACTAGCTTCTGCCAGCAGTTTTACCTGCATAAAAGTAGATTTGTCTATACAACCTTTGGACTCCCTTTTCAGAAAATCCTTTCTTAGTGCACATATAGACTTTTAGTACAGCAAATATGTTATGGTCAAATCATATATAAGGCCGAGAGTAAATTTCCTTCAAGCGTAAAATTCGGAACTACTACCTGAAGTCTTCTCAACCTTAGTTTGGTCTTCGTCAGGATTACTATTTTAAGTTCTCTTAATGATTTGTTATTTTTCATAGTATTTATTAGTTTATTTTTTTTTTTCATTTAAAGTATTTGTTATTTGTTTATTGTGCAAACCTACCACAGTGTTGTCTTTTTAACCCAAAGGTTGACTGGGAGAGAATGCCTTGTTGCATTAAGTCCGCCTATGTACCACTATTGTACATGAAGTTTAAATAAATAAATGAATATAAGAACCATACATATAGTGTCTGAGATGGTCTTTTGAGGAAAGAACCTCACAGATTTGAGTGGACTGTCCAGTCAGTGCAAGGATTTGTCCGTATTCGTAAAGGACATTACAATTTTGGATTGATAAATATAATAGTTCTATTTTTTATGAGATGTATAAATACGAGAATAATAGGTACATATCAGATTCTCGTGAGGCTTAATTTAGCAAACGGTACTTCTAGCCATAGCTATTATACAACGTGTAACGTTAAATGCGCAAAACCTCAGACACCCAAATGATTTTTAATTCAATTGACCTAATTATGTGAGAAAAAAACATTAAAAAAAAATTAAAGGTTTTATGAGCAGTTTTAGTTTGTTTAAAATTCATATCTGCATTGAAAAAAGAACTATTATTATCTATATAAAATTTGATTGGATTACATCTGTTTGTGTTTGTTTACCTATTTCAGCGGGTTTGCGCACGTGATGGCTTGACCTATTCATAAATAGACAGACCGAAGTTTTTAATGAAGATTTTTTTTGAAAAATGTAACCTATATTAAAAAGTGGTTTAATTGATTCTGCTCTTTATTCTGATCAAACTAATTTCAGGTTTTGCGCATTTAACGTTATACCTTGTATAGTGTGTATGAGACAGTCCTCCACAAACTTTTAGGGTTTGCTCAGTAGACGAAACTGAAGAACCTTCCACAAGATTGTTTTTCAAGAAACGAAAACCAAAATCGGCCTCTCCATACAAACTGTCCAATCAAACTTTTAATTTTGCATGGTGAGGCTTTTTTGTTTTTTTGCGATGGGGAAAATCATCTTATGACAAAACCCGCTTTTGGGAGGAGCGGGACATAGTGTCAGACTCTTACTGACCAAAAACCCCATCCCGTTCCTTCTAGCCTTCATACCGGGGCACGAGCTCCCTTTCGGACAACCCGGTCCTCAGTAGGCTTCGACCCAGCTAGGCCCCTCCTGCTGCTGACAACTCCTTGAGGCGCGCGGGAACAGTGCGCGCCGTCGACGTCTTGGATGCATGGTGAGGCTGTTTTTTTTTTTCGATTCCTGAAAAAAAGTCTTGTGGAAGTTTGTTCAGTTTCGTCTACTGAGCAAGCCCTTAACATTTGTGGGGAGCTGTCTTACACTCCGTACAATAACAATATACGAGTGGCCTAATCCGTTTAGTAGTTGAAGCTGTGTTCTGATTGATCAGCTGGTCAGTTAATAACAGTTGCTATTTATCTTATATCAATCTTCTGTATGTGTGTTAATGTCCTCTAGCTTCTCCTAAACATCTTGACCAATTTTTGCGTGTATTATTGCGCGTATTTGAATGGTTTAGGTTTTAAATTGACCCTGCAGGTTTTTTTTTGTATGGTGGGGAAAATCATCCAATGACAACCCCCGCTCTTGGGGAGATAGTGTCAGACATTTACATACTAAAAACCGGTGCGAGAGGTCTCCGCCGATCGCCCCCACGAGGGCACGGCGATGCTCCGCCCAGGCAGGGCAGTCCTCGACTGTGTGCTCCAACGTGTCCTCCGGGCGTTGCGCACGGAAACGACACCCGGGCGTCTCTTCCGACTTAATCTGAAACAGGTACCACCCGAACGTGCTATGTCCGGTGAGGACCTGCGTCATGCGGTAGGTAAGGACGCCGTGATGTCTTTCCAGTCACGCCTTAAAGAGGGGACTTACCGACCCCGTTCCTTCTAGACTTCATACTGGGGCTCGAGCTCTCTTTCGGATTACCATGGCCCCAGTACTTATGTGATTTTTAGTCTTGTTCAAATTCTTTTTCTGAAGAAGCTACGACTTCTGGGTAAGCTACTAAAATATAGATATCAAATAACTTGTCAATTTCAACTCGTGCAATGTAGTAAACAAACAAAATATGTTTATTACTTTATAATTGTGGTTCTATTTCAAGTGAGTTGTATTTACAATAACGCAGAGTGTTTACGTTTGTGTGTTGACACTTAATGAAATAAGATCAAGGGCTCAGTTTAATCGTTACTACAATGTTTATCGAACACTTTACCCAATTTATCTTGAAGGGTAAACAATTGTGGACTGAAAGGCGGACGGAAAAATATATGACAGTTTTTATTATTTTATTTTTTATTGTTTCATATCTGAAGCTAAAATCTTCATCATCATCATTTCAGCCGAAAGACGTCCACTGTTGGACATAATCCTCCCCCAAGTGTCGCCACAATAAACGGTCCTGTGCGTATCGCATCCATCGGATTCCCGCAAAATCTTCTATATAACATTATTGTTTAGTTTATGCGTAACTTGAATATACATATTTGTTCAGAATTAGTAACTGAATGGATACCAATTTTTTTTACACCATATTTAATCTTTTACCAATCTTTAATCGCCGACACCGACACTAACTGCCGCACTCAGAGACGTCATTTAACTTTAATGTCAATTAAAACAAAACCTAAGGTACTTAACGTCATAAAGATATACTGCCGCACTCAGAGACGCCCATTAACGCTAATCTCTGATTTACTAATTTTGTCATTGAATAATAGTCTATATCTTTATGACGTTAAGTACCTTAGGTTTTGCTTTAATTGACATTAAAGTTAAATGACATCTCTGAGTGCGGCAGTTAGACTATTATTCAATGACAAAATTAGTAAATCAGAGATTAGCGTTAATGGGCGTCTCTGAGTGCGGCAGTAAGTACAACACAGGTCACGGCAGGTCAGGCAGGTATTAGGCGCCGGCAAACAGCTGGGTACAAGTATAAAACAACCCTTCAGTCGCCTGGATGGCCCGGTAACTATGTATTTTTGCTGACCGAAAGAAAAATATCGCTGACCACAATGAGTTGGGCAGCAGGCAGAGACAGTAGTAACGATCTTTTTCTCACCAGGAATAACCACAATTTATAACTTTTTGATACCAATTTTTTTCAATACATTCAATTCATATAATACACATAAAACAATCGTTTTAATTTCATCATTTATAATTCAAGAACGGCTGGACCGACTTTAAACATAGCAGTATAACTATTAAAATAATGGAAAAATTAAAAAATAAAGTAACTACTTCGAAAAATGACAGCTGCTGTTGAACACATTGGTCTCCATCATTCAATCAATAAGTTTGGATTTACCATCGTGGTGAAAGGAATCGTCAGCTAGACTCTGCGTTACCGAGTGCTAGCTGCCAAGTTGATAATCTTCAATTGTTAACGCCAGTAGAAAACTTCAAATGTACGAAAATCAGTCACGTGGCCAGAACAAAAGAATGGGGAGCGTGGCCATCTCGAGGCGTTCCACGGAAGAGAAACGGTTGTAACTTGGCTTAGGGGGCAAGGTGCGCCAGCCGTTTGGAATCGCGAAAAGATATGAAATTAACGCCGTTCGGAGAGGCGCCTTTCTTTCCGAGAAGAAGAATTCTGCCCCTGATAGTTAAAAAGACGTATCTAACAAAAACGAAAATGGATAAAAAAATGTTTTAATGAATGAAACGGGAAATCGGGGCTTTTTTCCTTATGTTAAAACCGCACTGGAGAAAGTTAGCAAAATATAAAAAATACATGCAGATGCGCCATTATGTCCTGATTCCGGCAATGTATATAAATTAACTCAGGAAAAAATGTTAGATGGGTCTTTTTTACTAACGGGGGCAGAATTAATAAGTTTAGCTAAAAGGTAAACATTACATTCATTGACAGTAAGCGGTACGAAGTTCGTCGGGTCAGCTAGTATGTTATAAAACATGTCAGTCAAACGATTTACATAACATTGATCTGATTAATGCCTTGATCACTCGTACCGAGTAAACGGGCGAGGCAGTGCTCTCGGCTGAATACTTGGTAAGTGTAAACGAAGCGCCGAGTGCTCGGCCGAGCGCTTATCGCTACAACTCGCTTACATCATTGTCTCGGCCGAGTAACATTTTACTGTCTCGCCCTTTTACTTGGTACGTGTGGTCAAGGCATTACTGACGTTAATGATATTACAGTTTATCATGCAATTTAACGAGATCAGAAGTGAGGGCGAAAGATGGAAAACTGAATTGATCTCATCTCTGACTTTATGGAGAGCTAGCTTTTGCCCGTGGCTTCACCCGCGTTCATTAAATATAGCCAATATCACTCAAGAATAAAGCAGCTTTCTATCAGTGAAAAACTTTTAGCAATCGGCCCAGCACTTTCAGAGATTATTATAAAGAATAAAACAAAAGAAACAAACATTATTTATATAAAATACTAGCTTTTGCCTGCGGCTTCGCTCGCGTACATAAATTATCCCCTATGTCACTCAAGATTAAAGCAGCTTCCTATCGGTGAAAAAATTTTAGCAATTGGACCAGTATTTTCAGAGATTAACTCCTACAAACAAAAAAGCAAACTTTACCTCCTGGGTGTCGCCACTGTGCGCAACGCCCGGAGGACACGGTGGAGCACACCGTCGAGGTGTGCCCTGCCTGGGCGGAGCATCGCCGTGCCCTCGTGGGGGCGATCGGCGGCGGAGACCTCTCGCGCCGGGCCCTGGTCGAGGCCATGGTCCGGAGCGAGGAGGAATGGCAGGCGGTCGCCTCCTTCTGCGAAGCAGTAATGCTTGCAAAGGAGGAGGCCGACCGCATCAGGCAACGGCGCCCTCGCCGCCGTCGCCGGGATTCCGATCCCGATTTCCGGCCACCGTAGACGCGGGCTCGCGGACGGCGAGCCATGGGTAGCTCGCTGTCCGATCGTCCGGTAATGGACCGAGTCCAAGACGTCGACGGCGCGCACTGTTCCCGCGCGCCTCAAGGAGTTGTCAGCAGCAGGAGGGGCCCAGCTGGGTCGAAGCCTACTGGGGACAGGGTTGTCCGAAAGGGAGCTCGTGCCCTGGTATGAAGGCTAGAAGGAACGGCGCGGGGTTTTTAGTCAGTAAGAGTCTGACACTGTCTCCCGCTCCACCCAAGAGCGGGTTTCGTCAAAGATGATTTTCCCCGTCGACAAAAAAAAAAAAAAACTTTTTATCATATTAGTGTAGTAGATGGACGGATTTTTTATTTCTTTTCAGTTGAGTAAACTATCTAAGGACTTCTCGTTCTCCCGCTCTATGTCGGAGGCGGAAACAGATTAAAGATTTTCAAGAAGATTTCCGTATAAAGAGTATCCTATGTCCGTCTCCTGGTTCTAAACAAACTTTCCACAAATTTTCGAAAAAGAGACAAATTTTGTATAGAGAAATCTACTTTAACTCTTGCGAAGCTAGTTTTAGTAACTACCTACTTAGTTTGAAAAACCTGGAAAGAAATAGCTGTGATACTTTGTGTGATTTATCGAGTGGCAAACTAGCTATTTAATCAAGTCAGCCAAGTTAGTTAGATGCCACCGACCGTCCGATTTTTAATGCTCTAATAAACGCAAATTTCTTTTATGGCGGTAAGTCCCCTCTTTGAGGCGTGGCTGGAAAGACCTCACGGCGTCCTTACCTTCCGCATTATGCAGGTCCTCACCGGACATGGCAAGTTCGGGAGGTTCCTGCATCGGATTCAAGCGGAAGAGACGTTTTTAGTCAGTAAGAGTCTGACACTATCTCCCGCTCCACCCAAGAGCGGGTTTTGTCATAAGATGACTTTCCCCGTCGACAAAAAAAAAAAACGCAAATTTCTTTCTTCTTTTCTACAAACCCATTATTTCCCTCCGTCCTGCCCTCCACGCGTTTATTCCACTTACAATGTACGCAACATTATCAATTCAATAACACCACAATATAGTATTATCTGTCCGAACTGGATCGCTCTCAAGTGTCGTGTTTGCTCAAATTATTATCTACAGGGATCGAAGTGTTACTTCAATACGCGTGCTATAGTACATTTTGATACAAGTGTAGAAAAAATTGTCATAGTAACCGAGGCGGAATTTGCACCTGCTGCAAGCGAATGTCGCACGTGTGTTAAACGACGTTTTTCAATACACTTACAAAGAAATGAATACTCAGGGGTTGAGCGGCGACTCGTGGGGGCGAGAGTGAGAGATTGTGGCCGGGCAGAGCACGCGCACTTTTTTGTACTAGTGCGAAAAACAGTCTATTGCGTGCTGCGTGCCTAAAAGCGGTGGTATAAGAGCGGGTTTTCATATAAGTTAAACTAAAACTACATACACAAGTTCTTCATTATTTTTTTCAAACAAGTCCGAAAAAAGTATCTACAACTCGGCCAAACAAGACTGGAATAGATCTATCAGCATATTAATTTAGAATCTTTAGATTAGTGTAGATTATGTCCATGAATTATTTGAAGGTAAAACTAACGGAAACTCTCTAGACTCTGTGTAGTATTGGCTTTTAACCCCTGAGTTTGTTTCGGTATTTTTTCTCAAGGTAATATTGAGAAGGTAGTCAGCTAGGAAACACTGGCCTCATTTGATTGTGCAACAGTTCTCCTACGATACGACCGATTCGTACGGACTGTTCGTCGACAGGACGATTAATTTATTTCCGTTTGCCCAGCAGGATCTTCCAACTATGGACGTTTCGCCGACTGGATCTTTCGTTTACGTCACTGTCGATAACAGGCCTTTCTATTGCTTATGGTGTCTTTCCTTGAGATCAAGGTCGGATACTTTCCCCAGAGAATGTAAACTTTGCTTATAACAAAAATAATAGTTCAAACTGTACATTGTGTAATACTGTCCACCAAGTCCGTTCCATCATCACAAGACGTACGGCGTTGCGCCACCGGTACATGGTGGACATCCCACCCATACGTAACAAAGCGTTTTGGGAATACATTCATTATGCGTACAGCTAAGGAGTGGAATTCCCTGCCGGAGTCTGTGTTTCCTGATAGCTATAGCCTAGGGTCTTTAAGTCAAGAGTGAATAGATTGCTTCTAAGCAAGCGTGTTCCATCGTCGGCCACATCATCGCTTACCATCAGGTGAGATAGTGGTCAAACGTGAGCCTATACATTATAATAAAAAAAAAAACTGTGACGTGTAAAAGTTTTTTTTTAAACCTATTTGCAAAATAAATACTATCATTAGGGGGTCTTCTAGACAGTGTGCTCCATCATCGACCACATTATCGCTTACTATCAGGTGAGATAGCGGTCATACACGAGTACATCATTAACTAAAAAAAACAGTTCCACGAGCTCTCCATTGACGTAACAACATTAATTTGGAACATCAATTAAGTTTAATTTTACCAACGATATCTTTTTAGGTATATAATGTAACAGATTCGCAGTAGGTAGGTATATTGAACGAGATAAAAATGTAAGTAAATAAAACTTATCAGACGGGCAGAACTCGACAACGGTGTAACCTTGTTTTTTTTTAGACTACCCTAAAAGTTCGGTGCGGTCAGATTAGGGTTGAGGCCTAAAATAAGGTCATGTATTTTCTATTGCAATAAACGGTGTCCTTTTTATGAGTTAGAGAGGTCTAATAAGTCTATTATTTACAGGATTTTTTAAGCTGTTTGCTCTTAGGTTATCCATCATACTTTACAGTAATACTTCCGCACTATGTATGTCTGTCTGTATGTCAATTTACATGAGGTTTTCACCAATAGATAGATTAATTCATGACGAAGGCTTATGTGTATAATAATTGCATATAATAGTAGAGAAAAGCCGCGAATTTCAGTAATTTTTAACACACGTGCAAAGCTAGGGTTAGTCGCTAGTCAAAAAATATAAAGGCGAAAGTTTTTGAGTTGATGTTTGTTACGTCTTCACACTAAAACGAATGTACGGATTTGGATAAAATGTTAGAGCGCTGGTAGATCATGTCCTCGAATAGCACTATAGGTCACAATAGGTTCTTATTCACTCTCTCAACTTATGGCAAACGATGATGTGGTAGAAGTAAGTAACCAACAACTTCTTCCCAACATAACCCGAAGAATTGCCAAACTTAAGTGACAATGGGCAGGCAACATTGCTCGTAGAACAGATGGGTGATGGGGCCGAAAGGTTCTGGAGTGGCGACCACGTACCGGAAGATGAAGCGGAAGGCCTCCCACACGGTGGACTGATGATCTGGCGATAGCAGCGCTCTCGAAGCTGCCTCTGCACAGAACATGTCATTGAGGCGACACTTAAAGGAAGTACAGCAGTGGACCTCTTCCGGCTGCAATGATGATGATGAATGAGGATGGCCAATATCAACTTTCCATGTCCTAGGTGACTTTTCAGCCATTAAATACCGGATAACAGATAACCAAGGGGTCTAGCTTCAATTCCGTTTAAAGCTATATACCTATATTAAGTCACTATCAGTGTTTGTGCGCTGTTGGAGGCTCGCGGGGCAGGGTTCAGGAGTTAGGACCCCAGATAGCGAACCGGTTACAACCGGTGGAGGTGAGCCGTCTACGCAGCTTTGTCTTGGCAATAAATTACTGCTGGATTTTGCATCATTTACACGTTTTGCGCGGCTGGGGGTATTTTTAACCGACTTTTAAAAGGAGGAGGTTCTCAGTTCAGAGAGATCCCTTTGTTTTTATGTGTGCTTCCTTTTGATCGACTTTTAAAAAAGTTCTCGATTCGGAGAATTCGAATCTATCTTTTCTGTAAGAGCCGTGGTGGCCGAGTGGTAACGACACCGATTTACAAGTTGTAGGTCGCGAGTTCAAACCTAGCCAGGCGTATTGTTTTGTGTAATTTATTTCATCAACACTGCTCTCAAAACGGTAAGGGAAAAGATCGTGAGGAAACCGACATATCCTAGGACCTAAAATTCGAAGACATGTGACATTCACCAACTTAAACTGGGCCCGCGTGGTGGGTTACAGCCCATTTTCTCTCCCAGAAAGGAGGCCTGAGTCTCAGCAGAGAATTCTTCAAATGTTATAGGTATAATGCCATTTTGGTATTTTCATCAAGAACTCGAGCATTAAAAAAAAACATATATGAGAGGTTGGTTGTATGGAGTTTCTTGCTTATTCTTTTCCATAGAGATCTTTGGAATGTGCAATTAGCATCATTTTATTGAATGTCTGACATCTTGACAATTAAAAAGTACCTGTTAATGGTTTATTTAGATTATTCATCATCATCGACATCATTTCAGCCGATTGACGTCCACTGTTGGACATAGGCCACCCCCAAGTGTCGCCACAATGATCGATCCTGTGTGTCCCGCATCCATCCGGAAGATGCAGCTTCGGAAGGCCTCCTACAAGGTGGACCGATGACCTGGTGAAGGTTGCGGGAATTCGACTTAGACTATTATTACACTAATATTATAAAGAAGTATAGTTATTTTTTTTTGTTAGTAACAGGTAATCTCTGGAAGTACTAGTTCGATTGCTAAATTTTTTTCTCCGATAGAAAGCTGTTTTATTCCTGAGTGACATATGCTATATTTTATGTATTTATGAGGTCGAAGCCGAGAGCAAAAGCTAGTTTGAAATAAATAGATCCTTAGTTGAATTTTTTTTAATCTATGAAATTATATAATTTAATAGAATATATACAATGTATATTTTGGTAAAGATGATGACGATGATGGTAATGATAGCAGCCATATTTATACAGATCTTTTTCAAACCCATCAATGATTAATTTCTTAATCAGGACAGAAAAAGGATAAATTGATTTCTACGAGCTACAAGAATTTACGAAGTACAAAAATTTTGATTTTTCTAAATGAAAATACATAGTTATTGTTTGAATACCTACACATCTCAAAGTTCTTTATTTGAAAAATACTTAACTACATTTACACTAACTAAATAACTATATACATTCAATTAAAAAATAAAATAAAAATAATAAAAGCCTAGGCTAATTGAAACTACCTAAAACATGGCGTCAAAATACTCTTCCACATCGCTGTCGACTGGTAATGTGCCCATACGACTGGCGGCATTGTCACGCTGTATGGCATTGCTTATCCTCTGTCCAAGGTAAAAGCCAGCCTTTGGGTCACATATACTTATTTTTTAGGTGGAACAATCATCAAATAAATAATCGCTCTAGGAGAAGCAAAGGAAGTTTCATACCTTTACTGACTAAAACTCAACTCTGTTCCTTCACTTGCTCTCTTTCAAACAATCCCTCAGCTTATTATAATTTTGTTTAGAGCGAAAACATAAATAAAATAAAAGTAGAAAATAAACGTGGGAAATTCAAATAAATTAGAAATTCGGAGGAGGTGTGTATGTCCAGCAGTGGACATCTTTTGGCTGAGGTGATGATGATGAAACTCATTAATTAATTTATAATTAACATGTTGCCACCATTTTTCAACATTCTGATAGGAACGAATAATACCAATAACACAGGTCAATTTTTATTCCATTGTTCCTAGAAATGAAATATTTTCATCACTCCATCTTGAAACATTGCATCAGATTCTGTGAAGTAAGTAAACAAGATAATTTAAATAAGTAAGTAAACAATATTTTTATTTCCAATTAATAATCACTTTAGAAAATACAAAAAGTGTTTTGTGGCCCATGAGGGGATCGAACCCGCGACCTTCGCGTTATTAGCACGATGCTCTAACCAACTGAGCTAATGGGCCGATGAGACTGTGCGTCGAAAATAACGACCAGATCACTTTGTAGCCATTTATTTAAAAAAAGAATTCTGAAGCATTTTTTTAAACGTAAAAAGTTTAGTAACAAAAAGTTCGATTGTATTTCATAGTATTGTTGATTTATATTATTTTATAATAGTATTATATTATAAATAGTATTATATTATAATAAACGTAGACTTGATAAACAAATGAGTAAAATGTTATAACACAGGTTATCTTGTTTACAATGACTGTTGTTGGTTGAGGTTATTTTTGTCTCTCGTGCTGTGTGCACTAAGATGATAAATAATAACGAATAAAACAAAATCTTTAGGTCACAATGTGGTCACGTCAAGTAGTCGATCATTAGTAATTACCACGGAGTAAGAATTTACTAAAAAGATGAAAGGTTTTATCACAGATGTACAAAACTCGCAGCCGCTTTGCAGTAGCAGTCTGCCGAGAAAGCCGAGTTCTGTAGGTATATGGTTTTTAAGAACGTTATTACTTCTCTCCTAAAAGGCTGAACGGATTTAGGTGAAATTTGGGTAAAAAAAATAACGGGCGTTTTTTACCTTTTGGAATAATTTTTACTTTCATGAGAAGCTGATGGATTAATATCTAATAAATAATACTTCAGAACCTTTATTCTAATCTAAAAATAAAACGAAATTATAATTTCATTTCGAGCAAAAAAAAATTAAAAGTGCAAAATAAATGCGGGAAATTCGCATAAATTAAACGCGACGCGACACTCGGAGGACGTGTGTATGTCCAGCAGTGGACATCTTTCGGCTGAGGTGATGTGATGAAACTCGATGTCATGGTTGAGAGCAAATGTAACGTCAAAGTCTATGACAAGACAAGAGACACCAAGCGCACTGAAATGCACTAAAATTCATAAGGAGGTACGTGGATTTAATTCATGAATACCCAAGCGACACCCGGTGGCCGCGCATCTATTGTCTTACTATTGTGTCTCTAATTGACGGTATCTGAAGGGTTAATAGACATAATATACCTACATAATCTCACCAACTTTAAACTGGAATATCTTTAATATTCGGATTCTATTAATAGTAATGTCTAAGACAAAATTGTTTAGTTTAATCTGTATAGGTATACTTTTGTATATTTTTCATCACAATGGGTATGCTAAAAAATATGCCAGCAAAATTTTGTTCGGGACTTCGCCATGATCCTTTGGCATTACCGCATCAAGCATGGTGTCATAGCACAAATTATAGGACAAAAAATCTGAAAACTGTAGTAGTTATACCTAACTACTACAGTTTTCAAACATTCGTCTTACCAGAGGAACATCACAAAAAAATTGCGATTTGGAAAATCGTCGGAACTCAATTCGGGAATTGAATTGTTTTCATAGGTAAGTAAGTTTGTACGGAACCCTCAGCGCTCGTGTCCAACTCGCACTTGCCAGTTATTTTTATTTTATATGATGTGACATAAACGAACTTTTCCATTCCCTATGTTAACGAATTAGAGTACATTAAATACTCGCACTACGCCCTCGCAAGTCTCACTCGGCCCTCTAAAATCAACAGCGTAGTAATAAGAAAAGCCATAACACAAATTAAATCAACGAAGAGTCAATAAAATAATTACCTACAATGGCATTTAGATCGTCCCTCTTCTATGTCAACAAGTGGTACCTAAGGAACCGAGTGACCCACTTCCATCACCAGCAGTCTCTCAATGCGGGGCAAAATAACAAAACAATTGCATAGTTCAATTGAAGATATGGGTTACTGTCTGTGGTTGATGCGCTGGTCAAACCCTACTGGTAGTCTTTTATTTTTTCAATTCACTTATTCGAAAACCCGTTCTTAACCGCCTCTAGTGCGGAAAGAAATCTATTGTGTGCCTTAAAACATAATACTGCCCCCGTTAGTAAAAAAGACGCATCTTTAACATTTTTTCCAGATTTTAGTTTTAAACATTGCCGGAATCAAGAAAAAATAGCGCATCTGCCTGTATTTTTAATATTTTGCTAACACTCTCCAGTGCGGTTTTAACACAAGGAAAAAAGGCCCGATTTCCCTTTTGATTCATTAAAACCTTTTTTATCCGTTTTTACTTATTGTTAGATACGTCTTTTTAACTATCAGCGGCAGAATAGTCTTCTTCGAATAGTCACTTTTCTGCACGTGCAGAAAAGTGCGCATGCCTTCCCCGCCACAATTTGATTACATTTATCGTATCAGCCTGGGTGCGCGTCTAACTGCCACACGAGTTACTGGTCAACTCCCGTATATTCAATTCTACGTAAGCGTATTGAAAAAAGTCGTTTGATACACGTGTAAATTTGTCACTGCAGCCTTAGCCTCGTGCGATTTACACTTCGGTCGCAATGACAATCTTTCTGCACTTGTATCAAAATGTTCTATTACTCAACTGCCTCGGGAAAGGTGCACTGCTCGCACCTGTGCCACACACGCTGACCTCGACGCGTCGGTGTCCATACATTTAAATGGAAACTAGACTTGTAGAGCTACACTTGATACACGCCACGCGACGTCGTTCTACGTACAAATCAGGCACGAATCATACACGTGTGCGTCAGTCTAACGTAGTTCTATGTTCTTTGTTAAAATGTCCAATCATTGTGCAAGGGCTGGTAAGTATGCGATAACAAATTAGGCACATACTAAACTTAGCATGAGTTGCGACATTATTGGGGCTTTTTACGTGAGACAAAACTTCACAATGTTTACATCGAAAAATATTTTTGCGCACTGCTCACCTTCACCAATCTTTCTTTGTATACCTACCTAATCGTGGCAAGACGCATCAAGACACACTTCATGATATGGCCAAGTAAAACTGGCCAGATCGATTTAAACGTTAGTTTTATGATATTTCAATGAGGCTCCGTCGACGTCTTGGGCTCGGTCCGGACAGTTACCGGACGGCATTTCAATGAGGATTGAAATAACATCATAACGTTTAACCCTTCAGATACCGTCAATTAGAGACACAATAGTAAGACCACGGAATAAAGAAAACTAGAGGAAGTGCCTCTTAGATATCGCCCGTGTGTCAACAGTAGACTAAATTCGCCTATTACATATTATATACTAGTGCAGGTGAATATGGCATCTATTTCAAAGGCACTAGCGTTCTGAATAGAATAAATTGGTTACAGCGCCATCTAGCGTTGAGTAGGCGAACTCGTTGTAAATTGGTTAAAACTTCTTTATTGTTCGTATCATGTCAAATAATAACAACTTTCTTACGTTGTAATAAGACCTAATTTATGAAAGCAATAAGAATATGAATTGTAAAAGTTAAGTTTGTAATTCGTAGCTTCGTAGCCAATCATATTACTGTTTTTTATGTGTGTAATGTACAATTTGATACGCAAATGTGTGAGTTTGGCGACACTGGTTCCCGTGCTTAGCCACGTTAGGGGCATTTCTACCTATATTTTCTGTTCTGTGAGTAAGACAATAGATGCGCGGCCACCGGGTGTCGCTTGGGGATTCATGAATTAAACGATTTGGCTAGTGTCTTTTGACACTAAACTTTTCAGAATATTTTTCATACTAAAAACTTAAACTTTTCAGAACATAACCGGCCATATCTTATTTTTTCGTTGACTTAGAATTTGATTATTTTACAGCTTCATGAGTCTGCAGATCTGACTATGTGGTTGCAATTTCATCTCGGTAGCTCCACGCGTTCTCGAGATAAAGAGTCTTGACAGACAGACGGACAACAAAGTTTTTTTTTTTAGTATTGATAGGCTTGCGTTTGACCACCATCTCACCTGATGGTAAGCGATGATGTGGTCGACGATGGAGCACGCTTGCCTAGAAGTAACCTAATCACTCTTGACTTGAAGACCCCAAGTTGTAACTATCAGGAAACACAGATCCAATAAGGGTTCAATTTTTCTCTTTTGAGGTACGAATCCCTAAAAAACTTAAAGGAGAAATGGACAGGCCGATTTTACTCGTTATGAGAAAAGATTTTTTATTTTTATTTTTTTTTATTTAAAAAAATAACACGTGCTTTGTAAAAAATAGCTAAACTTTATCACGAAGTATTGAAGTAGATGGTAACACAGGGGTTATCAAGTATCATTGTTTTAATATTATAATTGCAAACACTTACTGATACACAGTTCCTATTTAATTATTACGTGTATTCTGTTTATTGTTACTTCTTGATATCTCTTATTTACTTATGTTTTTTTTGTAGATTTTTTCTTTATCTTCAAAATGGCGGAATAGTGTTTACTTACGTTTTTATCTTCTGTATTTGTTTTTATGACTGATTTGTTGTAACTGAAAGTTTTTTAGGATTTAAATCAGTTGGTTTTAGGCTTTCCTTCTTCGGGAAGAAAGCTGATACTACTGAGATTTTAAAGGGACAAAGATAGACGCACGAGTGTAGTGCAAAAAGCGTAAGGCTTTTTTTTTTACGGACGCGTAGCTTCATAGACGCGTATTCGGCATTATACGCTTGTCAGAGCTTCTTGCACCACGCTACGCACGCGTACTTACCCCAAGAATGCGTAATGACGAATGACGCGTCTATGAAGCTACACATCCGTGGACAGTCTACCTAAAAACAATCGATCACATAATAAAATTCCCAAAACTGGTTATAAAAACAACTACACAAATAAACCAATTAACAAATTGCGTTATACAAAATATTCACACACAACTTAACGTGACATAAAGTCGTCCCATTAAGCTGATAGATGAGTATAACCTAGCTAAGATGTATAGCAACATGGTATAATACACACAGTGCCATGACCCCAACTGCGTGACACGTTATCAGTACTGACACTTGCCAATCTGGCTATGGCAGGAGGCATTTGCGTAAGCGCAATATCTGTGACACAAACCACTATAAAATAACCCACAAACTCCAAACGATCCCCCCTCTGACACCTCTATCTGAGACGCAGCGACGGGGGAAGTAGGTCATCTGTAATTGGCCACCGTTATCAGTTCAGTAGGTAACGTGGGGGCTTTGTAATTTTCAAGTCGTCAGTCGGTGGCGGATCGTCGCCGACAGCGGACGGACTGGGGAGAATATATTCAATTTATTGTAGAAAATTATGAAAATGTATGCTTATTGAAATTCTTTACGGTACCTTGTTTGGTATAAGTATAATAGAAAGATTAGATTAAAAACCGTGACTAGTATATTATGATTTTCGATTACATAATTTGTTGCGGTTTTGAATACTTTAATAGAAATATGGGCTAGTATTACGTAGTTTGTGTATAATAAACGATAATATAATCAGCTTAATTTTATGCAAATTTCTAGAAGGTATTTTTCCACCAGAAGAGATGTGTTCTAACACAAATTGCACAACATGACAAAACAATTTCCCCTCACAATAAATTCACAGCATAATCTTGTTATAAATATGTTGTATAACTTTTTTATTATCGTAGGCGTTCATATTAATATTTAGTCTGGCGTTGACAAAGTATCTCTTTTTATAACATAACACAAACATGATAATATTTACACTTGGTTTTAATTATTTCGCCTACAGTTACTGATTGCATCCGAATCTTCTTGAGCTAGTTGGAAAAATACTGGGTCGATTTTGGCAGTTTTATTTAAGAAGGTTTTAAGTCTTTGGTCAACTGGACCCAATGAAATGGACCTGCGGGATCACTCACTCGAGCGGGACATTCCGTGACTGTACTTGTAATGAATATGGGCAGAGGCTCCAGTCGATCCATTCAAGATATGATTGGGTTGAGTGATCCGGATTCCATTTCGAATGGGTCCAGTTGACCAAAATTTCTTAAGTTCTGAAGATGTCATCTTAAACTTTTGCTTGGTGGATTTCAAAGATAATTCTTGAAAAAAAGATAAAATAGATTCTAGTAAAAGATAGAATATAACACCCGGTAATTTCATATGTAATAATTTCATAGGCCACAGTATGTTTTGTTGTTCGTGAATTTTCTCGAAAGATCATTTAAAATTTAATGCTTGAATGTTGTTGACTCGTCTGAAATAAATGACAAGAGCAAAGTTCATGGATGTCATATTTTTTTTTAATCAAGGTGTAAGTAGGTAAACAAGATATCAGAAGAATTTTACCAATTAAAGATCTACAATTACAGCCGAAAATAATAGCTTAAATTGTTTCTGAGGCACGAATAAATCTCGATGGTCACCCATCCTTATGCTGACCTCGATCAGTGTTGCTTAACCTGGAAGATAGCTGTTGTTATTTAACCACGAGCGTCTCCGTTTTACAACCAAATATGTTATGTATATCAGCAAACGTCCTAGTACACATAGTTACAGAGATAACAATAAAATTG
Source organism: Mythimna lalbum (assembly GCA_949319445.1). Lineage (NCBI taxonomy): Eukaryota > Metazoa > Arthropoda > Insecta > Lepidoptera > Noctuidae > Mythimna > Mythimna lalbum. The sequence continues at coordinate 3,554,082 of OX439349.1, read as the reverse complement.
CCACGATGTAAATATGTGGGTGCGTAACATACTGGCGTTATCTGAGCAAAACAAAGCCACGAGGGGCGCGCGTGGCGGCCTTACGACTACACTTTAAAAATAGAATCCTTCACTCGCCAACGTAACAAGACCTCCCCACCCCCGCACGGCTTTAAACAAATACACGATAACACGCACTCTTTTCTAATAACTACAGCTCAATGCTACTGGTTGTTGTACTTTCTCGTCTTTGGGTTAAGGCATGCTGAATTTTTTTTATAGCGTATCGAGTTATTGACCCCTATATCCGAAATCGAACATCTTCTTTTTCTGAATAGGAATTTGTGTTTTGCGCTGTGGAAATTGGGGTCAGTATGTTATGAAGGTATTTTTAGCATTTCGGTATCACGATTCTTCTTATTTTTGACCATATAGCGAGACGGTTCACATCACTAATTTAGTTTGACCTCCCCACCTCTCTCTATTCCGAAGAAATCGGGAACTGACGTGAAAAAGTGACGTATCTATGTTATTCTGGTCGTGTCAGTTCTTAGCGTCTTGCCTCATAGGACCACGCCTTGTTGATGTGTTCGATGCGTTTGGCGTTCCAAATTCGAATTCATGGCGGTGTTGTTAGTTGTAGTTGCCAGACAGAATTTTTGCGCGTTTTTTTTTTATTATTGTTTTTTTTTTACATATTTTCTTTTATACATTGTACAAGTTAAAATGTGTAGTGATTAAATATAAATCTATTTATATAATAGGCAAAACTGACTGACTGATATATTAACAAAGCCAAAACTACTAGAACTAAGAGCATTGTTTGCACAAGGTTTAAGGTCAAAATTAGTGGTCCCTTTATGATGTAGGCCATCATAAAGGGACCACTAATTTTTCAAAATTCTCCCCCTAAAAGGATGAATAGGGGGGCAAAATTGGTACGGAGAAACCTATTTTCACGCGTAATAAAATATATGTAAATGAAATCTGAAGAATATTGTACGTTCATATGTATATTATGATTGAAACAACTATTGCAAAATACATATTTACGTAGATTTTCGTGCATGATTGAAATTGATTAGAATTTGTAATAACAAAAGAAATATTTTATCAACTTTCCGATATCGTTATCACGTAGACATGCACTATTTGCATATTAATGGAATTTTAGATGGAGCAACTGATATTATAAAAAAAAAAATGGCTAAGTGCAAGTCGAACTCGTCACTGAGGGTTCCGTACAAACTTAACTACGTAAATGGTTCAATTCCCGAATGGAGTCTCAAAGAGTTTTCCGAATCGTAAAGTTTATTTTTCAGATGTAACAAAACATTTACCGTTTTCAGATTTATTTCTATATCTGTGTTATAAGACCTAGATTTTGGGTCAACAGGAAGTACTCTTTGAATTTTGATTTCCTTCAGAGCCTCGAAATATACGTTTTTTTGCGACATAAACGGCCGTATCTTTTTTTTCCGTTAACTTAGAAGTTTAAATTTTTCACAGTATCAAAAACCCGCAGACTTGAGTATAAGATTTTAATTTAATTCGATACCTTCACGCGTTCACGAGATAAAGGGTCTTGACAGACAGATAGACGGACAAGGTCATGTTCCGGGTTCCGTTATTTCCTTTTGAGGTACGGACTAAGGAACCCTAAAAACGTTATTAATTTATGTCTTGACGGCGCCATTTTGCATCCATGCGCTTATCCGTTCAGAATTTTAATTTTAAATGCGTTGTTGATGCCCAAAGTCATTAGATTCATAGATGCAGCGGCACATAAGGATTGTCAGGGTTACTACTGACAATATGTACATAAATTATGATAATAACTAGCTGACCGACAGACGTCCTGTCCTTGAGTTTATACTAATATTCCGTGAAAACTCTTTTTAAAGCAATTTTTTCCCCGTAGCGCCTTATTCAGATAAACTTGTCGTTCTCAAATAAACCGCTTATATTTCATTTCTAGTATTCCGTACTATAAGGGTAAAACGGGACGCGATTACTAAGACTCCATAGTCCGTGTCTATCTGTTTGTCTGTCCGTATGTCACTAAGCTGTATCTCATGAACCGTGATAGTTAGACAGTTGAAATTTTCACAGATGATGTATTTCTGTTGCCGCTATAACACTAAATATTAAAAACAGAATAAAATCAATATTTAAAGGGCCCTCCCAAACGTGATATTTTGCTTACTGTATTAATAACGGCAATAGTCAGACATTTGAAATATTCGCAGAATATTTAGTTATTTAATCACTTTAAAAACACAAAATCAAATTAAAATAAAACCAATATTTAAGGGGGAATCCTATACAACAAACGTTATTTTTATGCTATTTACTGTTACAGTCGGTAGGGAACCCATCATGCGCAAGTCCGACTCGGACCTGACCGGATATTATTTACAGAAATAAATTATAAAAAGCCGAAAAATAATTTAAAATTGTGAGTGAGATTCGATACAGTGGCTGGGAATATAATTAAAAATTTATTGTAGACACGTGTTGACTATCGTGGTCACAACTTACGACCTGTTTACACGTCTTTGCGAACGATTTATATAAATACTACGTAGTGTTCCAACCTCTGTTGACATCTAATTGAAAAAAAAAGCGATCAAAGACTAATAATGAATCATAGACAATTTAAAAAAAAACTGACCGAACCCGATCGTCCGGTTTACTGCGCAGTTGCGAATTAATAAATTCAATGTTTACTTCGGTTTCTTGTTATCTTTGCGTTCCTAAAACACTTATTTCAATATACTATGTAAAATAGAGGTCTACTGTTAGTTTATTTTCGTCACATATGGTGCGATAATTGGTCTGGACTTGCATTAGTTTCAAGTTCTGGTTATGTTCAGCAGTTAAAACATAAGACTGAAGCCATGCATTATGATTAGTAATTGCTTCTGGAGTCTTGGCAACACTTGGGGGAGGCCTATGTCTTGTGTAAAGCCATGGAGTTTCTTGCCGTTTCTTCTCCATAGGAAATGAACAATTTGGAACCGTGCACTAGCTTCTGACGTTTTATAAGTGCCCATATCGGCCTATGTGAAATAAAATACCTATTTTGTCTTTGACTTTGATTTTAGCAGTGGACGTTCTTCGGCTGAAATTGTGATTTATTTATTTATATATGTACACACAAACACTTAAAAAAGGAAAGGAGCAAATACAGATAGAAGAATTTATTTCTAATTATTATTTTTTTCTGCAGACCTGCGACAGGAGAGTTGGATGAGAGATGTAGACACGTGTATACAAAACAGTCAAAATTTGAAAATATCCAATTAATAAAAACGACAAATATAATTAATATATTATATTATAAGTTGATAAGATGGCGGGACGACTTGGATGTCTTCCTTGGGAATTGGAAAGAAGTGGCTCAAAACCGGGAACATTGGAAGGAGTGGAGGGAGTGGAGGGAGGCCTTTGCCCAGCAGTGGGACAGTATGGGCTAGATATAATAATAATAATTAAAAGTATATTATAATGATGATGACTAGTCTATCTTTCCTGCAGGCTTAGATAAATGACTTTTCTGTTAACGTTCTCGTCAATCGCTAAGTACAAAATGTATCGCAATGACATTACCTATCACACCACTAGCCACGTGACTTCTCCGCAGGTGAAGTCAATTTGGCATAAAGTTAGTGTGGGGGCACACGGGCCTCAAAAAAACGCTAGAAGCGGCCACAAAAAAAGCTAGAAGCGGCCGCAAAAAACAGCTGAAGCGCGCGACACCTTGTGTCCGGAGAAGCTTGAAACCGCTTCATGCGTTTTTTTTTGTGGCGGCACCACCGCACACGAGCCACAAAACGAAGCTTGAAGCGGCGTTTTTTGTGCCCGTGTGTGGGAACAGTGAGGTCTTCTAGCACAAATATAGGAATTTTGAAAATTTAAAACTTGTTGTTACGTCACAATTTTTTGTTTTGCGATTCGGAAAAGTCTTCCGAGACTCCATTCCGGAATTGAACTAAATAGTTAATACATAGGTAAGTTGGTACGGAACCCTCAGTGTTCGACTCCGACTCGCATTTGCCTGGATTTTTTGTGATTTTTCGCTACTTCTGACTTTTATATCAGTCAAGCAAGACACGTCATCATACGTCGCTGAACTACTGGAATTAGTGATTAATAAAATGGTTCCAGCCGTGATCTTTAAACCCAATTCAGTTTCACGTGGCAGAGTGTAGGTATGAGTGTGTGACGCATAGATATGCAAATCATCTGAAGTAGACACCGACTGTTGAATTGCTGAACAATTCATTGACTACAGGTTACAGGGCAGTGAGAATCACGTGAAAATCGATTATGTTAGACACTTATTTCAGAAAAACTTGATTGATATCAAAATGAAAACTAATTCATTTCATTTTTTATTTAATAAATCATTGCCCCACTAGGAATTACTGCTGTACTGTGGGTGTGTTCAGGCAAGACAAGACACCACGACCCGAAACAACTATCTGAAGACCATACAAATAATTGTTGCGTACGAGAGTCGAACCGGTGGCATGTAGTGCAGCAGCAAATTGATCTACTCCTGCGCCTGCCGTGCATCATCATCATTTCTGCCGATATACGTCCACTGTTGGACATAGGCCTCCCCCAAGCGTCGTCACAACGAACGATCCTGTGCATCTCGCATCCATCGGTTTCCCGCAACCTTCACCAGGTCATCAGTCCACCTTGTCCTGCGTCTTCCGGTACGCTGTCGCCACTCCAGAACCTTTCGGCCCCAACGGCCATCTGTTCTACGAGCAATGTGGCCTGCCTATTGCCACTTAAGTTTGGCAATTCTTTGTTCTATGTCGGAAACTTTAGTTCGCCTGCGGATATCTTCATTTTTGAATCGATAACGCAAGGAAACCCCTAACATAGCCCTTTCCATTGCCCTTGCACGCCAGCCGTGCCGATCCTTTTATTTTTTTAAATTATTCATCGTCAGTTTTAGTTTTATTTGGTTCGTCTTGCCATCTTCTGCGTGGTCTACCGCCACGGCTTTGACTGTGTCACGGTTTTGTATTGTGATTATTTTGGCGCACAGCTCATGAATTCTGCTGCAACCGAATTGACTGGAAGCCAACCAAAGTGAACAACAGATAGGACATTTTGTATATTTATTTTTGACATGCTAGGTGATGATACTGTTGATATGAATGCGTGGAGTGATGAGAATGTATAAAGTGAGAAATGAGTATGTTAGGGAAGTTTCAAAATGGTGTCAGTTATTGAAAAGTTGAACACGAATCATGTCTTGAAGAGGAGGGATGAAACGCATGGTACTAAAAGAGTTATGAGGATACTTGTGGGCGGATGAAGAGGGTGAAAGAGGTCAAAGAAGGATGGATTGTGTAAGAAGTGAGATGACGACAGAATGAAAGAAAAAAAAACCGTCTTATACGAGCAGGACGAAGATGCTGATGAAAAGAAAAGGAAATATAAAATTAGAAATAAAGAATAAAAGCTCTTTTGACCCTTAAAAAGATGGAATTATGCAATCACCAAATAATAAATTAAGTATTATGAAAATATTATTTATTTCAATTCAATTCAATTCTTTATTGCTATATCACATGTGTTACAAGATCTTAAAAATTCAAACAAGTGCACATGGACCCTGTCGGGCACAGCAATTATATAGACATAAGTAGGTAGTTAGTTTTTTTTTTTTTTTTTGAAATTAAAACTTAGAGAAAAATTAATTGAAAATAAACAACGGATATACAAATCAAATCAAATAAAAAGTCAATAACACAGTCAATGTATGCAAAAAGTCAATAAATAACAAATGTCAAAAAAATAAATTTATCATAAATGTCAAAGTAGACTGCATCAATATTAAAATAAATTCATTATAAATGTCTAAATAAATTCATATTATATGTCAAAAATAAACTTAATAAACTTATTACAAATAGCAAAACAAAAAATTATTACAAATGTCAACAAGTAAGTTATTACATTAGCAAAATAAATTCATGATAAATGTAAAAAAACTCATTACAGATAGCAAATAATAATACAAATGTCAAAAAGTACAAAATTACAATGTCAAAAATTTAATAACAAATGTCATTAAGAGTCACAAAATAGAAAAAAAAATCATTAAAAATGTCAATAAAATAAGATGAAATTATTTAAAGGTCATCATATATATTACATAGGTATTTAATTTACTTTAAGTCATCATTAAGGAATTCGTGTACAGAATAATAGCATTTGTCAACTAATAGTTTTTTTAGTCGTTTAATAAATATTCTGTCACTTTTCTCGGTTTTAATGTCATTCGGTATTTTGTTATATATTTTTATGGAGCTTATGTGAGGACCCGAACTGTGTAGTTTTAAGTTTGATGGAGGTATAACAAGCATGTTTTTAAATTGAGAACGCGGTGCATATCGGCGAGGTTGGTCGCTTATTTTATTATAGAAATTAGGGTTCTGCCTCACAAATTTACAGATTTCTAGAATGTAAATTGATGATAATGTAAGAGTTTCTAATTTACGGAAATGCGGTCTACAAGTGTCGTCATTATTTATATTTACAATTATTCTTATACATTTTTTTTGTAAGATGAACAAGTCATTGCTATCTACACTGTTTCCCCAGAGAATGATGCCATACGAGAGCCATGCGTATGCATATGCATAGTAAGCAGACAGTGCAGTTTTAAAATCGGTTGATTTTTTAAGCTCACATAATGCATAAATAAAGCTAGACAATTTGGATTTAATTTTCTGTATATGCGCTTTCCAGGTCATATGAATATCCAAGTCAAGTCCTAGCAAGGTAAAAGTATCAACGCATTCTAATTTTATGCCGTCAAATGTAAAATTAATAACTAAGGGATTTTTTTGGCGAGGTCTAAATTGCATTAGTTTGGTTTTTGTATAGTTACGTTCTAGATTGTGGTCTTTCATCCAATTTTGTATGTTTTTCATAATATTATTTAAATTAGCATTTAATTGTTGAGAGTCAATACATGGAGTAATTAAAGAGATATCATCGGCAAACAGTACGCACGAATCTGTCATGATTTTAGGGAGGTCGTTGATATAAATCAAAAAAAGCAGACATCCGACCACACTGCCTTGCGGAATAGAATGTCCAATGCAAAGCCCATTCGAACGTATTCTATTTATTTCTCTAGTAAATTCATCCAAATGTTCTATTTCTACGAATTGTTCTCTATTATGTAGGTAGGATGTGAACCATTTATGTGTTAATCCTCTTATACCGATACCGTACAGTTTGTCAAGTAGTATTTTATACTGCACTTTGTCATATGCCTTGGTCATATCAAGTAGGATACCTATCGCGTACTTTTTATTATTTAAAATGTTCAGTATTTCTTGCGTGTATTTATAAGTTGCTAAGACCGTGGATCTTTTTTTTCGAAAACCGTTCTGACAGTCATCAAAAATATTGAACTTTTCACAAAAACTATAAACGCGTTTGCACATTGCTTTTTCAAATATTTTTGATGCTGTAGGCAGTAATGCAATTGGACGGTAGTTGTTGGGATCTAACTTCGAGTTTTTCTTGTGGATTGGTTTTACTATTGTTTTCTTTAAAGCATCGGGGAATATTCCTTCAGAGAAAGATTGTTTAACTAATAAGTAAAATGGAGTTGTCAGTTCGTCAACACACGTTTTTATCAATATCGGAGGAAGTTCGTCTAATCCGTGACTATATTTACTTTTAAGATTTTTAATAATTTGTTTTATTTCTTGCGGTGTGGGTGGGTATAGAAACATACTGTTATCAGTGGGTCGGAGCACGGGTCGGCCGCGCGGCTCTGACTCACCCTGCTTTGTTTGTCCTACTGATGCAAAAAATTCATTGAACGCGTTAGAAACTTGTTTTGGGTCGGACGTAAGTTTATTGTGGATCGTCAATGTAATGTTTTGATGAGTTTTATTCATGTTTTTATTGGTACGTTCCTTAATGATTTTCCACATAGACTTTGTTTTATTAGATGAATTTTTAATTTCCCTAATATACTGTAACTTTTTTGATTTAATAACAACCCTTTTAAGGGTTCTTTCATACATTTTATAATATTTTGTTAATACAGGATCGTTAGAGTAAGAAGTAAGAATTCTAAACAATCGCTTATTTTTACACGATATTTTAATGCCGCTAGTCATCCATTTTTTCCTTTTGCTGGGATTTAGTTTTATGGTTTTTATGGGTATACAATCATTTAATATTGCCAATAATAGTTTCTCAAATGCATTATAATTTTCATTCATATTTTTTTCCGACCTGACTACTTCACTCCAATTAATTTTTTGTAGTTGTAATCTAAATTTTTCCATGGTTTTGCTATTGAAAATTCTTTTTTTAGTTTTCCAAACTTTACTTTTATCACGTTTTTCATATATTTTTTTTAAATTTAGTATTATTCCTTTATGGTCTGAGAAACCAAAATCGTTATTCAATAAGATCAACAAATTATATAATCAAATAATTTAACTTAATTACAGCTAACTGAAAAATCAAAAATAAAAGCCCTAAAGAACTATAAAAAAAGCAATTTAAAGTAAGACGTTCAAAAATTCCTCCACATCGCTGTCGACTGGAAATGTACCCAAAAGACTGGCGGCATTGCCATGCTGAATGGCAATGCTTATCCTTTGTTTTTTAGTAAAAGCCAGCCATTGGGTCACGCGAAGTGTCAAGAATAAAATGAAAATATTATCGTTAAAATTCAAATAATAAACCGTCTACAATGCTGGATTCGAACAGATTTTTTCATTACCTGTGGGCGAGTCCTTGGTATGCATGTGCGCAGTAACGCGACCTCGGTCGCCGCCATATTAAATGCGCTGCTAAATAAATGATTACAGTACTATTGTAGATTATTGTTAACCTAAAGTATTGTTCATTTCATTGTAGGTACAATGATTGTTGTTTTTCACAATACAATACTTGGTATTTTATTTCTTATTTACTGTTGTCACAATATTTTTTGCTTAATTTGATATTTCTTTTCCAATTCCTTTTTCAAGAAATAGTAATATCAACTTAAGAATTACGTACATTTTTTTTTTGAGATAGAAAAATTTATCTAATGATATCTCCTGCTCTTGGGTTGAACTGAGGGTGTGTCACTATTACTGAATAAAACCACACCTTTGTTTCTTCAGTATATTTGCTTTCGCATATTTTTAAGAGTGACTGGTTACTTATAGGCAAGCGTGCTCCATCGTCGGCCACATCATCGCTTACCATAAGGTGAGACAGACAAAGGCGAGCAAAAAAAAGAATAATTTGTAAGCCAGACCTAAAATTGTGTCATTTCCGGCAAATATAATGTATTTTTCTTCTTTGTTAGTTGCTTTTTGCGTTCTAGAACCACGAGTATTCCATGAATTAATGTCTAATCCTTTATTAGAACCGCCAGACATTATTAAGACGGAAGCTTTTGATAGAATCAATATTTTTCTATCAAAAAACCCAAAATTCTCACCCAAACTTCCCCAGTACCTAATTCTAACTTTACTCCAATATTCAATGAATTATAAAGCTTAGTATTCAATATCCTAATCTGAACAGATATAATTATGACTGATGCTCTTTATAAAATCAACACTTTACCAAAAAAAAAAGAAACAAGATTGCTAGACGTAGGGTGATGCGCCACCACACACAAGGTGGACATCTCACCTACACGCACAAAACGTTTTGGGAACACATTCGTTGTGGGTACAGCTAAGGAGTGGAATTCCTTGCCGGAGTCTGTGTTTCCTGATGGCTACAACCCAGGAATATTTAAGTCGAGAGTGCATAGGTTTCTTCTAGGTAAGCGCTTTCCATCGAAGGAGGCAGCGGTTAAACTCAAAACTATCAACAAACAAGCTTTTAATGAAAATCATGTTTTCATAGCAAGCTTTTATAGCTCGGTATACCTACATAATTAATACTCGTCAAGACGAATCATACGAGCCCTAACTCGATGGGGTTGTGTCGTTTAACTACCAAGTTCCTATAGCCACCTTGCCGTTCTATCATCAGATCAGCTCCTTATCATAATAATTTTGTATTGTCATCTGATTTACACGAAAAATTTCAGCTCAATCGGAAATAGGGGGGGGGGGGTCAAATTTAATTTACAAGATTTGATGACAAACATTGGAACAGGTGATACTAAATAAAAGCTCGTAAAAACCCAGAATTCTCACACAAACTTCCCCAGTACGTACTTCCAACTCCAATACTCAAAACCAGTATTTGGCTACATTCTTGTGTTCAGAAATTAGCACACAATTAAGACGTAAAACAAAGGCCGCTCACACATGACTACGGACGATGTGTATGACTACGACACGGTATCGGTACAGAGGTGTGTCATGCACTAGCTGCTTGTTTCATCCTGGTATTTATAGAATTGAGTCAGTGGCGTAGACCCAAAGGGGCCCCTGACCCTTAGGGTCTAGCTACGTTAATTTGCTCTGACCACTGCCACCTTTGGTTACTTGGTGAAGGTCACGGAATTCTTATGGATGCGAGACGCACAGGACTCGTCTATGTGGCGTCACTTGGGAGAGGAATATATCCATCTGTGGACGTCTTTCAGCTGTAATGATGATGATGAAGGGTGGCTCTTCCCTCTTGATCTCCTCGGGCGACAGCGCGAAGAACAAAGACGGCAGCTGCACCTTATTGGCAGCCTGCGACGGCAGTAACACCAGTAGGTTCCTATCCAGCTCAAACTTTTCATTGGGGAATCAACCAAAAGTTATCAAGGTTTTTTTTACAACTTAAGCCCTACCAGCACAGTGATATGAGATGGACTCGTGGTTGGCTACGATAGTCATGTCCAGACTAATGCCTTGGTCACACGTACCGAGTAAAAGGGCGTGACAGTGAAATTTTGCTCGGCCGAGACAGTGATATAAGCGAGTTGTAGAGAAAAATGCTTTATCTATCTATCTATAAACGCTCCGCAAAGCACTCAGCGCTTTTTTATACGTAACGAGTATTCGGCTGAGAGCACTGTCTCGCCCGTTTACTCGGTACTTGTGATCAAGGTTTAACTGGACAGATTTAGTCCATATAAAATCGAGACCGATGACGTCGTTTATAGGAGTATTCTAGAACAAAAGAGGTTTTTATTGTGCTCTTGTGTGTTAATTCTTGTATTCGTTTTCTCTTTCTCATTTATTGCACCTACCACTATTTTTCTCTGCATCACCCAAAGGTTGACTGGCAGAAAATGCCTAAGGCATTAAGTCCGCCTCTGTACTTTGTGTGCATAAAGCATTCAATAAATAAAAAGCTTGAATGAACGGAGTTATAAAAACTGGAACAACCTATCATTTAGTACTTCAATAACTATGCATCTCTTATCAATAAGAGAATCGTAGGTTGTGGAAAACATGTTATGAATTTTCACTCGGGGCCCCGGCAGCTTGGGGCCCCGTATCATTGATAGTTCCGGCCTATACGACGGTAGCTACGCCTCTGAACTGAGGATTGAACTTGATGTGTTTTGGCAGTTTTTCTGCAACTTTCTTCGTGACCTGACTAGTTGTTAAAGAGTCACCTTAACCCTTTTTTTAGGGGGCAAATCATCCAATGACATCTCCCATTCTTGGGTGAGGAGACTGAAGGGCGTGTCAGACTTTTACTGACTAAAATCCACACCAAGTTCCTTCATTGCCTTTCATTCCAGGGCCGAGATTTCCTTTCATAAGCGAACCCAGGGCGTCTTCGAGGGATTTTCATGATCCTAGTGTTCACCTGCTTATGTCCGTGACGCCCGTGCATTCAAGGAGCCCATACACCACCATTCCCTTGATATCCGGGTATAATCTGTACAGGGGTTTATCCGTGAAAAAGTCACCTTTCTAGATTAGAATCGAACATTTTTGATTAATACAATGATAGCATTATTGAAGATGGTACCAGAATATTTTATAAAGAGTTCAAAAAAATATTATTTATTATTTAATTCATAATATCATAACATTACTTCAAATTTACCAATTTACCAATTTACTCGTTTGTACATATTATTATTTTAAGTTTGTATATACCTATTAACTTATAATATTTAATAGTTAAGATGTACATAATTATAAAATAACAACACTTGACATTCAAATTAAATAAATGACTAATGTATCCCTTTTGACCTTTGTATCTTGACCCTATTTTTAGTTTTAATTTGACATGATTTATTGGAAAGTTATATGTGCATGCTGTGGTCTCCTATAACTGAAGGAACACACGTTAAAGGTAATGATTTATACTGTGTCTGTGTAACCTTTACTGTGTCTGTGTAACCTTTTTTGGAGATCCAAATAAATAAATAAATAAAATAACAAATAACACCCCCCGTTGTAAACAACACTATTGCTTATGTAGGTTTCTTTATACCAGAGAGGTCAAGGCAAGATGTTGCATGTTTCAATGTGGCTTCCAGATGCTAATGCGTGCACTTGCATCCAAGTTGCATCGATGCCAATGTACTTAAAGTATAGTATTATCTTGTGCTTACGTGATATCATGCACGCAGTATGCATCTAATAGGTTAGGGTGAACCAGTACAAGAAAAAGACAAATATATCTTGTAAATGATAATAATATAATTGATATGTATTCTGCAAATAGGTTTTTTAAAAACACGTAATTTTTTTTTAAACTAGTGTGGAAACACGAGTTTAAACAGACAGCCCTAAGAAGAAACACCGAAACAAACTCAGGTCTGGTCTCTTGTAAAGTCCATACCGCTGGTGATTCCTAGCTGACTGTTCTGAGAAGAAACACCGAAACAAACTCAGGGGTCAAAGTCTCTTTTAAAGTCCATGTAATGGCCAAATTATATGAGAACCATGCAGATTAGTGTCTGAGATAATCTATTGAGGAACACACGGATTTGAGTACACCTGTCCAGTCAGTGCAATGCGTGAGTATTCGTGTAGCTCAACTTAGGACTACTAAGGAGCTCAACGATTTGACGAACAATACCAAACAATACCAAGTTCGTTTTACTTTGTTTAAGATTTAGATCTTCTGTCTATTATCTCTTTTTGTAGAATTTACCATTGCTTGGCAAAGGTTTCCTTAGGAGTCAAGTTCATACGTCCATCTTCGTCTTGGTCTCCCATGTCCACTAGTATTCAGCGAGACTCAATCAGTAGTACGAGTAGCTTGTATAGCTTAATCATCATCTTCTTGCCTCTTGGCTACATAAAGTATTTTCAATTAAATTTTTAATTAATAAACTACTTCGCCCCATCAACGATTGCATCATTGCTTATCATCAGGTGGGATCGTGGTCAAGCACTATTTTATAACAATTAACAAAAAAAAAAAAAATAAGTTCGTATAAGAGTTGTGTGACATTTCTGGTTTACAGTAAAGTAGGTAATTCTATTCTATTTCTTCCTGTTTCCTTTTCGCTATTTATCTAGTTCGGAGAATTAAATAAATTGTACAAATTGTATCAATATCCAGCATATGATTTTTGAACCAAATTCTAGATTATTGGATAGCGCTGTGTAGATATGATTTTTGATAGTCATCGTGCGTTTGCAAGTAATTCTCTTTTATTATACAGGTCAGGGTTCGCTGTGATTGTTGCCGAATATTTGAATATACCAGAACAGTTGACTGCTTCATAAAGCCTTGACTAGGTCACCGAACTATACAAGAATTTATAAAGAAAAGTTGAAATCAGAAAATCAATACTTATATAACATTATCCCCGTAGGATTTGGCGCCCACGCTTAGAAAGTATAAAGAGGGCGAGCCACCAAGTGGTTACAATTTTAGACTCAGGGCTGTTACTAAGTAAGAAGTAAGAAAGTCTAAGTGGAATAACCCAATAACTGCTAGCTCTTTAAAGTCCTGGGAGCTCGTACAAATCTGTCGTGGAAATCACAACGTTAGGTACAAACCATTTCGGGCATACAATCATTGTGCCGGAGTCTGTGTTTCCTGTACCCTAGCCAAGTTGCTAATCTGCAATAGTTAACGCTAGTAGAAAGCTACGGGAATGACGTCATCTCAACGCACAGTCACGTGGTCAGAACAAAGAATTGGAGGCAAGGTCAACTCGAAGCGTTCGCTCGGTTGTAACTTGGCTAGGAGGGCTGATAGCTACAACCTAGGGGTGTTTAAGTCAAGAGTATGGGTTACTTCTAGGCAAGCGTGCTCCATCGTTGGCCACATCATTGCTTTCCATCAGGTGACATAGTGGTCGAACGTGAGCCTATCTACAGTGCGTTTCACTTAAGACGTTCCTTTGCCGTAATGTTGGCAATACGGAAAAACAGTGTTGCAATATTTTTAGCAATTAAATTACTTAAAATTGGGGAGATTAACTTATATTCCGTTACTTTTAACAATTGCGTTTTTTTTTTTTCTTTTTACTATTTTTGAATAAAGTATAGAGCGCTGGGCTCCATTCCGATTGTCTTGCAATTCTTTCAAATATCGAAAACGCCATGCTACAATATCGTATCTTTCTATAACAACATCCTTTTAGAACTGCTTTTTTTAAATAAAGTCCCATTCCCCTCATAATTCTCCATAAAGTGCTGCAACTACCGTTAAAATCGATTTCGTTGCGCATTTCAGGGAACAATTTTGGTAGAGTAGGCAACTCTTTCCTTTTTCCCTTCTTTTTTATGTAGACAGACAGGGGAGCCAACATTACGCCAAAGGAACGTCTTAAGTGAAACGCACTGTACACTTGTGTTTATGTTTGTAGGAGGTAATCTCTAAAAGTGCTGGTCCGATTGCTAATTTTTTTTCACCAATACAAAGAGGTTTTATTCCTGAGTGACATAGGATATATTTTATGTACGTGTTTATAAAATAAATTAAAATAAAATAACGCCTTGCCGAAACCTTCAAAGAATATTCTACATTAGTAATATCATGGTGCACGTAGGTAAAAACCTCTAAAATTAAAGGTTTTCCTCATAGAAACCTGTATACCTTGTTCCAAGTACGTGGAACAAGTCTCATACCTACTGGCTTTTGGTAGTCACAGAACTTAATCAGTCTGTAAGTAAGTGTTAATATTTTCCTCTGAGTAATAATATGCAAATGATATTTAATTATATTTAGATTAAGCCTTCACACACGTGCGCCTCAAGGTGATGTCAGCAAACGGTAGAGGTTCAGCA
The DNA here is from genome assembly GCA_949319445.1 of Mythimna lalbum. Lineage (NCBI taxonomy): Eukaryota > Metazoa > Arthropoda > Insecta > Lepidoptera > Noctuidae > Mythimna > Mythimna lalbum. The sequence continues at coordinate 3,538,933 of OX439349.1, read as the reverse complement.
GGGCTAAAGCCTACTTGGGCCTCTCGGACGAAGGCAAAAAAGGGATGAGTGGGTCTTAGTCAGTAAAAGTTTGACATGCTTTCTCGCTCCACCCAAGAGCAGTAGAAGTCATTGGATGATATCGTACTTAACAAAAAAAAAAACTAAAAAAAACAGTTTTTTTTTTGACACGTCGACATTTAATTATGTCATCTATTATTTATTATATATTATACTAAGATTAGATATTTAAACAAACTTTTTTTCTTACAGCCCATTCAATCGATTTCAACTTCTATTCTCGAGAAATTGAAAATAACCTTACCTTGTATGTAAATCAATTTCTTCGGACGAAAAGAGGAAAACTCTACCTGCAAAAATTTGCAAAAAAAAAAAGTTGTACAAATATATAAAACAATTCCTTCTATGGACATTACGAAAAGAGGAAAACTCTACAAGCAAAAAATTTGCAAAAAAAATTGTATAAAGTCCACGAGGAAAATGTATGTTAGATTTTGAAGTTGTTAGCAATGACCTACCATCGAGTCATAGTACTGCTGATACTTATATGGATGGTTATTATTTGGAAGAACCAGATTTAGAGGACAAGACCCTGTTGCCAAATCTGCTGATAACCTTTTAGTAAGAAGGACGCTACGACCAAATTATTTTAGAACATAAATATACAGCCTTACTTACATTAAAATTAGAACTACATTAGACCGACGCACGCGTGGACCACGCCTGATTTTGACTGGCCTGTTGGTCTAGTGGTTAGTGGCCCTAACTGCTATGCCGGAGGTCGTGGGTTCGATTCCCACCCAGGACAAATGTTTACGAGATGCGCATGATCATTTGTTTTGTGTCTGGGTGTGATTTATCTATAATAGGTATGTATTTAGAAATATATAAGTATGTTTATCAGTTGTCCAGTACCCATAACACAAGCTCTGCTTAGCTTGGGACTAGACGGCGTTGTGTGATAGTTGTGTGGCATAAAATATATAAAAAAAAAAAATGTACCTAGAACGACGTTGCGTGGCGTGGATCTAATGTAGCTTTACAAATCTAGTTGCTATATAAAATGCATGCAGATATATACGTGGCTTTTTCTACCTTTACTTTATTACTTGACTGGCTTCTGCTATCAGCTTTGCCTACGTGTAATTAGGTTTCTCTGTACAAACTTGGACCCCCATTTCATCCCTTTAGGGGGTGGATTTTGCAAATCCTATTTTAGTGTTTGCCTACGTCATAAAAGGAAATCATTGCAGCCAAAAGACGCCCACTCTTGCATATAGACCCAAAGCGTCGCCACAACGATCGATCCTGTGCGTCTCACATCCACCGCATTCCCTCGTCGGTGCACCTTGTGGGAGGCCCTCCAACACTGCCTTTTCCGGTGCGCGGTCGCCACTCTAGAACTTTTCGGCCCCATGAGCCATCAGTTCTACGAGCAATGTGCCCTGTCCACTGCCACTTAAGTTTGGCGATTCTTCGGGCTATGTCGGCGACCTTGGTTCTCTCCAGTAGCGAGCACTGGAAACCATGTGCAAAATTTCAAGCTACCCAGTAGTTTCGGGTGTGTGTTGATATGTCTGTCAGTTATTTTCTCCTTTTATACATATGTAGATGATTTAAGAACAATAATAGCATTGAACTAAAATACTGTACTGTACATATTAGAGATTCATTTAACAATGATTCCTAATGATGTACAGTTAAAGTTGGAATTTGCATGAAAGCCAATGTTGACGAAATAGACACGCTCAGTAACTATATTGTTTACAAGAAAATGTCGGGAAAACTTCCGTCTTAAATTACTCATACTAATTTTAACAGGTAATAAACGCAAGTTCTAGTCATTCGGATGTTTGAAACTAAAATTTTCAATAGTTTTATCATCTAGCATTGCAGATATCTTCTATCTTCTTCTTCTATCTATATATATAAAAATGAAACCCGTTTTCCGTTGTCACGACATAGCATGAGAACGGCTTGACCGATTTGGCATATTTTTTTTTGTTGTGATTGTTATTGTGAGGATAAGGTTCTTATAGAAAAAAAAATTAAATTAGGGTAGTGTAGGGTAGAGTAGAGTAGGGTAGAGTAGGGTAGAGTAGGGTAGAGTAGGGTAGAGTAGGGTAGAGTAGGGTAGAGTAGGGTAGAGTAGGGTAGAGTAGGGTAGAGTAGGGTAGAGTAGGGTAGAGTAGGGTAGAGTAGAGTAGAGTAAGGTAGAGTAGAGGGTAGAGTAGAGTAGGGTAGAGTAGGATAAATTAGGGTAGAGTAGGGTAGAGTAGGGTAGAGTAGGGTAGAGTAGGGTAGAGTAGGGTAGAGTAGGGTAGAGTAGGGTAGAGTAGGGTAGAGTAGGGTAGAGTAGGGTAGAGTAGGGTAGAGTAGGGTAGAGTAGGATAGAGTAGGGTAGAGTAGGGTAGAGTAGAGTAGAGTAGGGTAGAGTAGGGTAGATGGGTATAGTAGGGTGGAGTAGGGAAGAACGGGAGCGAAGCCGCGCGGTCTAGAAAGCTAGTACACAATAATTGTGTATGCACAATATATTGCACAAATTACACATGTTACATGTATGAATATTGTTTGTGTTATTGTATTATTTATTTTTATTTAATGTTTTATTTGATTTTAATTCAGTTTCGAATGTATCTATGGACTATGTCGTATAATGATGAAATTTTACTAGTTTTCACGTACGTCTTTCATTATATAGGCACAGAATGAAAAGGTTTTTTAGGATAATATTATGCTGCTTTATTAATTGACGTCGAATGTGACGTTTGTTTCATTAAAATTCATTATTTCCTTAGTGAACTTGAAAATGCGAATTTAGTTATTTTTATGAACCATACCAAGGTTTACGCATTCGAACAATGGCGCCATGTAATTATACATACATATCGGCTGGTTAGTAATGGTTTATATATTTATATTCTTTTAGTATATGTCATAAGCTATATTTTTATTGACGTCAAATCTCATGTTTGTAATTTCCATATTTTTTTTCAAATATTTTTACAAATGTTTCTGGATCCACGATTCTTTTCCAAGTTACGGGGTTTTTTTCAATGTTTGCATTGTTATTAGGATTTGATAGCTGTCGTTGATAGCTTTGAAAAACAAGTTCTATAGTTGCCTATCTATCAGCACAAACCTACTGCATACAGTGTTAGTCATAAACAGCTGTTAACTTGGCGTTAAATTAGAATTGTATGTCATGAACTTCTATTTTCTAGTCATGATGCTTCTAGCAATCTCTCTGTATTATTAAACTATTCTTTGTTTTGAATTTCCTGTCAAAAAAACATTGGTCGATATATTTCGTATTTCATTTCTCTAGATTACAATATTTAAAAAAAAATTGGTGTCAAATCATTCTTGTTAGACCCACCTACTAAGTCAAATATTATTGTTATCGCTCCATGGTCGCAAAACATACAAGATATTGCAAATCTACACGATATCAGACACACCAAACTTGAATTCGAGGACAGAGCGAACCGAGCCTCCGGATTTTGCAAGCGAGTTTAAAAATCTAAACCGTTGCACAAACACGCAGCTGAATGTTGACGAGACGAGAATAGCTTTGTATCGGGGCGAGTCACTGTGGGCTCGCCAGGCGCCGAGCACGCGGCCGCGGCGTGCTCGCTGACGTCAGCCGCGTCACCACACCGTCAAAACAATGCTGCTAATCTCTACACAACCAAATTTCAACCTTAACCCCTCACAATAAGACCCACCGCATTCTTTTGTTGTGATAGTGCAGCCGTAGTTTTCCGTTCGCCTTGCGTAAGTTCACCAAGCGTGTGTGTTGTGTTTTTTCGGGCAGCACACCCGCCTCCCGTGTTGTTTTACGTCATCGCTTCGTTCGTTTCGAGAACTTTAACGCTCAACCTTGTGAAATTAACTAATTGTTAAATAACATAGATTTTGAAGAAGTTGTAACACATTAGAAAGTATATTAGCATGTTGAGGAACAAAAACTTGAATGTAAACGTCTGTGTATTATCTGAATGTAAACATATCGTTTTATCAGCGCAGCCGAGGCTATAAAAGCGCTCGCGAACGATGCTCCGCGCCCAGTGCGGATCGCACGGGCACACTACAAACATGACTGACTAACAAACAGACTTAAAAAATAAAATCTATTTGAATTCAGTTACACTATATCAAAGTGTTGTTGTCGATCATATTACCACACACATTTTAAACAATGAAACTCAATGTTCTATTGTTCAAGAATGACCCACCATTTGTAAATTCCAAGGTAGGCTATCCCTACATTTGTAAGTTAAAAGATGACAATGATCTAGATAGGGAATATTATGAATGAAATTATGTAAGATTGACATTACGTTGTGGAGCAATAAACTATAACAATTAACAACGAAGAAAACAATGTTACAACCAATAAAAATGTCTCCATAGCAACTAATTATGTCAGCCTTATCAACACAGAAGTCAAACGTCTCATAAGTATTAACAACAAATAAATAAACAATCATAAATAATCGATTATGATGTATGGACAGGAAATAACTAGAAATATAGGTCATGGCTGTATGATTCAGACGTTCATTCACAGTGAAATTAATGCAGAACTCATGTAAGTTCGTGTGTATTGTGATTTTGTACTAAACAAGAACATTCATTTACAGTTCAGCAAGATCCGGGTTTATTTATTTATTTATTTATTTATGTACACACAAACACTTAAAAAAGAAAAGAACAAATAAGAATAGAAGAGTACAAAGGATAGGATAAGGATAGGTTGTTTGATATAAAAAGATTAGATTTCGAAAGTCACTAAAATACTATAAGTATAAGGCTATCTCTTTCGAAATAACAATGTAAAACAAAATAATAACAGGTAATGCGATGCTATGACATTTAAAATCGATAATTGAATCACCTAACTGGCAAGTACGGACAAGTAATTAAGTAGGCCAAACCTCATTTGCCACACATTGTTATGATTTTGAAACTAAGGCATGAGTAATACACGATAAGAGTCTACCTGTTAAAAACATTGAAATGTCTCTAGAATGTCTGAGGAGAAAACGTTAACGGAATAAAAGTAACAACACAAATCATTTTGCTTATCCTTCCGATAAAACCCAGGAAGTAGGGGATTTCATATTTGGTAATAAACATGCTGTTATTAGCATTGAAGTGACACAAAAACACATCGACCTTCATTTCGTAGGCAGCGACAAAAACACAAAATTCATAATGCATTTTTATCTACTCAGATTCTGGGTTAATCCCTGTGCGGGGATTCATTATAAATTACAATGATACTAAAAAACAAAAATATTCAATTTGAATTTGTATCTTAATTTTAACTGAGACAGATATGGGAATTTGATCTCAAGATATACAGGAAAATCGGAAATGCAAATTTTATAACTGCACCGTCGAGTTCTAGAAACCGGTTCGAAAATATACTTATTCATTGACAATGAAACGAATCCGGAAATAAAGAATAAAACTACTATTATTAATAACAAAGGCATATTATAGAACATAGCAGTGGAAATACGCATCACTATTGCAGACGATTACAGCATTATCGATATCGCCGCCCCAGTTCCTACCGAGTACCGTATCAGACACTGCATTGCTGTAGGCAGTGACAATGTTGAAAATATACAAGCTATGAGTAATAGAGCACGCGAACACAGCGTGCTTCGCAGTGACGTTCGCGCAATTTATGTTGCGTCACAATTCTTGGATAGTGTTAAATTTTCTGAAAAATGTTTCATAATAAACAATTAATTAGACGTCATTGAAACTGCGTGAAAATTTATGAACTTGTAGCCAGATATGTCTGTAGGTAGCACTTTCAACACACAACACACACAACAACAATTTCAATATTCGGGCTATGGCAAATTGCAGAAGCATAAAATTCTGTACTGTAATTGTAGAAGTATAAATTGTGTCAATACTTCTTTGATAGATAGGTCATGCAGGTAAGTTCATTACGGTCTACCGAATGACTGTAATGAACTTACCTGACCGATCTACGTGATGCAAGTCATACAGACAGTGACCTTCACCTTGCTTAAAGTATTTTCCTTTATTAAATCATACCTAACTGTTATGATGCATTCACGTCCAGTGTCGTTACGTCAGGTACCTTATGCACGTTAGTTATACTCATCATGGGCCTTATTTTGTTTTAACTAGTTTTTATACCACCCTATTCTTTAATTAGTACTAAAAAATGGGACTGTCACTGATCATATTTTTGAAGACAAAAGAAAAAAAGGACCACGAAAATTTGTCACAATTCGCAGTGTTTTTCCAATATTATTGTCATTTATTCCTTTGTAATAATCAATAGCCTGTACAATATTTCCAAAAATGGCGTGACATTTTGGAATATAAACAAACGCTAATAACTTTGTTGTTTATAAATATATTTTTTTAAGTCTTAACTAACAACAAGACCTTTTCTAATAAGCCCTTTACATATTTGTACTCGTACTAATTAAAATTAGTGGTATATAGTATGAAAGAAGAAACTGATTGTCACACTGACTGGCATATCAACGCACAACCAAAGCTATTGGGTCTGAAAATGTGAAATTTTGCACAAGGCTTCCTTTTGGTGATGTAGACAAGCACTAAGATATAACAATATAAATACAAAATCTCAACCTTACTTGAAAGTTAGCACAAATAGTAATTAGGTTACTATTTGTGCTAACTTTCAAGTAAGGTGTGTAAATTATAGACTGTCATGATTAGTTTTTCAAAATTATCAAAATATGGTTTCATTAAGGGGTTACCAATGCTGAGATACACGGAAACTTACAAGAAGAGGCTAGCAAATCATCCTAATGATCTAGCAGTCCAGCTAATACATACCAGGTATAAAACCCGCTTGCAACGGTGCTTGATCCTGGGACCAGACCAGGTTTAGCTATTTCCATTGAGGAGTTGTGTGGCTCACTCGGTATGACACAACGCACTTCACAAATTTGCTTATACCTAGCTAACGACTGATTGCAAATAAAAACCGAGAAAAAATAATTAAGGGGTGTTGAGGTTTTTACGAAAACATTTTCGCGAACCATTATGCTGGTGGTGGCATTAGTGCTAGTTATTAATATTCTGTTTTCCAAGTGACTCTTTGTCAGTCAATATTTTTGGGGATATTGTCAAAGCGAAAAAGAAGTAAGATGGAATGCATAAAAGATTAAGAAGACAAGCGTGAAAAGTATCGTCATAGCAAGCAGGAATTTCTTGTTAAAACCAACGTACCAACATATGTCGAAGAGAAGACAGCTGTATCTATAAATTATAAATATCTATTAATATTACACCAGTTATGTTCCGTCATGTTCACTTGTTTTAAGTTCCAACATAAATATTTTATTATTATCTATTATTGTACGCTTTATTTTTTTCTAAGTGGGGAAAACATCAAATCACTCGTCCTGGTCTAGGTGAAGCGGAGGGAGTGTCAGATTTTTATTGACTAAAACCCAACTGTTTTCATTCAATTGCTCTTTGCGTTCCAGGGCCAGGGTAACTCTTTTAAACAATTAGCCAGTTCTATACACTTAACCTTATATATAAAATATTCCCTTGTCATGCAACGCATAGATTTTATTAATGGAATTTTACCATTTCCTAAGGTTATATTGATTGGCGTACTAAGGGTTTTGATTGTCTATAACGCTAGTCATATTTTTGCGTCAGAACTTTGATGAGTATTAAGATACTGGTAAGATCTTCAATGTCATGATGATTTACTAGGAAAGGATTCATCTACAGGTTGTGTCGACGCATCTGTTAACAGTTCATTTCATGTCCAAGCCTGTGTGTTCTTCTGTCTCATTTACATGTTCAATAGCATAGTTGCAATCTAAGTCTTGTCATATCTCATCTATTTGTTTGTTGTAGGTATGCAATTTATTGCAGTTTTCATTGAAATAAATATTATTATTGAGCTTCATGCAATCAGTTTGGTTATATCTTTTCCCAACTACCTTAGATTCACCTACCAGTTTAACTGAATGCAGCTAAATACCAGTAATGTTTGCTATTCTATATGCAAGTAAGTTATTTTATACTTTAAGTCTGTAGTATGATTATGAACAGAACTTAAGTCGGTAAATAAATCTATCAATCCAAGGTTGTAAGGCCGGAGACCATGATTAAATCACGCAGTCAATTTAATTGCTTACGTTGTTGCAGTCATGTTTGCATTTCAAACTACTTAACCTTAATTATAAAAGTTTCCGTGATTATAGTCGTCTTCATTAGGTTAGTTACCGACATGATTCTGTTGTCGTTCGAATTTTTCATGTCTTTTGAGATTATTGAATATATTTTTATTTATAAGTACGGATAAAGGGCAATAAAAAGGGCTATACTTGGGGTTTCCTGCGTGATCGAATCAAGAATGAAGATATCCGCAGGAGAACTAAAGTTGCCGACATAGCACGAAGAATTGCCAAACTGAAGTGCAATGGGCAGGGCACATTGCTCGCAGAATAGATGGCCGTTGGGCCCGAAAGGTTCTGGAGTGTCGACCGCGTACCTGAAGACGCAGCGTTGGATAGCCTCCTACAAGGTGGACCGATGAACTGGTGAAGGTTGCGGGAAACCGATGGTTGCGAGATGCACAGGAACGTTCGTTGTGGCGACGCCCCAAGGAAGGCCTATGTCCAACAGTGGACACATATCGGCTGAAATGATGATGATGATGATGACGGATGTATCTAAATCTGTGTATATAGCGAGCATCTATCGATCACTGAGTTCTGTTGTCTAAATTTGTAGATCTAAATTTAGGTGCTCCTGATCCTTTCAGTATTCTTCTATCAATTCATGATTACTTATTACAGCTACCTGCGTCAGGCACAAGCTGTCTGGCATTCATGCTGAACTGGACCTATTTTATTTTGGTGCAGCCATGAGGTACACAACAACTGTCTTTTTTATTTTTTTGTTGTGTTTGGGCCTTGTGCTTGTGACCAAATAAATTATTTTCCTTTCTTTCTTTACTTTGATAAAGAACAACAGCCCCCCAAGCCAAGTTACAATCGTTTCGCTTGCGTCGAACGTTTCGAGTTGACCTTGCCGCCAATTCTTTTGTTCTGACCACGTGACTGAGCGTTGAGACGACGTCGTTCCCGTACATTTGAAGCTTTCTACTAGCGTCAACTATTGCAGAATAGCAACTTGGCTAGGGGTACAGATATTGACATCGCAGTTGTTTGCCAGCCTTTTTTACAACATTTGGGCATTTTCCTTCGTCAAAATTTAGGAGCATATTTATTGAGTTATCCTTGTGGTTTCTTTGGTACAATGACGGTAAGTATAGGTTATTATGGTCATGCTTAGGTACAGTCTATTTAACCTTAATTGTTTTTCCTTTGTTATAACGCTTTACTTTAGGTTTAGTTTTAATGACGTGTTACCCAATCGCTGGGGTAGACACAGAACGTAGACCTACCATATTAGGACTAATGACGTTGCATAATCAACGTGGTTTTCACATAATTGCATCTAGTTATTCAGTTGGTAAATTTTCTTAGGCTGATTTCAATAATGCATTGCATTTTATTTTATGCATGCAAAAATAAATGTCTGGTCTTAAAGTCTAGTTTTCACAGCTGAACTAATGAGACAAATAAGATGGAATATTCCAAAAAAAATAAGAATAAGAAATTTAACGTAAGGTAAAATTGTGTATTCTTGTGGTGTTTAAGTAAACTATGCATGTGTAATCTTAACTTCTGCTAGCGGCTTACCCCACATCATCATCATCATATCAGCCGAAAGACGACCGCTGCTGGACATAGCCCTCCCCAAGCGTTGCCACAACAACCGGTTCTGTGCGTCACGCATCCATGAAAGTAGAAAATTAATAAATAGCCTATGTTACTCAGTGAAGATGAAGCTTACCAATGGTGAAAGAATTTTTGATATCGGTCATGTAGTGTTGGAGTTAAATCGTAACATACAAACAAACAAAAAATCAAATCTTTCCTCTTTAATAACATTTGTTGGTAAATTTCACCATCTTAGACCACATTACAGCTAGCAAATAGATGAGATCAGATAGTGGTCAGCAAAAAGCGACAAAAAAGATTTTCAGGTATGAAATAAAAATCTACGAACAGGAAGATGCGGTTCTACTTCGAAAGTTGGTCAAGGATAAATATGCTAATGAGCCTGGAGCCTAGCAGTGTATCGCAACCGTCTAGTATATGCTAATATATCCTACTAATATTATATTGGTATGTATGTATGGATGTATGGATGTTTGTAACTCTTTCACGCAAAAACTACTGACCGGATCTCGATGAAACTTGGTACACGAGTAGACCATATCCCAGAATAACCCATAGGATACTATTTATCCTGGGATTATGTACGCGGGTGAAGCTGCGGGCAAAAGCTAGTATATAATATAGTCCTTTTGCCGGGATATTTTATGATCATTCTAGCCATAGCCAGCACATGTCCACTCTAAGGTACATGAGTAAATAAACCGTAACTAAGCTAAGCACAAGTAATGACTGTTCCGTCAATGTAATTTTTTTTTTTTACGGTGGGCATAAATCATCTTATGATAACCCCCCCTCTTGGGTGGAGCGGGACATAGTGTCAGACTCTTACTGACTAAAAACCCACCCCGTTCCTTCTAGCCTCTTCATACCGGGGCTCGAGCTTCTTTTCTGATAACCCTGGCCCTAGTAGGCTTCGACCCTTCCTGCTGCTGACAACTCCTTGAGACGCGCGAGAACAGTGCGCGCCGTCGACGTCTTGGGCTCGGTCCGGACAGTTATTGGACGACAGGACAGCGAGCTACCCATGGCCCGCGTCTACGGTGGCCGGAAATCGGGATCGGAATCCCGGCGGCGGCGGCGAGGGCGCCGTTGAATGATGCGGTCGGCCGCCTCCTTTGCTAGCATTACTGCTTCGCAGAAGGAGGCGACCGCCTGCCACTCCTCCTCGCTCCGGACCATGGCCTCGACCAAGGCCCAGCGCGAGAGGTCTCCGCCGCCGATCGCCCCCACGAGGGCACGGCGATGCTCCGCCCGGGCAGGGCAGACCGCGACTGTGTGCTCCACCGTGTCCTCCAGGCGTTCCGCACAGTGGCGATACCCGGGCGTCTCTTCCGCTCAATCTGAAACCGTCAATGTCATGAGTAATACTAATGTTTTTTACGGTTTATATTTTTTTTATTGATATAAACTAATGCTTGACTGCGATCACACCTGTTAGTAAGCACTGATGCCATCGATGTTTCTGCAAGCGTCTATAACTTATCCATAATTTCCTTAGCTCCATAAAGTATTATAATAGTAGTATTGTTTTCTTGGTCTTTGTTCTAAAGTATAAATTTATTTGACAACTAGCTGGTGTCCGTGACTTCATCTGCGTAAGATTAGTACTTCGAGTAACTTACAATATCTTTATAAATTATAGCCTGTCTGTTATTTTGATGTTTAAATTATATTACCGTACAGTTTCATTAAAATCCATTCAGTAGTTTTTGCGTGAAAAAGTAACATACATTACTCGTACAGAAATTTAAAAAATACTTAGCTTTGGTGTCTCTTCTCAGGGTAGTTACCTACTGATAACTTGCTCATTCTCTAAATATGAAATGACTTGTTGATTGGTTGGGCACAAGATTGTCATTTTGTTAATCATCCAAGTTAGAAACGAAATTAGAAAGAAAAAGAGTTTATTTGCGTCAAACATAATATCTTTAAAAAAAAAAGTGTGAGAGTGTGTCAGTGAGAGGATGATCGGCCAGCAAGCATTACATGTTATCATCATTTCAGCCGATACACGTCCACTGTTGGACATAGGCCTCCCCCAAGCGTCGCCACAACGAACGTTCCTGTGCGTCTCGCATTCATCGGTTTCCCGCAACCTTCACCAGGTCATCAGTCCAGCTTGTTGGAGGCCTTCCAATGCTGCGTCTTCCGGTACGCGGTCGTCACTCCAGAACCTTTCGGCCCCAACGGCCATCTGTTCTGCGAGCAATGTGCCCTGCTCGTTGCCACTTAAGTTTGGCAATTCTTTGTGCTATGTCGGCAATTTTAGTTCTCCTGCGGATGTCTTCATTTTTAATACATGTTATACTATACTATATTATAATAACTAAATAAACAAAGTGGGAGTTTCCCTGCGTGATCGCATCAGAAATGAAGATATCCGCAGGAGAACCAAGGTTGCCGACGTAGCTCGAAGAGTTGCCAAACTTAAGTGGCAATGGGCAGGGCACATTGCACGCAGAACAGATGGTCGATGGGGACGAAAGGTTCTGGAGTGGCGACCACGTACCGGAAGACGCAGCGTTGGAAGGCCTCCAACAAGGTGGACCGACGACCTGGTCAGGGTCGCGGGAATCCGATGGATGCGTGACGCACAGGACCGGTCGTTGTGGCGACGCTTGGGGGAGGCCTATGTCCAGCAGTGGACGTCTTTCGGCTGATATGATGATGATGATGAAATAAACAAAACAAAAATGACACGTTAGTTATTATAACAGCTGTGAACATGTTTCACTCTCTGATTCTCAGTCAAAAATAAGCGACTGAATTTTTTTAAACAATTTTGTGGAGATTTCAGTTTTGCTCGTAAATTTAAAGTTTCAAAGTATGCGCTCTAGCACAGAAAAAAAAAACATGTAATAAATTCAAATTCAAATTCAAATTCAAATTCAAAATCATTTATTTCAAATAGACCAAATGTAGGCACTTTTGAATAGTCAAATGTCGGTCAGTCCAAGAAAAGTGAAGCTAAATTGCACGTTCCAAAGCGTAGATCTCTATGGAGAAGAACGTGCAAGAAACTCCATGGACACTCTTTTAAATCATATTATGTGTTACATATAATGTTTGTTTACATTATTTCATGTTGCTTCTATTATGTGAGCACAATGTAGATAATAAAATTAAAATTAAAAATATATTAAAAGATAAAAACTGAATTAAGCTACTGGCAGTTAAGAGATGACCAGTCTCAACTGACGGCACCCGTTCACGAGCATGACGCGTGCATCAGCCCCACTCAGCTCAACCATTTTCAAGGGAACCGAATGACCCAATACACGCGCCACCAGCAGCGAGACATTTAAGTGAGCATGACAAACTCCTAACTGCCATGCTCGTAATGTCAAAAACAAAGAGAATAAAAGTCGTAACCCAATAAGAATGCTTCATGGTACCTCACATTCACAAATAGGAAAAAAAGTGCTTCTACATTAAACAATGCTATGGTTTTCAAAAACAAAAGTAATAAATGATCACAAGTTTAAACTATATTTTCAAATTACAAAAAAAAATAATTATAGTTTCCAAACTAATCAATACACCCTAGTGTGGTAGTGGAGCTGGACCAGCATTGAGCCAAGCATTTTTATCTTGTATATAATCCTCCAACTTATAATATGCCTGCCTGCATAGTGTGCGTTTAATACAAGATTTAAATTTTGTTTCATTGAGTTCTAAAATTTGGGGAGGTATTTTATTATAGCATTTTAAACAGTACCCCATGAAAGAAGAGGCCACTTTTGCCAATCTGAAGCCTGGTTGAACTAACTGGTCCCTATGTCTTGTAACATAGTTATGTCTATCGCCTCTTTTGCTAAAGAGATGAAGATTTTTTCTAACGTACATGATGTTTTCATAGATATATTGACAAGGCACCGTCATGATGTTAATATCCTTAAACAGCTCTCTTAGAGAATCGCACCGGCGGAGATTGTAAATAGCTCTGATTGCTCTTTTCTGTAGTATAAAGATTGAGTCAATGTCTGCAGCCCGTCCCCATAGTAAGATACCGTATGACATGATACTATGAAAATAACTAAAATAGACTAGTCTAGCGGTATCAACATCCGTAAATTGGCGGATTTTTCTAACAGCAAATGCAGCCGAGCTAAGCCGTCCTGCAAGAGATGTTAAGTGAGGACCCCATTGTAGCCTTGAGTCAAGCGTAATCCCCAAGAAAACCGTTTTTTCGACAAATTCTAATTTCTCATTGTTCAATACAATGTCACAATAACTACTTTTGACGTTCGGTAAGGAAAATCTTATACATTTCGTTTTTTTGCCATTAAGAACTAGATTATTAGCAGTGAACCAGTTTTGGACCTGCAGTAAGGCGTTATTTTCATCGTCAAGATTATTAGTCCTTCTATTTATCTTAAATATCAGAGAAGTGTCGTCGGCAAACAACACCATATCAAGTTTATTTTGCAACAAATATGGTAAATCATTAATATAAACTAAAAATAATAAAGGACCTAAAATTGAACCTTGGGGTACCCCCATTTTATATATTTAGTTAGATGATTTTGTAAATTACACCCATCAATATTTGTATTTTTTTGGTGGGAAAATGATCTAATGACATCCTGTACTTGGGCAGAGTGGGTGTCAGACTTTTACTGACTAAAATCCCACTCCTGTTCCTCCGTTACCTTTGTTTCAGGTCCCCGGGGTTCTCTTTCGCATCACCCATGGCCCCAGTAGGCTTAGACCCTGCTAGGTCCCTACGGTTGCTGACATCTCCTTGAGGCATTATTACTTATATAAAGGCGATACGAGTAATTTGTGTGTATGTAGGTTTGTTTCTCCTGCATGCTCTAATCGCTGAATGGTTTAATTCATGAATCCCCAAGCGACCACCGGTGGCCGCGCATCTATTGTCTTACTATTGTGTCTCTAATTGACGGTATCTGAAGGGTTAAATGAAATAGGACTCGTCTTTAACCCTTCAGATACCGTCAATTAGAGACACAATAGTAAGACAATAGATGCGCGGCCACCGGTGGTCGCTTGGGGATTCATGAATTAAAAAGTTTTATACTAATCTACCTATATGTGCTAATTTGTTTTCACACAATCCATTACTGAAGATTTTTTAAACGCGCTAATATAAGCACGCAACTGAGGCCCTGACTATACAAAACTATGTAGAAACTGGCGCGAAGTAAAAAGGGTGTGACTCAAAGCAGCCTTATCAGCCATTCTTGCGTTATCAAAGGGCATCAGATTAAAGATTAGCTCCAACATATTTTACGTAAGTACAAAATAACGAGATATTAAGGTTTGCTGTAAGAAAACCCAATTTTGAGTTTAGTTCGCCAGTGTATTTATGTAATTTTTTTTTACGGTGGGCAAAAATCATCCAATGACAATCCCCGCTCTTGGGTGGAACGGGAGATAGTGTCAGACTCTTACAGACTAAAAATCCACCCCGTTCCTTCTCGCCTCTTCATACCGGGGCTCGAATTTCCTTTCGGATAACCCTGGCCCCAGTAGGCTTCAACCCGACTGGGCTCCTCCTGTTGCTGACAACTCCTTGTTTACTAGTTTTTGCCCTCAGCTTCGCCTGCGTTCATAAAATATAGCCTATGTCACTCAGGAATAAAGCAGCTTTCTATCGGTGAAAATATTTTAGGATCTTGATCCTAGATATTTTACCGTGTTCTTTAATTTACATGGTTCAGAACAAATATTTAAGTATGCTCTACAGATAGTTACTCCGAGTGGTTCTGGGTCTGTATGTCTTGTGTATGTGTCTACATGTTTGTGATTGCAAAGTTTAAAAAACTGTACAAAATAAAGTAATACGTAGCTTATCGAAGGGTATCGCCATCCTTACTAATATTATAAAAGCGAAAGTGAGTTTGTTTGTTTGTTACGTCTTCACGCTTAAATGGCAAAACCGATTTTGATGAAACTTGGTACACGGATAGACCATGTCCTGGAATAGGTCATAGGATATATTATATGATATATATTTGCCGTACAGGTACAGAAAATTCTAATTATAAAAAAACAGAAAAGGTAAAAGTTCCTCTTCTCCTAAGAATTAAATATTCACAAAGTATACCTACTAAACCTTTCATTTAGGACTGGTATAGTGCCCAAATCATGGAAGCTTGCCAACGTGCAACCCGTACCCAAAAAGGGCAGTCGTGCCGATCCTGCCAACTATCGGCCGATTTCGGTAACCTCCATACTCTGCAAGATTATGGAGCGTGTATTGAACTCGCGCCTCGTGGCATATCAGGGAGTGTGGAAGGTAACCATCTAAATGGGCCAATTGGTCCAGGCAGTTTTGAGTTTTGCGCTTATCAAAATTATTTTTAGAATGCGAAACCTGAATATAGTTTGTTCAGAATCAGTAACTGAATCGATTCCAATAATTTTTACATGTTTTTTCTTTTTAAAAAAATATTTAAAAAAAAAACGGTCATAAGTTGGACACCACCGACACTAAGTACAACACAGGTCATTACGGGCATTAGGCACCAGCGCATAGTGTTTAGAAAAAATGGCCATTTATTGTGGTGGCTGCAAAAAAAGAGAAAAAAAGAGAATACTAGTTGTGATGACTTTAAAATATAAATTGAGAAATACGTAAGATTTTTTTTTTATCGAATGATTGTGAAATTACAACTATATGAAATAAATGAAATTACACTAAAATTCAACATCGTTTTTGTTTCCTCTATTTAGAAACCGCTGCAATAAGGTGGAAAGTATTTAAATTAGGAAGAAAGTATTAATTATTATTAATTATAAAAATTTAATTTTTTGTAAAAATAAATGATTAATACGTTTCGTTTTAGATATTTTTTTTTATCATAACATACTTAATAATTTCATCACATAATACCTACTATTAAATTAACAAGATTTTAGTATTAAAAAAAATGATTACTTTTTTATTTTTGTCATTATTGTTATTTTAATATTATGTTTTTTTATAATTTACATATATTTTATTTTGATTTTATTCAGCTGATTTTATTATTTATTTAGATAGTACAATTCGATTTAGTAACAATAAATACTCCCAGCTAGTTTTATTATAAATAATCTATGAGTATTTCACTGTTTTTATTTTAACTCTTCAATCGTGATAATTAGAGACACAGAAAAACAATGGGTAAGCAAACAGTTCGTTTGAGGTTTAATGAATTAATTTAATTTAATTTCGTCCTGTTTTCAATATGAGACTATGTACTTACTGGCTATGTACTTCTGTCTGATAATAAATGTTTTTTACTTTATTTTATTTAATCAAAGTGCCCCCAAAATAAGAAGTTGCTAACAAAAGTGAGTTCCCCAGAACGTTGAGGCAACATAGTTGCTAGGTCACCTCGGGTAGTATAAATCGGAAGAATCTCGAAGTCTGCAGTCGCACGCGCATTGCACGCGGCGTACGCATGTTTTTGTTTAGAATCGAGTTGGTCTGTGTGTGTGTGTGTGATCCGTATCGTGTGGAGTAGTTCACGAGAGTTGAGTCTGTCGTTGCTGACACAAATGGATAAGTAGTTTGGATGTTAGTAACTAAAGTACAAACAAATAAAAAAAATACAACAACCTGATTTTTTTTTGTTTTTATAGCGTGCACAGAGTTTATCAGCGGTTGGTACCACGTTCCATTAAAAGCGTCTCTAGGGCCAAAAAGGGCCTCTTCGAGTTGGTTTCGGCCTCTCGTACGCCTTCCCAAGGTCTTGGACCTAAGGGTACTGAGATAAATAAATGTAAAAAAAAATATATCTTTATTATTGGAAGAAGAAAAAGTTTGAAGTTCAGTAACTGACTAAATCAAGGACTATTTAAATTCAATTTAGTTCCGGAAACCACAAAAAACATTCCCAATCGATTCGATTCAATGAATTCGATCCGTCAGCTTCAGAGGCACTTGCGTCCCTCAGTCGACGCCACACTGTACTTACCGTTGCTTATTCCTCGCCATTCACCTCCCTGATGAGACCCTGAACATTCAAATTTATTCAGTACTAGCTTTGCCCGCGCGGCTTCGCTCCCGCTCTTCCCTACTCCACCCTACTCTACCCTACTCTACCCTACTCTACCCTACTCTACCTTACTCTACCCTACTCTACCCTACTCTACCCTACTCTTCCCTACTCTACCCTACTCTACCCTACTCTACCCTACTCTACCCTACTCTACCCTACTCTACCCTACTCTACCCTACTCTACCCTACTCTACCCTACTCTACCCTACTCTACCCTACTCTACCCTACTCTACCCTACTCTACCCTACTCTACCCTACTCTACCCTACTCTACCCTACTCTACCCTACTCTACCCTACTCTACCCTACTCTACCCTACTCTACCCTACTCTACCCTACTCTACCCTACTCTACCCTACTCTACCCTACTCTACCCTACTCTACCCTACTCTACCCTAATTTTTTTTCCATAAGAACCTTCTCCTCACAATAACAATCACAACAAAAAAAAAATCAGCCAAATCGGTCAAACTGTTTTCATGCCAAGTCGTGACAACGGAAAACAGGGGTCATTTTTATATATATAGATTGGCTTGCGTTTGTCCACTATCTCGTAAGCGATGATTGGTGGGTTACCATGACGTTCAAAGTAAGATTGTTTTATTCTTATTCCGCGAGAAATCGCCGCTACCGATCGCCCTCACAAGGGCATTGCAATACTCTGCCCAAGCGGGGCACACCTCGACTATGTGCTCCACCGTGTCCTCCAGGTGACCTATTCACTCTTGACTTAGGGCCTATTACACTATGAGTTATTCAGTACACGATATTCAGACACGTCTTATTTTTCTTTCCGAGTAAGACAGTCTGACCCTTATTACAGTACGCGATACGTCAAACCATAGACTAAAACTGTCTGAATATCGAGTGTAATAAGCCCTTTAAAGACTTTTTGCGATTATACGAGTAGCTATCGGAAAACACATTCTCCATCCTATTGTTTGGTTTTAGGTGGGGAAACTGTATAAATGAAATAATGGGAAACAACAACATTAACATCAATACCATCTGTATTTCTGTATCTCATTCCGTTTGTGTGTCAATGTTCTAACGCGCGCGCAGGTGCGGGCGCGGCCGTGACGTCATCTGCGCACGAGACGGTCGCGTGGAACACACGCCCACCGCCACGCAATTGAAATGCTGGGAGCAACGCAAAACCGGCGCTACGTGCCAGCGTGTGATTTCTATAACATTGGCAAACGGTGTGCTGACGATTTTTCGGTTTATCGAATTTCTTTGCATGTAAAAACCGTTTGTCATTGTTGTCAGTCAGAAAATTCAGACCAACAGCCAGTGGCGTAACATCTGAGGTCCATGCCAAGCGGTCTCGCGGGCGGCGAGCCGTGGGTAGCTCTCTGTCCGACCGTCCGGTAACTGTCCGGACCGAGCCCAAGACGTCGACGGCGCGCACTGTTTCCGCACGCCTCAAGGAGGTGTCAGCAACAGGAGGGGCCTGGCTGGGTCGAAGCCTACTGGGGCCAGGGTTATCCGAAAGGAAGCTCGTGCCCCGGTATGAAGAGGCTAGAAGTAACGGGGTGGGTTTTTAGTCAGTAAGAGTCTGACAATATCTCCCGCTTCGCCCAAGAGTGGGGGTTGTAATAAGATGATTTTTACCCACCGAAAAAGAGGCCCGTGCCAAAATCATTGGGTGATCGGGCCCCAGGAATTTGGTTTAATCACTGAAGTCAAGGGAAGAGTGAATAGACTCATAAACTAGTGCACCTCACCTTCAACGATTGCATCACTGCATACCATCAGGCGGGATCGCAGTCAAGAACTAGTTAATATCAATAAAAAAAGTACAGACATAAAATATTCTTTATTATTCATAAATTGGAAAATTCTCATTAGAGACCACGAGAAATTGATCCTTTTCTTATAAATGCGTTTAATAAATCTTACTAATTTACTTGAATTTGTATATTTACTTCTTCAGAGCTCAAGGCTTCTTGGACGGGCTCCACCAGGCAGGGTGCAGAGCTTGGAGGTACGTCGTATGTCATCGCAGTCCTTATTAACGGAACAATGACGAATAGACTGAAGGTTTTGTGATTCTTCTGTTGAACTAAACTGACAGCAGTGTACAATGACCAGTTGACAATGAATAAGTGACTTATGCTGTCATTAAACCATTGTTATAACTGTCACTTTGGTTCATCTAATTAAAAATTATGGTGTAGGTACTGATGGAAATCTCCTGGATCCTGTTAGGCGCATTATTTTGTTATTTCATTACCACTGCTCTCAAAACGGTGAAGGAAAACATTGTGAGGAGACCGGCATGTCCCAGAACCAAAAATTCGAAGACATGTGACATTCATCAACACGCACTGGGCCCGCGTGGTGGATTACGGCCCAATCACTCTCATAGAGAGGAGGCCTGAGTCCCAGTAGTGGGAACGTTAAAAAGGCTGATGTTGATGACTGTAGGAAAAAGCTAGAATATGGATGACGAACTAGTTTATGTGTCAGAATTGTATTTAAAATGGTCGATGAAAATACGTGATGAGACATAAGTATTTCTATTTGTTTCCAGTGGGAGTCAGCGTGTTTACAATAACATGTGCTCATCATTGTTATGGAAAATCAGTCAGTATGTCGTTAGTGATTGGATTGAAATAATGAAAGATTGAAAAGACCCTGGTCTTTGAGTCAAGAGTGAATAGGTTACTTCTAAGCACGCGTGCTCGCCAAGTTACGACCGTTTCGTTTCGATCCTCTTGCATCGAACGCCTCGAGTATGCCACGCCTCTGATTCCTTTGTTCTGACCATGTGACTGAGCGTTGAGATGACGTCAGTAACTTGTTCATTTTAATTTTATCCGAAACTAGTTTTTGCCAGCGGCTCGAGAAGGAATGGGCCGTAATCCACCACGCGGGCCCAGTGCGGGTTGGTGAATGTCACATGACTTCGAATTTTTGGTTCTAGGGTTCTAGGACACCAGTTTTCTCACGATGTTTACTTTCTTTCTCACGATGTTTACTTTCACCATTTTGAGAGCATTAAATAAATTACACAAAGTAATGCACCTGGTTGGGTTCGAACCCGCGCCCTACAACCCATAAGTCGGGGCCGTAGTGCAGCCACAACTGCTCTCATTCGGTCACCACTGCTCAGTGGAATATTATTATTACTATATTTTATTATTATTCATCATCCATCTCCCTAGCTTTTCCCAATTAGCTTGGGGTCGGCTTCCAGTCTCATGATTGTATTATATAAGTCGCAAAGATTACTACAATCTTCAGAAGATTGCAATAAGCCAGTAACTTTAAAAATTTCAGTTGTAGTTAAACAGACAGTAGCCAGTAATGTCGTAACACTACAACAAGCTATTTAACTACATATATTCTAGATTCTAGACTAACACTCATGCAAGTCTAGGGCTATGTCGTAACCGTACATACCAACATGACTTTGGATCACGACTTTGACATATCAACAGAGAAGGATACGGCTAATTGACCGATGTGAGCAGTTTAAAGTTGCTTGAAGCTAGATAATACTTAAATTGTTCTATATTGGACTAGCTTCTACCAGGCTTCGCCTGTATAATATTCTACAACTATCACACAACGACGTCTAGTCCCAAGCTAAGCAGACAACTGATAAAAGTACTTATATATTTCTAAATACATACATATAGATAAATTACACCCAGACTCAAAACAAATGATCATGCTAATCACATAAACATTTGTCTTGGGTGGGAATCGAACCCACGACCTCCGGCATAGCAATCAGGGCCACTAACCACTAGACCAACAGGCCAGTCAAAAATAATACCGGTCTATGCTCCAGACAGCCTTTCTTAAAATTATTCTAAAAGTGTTCTACTCAAACGAGACACACCTCCATCGTATGCTCCACCGTGTTCTCTGGGTGGTCCGCACAAAGGTGACACCAGAGTATTTCTTCTGCCTGAATCAGGTGCAGGAACTTACTAAACTTACCATGTCCAGTGAGGACCTGTATCTAGCGGAAGGTGAGGACGCCGAGACATCTCTCCAACCACTCCTCAGAGAGGAGCCATAAGTTGCGGCAGTCACTATCGCTATTCCACCATGAGATCCACGGCTACACAGCCACGACTTGGTGCGCCAGCGAAGTTTCACCCCGGCGCAGTATTGCATCTCCACGCGCAACAGTAAGGCAGATTAAGACACAAACATACTGTGAGAACATCAATTAATCTACAAGGCATAGTTGATTCATACAAAGTACTTGCAAAACCCAAGAAAAGCCGTCGACATTGACGGTGACACGATAAGTAGTCATATCAATGAAGATACAAGGATCATTGGCTTGATCATGTCATCGAACTGGGCAGGTGAATCATAAACTGCAAGACAAGTTCATCGTCTTGTAAGAGCGGATCCTGCATTGTGGGCACGGTGGGCATGCCTACAACCCTAATTGAAGTCGATTAATGGAGGTCTTAATAAAATCAACGTCGGTCCAGATTCAGTACCTCATCTTGTCGAAACAAGGAAAGAAGAAGAAAGTAAGAAAATATTTATCACTTTCTTGCAACTCTGCTCTTGAAAACAGCTAGGTACTAGAAAGGTCTTGTTTTTCTTCACTTAGTAAAATTTTTTGGCTCAACGTTTCATCTCAAACAAAAAAATCAAATTCATAAACAAAAATAATATTTCTATGGGTCTATTTATTTACTTCTATTCGACCATGGCTCAGACTACATGACCTTATCTACTGAACAATATCTTGGCCGGGGTCTAAAACATTCGTAATAGTTTTCTATGTAGGAAATCACACTCTTGAGCGAGAGTGAATCCAAACTCTCACTTGATGACTTGACCGATTTTTGGGTGGCCGCGACCACAACCTTTTTTTAAGATTGGATCCGCCCTTGTCCCTTCGTGTGTGTATTTTTAACTTAAAGTTAAATTGGTCAGTAATTATTTTCATGAGTCATCAGTTCTATTTACGTCATATTGTTCAAGGGTTCATTAAGCTCTTCACAAATCGATGGAATAAGTAATTTATTATATATCTTAAACAAAAAGCTAAATATAATTTTCCTTTTTGCAACTGACGTTTGCAAAATAGCGGTTTTGTTGGCAATAAACTGGGCAAGTGGGCTGAGGGTTCTGTATAAACTAAATATTATGTAAAGAGTTCATTTCCCAATTGGCGCCTCGAAGTTTTTTTCAAATAAGTAGCAAAACCTTTTTTTGTGACGTTACATTTCCAGTTTTCAGGTTTATTCCTATACTTGTCTTATAGGACCAGGGTCCTTTATGCAAAATTTCAGGATTCTGGGTTAACGGGAAGTATCCTAGAACACGGAGTCTCCGTGCCCTAGAATTTTGGTTCCATAGAGTGTCGAAATTTACGTTTTTTTTTTTGCGACATATAGGGCCATTTATTTTTCCCGTTAACTTAGAAGATTGATTTTTTCACATCTTTAAGGTACCGCGGACCTATGGTTATAATTTCAACACGATACCACCACGAGTTCCCGAGATCTTGACAAACAGACAGACAGGACGGACTTTTGGGGTACGGAATCCTAAACAATATCAGAAAGAACTTGAAATTAGGCTTAGACATGGTGGCGTATTAGAAACGACGCAGAATCAGATCAGAAACCCTACCACGATTTCGACTTCTTTTACGACTTAAACTGAACTGTTAAAAGAGATGGAGCTATATGGGGTGTATAACTCCATCCCTCTTTCACACTCGCACGTCTGACATTTTAACACGTCTTAGTCCAGATTCCCTCTTATTCTATTGAAACTCCTGAGGTACTCCGTTGGGCCCAGTTTAGGGTCACATTAAATAAGTGCATCAGGATGGTCAACGAGTGCTCATAACAGTACTTAGTTTGAAATAGAGAGAGCAATATATTTATTTCATACCATTTTTTTTTTTTGCTTGTTTTATGTACCGTAAAGTGGGGCTGCTTCGGCCCTAGGGTACAACTTTAGCACAAGCGTTTACCCAAAAGGAACATGAGAAACTGTGTTTACTGTGTTTCTATTGGTTAATAAGCTGTGCCAAAGTTATACCCAAGGGCCAAAGTTACCTCAATTTACTCGGTATGTATTTATTGCTCTCTCTATTTCAAACTATGTACTGTCAAGAGCACTCATTGACCTTCCTGATGCGTTTACTTACGTATTACAAAAAAAAAAAAACAACCAACTTCAAAAAAACCACGAAAAACAATTACAAAGTTATAAATAACTGAAGTGAAAACAAAAGTGGTGCTAATTGCAATTAGTGATCCGGTTGTCTGTCTTTTGTTCGAGTAGTTGATTTTCCTCAATAATACGAGTAATTGATTTGATTGCAAATTTTATGACGCATTTCTGAAACATCACGTTTTTGGTATAATAATAATATTCCACAACTTACTACTTAACAATAATACACACAACATCGTCTAGTCCCAAGCCAAGCAGAGCTTGTGTTATGGGTACTAGACAACTGATAAGCATACTTATACATATTTCTAAATACATACATATAATAGATAAATTACACCCGGACACAGAACTAATGATCATGCTCATCACATAAACATTTGTCCTGGGTGGGAATCGAACTTCCGGCATAGCAGTCAGGGCCACTAACCACTAGACCAATAGGCCAGTCATCAGGTATGGACATAGGAGCATTTTCATTTTAAGGGTGTAATTTACACAACTAGAATTTTGTATAGTGCTTACTACCTTCACCCGCATGATGAAGGTACTTATTCTGATTTTTAATTAACTAAATTAAACTGACAGCAGTGGACAAAGCCCAGCTGTCAATGAACACTGCCCCGACATCATTAAATCATTGTTTTAGCTTTATTTAGTCCATTTAATTAAGAATTATTGTAAGAATACAAGCTTGTATTTATAATATTTTATACCATTATTTTTTTAATTATTAGGTATTATTATTATAGTTAGTCCATATTGACGCACTGGTGGGTAAAGGCCTCCCTCGGCCTCCACTCCTTCCAACGATTACAGTTCCTTTTTTTTATGGTGGGGAAAATCATCCAGTGACAACCCCCGCTCTTGGGCGGAGCGAAAGATAGTGCCAGACTCTTACTGACTAAAAACCCATCCTGTTCCTTCTAGCCTTTAGACCGGGGCTCGAGCTTCCTTTCGGATAACCCTGGCTCCAGTAGGCTTCGACCCGGCTGGGCTGCTGTTGCTGATAACTCCTTGAGACGCGCGGGAACAGTGCGCGCCGTCGACGTCTTGGGCTCGGTCCGGACAGTTACCGGACGGTCAGACAGCGAGCTATGCAAAATTTTCCCAAAATGGTCCACGATCTCATAATTGGTAAATTCATAACGGAATCAATTAAATTATCCATACAATTGCTACTAGAAAACACTACGCGCAGTTTTTTTCCATTGTTTTTCATTTTTAATCAATAGTCTGTACAATATGTCCATAAATTGCGTGATATTTTGGGATATAAATAAACTCTAATAACTTTGCTGTTAACGAATATTATTTTTTTAGAGTTTACCTAAATAATAACGAGACTTTTTCTAATAAGCCCTTTAAGTATTTTGTTAGATATTTAAAAAAAAATTGTAGTACCTACACCACACAGTACGTGAAGATATTCTTGTATCTAACTGTCCCCACACACGGGCTTCAAAAAGGCCTTTTTTTGTGGCTCGTTTGGTGGTGCCGCCACAAAAAAACGCTTGAAGCCGCTTCAGCTGTTTTTTGCGGCAGTTTTTAGCTTTTTTTTTGTGGCCGCTTCTAGCGTTCTTTTTTGTGGTGGCGTTTTTTTGAGGGCCGTGTGCGGAGCAGTAAGACTTTCCACGTATCTGTCTGCATTTCAATTGCCGGCGCAGCTAATAAATACGTCTGAAAGTGACAGATGACAGTTACCAACTCATTCCCGTTAAACCGTCTGGCTGTCTGTGGTCCCCTCTCCTCTCCCGTAGTTTATGGTTTCCTATTGGGGACAAGGTTGTCGGGAACCTAAATCAACACCTACATCAACAAATAACTATGAGGTATTATTATCGTTGTAAACGTAATATATGTAGGTATTATGTTATTAAATTACTAGCTTTTGCCTGCGGCTTCACTCGTTAATTTATTATAATACTAGCTCCCCGCCCCGGTTTCGCTCGGGTGAGACATTTTTTATATTTTTTTATAAATCTCTTCTCCGTCTCTCTTTTTTCCTTGTTAGTTTTAGTCTTGTTCTTCGTGTCTAATTTTTAGCAAATTATATTTACACTAGCGGACGGCGAGCAACGAGTAGCGCGCCGTCCGCACGTCCGTTAAGGACCAAGTTTGTCGCCATAACGACTGATCCTCTCGTATCCATCGACAACAACAGATGGTTGATGAAGAAGAAAAGTTCTCGAGCGGCGGTAGTATCGGGAGACGCAGTGTTGGAAGGTCTTCCACAAGGTGTGACCGACTTAGTTCAAAACCCATAAACTTCTCGTACTACTGAACCACAGAGAAGGAAATAATTGTCAGTTTAACGTACCATGGTCACGGTAATAGTATCATACAGTATTGTAACTCGGCCATATCTTTGAAATAAATGCCCACAGCCGCGCGGTACGTAAACATGCGATAGGGCTGCCCGCCTCCAGCAATCTAATTACATTTGCCTAGTTTGTTTCCATTTATTTTTGTGATTGTAAATATACTTACTTTTTATATAAATAAAATACTTTGTGGATTAAATAGCAAGTGTTCAATAAAAATGCGTGTAGTTTTTTGATTGGTAGATTTAAATAAAATGCTTTTTCAAGTATTATTCATACACATAGTACAATAAACCACTATTATTAATAATAAAATACCACGTCTTTACTTTGAATTATACAAACTAACAATAATCGCGCGATTATTGTTAAAAAAAACCATCGTGTCCGCTCGTCACTGCGGCACGTTGCGACGGCCGCGACTGTCTACATGCCGAGCCCATGCTACAACCGAGGCGCGTAGGTATAGCTCGCGTTTCGTCCGTTTGTATGAAGTTGGAATACTGTATTATTAACGTGCCATGGTATGCAGGGGGCGTTACCTATGACTAATCTGTTATCACTCGAGAATATACTGATAAGGCCTGCCAATGTTAGTTAGTCTAGTGTTTAATGTGGAGGACTAGATCATCACCATAAAACAAACATGAATTCAATGGTGAGACGGAAAGGAAATAAAAAATCACACTGATGTTATAAAGGCGAAAGTTTGTATGTATGTGTTTGTGTGTTGGTTATTTCTTCATATTTAAACTGCAGAACCTAAATCTGTGTGGTTCTTCCTGAAAAGACCACCTCAGACACTAACATGCATGGTTCTTATATAATTTGTCTATTACATGTGTGACGCACAGGACCGGTCGCTGTGGTGACCCTTGGGGGAGGCCTATGTCTAACAGTGGACGTCTTTCGGCTGATATGATGATGATTATGTTTGCTGTATAGACTTCAAAAGAGACTTTGACCCCTGAGTATGTTTCGGTGTTTCTTCTCAGGGTAGTCAGTTAGGAAACAAAGGCCTTATTTAGTTTTAACTGACGAAAAAATTTACGAGTAAAAGTGTTTAAAAAAAATCTATTTGTAAAATACTTAAATTTCATTTATTATTTAACGGATTTGGTTGAAATTAGGCACACGCACCGTTAATTGTGGCGACACTTGGGGGAGGCCTATGGCCAACATTGGCCCTGTTTCGGCTGGAATTATGTTGACAAGACACATGGGTAGACTGTGTCCTAGAATAGGGCTATATAGCTATATCACTACATAGTATAAAACAAAGTCGCTTTTTCTGTCCCTATATCCCTATGTACGCTTAAATCTTTGAAACTACGCAACGGATTTTGATGCGGTTTTTTTTGATAGATAGAGTGATTCAAGAGAAGGGTTAATATGTATAATAATATCCATTAAATAGTGGAAAAATACTGTTTCCCGAGCGAAGCCGGGGCTGGTCGCTAGTAGTCCTATAAAAGCATTTTTTTTCTTGGAAGTTAATTCACTCGGGATAAATTTCCACATTCATGCGAGCAAAGCCGTTGGCATCATTAGGCAGGTTATCATTTATCAGTTATAATGTAGTAAAGTTTTTTTTTTTGTTTTTGTAGGAGGTAAGGTTTGAAAGTACTAGTCCGGATTGGTTAAATTTCCATGGAGTCTCTCTTGCCCGTTCTTCGCCATAGTGATCTACGCTTTGAAAAGTGCAATGTAACTCCACTTTTTTGACTGACCGTAATTTTGACAATTCAAAAGTGCCTGTAATTGGTCTGTTTGAAATAAACGTTTCTGATTTCTAAACAAACCATCGCACTGGTTTTTTCGGTCTAGCTAGAGTGGCCATGCTGGATCGAAACACATGTTTCAAAGATCTTTAAATAAAGCATGCGTAATTACTACCTCGTACATGTAACACCTTCATATACTTTTCCGCATTTGTTCGAAGAAGAGCCATAGCATAAATTATAGAAACTAACTAAAAACACACAGTAAACAGATTCAAAAATAACAAACTTTACACTAGGAACCAACGGCTCACCATTTTTCTAGGTTAGTAAAAAGTAAACAAGATTATCGATGAACAAGAGGTGTATTCCATGACGTCAGCTCCAGATGTCTACCATAACTCAAGAGTAGACTCATTGTTTATGTATTACACGATTCCAGAAATGCTATGGATATGAAATTTCGAATCTAGGTACGGATTTAGGGATCATATTATACCGATTTCTATAACTTATATTAATAATATTAAAAACTGTAAGCTTATGCTTACAGTTTTTATTTTATTTCGGATATTCGATGTATTCGGTTATAGTTTTGAAACATCTCTTCACGGTACACAAGATTTTATTCTAGAACAGTTCTACGATATACGGGGGAGGCGATTGTGAATTTTACCGTGGAAGCCCAAAGATGGTTCTTAGAAATTAGGTAAATAAGGAGCTACTAGAAAATATGATAAATACCGTACAGTTCTAATGATTTTGCTGGTAAATGGACGAGTTCCTGCTTTTCTGACGAAATTTGCATGAATTTCAGGAAAATAACGCAATTAAAGCAGGGCAATTTTTCGGGAAAAACCTTGATTATAAGACTCTGACAGAAAGACGTGCACCTCTTCCAGACAATTTCTTACTATGTCCGGTGAGAACCTGCGTCATGCGGAAGGTGAGGACGCCGTGAGGTCTTTTCTTCCAGCCACACTTCAAACAGGGGACTTACCACCATAATTGTGGCGTGTCCAGCACTGGGTTTCGCAAGTCGCTATCGTTATTTTACCA
This sequence comes from Mythimna lalbum, assembly GCA_949319445.1. Classification (NCBI taxonomy): domain Eukaryota; kingdom Metazoa; phylum Arthropoda; class Insecta; order Lepidoptera; family Noctuidae; genus Mythimna; species Mythimna lalbum. The sequence continues at coordinate 3,509,840 of OX439349.1, read as the reverse complement.
TGAGATCCCGCCGGAACTCTGTCCGCCATGCTGCGACCTGTCGCGGCAGCGGGCTTTTGCCCCGATGTTGCATCTCGTGCACGTGTGCAAGGACCGTTGCCTCCAGATTCCATGGTGGTAAGCCAGCAAGAAGGGGATAAGGGGCCATGGACTGAATGATTCTTGCGTAGAGCCTCCAGCAGGAGGCGTCTGGCCCCCCAGGCTAGGCAAGAGTTGCTCGAGAGCAACCCCAGTCTGGTTCAATTTGGGAGCCAGACGACGGAAGAGCTCCACGAAATTTCAACAGCTGTTGAGGATGATTGCCAGGTCATCATCGACCCCACGCCGATGTGAACTCCTCCTACCGTTAATTGGGAACCCGGTGGTGGCGCGTTCCGAGAGCCGTGAAAACACATATCCTCGGACTTGTGCAGTGCCACCTCGAGTCCCAACTGCTGAATCGTATCAACGACAATCGCAACCCCGCGTGTCGCTAGATCGACCGCCGCCTGATACGACGCTCCCTAGAACCAGCATGTCGCGTAGCAGACCACGCTGACCCCGTCAGGGAAGTCATCGCGCAGCACGTAGTCATACCCGATGTTCCTCAAGGGAGGTCTTAGTACTAATCCCTGCAGAACACCGCACGACAACTCTCGCCTTTTCCACTCTCCCTGGTGACCAGGGTAGACGATGCGCTTACCATCAGGTGGAATGGCAGTAAAGGACTAGTTCGCTAGACAGGAATTGCCCTATAATCGCACAGAGATTATGAAACAACAGAGACAAACCCAGAACGGCCAGAACCCTGTACCCTCCAGTAAAAATAAAATGTGTATACTCAGTGCGAATAACAAAAATCAAATCTTGTCGATTGCGCAAGATTTATTTGCTGACAAGTACGATATATGTCACTATATTGCACCCAACGGATCAGTGCAGCGACTTCTTAGTGGAATTCAAACAAAACTATGTGACTTTACTATGAATGATTTTTGTATATTATTGATTGGAGAAGAGGACTTTAAAATTACTAATAATTATTGCAATACTATTATATACATTCGGGATATTCTTAAACAAATTACCTACACTAATGTTATTATCTGTGTTCCTAACTTTAAAATTGGAGTCTACAGCAATATGCACAATTGGAGAATTGAAACTTTTAATAATCTATTATATTTGGACTTATTAACACATGAACATGCGTATGCTTTTGATTCTAATTATAGTTTGTCATATGATTACACAATGTTTAACTTATCCACAGGTCATATAAATAACTATGGCTTGCGTAACATGTTTGAAAGTTTGCTGATTTTAATTGATGAGATTAATTTAAGTTCCATGACTACATCTACAGAACATGTTGTAAATACCACAGAAGAATCTTCAATGTTTTTTCGACGTTAAGTATCTTAATGTCTTGCATCAAAATATTGCGGGACTACTTAACAAATCTGACTCACTTTTAGTAAATATTGAAATCCTAAAAGATAGAAAAATAGACATTGATGTGATATGTATCACTGAACATTTTATGTCGGCAGGCTACGAACAACATCTGAATATACCTAATTACAAATTAGCGGCATGTTTCAGTCGCACCTGTAATAAACGAGGAGGAGCTTGTATCCTAGTAAATAAAGGACATAACTACAAAGAACTTTCTCATATTAGTAAATTGTCTATAAGTAACGTAGTGGAATGTTGTGCAGTGGAGTTAACTGATTACAAAATCATAATAGTTTGCATATACCGTGTACCAGGACAAAGCAATCTCAATTTGTTTTTCGATAGGCTTGCCAAAATTTTGAATTGTATTTCTAAAAATAATAATTATAATACTGTTGTAGCTGGTGATTTCAACATAGATGTCATGAAGTGCAATAATGCCACATTAGATTTCGAATGTTTATTGTTAAATTTTAATCTCACATTGGCAATTAACCAGCCCACAAGACTATCGAGTAAGACTTGTATTGACAATTTTGCACATGATTTTAAAAAAAAGTGTAAGACTGAGGTGTTAGAATTAGGCTTATCTGACCATACTGCCCAAATAATAAAACTCCCAATGAAAAAAATATTCAAATTAAAGTATTGGCATAGGGTGAGGCGTGACTTTGGCCCGGAAAATATATATAAATTTAAAAATTATATAAAAAACCTCTCTTTTTGCGAAATGTATGACACTAATGATCCATCAGCCGCATATCGTTATTTTATAGAAACATTTAAACTATTTTATAATTTGTGTTTTCCGCTGACTAAAGAAACTGTTCAAGTTAATACCAAGCCAAGATGGATATCACGTGGTATAAAGGTTTGTTGTAAAAATAAAAGACAATTACTCTGGAATTTCAGACTCAAACCAACAATAAATAACAAACAAAAATACTCAACATATTCAAAACTTCTAAAAAGAATAATAAATCTCACTAAACGTGCTCAAAATAATTACAGAATAAAAATGGCGGCTAATAAAAGTAAAGCGGCATGGCAGGTTATAAATAAAAATAAATTAAATATTCCAAAAGAATCAATAACCGAACTACAAATAAATGATAAATTGACAACAGATCCTACAGAAATTGCCAATGCATTTAATAATTATTATATTGACAAAATTAATCCTATTCTAGGTGCGGGTAAAGATTCCACAGCTTTAATAAATGCTCAACCGAACTCAATGTTTTTATCACCCTGTTTGCCTTGTCACATGCAGAGAATCATTCGAAATCTCAAAAATACTGACAGTGTGGGGTATGACGGTATTTCGACTAAAGTTGTGAAAGCTGTAAACGAAGAGATCTCTCATCATTTGTGTTATGTCTTGAATCTTTGTATAGAAACTGGGTCATTTCCTAAAGACCTTAAATTGACAATTATAAAACCTATATTTAAAAAGGATAATAAACTCTTTAAAGAGAACTATAGACCTATAGCACTTATTTCAGTATTCTCAAAAATATTTGAGAAATATATTTACTGTGAATTAAGCAGCTACCTAGATCATAATAAAATTCTATGTGATGAGCAAAAAGGCTTCAGGAAAAATAGAAACATCAACATGGCGGTTTATGACTTTTTATATGTAGTTTCTTCACAAGTTGACAAGTCGTTACCTGTTTGTTCCATCTATTGTGATATGTCGCAAGCATTCGACTATGTAGATCATAATATTCTCCTACACAAACTGGAAGCTTATGGCATAAGAGGGAATGTCTTGGAATTGATAAAATCGTATCTCTCTGACCGCCAGCAAATAACACAGATAACAAAATTTAACACAAAAACTAAACGGGAACAGATTTTCTCATCTGATAGGCGGTTCATCACATTTGGTGTTCCCCAGGGAAGTATATTGGGCCCTCCTTTGTTTCTTCTATACGTCAACGATCTACCAAATGCAACTAACGAGCACATGTCGTTATTCGCTGATGATAGTACTGTAACTATAGCCCCTCAAAATATTTCAAACTACGACTCTGATTCTAATGAGGCATTGAACTCTATAATAAAATGGCTTAATGCTAATAATTTAAAAATTAATCTCAGTAAAACAAACATAATGCATTTCAAACAACGAGATAATTTACGCAATGCAATAAAATTTGACCTACTATACAAAGATATTGTAATACAAGAAGCCGAAACGGCCAGATTTCTGGGATTAATCATTGACAAGCAATTAAACTGGAAAACCCACATTACTGAACTCTGTAAAAAAGTTAGTTCTTCATCTTATGCTCTTTATAAATTGGCACCAACTGTCAACATAGATACCCTGCTAACAGCATATTACGGACTTGCTGAATCAATTTTGAGATTTGGAATAATTTTCTGGGGCAATTCGACTCTGAAGGACACTGCGTTTAAAGCACAGAAACGTTGTATACGGTCTATGTTTGGGTTGCAATCTACTGACAGTTGCAAACCAATGTTTGTAAAGCATAGAATTCTAACACTTCCGTCACTTTATATATTAGAAATATCGCTATTTGTAAAATGTAATCCTAATTTGTTTCCCCTCTTAAGCAGTACTACAAGTAGACATATGCGCGAGAAGTACAGGTTCTGGGTACAGTCAACACCCGCTAAAACAGCATTTCTAAGAAAGAGTGTAATATGTATGGCTCCCACAATTTACAATAAAATTCCCAATTCCATCAAAATAATGAATATTAATTCATTTAAGAGGGAACTAAAAAAATTGCTACTTAGTAAGGCTTATTATAATGTTGCGGAGTTTTTGAACGAAAAATTTTGAATCATGACTAAGTATTTAATTTTTAATTCAATTTTATTATTCCATTTAAATTTTTTTTTTTTTGTATTGACTTTTAATTGAATTTATTGAATTTTGACTATTTTGTGTTTTATAAATATTATTGAATTGACTGAATTTTGACTATTTTGTGTTAAATATTATTGAATTGACTGAATTTTGACTATTTTATGTATTGACTATCTTTGAATTTTTATTTATTTTTAAACATTGTTTTTATTTTTTAATTAATTTTGTACGCCGGTTTACGGCAAAACATGTTCGAACTGTATTGACTTCATCACCATCTTCATATACACATGTTTATACAAATAAATGATCTTATCTTATCTTATCTTATCTTATAATTCCAGACTTCCAAAAAAACAGAATCCTTACAGGAGTTACCGGAGATAAATAATCTTACACGAGGCAGATGGTTGTATTATTATTTGCTCGACTAGCAACACAAAATTGATAGGTAAAGAAGTCAATCTCATGTATGTACTTCACTTTATAATACCTACGCTCGGTGGACGCACACTAATGAGGGTTTGAGCCGGAACTGTTCGACGAGCGGGGCGACGCGCTGCAAGATATCGTGTCCGTGAGCGGTGTCTATGTGTGCGTTGCTCGAGCGCGCCTTGTATGTAGATTGACTTCTGTACCTGTATATTTTGTGATAGCGACTTCTTCACATTTTATAATTGGGGAGGTAAACATGTTATTTTCCATAGAAGGTTTTCCTTTAAAGTTTTTCCTGGAAAATTTATTCGGCACGCGTGCCGTGAAGAATACAAAAGTGTTGTTATTTATGCGGTTGTATACCATGCTCCAAGGCTAACTTAGTAAAAAACAAAGTCATTTGGATTGTAAATTATTGTTTTGTACTGTCCTAACACCTTTAAATATACCGTTTAATTCGCATTTTTATTTCTTAGTAGCAGCCCACAGTCTGGATAATTACGTGCCCAGTTTTTAGGGTCCCGTACCTTAGTCTGCAATAACAAGTCCACCCGCGCCTCATAAAGATCTCAGCTAAACCTTGGCTTAGTCCTGGAATGCTAGGCAAAGAAGGAACATATGTAGGTACGGTTTTAGTCAGAAAAAAATCAGATACGCCGCCCGCTACACCCTAGATCGGGAGAAATCATTGGATGATTTTCCACCTTAAGAAAATCTTATTCAGCGAAATGACACCCCTACAGGATCACTTTGTAGTCTGTCGACTACAAAGTGATCAGTCTTGAGAGTCTTGACAAACGTATCAAGACTCTTTTTCTCAGGATCACGTGGATATTTTTTACTCTTGGAGCAGTGAGATATTCAATGTCCTATGTGTAATGCAATTTAAAGACAAAGCCGTGTATGTTCCGTTTATGGCGTGTTTTTTTACAATGATAAATCAAAATCAATAGGGTACCTCGCGTTGCGCTAGAATCATGAAATTTGGTAAAAATAAGAAAGGTTTACAAAAGAAAAAGGTGACGTAACTACAAATTTGTACGTTATCGTCACCAGAATTAATTTACTTTTTTGATTCGAAAAATCTTCGAGATTCGGTAACCGAACTATTTACACATATTTAAAGTCTGTACGGAACCCTCGGTGCCCAAGTGCAACTCGCACTTTACTCGTTTTATTAAACGATACTCTACACTAGCAATTACTTCGGCATCGAGGGTGTGACTGTGTTCACAAACAATATGTAAACTCATATATACAAGACCAAGACCACTCTTTCTACGCCATTACAATTCTTTCGCTCGGGATTCGAAACCGCCATACTCAGCTCAGCAGCCAATCGTTCAACTACCAAGCCAGCCGAGCCATCAATGATGCCTTTAGTTGATGGCTCGTCTCATATTAGATGGGATGAAATTCCTTTTTCATGGGTTAAGTATTTACACTCCCGCATATTGTTAGGTGGAGCGGGAGGGAGTGTCAAACTTTTATTGACTACAACTTACACTGAAAAAAAGAATGATTGATTTTACTAAATTCCGCGTAAATTTTATCAAATCCGCGGGTTAATATGGTCCTACACACGAAATTGTTGATTTTACCAAATTGAACTGGTTGATATTGATTATGTAAATCAACAAAGTGGATTTTGTTAAATTCACTCTTGTTATAGTAAAATTAACTATGAAAAGGGTTGACTGAGGCAGTTCATTACTCAACCTACGATAATTTAGTACATTCAACAATTCTTTTTTTTCAGTGTACCTATGTTTCTCGGGCTCGATCCTTATTAGAAGGGCGGACGACGAGCTATTCTATTATATTCTATTGCTTATCGTCCGCAAGCCCGCACCTATTGGTTCACAATCACATCTTAATGGTTCCGCCGCTGGCGAGTATTTCAGCCGAAAGACGTCCACAGTTGGATATAGACCTCCCCCAAGCGTCGCCACAATTAACGGTCCTGTGCGGTACTGTATTTTAATTAGGTTCTGTATTCAAACGAAACTGCCAAATATCTGCGTCATATATTCAATAAATACCTTATTATATAGGCGTGGTTATGGCGTTAGATAAGTATCGATCAACACTGTAATCAGCATTGTATCGGTCAAGTCCAATCAACATAACTCTATACCAAACACTAGCACTAAAATGTATGACACACCCTAGGGCTCGTTCGAATGGGTTATCTTGCCCTTGGAACACACAGGGCAACTTGAACGCCAGTTGGTTTTTACTCAGTAATACGTTGATCGCACGTACCGAGTAAACGGGCGGGTGCTCTCGGCCTAGTACTCGGTACGTGTAAACACAGCGCCGAGTGCTCGGCCAAGCGCTTATCTCTACATCTCGATAACATCACTGTCTCGGCCGAGCAACATTTTATTTTTTCGCCCTTTTACTCGGTACGTGTGATCAAGGTATTATAGTTTGACACGGTCTCTCGCTCCAACCAGAACAGGGAAAGTTATTTAAAGGTTACCTGCCTTAAAAAAGGTACTTTTAGAAAAAAAAAATAAGAATAAAAGATCTGTTATGTATCCGAGACAGAAAAATTGTTATTATTAGTCAGTTGAAGTCTGATACTCTCTCGAAATCCATCCAGAATGGGTGAAGTTATGTAATGGCCTCCCATCTCAAAAAAAGGGGGTTTTAGTGGGTAAAAATTTGACACTCCCTGATTTGTCCCGCTTCGTCCGATGCGACAAATCTGAAATCAAAAACCTTTATGTACACTAATATTATAAAGAGTTTGTATGAAGTAATCTCTAAAAGTACTTCGTCCAATTGCAAAAATCTTTTCATCGATAGAAAGCTGCTTTGTTTCTGAGTGACATATGCTATAATGTGAGCGAAGCCGCGGGAAAAAGCTACTTTCAAAACCATTTACAGGCACTTTTGGTTTGTCAAAATGTCAGGTTAGCCAAAAAAGGAAAGCTAAATACGTTCCAAAGCGTAGATCTCTATGGAGAAGAACGTGCAAGAAACTCCATGGACACTCTTTTGAATCATGATATGGGTTACAAAACTTATTTGAGAAAAATAGGAAGTTATTTAATAAAGATTGTATCACTGCTTACCATCAAACAGGTGGGATCGCAGTCAAGTACTGGTTTATATCATTAAAAAAAAAATGATTTAGAAAGAATTTATATCACATTTGCAAAACCGACTTATTATTTCCATAAAATGAAACCTTACCAGACTCACAATCGCAAACTAAGTACTTAATTTAATTCCACATTTTCATTTCAGTTCCAAAGTGCATTAGGCTAAACTCGGACCAGTGTCCCTCTCCAACGTCACGGAGGGGAGTGGTCGCTTCGCACGCCCGGCCTGCGTGCGCGCAGATCACGTGCCCACAATGTGTACTACATTGGTCCTCGGCGTGTTGTTTCACTAAATATAAGCATTAAATTACTTTTGAATAATCATGAATAACTGTGATAGCGCGACGAGTGACAGGACAGAATGGAAGAAAAAAACATGTTGCGCCGACCCCAAATAAAACGGGATAAGGGCAGGAAGATGATGATGATGATGAACTGTACTGGACTGTATGGAATGTACTGGAGGACGCAGCGTCGGAAGGCCTCCTACAAGGTGGACCGATGACCTGGTGAGGGTTGCGGGAAGCCGATGGATGCGAGACGCACAGGATCGATCATTGTGGCGACACTTGGGGGAGGCCTATGTCCAACAGTGGACGTCTGTCGGCTGAAATGATAATGATGATGATGAATCATGAATAGTTTTGTTTTTAGTATAGTGCTGTTTGGAGTATAATGTCGCTGCGTGTTTCCGGGATTTTGGTGGGCGTGACGATTGTGTTTGGCCAAGGTTATACTGACTCCTTAGCTGTAATTATGTTATGTGTCCACGCTTGCTACAAGCTCCAAGTCATGTCACTGCATTATTTATTTAAACACTGTCAAATTGTAAATGTCTTTGACAAAGTACGTTTATGGTTTTCCTAAGACCCTGTTCCTGTATGGGCGGAGCACCGCCGTGCCCTCGTGGGGGCGATCGGCGGCGGAGACCTCTCGCGCCGGGCCTTGGTTCAGGCCATGGTACGGAGCGAGGAGGAATGGCAGACGGTCGCCTCCTTCTGCGAAGCAGTAATGCTAGCAAAGGAGGAGGCCGACCGCATCAGGCCACGGCGCCCTCGCCGCCGCTGCCGGGATTTCGATCCCGATTTCCGGCCACCGTAGACGCGGGCTCGCGGACGGCGAGCCACGGGTAGCTCGCTGTCCGACCGTCCGGTAACTGTCCGGACCGAGCCCAAGACGTCGACGGCGCGCAATATTCCCGCGCGCCTCAAGGAGTTGTCAGCAGCAGGAGGGGCCCAGCTGGGTCGAAGCCTACTGGGGACAGGGTTGTCCGAAAGGGAGCTCGTGCCCCGGTATGAAGGCTAGAAGGAACGGCGCGGGGTTTTTAGTCAGTAAGAGTCTGACACTGTCTCCCGCTCCACCCAAGAGCGGGTTTCGTCAAAGATGATTTTCCCCGTCGACAAAAAAAAAAAAAAGGCTAGAAGGAACGGGGTGGGGTTTTTAGTCAGGAAAAGTCTGACACTATCTCCCGCTCCACCCAAGAGCAGGGTTTGAAACCCTGTTCCTGTAACTATCATAACATAAGTAACATTCCTAAATACGAGAGGCATCAGTCGTTGCGTAGTTTAACTAACTTACTCTCATTTATCGTACCTAAAGCCAATAAGGTTTATGGAGCAAGGACGTGGGAATGCATGCTACCATTTTGCATGAACGATTTACCGCTGGACTGGACCGCAGGATTTGTTTTTTTGACAATGGTCCAGATTTGTCAAAAGTATAGACGTAGCATTAGATAATTCACTTTAAAATTTTTTTGTTTGTGTATGTTTCAGGCAACCTCTGGATTATATGATAGTGATCGATGATCATGTGAGGCTCACGAGACCCACAGGAATGGTTGCTGTGGCGAAACAAGATAGCATTTCAGAGAAAGTTGCCGATGGATAATCCTGGCTACTAGGTTTTGCCTTTACAAAGGACAGAAAAAAAAAGAAAATTAATTTTGTACTTTTTTTTGCATGTAAACAGCGGTACTGTTTATATCTGTCAATTCATTTCAAAATCACAGAATATATGTATAGGCACAGCAGTCAATCTACATACAAAGCGCACTCGAGCAACGCACACATAGACACCGCTCACGGACACGATATCTCGGAGCGCCTCGGACCGCTCGTCGACAGTTCCGGCTTAAACGCTAATTAGTGTGCGTCTACCGAGCGTAGGTATAAAAAGTGAAGTACATACATGAAATTGTCTTCTATACCTATCTATTTTGTGGTACCGTCCTTCACAATAAGTCATTCGTAGTTATTCGTCAACTTCGTCTGTAACAGGCAAAACCTTCGGTTTCCTCAAAGAGGTGACCACAGTCAGACTAGTTCGAGGTTAAGTCCGCGATTAGCTCGGAAAAAGCGTTCGTGAAGTTCGTAACACAATATCATGACTGTCCTTTTTTATTTACAAGCTTTTAGTTTCATCTGTCCCGATGTTTGTCTGTAATCAAATCTTGTAGGTAAATGAAATTTGACCAACTTTGCGGTTACCAATTGAGCTGAAATTTTGCATGCATGTGTAAATCAGATAACAATGCAACATTATTATAACAAGGAGCTGATCTGATGATGGAACCGGAAGGTGGCTATAGGAACTTGGTAGTTAAACCACACAACCCCATCGATTTGGGCTCGTATGATTCGTCTTGACGAGTATTAATTATATAGGTATACCGAGCTATAAAAGCTTGCTTTAAAAAAATTATGCTTGTTTCTGCCTCATCATCATCACCATCAGCCTTTTAATGTTCCCACTGCTGGGACTCAGGCCTCCTCTCTAGGAGAGGAAATGGGAATGGATCCACTACGCAGGCCCGGTGCAGGTTGGTGAATGTCACATGTCTTCGAATTTTTGGTTCTAGGACATGCCGGTTTCCTCACGATGTTTTCCTTCACCGTTTTGAGAGCAGTGGTGATGAAATAAATTACACAAAGTAATGCGCCTGGCTGGGTTCGAACCCGCAACCTACAACTCGTAAGTCGGGGCCATTACCACTCGGCCACCACTGCTCTGTTTCTGCCTAATCAATGCTAATAAAAAGTAGCGCCTTGTAATTATTTATAGAGCTATGCATTTCTATTATTATCCTACACATGATTAATGAGATAGGTAGTGTGCCAACACTGCACTGGGAAAGACTTGCATACTGATAAGAAGATATTATCAGGGTGGCAATTAGTAAGTGATAATTAATCACACTACTCTTAAAGTTAGGTATAAAGGCGAAAGTTTGTATACAACCTATGTGTGTGTGTTTGTTTGTTACATGTTCATGTTCAAACGGCTGACCACATTCCGGTGAAACTTGGTATACAAGTAGCACTACAAGCTGGATGAGATAAATAAAATGTTACTTTTTTTGTGTTTGATTAAGTTTTTGCTGTCTCAAAGTCAGTCAAAAACGTTTATTTCAAATAGACCAATTACAGGCACTTTTGAATTGTCAAAATGTCGGTCAGTCCAACAAACAAGTGAAGCTAAATTGCACGTTCCAAAGAATAGATCTCTATGGAGAAGAACGTGCGAGAAACTCCATGGACACTCTTTTAAATCATATGTGTTACATGTAGTGTTACAATGGTGTAATGTCTACAATATTTTGTGCGTCAAAATAAATACTTTTCTTTCTGTATAAGTAAAGATTATAATATAATATTCCACAACTATCACACAACGCCATCTAGTCCCATGCTAAGCAGAGCTTGTGTTACGGGTACTAGACAACTGATAAACATACTTATATATTTCTAAATACATACATTTTATAGATAAATTACACCCAGACACAGAACAAATGATCATGATCCTGATTCTATTTGTGTTTGTATTTCGGACTGGTACCCCCAACTCTGAACAATTGAAAATGGTAAATATGAGAACAGAAATTCAGCCACGAGTTCTATTAAACAAATCTTATTACAATGTGTTGTCACAAAGAAACTAAAAGTATTCTCCGACCAGAGATCACGGACCAGACAAACACATGCCATAAAGTAGATGTGTTATGTTTTGTCACGAAAATAGAAACCGGTGCAAAGTCCACGATCCCGTGGCACACCTCTATATCTAGCGCGGTTATTTTAATCCCGTGTTAATCCCGATTCCCGGTACATCTCTAGTTTGTACTCCATGGTACAAAGTTTGGACGTAAATAAAAGATTTGTATCATGGAAAAATTCTGGTGAATCGAAATTGTTTACTGAGTTCTAAGAAATTGTCTAGTTTGTTAACAGATGTAGAATTGCAGAATATAGTATACATAGGGTTTTAGATTTTCACCTATAAACAATTACATAAGCTTTTGAACACTTCAAAAGCTTACGGAATTGGATTGGACTCAAGGATTATTTTTGTAAAATTCTTTCTAAATTTACTCAAAAAGTTCCTAGGAAATAGTAGTTTATGATATTTTAATTCAAAGGTTATCTAATCTTATGAAATGCACAAGTAATTTGTGATGTCGTAAATATGGCTGATATTTTTTTAATAGTACATTGTTACACTAGGGTTGAAAGTTGCTTATTTCGTCCCGAGAAGGAGTTGGCGGCCGAGCGTAGCGAGGTCGCTAATTCGAGGGACTAAATAAGTAACTTTAACCCCGAGGTAAGCACTGTGCTTTTCATTACGAATACAAGAAGATACACCTAGTTTTTATTTTTTAATAATTTGACAGCTGTAAGTTGAAAGTAAAACTCCCTAGGGATGAAAAGTGTAATACTTTTCAGCCCGCTCCTCAGGCAACTTCAGACCTACTTTCAGAGTATGAGTAATGAAATAATAATTTTTAGTAATACTTAATAGAATTTTTAGTTTTATCAATGTCAAGTAAAATCTAGTTATTAGCTATGTTATAATGTTTTAGTTTAGAGTTAGGGTAGGTAAGGGTATTATTTTTTTTATGTTACTGTAATTATAATTAGTTAAGTATTTTTTAAATGTATATTATTTGTGTAAATACGAGTAAATAAGTAAGTAACTATGGTCAAGTACTTCAGTAAAGAAAAAAAAAAACACAATTTTATAGCATCATTTTGTTAGGAAGGTGTGTTATATTTTTATTAAAGTAATTTTTTTTTATAATTAAACCTCTGTACCGTAGATGCGTTCACAAAACACCCAATCTCACATACACAAAACACCCACACTTGGAACAATTTGTAAGCCATACGAATATTGGTTTTCTGTGCGAGGATTGAACCCGCGATACGCAGTGCAGCAGTCATTAGGGTATTACTTTTGATTTCATAGATTATCTAGCTATTTTTAGGGTTCCGTACCTCAAAAGAAAAAAGCGGAACCCTTATAGGATCACTTTGTTGTTCGTCCGTCTGTCTGGCTGTCTGTCAAGACCCTTTATCTCGAGAACGATATTTGGAAGTATCGAGATTAAATTATAACCACATACTCAGGTCTGCAGTCCCTTCAAGCTGTAAAAAAATCAAACCTCTAAGTTAACGAATAAAAAAGATACGGCCGTTTATGTCGCAATAAAAGTATATTTTGATACTTCTCGTTGACCCAGAATCCTGAAATCTGACACAAAGCAAGGTCTTATAGCACAGATATAGGAATAAATCTGAAAACAGTAAATTTGTTGTTACCTACGTCACAAAAAAAATGCAATTCGGAAAAATCTTCGAGACTCCATTCGCAAATTGTAGTTTGTAGGGAACCCTCAGTGTACGATTCCGACTCACACTTGCTCAGTTGTTTTATTTCAGCGAAAGTTGTGCCTACTACAGTTAAAGACAGGCTCCTAGCTCAGTATTACGCTATGATATTTAAAAAAAAAAAGTAAATAACGAAGCCCAGTTAATTCATGAATCCCCAAGCGACCACCGGTGGCCGCGCATCTATTGTCTTACTATTGTGTCTCTAATTGACGGTATCTGAAGGGTTAATTGAAGTAATGGGTAGAGTGAGGAAATAGAAGAAAACTTTGTACGGGGAAAACTGAAAACAGGAAAGTACTCAAAAATGTTTGAAGTTATTTTTTTTCTTTCAAAACATTATCCAAATCAAAATCATGCTGAAAGTTGTTTTAATGAAATGGACCTTTGATATTTCCAGAGGCGGTTTTACTTTTGTTTGTATTTTTTTTTCAGGCAGAATCAGTCACAAAGCAGTGGACAGATCACTGATTATGGAACTACGAAAGAATTGTGAAAAAGGTTAAATAGGTAGTAAATTGTAAATTATTTTCTTATTACAAGCTTTTATTTAGTTTCACCTGTTCCGATGTTTGTCTGTAATTAAATCTTGCAAATAAGATCCACTTCCCGGTTACCGATTGAGCTGCAATTTTGCATGCATGTGTAAATCAGATGACAATGTAATATTATTATGACATGGAGCTGATCTGATGATGGAACCGAAAGGTGGCTATTGAAACTTGGTAGTTAAACGACCCAACCCCGTCGAGTTTGGGCTCGTATGATACGTCTTAACAAGTATTAACTATATAGGTATACCGAGCTATAAAAACTTGCTATAAAAAAATTATTTTGCCAAAAACAAACTTTCAAGATATCGTTGTTCTATCTAACAAATTTCAACATTGTATTTTGCTATACCTACCTATGTCTGTATGACGCGACGCAAGTGCATCAAGCAACCCCGCCGCCCGATCCTCGCTTTTGTACTATCGCTTGCTTCGCATAGACTTTTTAATATTTAGAACGTTTAATTTAAATACATATTTTCATTTTTGTATGAAGTTCTGATGAACTGAAAATTATGATACATTTTTAAAAGTCATAGAAGAAAAGTTTTTGTTTATGATGTTACGAGTAGTAACATAGTCTTGAGAGGTTGGTTGGTTGGAAGTTTTACAAATAACCCTATATACCACAGATACCTAATGTTATATTCTTTTTTTAAGGAAAATTCATTGTTAAAATCATAACTACGTAAGCAACTTTAACAATAACAAACATGACGAAATGCTTGCAAAGTTTTGTTTACATTAATTGCAAGTATTTCAAGTGAATGAATAACATTGCGCAAGTGGATGTATTTAGGACAAGTGTATCCTAACGCTTATTCACTTTCGAGGTGGGCAGGGAATTCCCAGCAGTTTCTTTTATTTTTGTTTATAATTTTGGTGTTTGTCTCTGTCAGGCACGTGTCGGCCGGTGTCGCATAGACTATAAAAAAATATTGATTTAATAGACAACCCAGACAGCTGAGTTGTCTATGGTATAAGCAAGTTAAGCCCGGTTCACACGTGATCTCATAGGGCAACTAATTTTTGTTTTAATTTGTTATTATTTTTTGAAAATTATTTGTGTGTCTATACGGGCAGAATAAACATGTTTTCTTTCTTTTCTTCTTTCTTTCTTTCAGTTGATATGATATACAGTGGGCATCTACATAGCATAGCTTAGCATAATCAGCATTTCTAAAGTTCTCAGTTCCAATTCCCAGTCCTGTTTTACCCTTTGGGTACGTATATAATCAGCCGTTTTAATGTTCCTACTGCTGGGACTCAAGCTTCCTTTCTAGGAGAGGGAACAGGCCATAATCCACCACTCGGGCCCAATGCGGGTAGGTGAATGTCACATGGCTTCGAATGTTTGGTTCCAGGACATGCCGTTTGCTCACGATGTCTTCCTTCACCGTTCTGAAAGCTGTGGTGATGAAATAAATTACAACACAATGCACGCTTGGCTGGGAACCCGGGACTAACAACTCGTAAGTCGGAGCCGTTACCACTCGGCCACCAGTCCATGGAGTTTCTTGCACGTTCTTCTCCATAGACCTTTACACTTTGGAACGTGCAACTTAGCTTCACTTTGTTTTGAGTGACCGTCTCTTTTCTGTTTCACAGTTTTAAATTTTCTATTCTTTCAATTTCAAAGTTTCTGATTTCCCAAATAAAAAAAATAAAATATTACTATAAAGTCGCAAGCTCTTTTCTTGTAATTAGTTAACAATATACGGTAGTAAGGTACGAGTACGTGCCAGTGATAAACGTAGAATAACGGTCATTGACCCTCTATTATGTTGGCATTCTTAATTTAAAAAACGGAAATCCTACTTATTAATATTATAAGTGCGAAAGTTTGTATGTATGGATGGATGTATGGATGGATGTATGGATGGATGTATGGATGGATGTATGGATGGATGTATGGATAGATGTATGGATGGATGTATGGATGGATGTATGGATGGATGTATGGATGGATGTATGGATGGATGTATGGATGGCTGTATGGATGTTTGTTACTCTTTCACGCAAAAACTACTGAACAGATCTCGATGAAACTTGGTACACGAGTAGACCATATCCCAGAATAACACATAAGATACTTTTTATCGTGGGATTATGTACGCGGGTGAAGCCGCGGGCAAAAGCTAGTAAAGACATAAAGTTGTCTTGAATCGACATGTATCGTGATCCTTTACGTGACCTAGTAATGAAAATTAGAAAAAGACAGAGACACTAGGAAAAGGTCAATGTGCTTTATTCCACGTTTATTTGGCACCTTCTACAGTGTGTAGGTATTTCGCGTTTTTGAACAACGTGACCTAACTAACACGCTTACATTATTTTTCCTTGCATCAGCCTAAAGTAAAGTAAGTTTACCTAATGAACTGTGGTCGTGGTAACTCGGCACAATGCTGCCATTGATTTTAAAAGATGTTCAAAAAATGTGTATAAATTATTAGTATTTGTACACAATTTTTGGACATCTTTAAAAATCATTATTTTGGATAAATTATGGTGATTTAGATTTTAAATTTTTTATTATTTGCTTTATTGAACTTTTGGCGTAAAAATAATCTAATTATAATGTAACTACGATGCTTAGTTATTGTGAAAAAAAAAACATTTAATAAGAGCCAAATGTTGAGAATTTTGATGAAATTGTGACTTCTGAAATAAGAAAATGAAACATAATTACATATGTTGCGCTTAGTTTCCATTCGTAAGATTTGTAAATTCGTTATATTATGAAGCTCACAAACATAAGTCGAAATGATGTTGGCAGGAAAGAGCTATGTTTAACGCTTGATTTACCAAACATAATACACCCAAATTGACTTAAAAAAAATAACTGGCTACTACTCATACTATGGTTAAATATGTGCTATAATAATATTCCAAATTGTTTCATTATTTTGTTCAAAAAAAAGCATACAAAGATGCGCTAATAATTTGCCGCGGGTGAATTTTTAAAAGACCGCAGCCTTAATATACCTACCTAAGAACAACATTGTAACATAATAAATACACTTCTTAGTAATCCTAAGTTTGAGCTTCACAATACTGACAACCCCACTCAAATCTGTGAGCAAAAGACCATCTGTGACACTAATCTGTATGGTTCTCATATGATTTGACCATTACATGTTTACTGTATGGATTTTTTTTTTCAGTGCGCAAAAATCATCCTATGACAAGTGTCAGACTCTTACTGACTAAAAACCCCACCCTGTTCCTTCTAGCCTTCATACCGGGGCTCGAGTTCCTTTCGGATAACCCTGGTCCCAGTAGGCTTCGACCCAACTGTAACCTCCTGACTGTATGGAGTTTAAAACAGACTGTGACCCCTGAGTTTGTTTCAGTGTTTCTTTTCAGGGGAGTCAGCTGAGAAACAACGGCTTCATCTAGTTTATACATACGAAAAACAAAATTGACGTGTAAAAGTGTTTTTTTTTGTAAACCTATTTGCAAAATAAATATAATTTATCACTTAAAGTCGATTTCAAATATTTTTAAAGTATAAGTTTTTTGCATAAAATAATCCTTGAATGTTTTAAGATAGAAAAAAAAAATACCTATTTTGATAAGGGTAGGTAGTATTTAAATATAAGTGACTAGGAATTAAAATTTCAAGTAACAAAAATAATTATTTTGTTTTGGGTTATAAAATTAATAAGTTAGCGACTGACTGCGTCGGACGAGAAATCAACAGAAAAGCGACTTACAAACATCAAAATGAGAAACTTCATAATATTTGAGCGACCTAATATTTGTATATATAGTTTAAACTCAAACAAATATTAGGTGGCTCAAATATTAGTCGCTAAAATGCATTTTAAGTCCTGCATTTTTTCAATATTTGCTAAATTATTTATTAGTACTGAGCGGCATTTTATCTTAAATGAAACTATTTCGAATGCCCAAAATATCGAAGTAGAGAGTATTAAATGTTCTAAATATCGATATGTATTATGTATGTCACAAGAAACCGAGTGTATTACGGCAGACATTGATGTTTACATTTAAAAACCGAGTGTATTACGGCAGACATTAATGATTACATTTAAAAACCGAGCGTATTACGGCGGACATTGATGATTACATTTAGAAACCGAGTGTATTACGGCAGACATTGATGATTACATTTTCCTCTACTCAAGTCAAGCTAGCATGAAAATCTGTTTATCCTATAAAGTTCGGAAGTGCAAATTTCCTTGATTCCTTGACAATGGTGTCATCCTCGAGCTAATAGACCACAAAAACTAGTCACTTCAAGTATTAAATCAGGAAAATAGTCTACACACATTCAATCTACGCTTTGGAACGTGCAATTTAGCTTCACTTTTCTTGGACTGACCGACATTTGACTATTCAAAAGTGCCTACATTTTGTCTATTTGAAATAAATAATTTTAAATTTTTGTTCATATTGACATTGCGGTTTCATTCATAATATCGATATTTTGTTTATATTGTATTTTCTGAAGAGACACGTCGGTGTTTTTGATAGTTATACAATTCATACACTGTAGATCTGTTGGTATGTTCCTACGTTGCTGAATTGTTCGATAGAGTTGAAAATCACAGTTAAATTGAAATGAGGATCTCTATTTACTTATTTAAAAAATTTTTGCTAATTGTTTTATACCTATTTATATTTGTATTATTGTATAACTTAATACAACAATAACCCAAAGGTTGACTACACGGTGGAGCACACAGTCGAGGTGTGCCCTGCTTGGGCGGAGCACCGCCGTGCCGTCGTGGTGGCGATCGGCGGCGGAGACCTCTCGCGCCGGGCCTTGGTTCAGGCCATGGTCCGGAGCGAGGAGGAGTGGCAGGCGGTAGCCTTCTGCGAACTCAGTACTTTGTGTGCATAAAGCATTAAATAAATAAATAATAGGTATATGTACAAAGTGAGAGTAATAATATGTACAAACGCGTATAAACACCGGCACGCGTATAAAGAATGCATTAAACATCAGAAAACTCATCCAATGAGGATTGATTCATAAGTCTGTCACGTGTTGCAGACAACAGTGCATTATGATGCATCATCAAGTCGCTCCACGAGCTCGGCCGCTCCCCCGCACTAATGGCACTAAATTATTCTATTAATAGTTTCATAATTTCCACTAATATTAGACTGTTTCGTTGTGAAACGGTCGTAAAATTTTTGGCTTGGTACCTAGGTACGAGTCTCGGTTGACCGAATAGTTCTTTAGGGATGTAATGGTAGTGATTCTTATAAATAAGAGCTAAATTCGAAAGCACAGTTTTTGGTTTAACGGTACAGTTACCGGAACCGGAACTGGAACTGGAGCCGGAACCGGAACCGGAACTGGAACCGGAACTGGAACTGGAACTGAATGGGTGTTGAAATCGGAGGCGGAGGCAGAAACGTCAAATAAGACACTACTAAAACGAATCAAGAACTCGATTAAGTAGGTACCTATACCTAAATAAAACTAGCAGTTGTGAGTTGACGCTAAATATGAGACAATAGAACAAGTGAAAGAATAAGTATAAGTATAGTAGAAGGCACGGGGGAGGGAGGTACACCACGCGATAAATATAAACTAGTTTCTACCTCCAATAAAAGTTCCGATTAAAATTTATCGGAACCGAAACCAGAATCAAAGGAGAAGAATCAATCGGAAGTTTCGATTTTTCAGAATCGGAACCAAAACCTTCGTAACATCTAGCTGCTTAGCTGGTTTAAGGTTTTCTAAGGGTCACACAATCAAAATAATTAAAGGAAATACACATAACTAGCTTTTACTTTTACTTTTACTCCCGGCTTCGCCCGCATACATGCCAATGCCTATGCATGCCTATGTTACTCAGGAATAAAGCAGCTTTCTATCGGTTAAAAAAATTTCGCAGTCGAACCAGTACTTTCACATAAAAACAAAAAAAAAAATGTTTATTTGTTAGTGTAAATTGGTAACTGAAATAAAGGCAAAAAGGTCATCCCTGTTATGGCACCGTAGGCGGCCAGCAGGGTCGAAGCCTACTGAAGCTAAGGGTGTGCTTCTGAAAGGAAGGCTCTGTCCCGGTGTGAAAGACAGTTAAGGAACAGGGTGAGTTTTTTAGTCAGTAAAGTGTGACACTATCTTCCGCTCCGCCCAAGGTGGCGGATGTATTCTGGATGATTTTTACGCACCGAAAAAAAAAATTCCCTGATCTGGTAGACTCTGTAAAATGATTGACGATAAATGACGTACTAAATACTTTTAAAAAACATTACCCCACTAAAAACATTTCATATAAAATGTTGCCAAGACGACCACAAAGGTTTGCCCTGTGAAAAAGATATCAGATCTCATGTAGAGCCAAGTTTCTGAATCTACACGGCCTAACTCTACCGACCCAACTTCACAAATTCTACATATCAGTAAAAATGTATGGCTTCGCCATTTCGCTACCGTCGTGGAGGTGATGCGAATATTTAGTTTCTGAAGTTAGTGACGAAACAGATTTAAGCAATTCACTAAAGGAGTATCTTTATTTACCAAAAACAAACCTTCAATTAATTTAACTAAACCTCCACGGTCGGACTAAGCGTTTCGCTTCGTCGTTTATACCGCGTACATCGAAGGACTGGAACAATTTGCATGCTGTGGTCTATGCTGTTTTATTTATTACATTCTCTCTATAATATATCTATAACACATGACACTTATTAACATAAATTCACGCTTTTTACCAATGTTATGTATTAATTATTATTATTTTTCGTATGCTTTTTCGTATTTTTTATTTTGTTCCGATACCTACATATAGTTTACTACTATACCTACTATATAGTTTATTTAGTCTCCGTAAGTATGACCGTGGCATCACCGCGGGCCCTAACAGAATACCAGCGCTGCGTTATTTATTTTTATAGATATCGCTGCATATGCTGAGTTAGGTGCCTTTTTGACCTTGCACAAATTCTTCTGTGTTTATTGTACCTATTTTTTAATTTATATTTTTGATATGTGTGAGGTTCAAATAAACGGTTTTCTTTCTTTCTTTCTTTTCTTTCTTTCCCGTCCGGTTACAATTTAAGCGTCTTCAAGGCTAGAGTGAATAGGCTCTTAATAAACTAGTGCGCCTCACCATCAACGATTGCATCACTGGGATCAGGTGGGATCGCAGTCAAGTACTAGTTTATATCAGATAAAAAAAAAAACTTAATTAAAACTGACTAAAAAAAAAATTACCACGCCGAATGGCAATGCTTATCCTTTGACCGAAGTAAAAGCCAGCCTTTGGGTCACGTGAAGTGTCAACTAAGTACCTACTACAATTATCTACATACGTCGTACATGGCACCAGGAAATCATTATGTAAATTGCATTGAAAACAAATTGGTGAAGATGACCAGATCCAAGTGTTTATCTAAATGTAATTTATGAAGACGTAATTTATTTATTTATATAAACTTTTTGTACAAAATTGGTACTTACATAGGCGGAATTAATGCATTACGGCCTTCTCTACCCTTCAACCTTATTTTTTCATTTCTAATATTACATTATGTAGGTATGGATTGCTTTTTTTTTCACTGTCCCAATATACTGAGCGTTTTAGATATTTCAGAGCAAAAAGAAAGAATTGTGGTAAAATTTTGAGGTACGGCTTTTTGGACTATAAGGGCAGAATAGTCTGTACTTGTAAATATTTTCGCTAAACAGCTAATTTACATGTTTTTAACAATTACGAAGGTGGCCTGTCTACTTATATTGTTATGCTTATGTATGCATAATATATTTGTTTCTGGTTTTACTTGTAAACCAGAAGTCCAAAGGTTAGTTCGTAATGCGTGATTGTGCTCATGTCTGCCTTCCTTCATAGATGTTTAATTTATTATATAGTCAGGTAAATATTTTTACACACCTCCATAAAACTAGTGCGCCTAACCATCAACGATTGCATCACTGCTTACCATCAGGTGGGATCGCAGTCAAGCACTAATTTATATAATAAAAAATAAACAATCTAAAATATAGCGTCGAAAAACTCCTTCACATCGCTGTGGACTAGTAATTATGTGCCTAAGACTAGCGAATAAGCATTGCCATGCCTGTAGGGCAATGCTGATCCTCTGTCCAAGGGTTGGTTTGGGATTTTTTTTTTAATAATATTTTCCACAACTATCACATAACGCCGTCTAGTCCCAAGCTAAACAGAGTTTGTGTTATGGGTTATCTTTTTGTCGACGGGGAAAATCATCTTATGACAAAACCTGCTCTTGGGTGGAGCGGGAAATAGTGTCAGACTCTTACTGACTAAAAACCCCGCGCCCTTCCTTCTAGCCTTCATACCGGGCTCTAGTTTCCTTTCGACCCCTCCTGTTGCTGACAACTCTAGGCGCGCGGGAACAGTGCACGCCGTCGACGTCTTGGCTCGGTCCGGACAGTTATCGGACGATCGGACAGCGTGCTACCCGTGGCTCGCTGTCCACCGCGTCTACGGTGGCTGGAAATCGGGATTGGAATCCCGGCGGCGGCGGCGGCGAGGGCGCCGTTGCAGTTTGTGTCATGGGTGCTAGACAACTAATAAACTTACTTATAATTTCTAAATACATACATATTATAGATAACCGTTCAATAATACCCGAACAGGTATTTATGGATTACTTGAAAAACATCTTTTTCGCAAAATGTCTTCTGGAACCTTACCATGGGGATCCTTACTTGATTTCGAAACTTGATGATTCGATTTTTATTATATCAAACATAGTGTGTCAATGATTTATTTGTAATGAGTTTTATTTAATGCTTTATTGGTGCAATTTACCGTTAGTGCGAAAAATCTTGTTGCGAAAAACCCTACAGCTACAAAGTGCCCCTGCCCACAATTTCGCACTCAACGGGCCTCGCGTGTGCGAGAACGAGCCTTTAAGAACAAGGTTTTTTTTTTTATAAATTGCAATTGACCTTTATTTTATCTAATGGTAAGCGATTATGTGGTCAAGCTCTGGGTTGTGACAGTCGTTGTCGTTATCGAATATATGAAAAGAAAAGGTCTCACTGTTGCGCTTTCGCCCACGTCTAAATTAGTTCACGTTACGCCTCTGATACGAGGCAAACGACAGAGCTGTCTACTGATGGTTTGATTTTGATCGCAAAAGATTTTTGATTAATTAAATAATTTATTAAATATCTATACAAATATATAAAGTACTAGCTTTTGCCCGCACGGCTTCGCTCCCGCTCTACCCTACTCTACCCTACACTACTCTACACTACTCTACTCTACACTACTCTACCCTACTCTACCCTACTCTACCCTACTCTACCCTACTCTACCCTACTCTACCCTCGTCTACCCTACTCTACCCTACTCTACCCTACTCTACCCTACTCTACCCTACTATACCCTACTCTACCCTACTCTACCCTACTCTACCCTACTTTACCCTACTCTACCCTACTATACTATACTCTACCCTACTATACCCTACTATACCCTATCAAACTTCACATAAACCATCTACTAAATAGTCCGAACAAAGCCTAAACATTTGGTTTGGATAGGTGAGCCCGTTCTTGAGTTATAAAATAACAACGAAAAGTGGCATTGATTTTTATATATATAGATTAGATGGGCTTTGAGTTATTTGAAGATAATTTCTTTGGTTTTTTTTTCGAAATTGTCTGATTTAGTAGGTATCTATTAATATCACGATAATAGTATCTAAATCCGATATAGGATCTTGGTAGTTAAACGACACAACCCCATGGAATTTGGGCTCGTATGATTCGTCTTGACGTGTATTAATTATATAAGTATAAAAGCTTCCTATGAAAAAAATATTTTCATACTTTCATGCAAACGAATTCGCTGACAGAAGCTAGTATATTAAATGCGATAAAAAAAAAACTACTTAAACTTATTGCATGGTGTAGCTGTGTTATCATAGTCTGTAATCTGTAATGAATATAATGTAATATGTATATTATACGTTGCGTGTGTGCAAAAGAAGTAATATATGCATTAAACATGCATTTCTCTTTGTGACAATGTAAAAAGCTTTGTGCAAGCGATTGCTTTTAATATAATTACAATACCCACAATGATAGGTTTAGATATGGAATAATGGTTTCATTATTAGCAAAGACTCACCCAGTTTGAAGTTACACATAATTACAGCTATATAATATATATAATTATATACGTGGTTATTTGTAAAACACTGGCAACCTCTCAGGACTATGTTACTAACATCATAAACAACAACTTTTGTTCTATGACTTTTAAAAATGTATCATATTTTAGTACATCAGATTCTCATGCAAAAAAAAAATTAATGTTCTAAATATTACAAAATCTATGCGAAGCAAGCCATAGTACAATAGCTCAGGGGGGGGGGCGTTGGTCGACGGGGTTGTTTGATGCGCTAGCGTCATGTCAAGAACCTCCGCCGAATAGAACTAGGAAATATTGAAGGATTGTTTTTGGTAAATGTATTATGTTTCGTAAAAAGTCATCGAACAAAAGTTGTTGTTTATGGTGTTAGTAATACAGTCCTGCAAGGTTGTTAGTGTATAACAATTAACCCTGTATACATAATATATATTCCACAATTATCACACAATGCCGTCTAGTCCCAAACTAAGCAGAGCTTGTGTTATGGGTACTAGACAACTGATAACGATACTTATATATTTCTAAAATATTCTAAATACATACATATTATAGATAAATTACACCCAGACAGAGAACAAATGATCATGTTTATCACATAATCAAACTCACGGCCTCCGGCATAGCAGTCAGGACCACTAACCACTAGACCAACAGGCCAGTCAAGCTAAAGAGAAGAATAATCTGCCAGAGTCTATGTTTCCTTACACGGGTCCAAATCGGACCTGGTTGTTTCTGGAGGATCTTGTGTCGGATTCGGTGGAAAGAAATGGCCAGGTTTTTTTTTGGTTTAGTTGGGAAATCATCCAATGACCTTACACGCTCGAGGGCGGAGTGGGAGGGCGTGCTTAACTTTTACTGTTACTATTTTGCGGATCGCTCGGAGGACATAGAGTAGAGGAGATCGTAAGAGAGAACCAATCCTTACGTTCCAACCATCGCAAAAGATGCGCTGTGCATCGTGAGTCGCAGGGTTTACCGGCCAGCGTAGCAGCGGGCTTGCGGACGGCGAGCAATATGTAGCTCACTGTCCAATAAGGATCACACCCTGCTGGGTGCAGCCTGCTGGGTGCTGGGTGCCTGCTGGGTGTGATCCTTATCGGACAGTGACACAGAGCACTGTATTGCGTTCCTTGCGCGCCACACAGAGCGGGAAAAGTTATTTGATAAATACGGGCTGCTTTCTGGTATTACTTTGCCCTACCCAAAAACAGACCGTCATAGAGACCGTCCACAAAAACAATTAAATAACATATTTAATTTAAGACAGTAAAGGGTGTGGTGGTACGAAAATAACACCATTATCAGCCACCATACGGTTCCCTCGTGTGACCAGAAATAACTCAGGGTCCATGACGTCAGCCGCAACCAGTTGGTCACACCCAAGCATTCAAAACTTGGTGTAAAAATAAATTTGTAAAGAAATGCAATTTGGGGCATTTGTATATAGCGAGTATGCTATGCAGTTGAGGAAAAATGATAATAATATGAATAATTCGTTGTTTTTATGCTAATTTCGGTATTAAGATGGATACTGCAGAGATACCCGCAAAATTAAATTTTTCATACGTATTTTGCACTTTGTGCAAACTTATCAAATCAATCAAAATTATCACAGTTTGATTGATTAAAATGTCATTTGCGGCCCTGATTAAATTTCGTGGGCAAGCCAGGGCACTGGAATACCTATTCAATTTTTGCACGCTTTATACACTGTATTTGTAGATCGTACCTATGATTATAAATTTTTTCGCACGGGGTGACGTCACCCGTAACTTTAATGAGCTATATCTTTGTTATTTTTTGTTTAATCAAAAAATTAAAAAATACTTGTCCAATATTTTTTTATAATCTAAAATACGGACTAAATAAAATGTAGTTATTTTGACCCTAGAAAGTACCCTATTGTATACACAGACTTTCCACGTTCATTGCTCTACTTTTTAACCCTTCAGATACCGTCAATTAGAGACACAATAGTAAGACAATAGATGCGCGGCCACCGGTGGTCGCTTGGGGATTCATGAATTAATGAAAATTGCATCGAAATCCGTTGTGTGGTTTAGTAGTTAAAACACACAGACAGACACACAGCTACTTTTTTTTTTTTTATTCTTTAAAAATTTAGGGACTTTTATAACGCACAGCGCATGTTAGTCCCATCGTACCCTAGCACAGCTACTTTGTTTTATACTACTTAAAGATAAACATGTTTTTTAGACGAAAAGGGCCAAACAAAAAGGTAATCTTTACTAATATTATAAAAGCGAAAGTGAGTTTGTTTGTTTGTTACGTCTTCACGCCTAAATGGCAAAACCGATTTCGCTGAAACTTGGTACACGGATAGACCATGTCCTGGAATAGGACATAGCAGGACTTTTTATCCCGGAAGAATGTTCCCTTGGGATAATTTTCTGCTATCACGAGGGCGAAGCCGCTGGGAGCAGCTAGTTACCCTATCCCTACTAATATTATAAATGCGAAAGTAACTCTGTCTGTCTGTTACGCTTTCACGCAAAAATTACTGAACGGATTTAGATCAGTAGGTAGGTAGAAGAGACTCTGGAGAACACATAGGCTACCTATAATTCCACTGCTGAGCACGGGTCTCTACCCGCGCGATATAAACTGTAGTCCACGCGGGCGAAGCCGCGGGCGGAAAGCTAGTAAGATATAAGACCACCTACATCCGCATGCCAAAACAGTTACCAGCACTTTCTTCCAAAACGCTTATCGCTTATCATTACATCATGATCCCTGCTTCTGTATGACGTCAAGCCACGATGGGTGTGCGTGAAGGAAGCGTGGCGCGTCTCTGCCGCCGCCATGCGCGATTACACGTCAATGAATTTCGGCTTTATTACGTGACGTAGGTATGTCTTGCCCGATAATATTTGGTTCCTATGTTTATTTTCGCAGCTGATTTTCTTTGTTGTTTTTGGGAATACCGCGTCATGGATTTTGTATGAGGTAATACCGTTGTTTGTTGTTTGATATGCCTGTTATGTAATATATACGGGAGTTTATCATCATCATCATCAGCCGATTTAATGTTCCCACTGCTGGGACTCAGGCCTCTCTCCAGGAGAGGTAATGGGCCGTAATTCACCACGCGGGGTCAGTGCGGGTTGGTGAATGTCACAAGTCTTCGAATTTTTTTTTGTTCTAGAACATGTCGGTTTCCTCACGATGTTTTCCTTCACCGTTTTGAGAGTAGTGGTAATGAAATAAATTACACAAAGTAATGCGCCTGGCAGTGTTTTGAACCTGCGGCTTACAGTTCCTAAGTTGGAACCATTAGCACTCGGCCATCACTGCTCTCAAGTGAGTTTCACCACCACCAGCCTTTTTCTAGGAGAGGGAGGAGGGTCTCAAGTGAGTTTATCACTAGGTAATAACAAGAATGCATCGATTTCAAGCTTCAAATTTGCGCTGGTAACCTCTCACGTGAAGCGGTCGCCTGCTTCAGCGAAGCAGCAATGCTAGTGAAGGAGATGGTCGCTATCGTGAACGGATATCCTTACAACCCAACTTCGTGACGTCATTTCAACGCTGTCACTTGGTCAGAACAAAGGATTCGGAGGCGTGGCTGACTCGAGGCGCTCGACCCAAGGAATCGAATTGAAACGGTCGTAACTTGGTTAGCTGGTGAGACGCGTCTTGGGAGTCACGGGGCGATCATCAGCCACCGTAGGCGTGGGTTTGCGGATGACGAGCTATAGGTAGCGCGCCATCCAGCCTTCCGGTACGAACTGAGCCCCAGTCGTTGGAACACTACGCGTCGACGACTTGGGCTCGGTCTGGACGTTTACCGGACGGTTGATCAGCGAGCTACCCATTGCTCACTGTCCGCAAGCCCGGCCAGTAAAAGTCTGACACGCCATCTCGATTCATCTTAGAGCGGATAATACCCACCGGTATTCATCCGATGACTTATCCCGCTCTTAAAAACCTACATAAATGAAATTGTTTGATTTTACAGCTGATTTTGGATATCATCATCATCATATCAGCCGAAAGGCGTCCACTGTTGGACATAGGCCTCCTCTGTGCGTCACGCATCCATCTGATTGCCGCGGCCCTAACCAGGTCATAGGTCCACCTGGTCCACCATATCTATTTTGGAAATTCCTAGTTATAGATATGGGGAAATACCCACACAGGCTTTAGAAAACCATATTTCTGTGTAGGTTTCTGTGTTAGCCCGGGAATGCCCGCATTAAACGGATGTGACGAAATACCTCTACATTAATGGTAATGACTAATAATTATGACAACAGCCATCAGCGTCCATTTTTATTTTTTACTAGCTGCCCCCAGCGGCTTCACCCGCGTGATAGCAGGAAATTATTCCAAGGGAACATACTTTTGGGATAAAAAGTAGCGTATGTCCTATTCTAGGACATGGTCTATCCGTGTACCAAGTTTCATCAAAATCGGGTTTGCCATTTAGGCGTGAAGACGTAACAAACAAACTCACTTTCACTTTCATAATATTAGTAAGGATTATGCATAGGTCAGTAGGTAGGCTTACTATCAGGTGGGGTAGTGGTCAAACGCAAGCCGCCCCCACCTGATAGTAAGCGATGATGTTGCTGACGATGGAGCACGCTTGCCTAGAAATATCCTACTCACTCTTGACTTAAAGACCCGTAGTTATCAGGAAGCACAGACCTTGACAGGGAATTCCACCATTAGCCATTTCCAAGTTGCAATCATAATTCAATTAGATAGTGTTTTTTAAGATATTTGAGGAGGAGTCGGTGTTTTTTGATAGTTACAACTTTCCCTGGGTTGTGACTATCAGAAAATACAAACTCCGGCAGGAAATTTCATCCCTTAGCTGTACGTTTAATGAATGTGTTCCCAAAACGCTTTGTACTTAAGAATGGGATGTCCACCATGTACGGATGGTGCAAAGTCGTACGTCTTGTGGTCTGATGATGGAACGGACTTCACGGAATTAAATTGTGCAATCCCAACGTATTTGCTAATAGCACTGTAGATCGATTTATAATTATGTGAGTCAGATATGAGTGATCGATGTTGGGACATCGAGAACTTGATTGTGGAATGATGATCAACAGTTGATACTCACTTACTGTGAAGAATGTCTTATTTATGATGATGTGACTTTTTGTTTTAGTGGGTCAAAATCATCCAAATGATATCCCCCGCCCTTGTGCGGAGCGGGAGATAGTATCAGACTCTTACTGACCAAAAAACCTCTGGAAGTACTGGATTGAATGCTAAAACTTTTTTCATCGATAGAAAGCTGCTTTACTCCTGAGTGACATTGGCTATATTTTATGTACGCGGGCGCAGGTGCGGGCAAAAGCTAGTTTGAAATACAGGGTGTTATTAGTTAACTGAAAAACCTACAGGCTTTTTGGCGTCCTAAGTTCGAAATTCAGGTCGAAAAAGAAAACAAGTTTTTTTTGTCATTTGAAACTTTGTTATGTTAAAATGAATCTACATATATTCATCATCATAATTATTTCAGCCGAAAGACGTCCACTGTTGGACATAGGCCTCCCCAAGTGTCGCCATAACGACCGGTCCTGTGCGTCTCGTATCCAATTCACGTGACCCTCACCAGGTCAATGGTTCACCTTGGAAAAGGCCTTCCAACGCACTGGACTTCTTCGTACCGGAAGACACCGCACTGAAATCTCTTTTTTTTTAAATTACATTCATCGCAGTAGGTACTGGGTAGGTATTTTGGCACCAAGCCCATTAAAAACAGGTTCTTTCCTATCAAATATTTGCCATGACGAATACCTATTTAAATGAAAACAGCCATAAAAACAAGATCACTATACCCAAACCATGCATCAATATCGTGATACATTTAAAATGATTATTTGCGCAAACACACAGACTGCCAAGCGCCGCCTACAGCCATAAGATTTGCACAAAGAATGTGATACTAAACTGTTATCACTCATGAAATAATATTTATATTTATCATCCATTCATAGACTGATAATAAGAACCACCAGAATTGCGCTAAATCCGGTGTTGTGTCGGAAAATGTGCATAAAAATTTCCAGTATGGAAAATATTTTTTTCTCGTCTTCGTGCTGGTGCAAATTGGATGTTTGCCTGTGTTTATATTTGTACAGTATTTTGAACTAAACAACAATACACTAAAAATAAATATTTTTCACAAAACCGCATCAAAATTGGCTATAAAATGAAGCAGCAATTAGCATTTGAAATTAGTGTGAGGAAGAGTGGGCGCGTGGTGGGAATGTCTCGCTATCTCTTTTCTACGCGTGTAACCTAATGGTGGTGACGTCATATTGTGGTTCGTGCATCTTTATCCTGTCCCTTGACAGTTTCCCCTTCCACCAGATTTGAAAGGCCATTGGTGAGTGAAGGCCTCTTTCTTCCTTTTCCACATACGTCTGTCCTCGGCCATTGCGTGCCAGTCCCTCCAGTAGTTGTCCAGCTCATCTCTCCAACTTTCTCTTATGTCTGCCACGATGTTCCCTTGCATTTAATGGGACCCAATAAGTGACTCTTTTAGCCCACAACTTTGCCTAGAGTAATATGGTTATAAGCCTATCTTGGCTGTAACGGTGCATGCACGGCTTATTTGTGATGGTCTCTCGCCGGACATGTGTCTACCGCTGGTCTTCAAAGGTTTAGACATTATGACTATTCTTTGCCTTCTCCAACATTTCTTCATGTCTTTTCTGCATGTTCTTATTCTCATACCTGAAGAACTGGGTGCCTTGTTTCCGCTTACCAACCTTGAGTTATCATGCTTTTCCATCACCTAGGTATACATATCATCTGCCCTTGTCCCGTGTTATTTGGGGTCAGCACACATTTTTTTCTTCCATTCTGTCACACGTCATGCTATCAATAACTTCCTTTTCTTTCATATCACTCTTCACACAATCCATCCATCTTTTCTTTGGCCTCTCTCTAACTCTCCATCCATCTACATGTATACTCATAATTCTTTTACTATATAATATAATATATATATGAGGTGAAAATAATATAAATGAATCAAGTAAGTACTGATTACCCACAAAATGATTGAAATACACAGGCTAGCAACCTGCCACAGGGCTACGAACAATCTGCGATCATTCGCACGGTGCGTGCTGCGCGAATATGTTGCTACGAGATCGTGTGTCTATGCTATTATTACCTAAGTTTGTTTTGTCTCTGATTAGTGAATGTGTAGATACTGTGTTTGTGCACGTTAGTGTAGGCAGTGAGATGAGCAAGGTATCTATGATTATGAGTTGTAACTTTTTTTTAGGTGGGAAATTATCTAATGACATTTCCCGCCCTTGGGCCGGACGGGAGAGCGTGTCAGACTTTTATTGACTAAAATCCACTCCTGTTCCTTCTTTATCTTCGTTCCAGGGGTTCTCTTTCGCATCACCCATGGCCCCAGTAGGTTCGACCCTGCTGGGCTACGGTTGTAGACATCACCTTGAGGCGCGTGTGGAACACTACGCGCTGTCTAAGCCGGCCGGTCACCAGACGAACGGACGGCAAGTCACCCACTGCTGTGTATGAGTTCAAATGAGTTGTAATGTAATAGTACTATAGGAGCTAACTGTGAGTTGTATAATATATAATGCGGAAAGTATATAAACCATTGCAGTAAACCGAATCAGAAAAATTAATGCTAGATAGATAGTGTGTTTAAAAGTATTTCTTTTTCTATTATTCCAGCTAATTTAGTAGGTATTATAGATAAAGAAATACGAAGATGCCTCTAAATTACTTTTATCGATCAAAAACGGGTTTAATATACTATGCTATTATTCTGATTGCTAATCAGATTATTCTACATGCAAAGTTTTACCGTTATGTTATTTTTATTATCATCAAATCTGTAGATTTTTAGTACATTACTAAAATGCTTCATATTTTTCAAGCGTTGTCTTTTCGCATCTTTTTCTTTTTATACTGTCCGAGAGTGACCGAGCTTTAAATAATGTGTAGGGTTACTAGGTGTACTCTAATATGGAGTACTAGCTTTCACCCTCGGCTTCGCCCGCGTTCATAAAAATAGTCTGTGTCACTCAAGAATAAAGCAGTTTACTATCGATGAAAATTTTTTTGCAAATTGACCAGTACTTTCAGAGATTACCTCCTACTACAAAAAAAACAAACTTTACTTCTTTTTAATATTAAATTAGTGTAGATTGTATATACTTACTCTATTTCACTTATATTATTTTGCTATGTGTACCATAGGTTCACCATCCCTGCTCTACAGTATATTCTTCTTATAAAGTTGGAACCCTAGTTGAAAGACGGAGGGAGCCACATATTTTTGGAACAATACACCACCTCCCTTTATTATTAATTATCATCATTTTTGAAAAACATTAAGAAACAGCTGTTTGCACAAAACAGTTGTTCCATAAACTAGCGAGGTACTGAAGCCTCATTATAAAAATGTTTTTCTTTTAAATGGTTGCGAACATCGTATGTGATTTCTATTATATTAAATATGATACGATTTATACGATTTGGAACAACCTTGCAGGACTATAACTAGCATCATAAACAACAACTTTTGTTCTATGACTTTTTAACAAACAATATATATACCAAAACTTGCTTCGCATAGACTTCGTAATATTTAAAACGTTCAATTTATATTTTTGTTTGAAAATTTGATGAACTAAAAATAAGATATATATAAATTTTTAAAGTCATGGAACAAAAGTAGTTGTCCAGAGAGGTTGCCAGTGTTTTACAAATAACCCTGTATATGTTAAAATGTCACAATTATGTTATTGTTGTTTATGTTTTTTTTTTTGGTGGGCAAAAATCATCTAATGACAACCCCGGCTCTTGGGCGGAGCGGGAGATAGTGTCAGACTCTTATTGACTAAAAACCCACCCTGTTCCTTCTAGCCTTCATACCGGGGCCCGAGCTCCTTTTCGGATATCCCTGGCCCCAGTAGGCTTCGACCCACCTGGGCCTCTTCTTGTTGTTTA
This sequence comes from Mythimna lalbum, assembly GCA_949319445.1. NCBI lineage: Eukaryota > Metazoa > Arthropoda > Insecta > Lepidoptera > Noctuidae > Mythimna > Mythimna lalbum. Next base: position 3,476,675 of record OX439349.1, on the reverse strand, counting down.
TGTTTAATATCTAGGATAGATAGGATCCTTTTTGGCTATTTTATAATTTTATTTAGTTAATATTTTTTCATTTGTAATTTTTCAAAAATATTATATTTACTTTACGCAAACTCTATGATAGTGATACACTTAATATCATCATGAGCTTCATTCATGAAACTCTTATGCAATGGAAATGCACGTCAGACGTCAGATTACTGATATATGACGGCAGGATTCGCATGTGACGACGATGGCGTCAAGACGACAGTGTGTAATAGCAATTTCCATTGTATTTGGCAACTGACAACTAAATACTACGTAGGGAATGGGGATCACTCTGTGCGATTATAGAATCGTTGAAGAAAAAATTTGGCGCTATTATAGATTTATTTTAGCTATTTTTGGTTCCTATATGCTATTTTAAGTTCTCAATAAAAACCTTTTTGTTTAAAAAATAACCAACTTTACTAAAATAATTAAGTGAATTTGATGAGTTCTCTCGATTTCACCAAGATTCCATTATCAGATACCAACTTGGTGACTATGGGACCATTTGGGAAGTATACTCTTTCCAACAAAAAAATAATTTTTCAAATCGGTTGCCAAGCGACGAAGTTATACGCAAACAAATATAAAAAAAAATACAAACATCCGAATTGAGAAACTCCTCCTTTTTTAGAAGTCGGTTAAAAACTATTTCAGGATCCCCTAAATTGGGCAATTTTGGGTTTCCATATGCTATTTTAAGGGTCCATAAGTATTACAAGTTTCTTTAAGCGATTCTATAATTATGCTATTTTAAAGGTAAGCTAGTTAAAGTTCCTGTTTAAGCTCTTTTAAGGTCCAATATGCTAATTAAGTTTACTTTAGGAAGAATATTGCTGCCAAAAGTTTACCAGAAGACGTGACGTTGTAAGGTCTCTGACTAAAGGGCCTGGATGCCTAGCCCATTTGATGCAACAAGCATTCATATGCTCCGGATTACGCGTTGATGACGCTCCTGCTCTTGGAGGAGGCCTGTGCCTATCAGTAAACGTCTGTCCGGTGAAATGACGATGATGATGAAGTCTCGGTATGACGAAAGCTTTATTTAGAAAACCTTTCCCCTTAGACGGACAAATTTCAAGCTGAATCAGCTTCCTTCTTTAGAAATAATTGAGGAAAGGTTCACAATTAATTATTCTCACAGACATTTCAACAGGTAAATTCATGACATACGAATCAACTGATGCAAAGGAAATACACTTTTGACGTCAGTGTCAAGTCATGACAACGGCATGTGACGCTGCTGGCGTCAAAATGTCACTGTAATAGCAATTTCCACTACTGTTTGGCAACTGTCGGGAATTTGTTTGAGCGTTCAGCGTAGTTGGGAGCAGTGGTGGCCGAGCGCTAACGGCCCCGACCTACGAGTAGGTCGCTGGTTCAAACCCAGCCAGGTGCATTACTTTTTTGTAATTTATTTCAACACCACAGCTCTCAAAACGGTGAAGGAATACTTTGTGAGAAAACCGGCATGTCCTAGAATTGAAAATTCGAAGACATCTGACATTTACCAACCCGAACTGGGCCCGCGTGGTGGATTATGGTCCGTGCCCTCTCCTAAAGAGGAACCCTGAGTCCCAGCAGTGGGAACATTAAAAGGCTGATTAAACTGTTTCCTGATGGTTACAACCCGGGAATCTTTAAGTCAAGAGTGACTAAGTTACTTCTAGGTAAGCGAGTTCCATCGTCGACCGCATCGTCGCTTTTCATCAGGTGAGATAGTGGTCAAGCGCGAACATATGAATAATTTATCTGTGCAAAGCTAGCAGGTGGCTAGTACTAGGTAAAAATACATTTTTATTAAGGTAGGATAGTTGAAGTCAGAGAAATAAATAAGCGATTGCCCTTATCCCGTTTTATTTGAGGTCGGCGCAACACGTTTTTTTCTTCCATTCTGTCCTGTCGCTCGTCTAATTCCCTGTCACTAACTCCCTTTTCATTCGTATAATTTTTCACACAATCCATCCATCTTTTCTTTGGCCTCCCTCTCCCCCTCCATCCATCCACATGTAAATTCATAACTCTTTTAGCAACATGCGTTTCATCTCTCCTCTTTACATGACCATACCAAGACAAACGATTCCCTTTCAACTTTTCAGTCACTGGCGCCACTTACAAATTTCACAAAACCTGCGATTTAAAAGTCGTTTAACACTCTTATAATTTCCGTCCTTTGTTTCCAACCAAAATGTCTTCCGTGAGATAATTTCGAGTATTTCGAATGAGGTCAACCAATCCACTACTACCTTGATTTTGTGATATTGGTTACTATAATGTACTTTTTTGGTAAAAGTTTTTTTAAAGTAGCATTTAATTTTTTAGTTCATGGACCCAAAGGTCCAGTAGCACAAATTATTAGGTACTTATTTATTTTTTGTTATGATGAGAAGGAGCTACGCTGGACAAGTGGACCAATAGCACTACCTAGGACCACTGTTTCTAACCTGGGGGTAATTACCCCTGTGGGGGTAAACCTGATGGTCTTCGGAGGTAATAAACTGGAAAAACCATCTGGCAGCTTTAGCTAGATTCTGCCATCTCCTTTCTACCATCGAACAACCCGAGGTAAGGCGAGTATCCACCCTTACGTTGTTGAAACTGCTACGGTCCGGACTAAGCGTTTTGCTTCGTCGTTAATACGGTTATACCGCGTATCGTCAATGTACGTCTTCCCGTCTAATTATGATTTATTATATTATATTATTATTATATCTAGCCCATATTGTCCCACTGCTGGGCAAAAGCCTCCCTCCACTCCTTTCAATGTTCCCGGTTTTGAGCCACTTCTTTCCAATTCCCAAGGAAGACATCCAAGTCGTCCCGCCATCTCCTTCTTGGTCTGCCGCGACCCCGACGCGACGTGCGATTCACCATTAACGATTGCATCACTGCTTGCCATCAGGTGGGATCGCAGTCAAGCATTAGTTTATAATAACATATGTTTTATTTTTCTCGAAATTAAGGATAGGTTTGCAAATGTCTCGCAGTGAAATTGTTGGCACATCTATTTAGGTTCTTCTTATTTATTTCGTGGAATTCAGTGCGGTGTATTTTTAGCAATTTTGAAAAATGTAAAAACAGTTTTTCCCCCATGAAAAAAAAAAAACAAAAGAAAAATCTAAAATATTTTATTCACTACAAAAGCAGCAAAATGTATTTAACGATTCGAATACCGTAATTAGAGACACAAGAGAAAGACAATAATAATATTCCACAACTATCGCACAACGCCGCCTAGTCCCAAGCTAAGCAGAGCTTGTGTTATGGGTACTAGACAACTGATAAACATACTTATATATTTCTAAATACACATACAGACACAGGACAAAATTAAATGATTATGCTCATCACACAAACATTTGTCCAGGGTGGGAATCGAACCAACGACCTCTGGCATAGCAGTCAGGGTCACTAACCACTAGACTAACAGGCCAGTCAAGAATAAGAGAGCAAACGCCGGCATTCGCTTGGGGTTTAACCCTTCAGATACCGTCAATTAGAGATAGTAAGACAATAGATGCGCGGCCACCGGTGGTCGCTTGGGGATTCATGAATTAATGAATTAAAATTACCCTCTGAATTTCAGACCACTACATGAGTTCTACGTAAAGTACAGTGATTTGCGCAAATACAACGTTATGTTGTTTATTTATTAATTGTTTATAACTTGTATAGGTATTATTAAAATGATTGTAACCGCAAATGTCGCTAAACGATTAGTGCTTACATCATACTGGGGGGTTTTCAGTATTTAATTCAATGGTTTATGGAAAACACTAGGCTTACGCAACAACGTGATCATTGTTAAAATGAAATGAAACTAAAATAAATTTATTTTTCAATACACTTGCTCATAAAGTGACGCTTATTGCACTGCACTTAACACTTAACTGCAAAAACTGTGACATTTTGATTATCATTACGCACTAGTGCTATAATATGGTAAAAACCTTATTGTTCAACCTCTCCACCGCCATAATTTTATGACTTTTATCGTATTAGGATGGGCGTAAGTCGTCCCCCACGAGGAAAAAAAAATGGGCGCGGATATGAAAACAGATTTTTACCGCCACAAAAGTTTACTAGTTTTACACTTATTTTATTCACAAGTGTATTGAAAAACTTCGTATGATACACGTGAGTAATTAATGATTACCGTTCTCGGCTCTCTTAAGACCCTCGCCATGGCTCGGGTCTAAATACCGCCTCCTCAACGGTAATCACTAACATTACACGCTTATATCATAATGTACTATAATGTCCTATTTTGTCGCACTGTAGCTCGATCCACCTCTTCTATACTTCGTGTTGTAGGAGATTCGTAGAAGAAATCTCTTCCCTCATCTGTTATTTGATTATGATTAATATTATATGATAGATAGTGCGATCATTAAAACATCGACAATAACATAACAATTGTCTGAAATAACGAACTATCAGATCTTAGATCACTAAGCTAACGATGCTCAACGCGCTCGTGGAGACAAACTCTGAGTTAAATTTGTTTGCTTTGATATATTTGTATTTGAAAGTTTTTGTTGGACCGACGACCTGGTCAGGGTCGCGGGAATCCGATGGATGTGTGACGCACAGGACCGGTCGTTGTGGCGACGCTTGGGGGAGGCCTATGTCCAGCAGTGGACGTCTTTCGGCTGATATGATGATGATGATGAAAGTTTTTAGTTTTGTGAGAACACAGAGTGTAAAGATTCCCGCCACCCTAATAGGTCATCAGTCCACCTTGTAGGAGGCCTTCTAACACTGCGTCTTCCAGTATGTGGTTGCCACGCCAGAACGTTTCGGTCCCAACGAAACGAACAAGACAAAAGTCTATGACAGTGCGTGTTGCCAGTGATGACATAATGGCTCCGAAACGTGGTCGCTCACAGTGGGCCTCATCAGAAGGTTTAAAGTCAACCAAAGGGCAATGAAAAGGGCTACACTCGGAGTTTCCTGATCGAATCAGCCTCCCTAACCAAGTTGCTAATCTGCAATTGTTAACGCTAGTAGAAAGCTTCAAATGTAGGGGAATGACGCTCAGTCACGTGGTTAGAACTAGAGATGTGCCGTTGTCGGCAATATTGCCGTGAAGTGGGAATATTGCCCGATGTATGAATATTGGTGGCAATATTGCCAGCAATATTCCCAGAAAGCCGGCAACGGCACATCTCTAGTTAGAACAAAAGAATTGGTGGCAAGGTGAGCTCGAAGCTTTCGACGCAAGCGAAACGGTTGTAACTTGGCTAGGGGGGCAGGAATGAAGATATCCGCAGGAGGACCAAGGTTGCCGACATAGCATGAAGAATCAACAGGAGTGGGTTTTTAGTCAGTAAAACTCTGACACTACGCACCGCCCGAGGGCGGAGATGTCATTTAGATGATTTTCAAGAAAAAAGGAAGCTAACACAGATATAACCGACGACCTCGCATTACACTATCTCTTCCAGGCAGCCATTGAGTGATGGGCAGTAGCTGCAACACCGCTCGCAATTTGCTGCAAAGAATAAAGTTTCAGCCCAGTTCGTTTATGGATATCCTGACATATCCATGGGTGTTTCTCCCAAGAAGTTTTCCAATTGCTGATAATAAACACTACACTCGTGTGGTTCTACTATTTATGTTCATGTGTACCTAATGGTTCTCGATTCATATATCTTCTATAATTATTTGTTTATTTCACACGCATTGAGAATGAGATGTCTGCCAATCGCGATTTTATATTTCCCACGAATTTGGCGCTACAATCTATGGTGATTCTTAGAATTCATTCGTTTTACATCTCAATTTAAGATGATGCAATTGTCTAGAACTTTGTAGAGTTTAGCGGTCGATTATGATTCGCAAAAATTTCAATCCAATATCCCTAATAATTTGTCTAAGTGATAAGTTGGATTTGTAAATTAGTTTATCGACACCTGTTTTTATTAATAGCCTCCTTATCGAATTCATAAATATTGATAATTATGTGTTTAATTGATTGAACAATAATCGTTTTATCTGTCTGTGTGCCAATTAGTGTTTCTTTCGTTTGAAATGTTTTCGGGGCGATATCTTGGGTGATAAGAGCGACAGTGTCGCTGGTGATAAGCGCGGCGGTGATGGCGGCCGACAGCGGCAGTCGCCCGGCGGCCCTGCGCGCCGCGGACAGCGCGCTGCGGCCCGCGAGCGACACTCGCCGTCGCAACAAGTTCCAACTACTCGTAACCAATCCAGGACGTGTCGGTGAGTGCAGTGTATAGGTGTGTAATGTGATGCAATCAGTGAGGTGCAATCAAAACAACGGACTTGTATAAAACATTCTGTTTAATTCTTTTGGAAGCTTAACGTCGCTAACAATAACATATTCTTACATCTATAATGCTACTTAAGTAGACATAGGACAGTCTTAGAGATGAGTAGAACTACAACTAGGTAACGATCATGAGATCTGGATCACAGTCAAGTTGTCGCGCGGCCGGAGCCCTAGTGCGCGACGGAGGGTTGCGGCAGGCCCATGGGCGGCGAGGGCAGCAGCTTGAGCACGGGCGCGGGCGGCACGCGCTCCTTGGCGTGTCTCTTGACGTGCTTGGCGAGGTGGTCGGAGCGCATGAAGCGGCGGTTGCACACGCGACACCCGAACTTCTTCTCGCCGGTGTGTGTGCGCTTATGTCGGGACAGCTCGTCGGAGCGCGAGAACCTGCGCTCGCAGCCCGCCCACGCACAGCGGAAGGGGCGCTCGCCCGTGTGTGTTCTGGCGTGAGCTTTCAGGTGGGATGACTTGAAATAATTCTTTCCGCAGCCGGGGTACTCGCACTCGTAGAGGCGGCGGCGCGCGGCAGGTGCGGGCGCTACCAGCCACAGCGCGGCGGCGGGCAGCAGCGTGCCCGGCACCAGCACGGCGGGCGCGGGCCGCGGCGCCAGCGGCACCCAGCCCGGCGCCGCCGCGCACTCGGGGTGGGGGGACGGCACGCGAGCCTCCTCCACCTTGGGTGGCGGACTAGGAGGCTCCACACGGATAGGTGGCACAACTTGAGCTTGAGCTTGAGACGCGATGTATTTGGTTTGCGAATAACTGTGTCCGCGGTTCATTTTGAATTTGAGCGATTTGACTATGTTCATGTTGAGGTCTTGCGGCGGCGGCGGCGGCGGCAGCGGCTCGGGGCTGCAGGTGCCGTCCTTGTGTGCGCGCATGATGACGGAGGGCCGCGGGCCCGGCTCGGGCGGCGGCGTGCTCAGCAGCAGGCGCGCCAGCTCGCAGCGCGCCCGCTTGCCGAAGTCCTCCTCGCCCTCAGAGTCGGAGGGCTGTGGAGTGACCAGGCCGGTGGGCGGCGGAGACTCCCTGGCGCGCTTCATGGCTGCCTTCTTATAAGGTAACTCGACCTGTGAGACAAAGACAGATGCACATAAGTGAGTGGTCGCTATGAACTGAACACGCGCGCGCTGCGTGATCGCGTCGTGCGCTCTTGCTGTACTTTCGATTGCACAAATGGCACTGAGAATTTTTTTTCGACGGGAAAAATTTTTTTAGGGCACAATAATATTATTTCTAATTTTTGAAAAAGTTTTTGAGACGAATTTGAAAAGACACTCACTTTGTTTTCCATCAACGGTGGCGTTGACGGCGGTGAGAGGGGTCCACAAACTTCGAGGAAAGTCGACATTCTGATTATACTAATATCATTCAACGCAATAAAACTTTCTTTTTTAATTCACAAAACTTGTGTTTTCGCTCCGCGCTTCCGCTGTTGGGAGCCGTGTGGTTCGGTGAGCGGGCGCTGGACGAATAAACCGTTCGGTGAGCGCTCGTCGTACGAGGCATGCGAGTGTGGGGTGCGGGGGGGGCGAGCGGCCAATGGCAGCGGGCGGCGCGGCGGTGCGGGCCAATGGCGAGGAAGCGATCACGCAGCCGGCGCGTGGCGGCGCGTGCTGTTCACGTGGACGCGGCATGACGCGCGCGCGAGGCCGCGTGACGTCAGCGGCGCGCCCCCGCATGACGTCGCGGGGGCGCGGGCACGGGCTCGGGGGCCCGGGGAGGGGGGCGCGGGCGCGCGACAAGGTCGCTGCAGCACATCAATGACACGACTGTGCACCTTCTAGCTTTACTATTTTGACAGTTGCAGTTCGATGACCCGCTCGACATTCGCTACTTTCGACGACTTCCATCCGCGACTAGCGACTTGCTCGACATACTGCTGCCCTGGTATTCTATAATTATTTTGTTGACATCGTTATAAAGAAGTCTTCATTTGATGAGCGCTGAGATAAAACCTATCAGCGTCAACAAGTGAATTAGTTTCATAGAGCTGTTGTTATTGTATGAAATGAGATTAGATAAAAAGCGGTAAGTATACCAACTTGTCTAGTTTATTAGAGCAGCTTTCGCGAACTATGATGCGTCATGAATATTTCAGATACTAAACAAGTGTTTATTCATAAAATATCAACCATTTTAATTAAGTATTTTAACGTCCAAAATATCTATATATAAAACTAACAGGAATTTTGCCAGAAAAAAAAACAAAAACAAATTGTCTATAGTTTTTTTTTTTTTGCAAAATTTCCATAAACAAGATTTTCATTTGATTCTATAATAAACCTAGTTTATACCTGCAATAGAGAAGTCATTGGACTCACTAAACATTCAAAATTCTCGTCGCTATACCTAGTCGTTGACAAATAAGTTGCGTAGGTCAGTCTCCATCAAAACATCTAAGTTTCTCTTTGAACCGACAATATTTCGCAAGGCGAACTGACCAAGAATTTTGGTTTGTTTTTAGTGAACTAGATGAATTTTGCAACACCGTCTAGTGTCGATCTCATTTTGTTTGAATAAAATTAATTTTGCTTTGGCAGAGCGTCAAAAACATCGATATATTTTTTCTTTTTAATCTGTGTTTTATGTCAACTGTCAGATAGAATGGGAAAAAAAAACGTGTTGCGCTGACCTCAAATAACACGGGACAAGACCAGAAAGATGATGATGATTTTTTTTATGGAGGTCCTAAATCATCCAATGACAACCTCCGCTCTTGGGCGGAGCGGGAGACAGTGTCAGACTATTACTGACTAAAAACCCATCCCGTTCCTTCCAGCCATCTTACCGGAGCTCGAGCTCCCTTTCGGATAACCCTGGCCCCAGTATGCTTCGACCCAGCTGGGCTGATGTCAACTATCAGGGAATTGCCCGCATGACAGTAAGTTACTCCATATAAACTTTGGACCCCTGTTTCATCCCCTTAGGGAGATAATTTTGGAAAATCCTATCTTAGTGCTTGGTTACGTCATAAAAGAAAATCTAGGGCAAAATTTCTCTGTCCTAGTCCCAGTAGTTTCGGCAGTGCGTTGATATGTCAGACAATCAGTTTCTCTTTTGGTTATTAGTGGCCCATCTCGGCTTCGCACGGGCAATAAATATAGCTTATGTTATCCAGGGTGAATGTAGCTTTCCTATTTCCGTGAAAAAATTTTTGAAATCGGCACAGTAGTTTTTGAGTTTATTCATTACAAACATACACACAAAAATAAAAAAAACCCTCTTTATAATATTAGCGTAGATACATAAAATACAGAAAATTCTGGGTTTTTTTAGCATTCATTAAACGTTGTATCAACAGTTATAATATGATTTTATTCACATGGTTTCAAATTATTTTAAACTATAAAAACTAGGCTCTTAAAATACGCTAATCTATGTCAGTTTCTAAGCGGAGTTGCTAGGAAGTTTTTTGTATTTATTTTATTTTTAAAGAGGTGTGTCAGGAAATGTTTTAATATCATTTTTGATTACAGGAAGTCCTACATCAAGTATGTTTTAGATTGAACATGAGCTCTGAATTATTTTTACGATTGGTCTTTAATCATCATAATTATTATTATACCTAATTAATATATCTACACACAGTAAAGTGGGGTTATTTTGACCCTAGGGTAATACTTTTGCCCAAGCTAATTAATCAAAAGGAACCCTGAACACCGTGTTTATTGTGATATATATCCTATTGGTCAACGCCCAAGCTCGTTGACCAATAGGATATCTAAGTTATTCCCAGACTGTGCGTATGTTCCAGGGCTGTCATGTTCGAAAGTTAACCGTTAAGTAAACCGTGATCCTTTTTTTTTGTCGACGGGGAAATCATCTTTGACAAAACCCGCTCTTGGGTGGAGCGGGAGATAGTGTCAGACTCTTACTGACTAAAAACCCCGCGACGTTCCTTCTAGCCTTCGTACCGGGGCACGAGCTACACGCCCTCTCCCTCCATCCAGAGCGAGAAATACAATTTAATGGTGACATGAAAAAAAGGCATTAAGTAACCCGGAGATTTGCCGTTGTTGGCAATATTGCCCGAAGTGGGAATTTTGCTGGCAATATTGCCACTAATATTCCCACTTCTCGGCAATATTGCCGGCAACGGCACATCTCTAAACCCGATTTATCGATAATTTAGCAAGGTTTTGTTACTAGCTCCAGGAAAGACGATAATAATAACTCTGCAATACAAACTCAATGGTAAAAAGGTCATAAAGTTGTCTTCGCTTTTAGCGATAAGACCGTCTATTGTGACACCCTATTATTTATTTTTGGTGTGCAATAATGAATATATCTATCTACCAAAATAGAAAAAAAAGTTCTATAAACACCCCAACAACGAAAATTGTAAAAGAAAAGAACAATGTCAAAGTTTACTTCAGTTATTTTTAAGTCACGTTTCTGAACCGTGTTTACATAACTGTTCTCGGAACGACACGCCCTTTATATTTTTACACCACACAAGAGAAAGGTCGTTGACCTCGAAATCCACTTCACGGATGCGATTTTATTTTTAGCCTAGTTGCGATTAAACTAGTGGATTTTTCTACTATTTCCTAATAAAAATGCGTTAGTCATTTATGTTAATTTCCTACTAGTCGGTAGTAACGGTTACGGTTGGTATGCACACTATACACTCACACACGTGAGTGAGTCATGACGGTGTAAGGGTACGGACAGAGTGAGAAACTCAAGCGAGTGATATAGCGGGTGAGAAACATTTAATAAACCGCTCTAAGCGTGCATACGTTTGGCGTTTATTAACTACTAGCGACCCGCCCCGGCTTCGCTTGGGTGCAATATTATACATATAATCCTTCTTCTTGAATCACTCTATCTATTAAAAAAACCGCATCAAAATCCGTTGCGTAGTTTTAAAGATTTCTACATAGGGATATAGGGACAGAAAAAGCGACTTTGTTTTATACTATGTAGTGACTAGATTTTGCCAGCAGCTTTGGCAGAGTACATAAAATATAGCCTATGTCACTCAGGAATAATAACAGATTTCTATCGATGAAAAAATTTTAGCAATCGGACCAGTACTTTCAGAGATTACCTACTACAAACAAAAAATACATAAAAACACAAACTTTAACTCTTTATTATATTAATGTAGGTATAATATTAGCGTAGATTAATTCTATTAAGTATAAAAATTTTACTTGCTTCACGGTAGAATGTCCTCTTCTTACTTAACACACATATGTTTGTACCTACATTTATGCATGTTACAAAAATATCATCATCATCATCATTTCAGCCGACAGACGTCTACTGTTGGACATAGGCCTCCCCTAAGTGTCGCCACAATGATCGATCCTGCGCGTCTCGCATCCATCGGTTTCCCGCAACCTTCTACAAAAATATGGTGTACTTAATTTGTTAATTTCATTCATTAATGAATTCACACGTCAATCTCATACATATCGACAATAGTAATCGCTAAAGCGTATCACTGTGTCTACGGGCTAAGGCTTGAGTGACACATGTCTGTGTGAGTTGCGCTGACGCATCGCCGCGTCGAGAAAGTGTGGCGCACGCGCTGCGCGAGTGATCGGCGGAGGGCCAAGGCAGAGGAGGGAGCGAGGTCACGAGGTTGGACTTTGTACTGTGGGTGGGGAATCACGTTGTAATGTTGTGCTATAATGATTATGATGTTTTTTTTTTTTAATTGATTCACACAGTATTTTGTATGGAGGTATTTATAATAGTTTTAGTAAATATGATCACATTCAAAATATATAATAAGCTTAAAAAAAACTTGATAATTAAGGGTTTTTTTTTACTATTATTATATTATTTGTATACTTTAATAAAATTATGAATTATTTTTTTTCAATCCAATTCAATTCAAAATATTACAGGTAAAGGTAAAGTATAAATAATTTTCTACGGGTGCCAATTTTTCGGCATTCAATTATATCTGCCTTTCTAGCCTTTTCCCAAAAAATAGCTGGAAGCCTTGGAGTCGATGCCCGATCAAACATCATCATCAAATCATGTAAAAAGCTGGATACCAGCTTTTTACATGGAGCGACTGCCTATCTGGACCTTCTCAACTCAGTATTTGGGCCTAGTGTCATTCGTATAATTTGTTAAGTAACAAAAATATAATGTCAAAGAAACCACACATTTTTTCGTAGACTACTAAGTGCTACGACGTAATCGAAGCTACGGCGTATCGCTACGCGGCTACGCAATTGGAGTGATTTGTACTACTACAAAGTGCTACGACGCGACGTAACCGAAGCTACGGTGGGCGTATCGCTACGCAGCTACGCAGTTAGGGTGACGTAACTCGTAGCAGATGCAGTGTGTACGGTACGACTACCTACGCGCTACGCGTTCTCATTGACGGTTTGTATTGATTGTGCTTATTTTTTTTTTTAATAAAGGTTTTTGATTTAGAAATATTTGTCTTTTCTTTCATGAAGTCGTGTCAATACAATCGAAGCACGCCGCTTCAAAGTTACGTCGCCGGTAGGCTTGGCTTAGCTTGGTTTCGTCTTACGTCAAAATACATGGCTGCTCCCGAAGATTGCCGACTGCACACGAAGATTACCGATTGGGAATAATTTATAAACCAGTAATTTTCCAATTATATAAACCAGTGCTTCACTGCGTTCCACCTGATGGTAAGCAGTGATGCAATTGTTGATGGTGAGGCACACTAGTTTATTAAGACCATATTCACTTTAGCCTTGAAGACACTCAAATTATATTCGAATGGCAAGACAGAACCTGTCTTGCTATTTTTTTTTGTAACTACTATGTAACGACATCTATGACGCCACATGAGAACTATGAAGAAAATACGAAATCCTACATCGCGCAATCAAAGTTCTCGCGCGATTTGAACATATACGACAGCCCGACATTAACTACCAGACTATAACACCTGTCTGGTCGGAGGATCCTCTCTTTTCAATGGAGGTTTGGCGTCATAGATCTCGCTACATCACTCCCCTCCGGAGATCGGAGATCGATGGTTCTTGATGCTTCTTGATGTGTGCCAGGCCAGCGGTAGGTTGGTTCCAATGAGTCGGAACCGATGCCGCATAGTTCTCGGTGAGTCGGAACTGTCTGCGGTGATGCCCCAGTGAGTTGGGGTGTTGCTATCCCAGTGAGTTGGGATAATGCCCCAGTGAGTCGGGGTGATGATGTCCCAGTGAGTCGGGATGATTCCCCAGTGGGTCGGGGTGGTGCTGTCCCAGTGAGTCGGGATGATGCCCCAGTGAGTCGGGGTGGTGCTGTCCCAGTGAGTCGGGACGATGCTGCAGTCTCCAGTGAGTCGGAGTAGTGCTGCTGGCTCCAGTGAGTCGGAGCGGTGCTTGTGCGACGTAGGGCTTGATTACTGGCGTCGACCAGGAGAGGTTCTTCATGGCTCTTCATATTACTGGCCGAAGGTGCGGTGTGCCAAGGTCGCTGATGCGGCTGAGGTGGTGACCAGGTATGACCAGGTAGACATACTGGTGGTCGGGATACCCTTAGCCGAGGGTGCTGGCTGTTTAACTCGTTGCTCGAAAGCTTGAGGAAGTGATGATGACGTCACGAAGTAGAAGCTGCACGAAGGCTGCGCTGACGTTCTTTGTCGAGGGTCACCAGTTTGGAGGGATGTGGAACAGAGAGTAAAGTCCCACATACTTCCGTTGTAAAGGGAGGATCCTCCGACCAGACAGGGTGTTATAGTCTGGTGGGCGACTGCCCGATAGTTGATGTCGGGCTGTCGTATTTGTTCAAATCGCGCGGAGAACTCTGATTGCGCGATGCAGGATTTCGTGTTTTCTTCGTAGTTCTTATGTGGCGTCATAGATCTCGCTACACTATAAACACCAACATATTATAAAAACAGTCTAACCCGCTACAACCTTATCACTTACACCACCGCACGTAAATGTGATGTAAACAAACTGGTACGTCCCCACGTGTGTGTGTGTGATGTTTGGGGAAACCACGCCGCCGCCGCCGCCCGCCGCTGACGTAGCGGTATGATAACAACGAGGTGTTATCACTTACCAAAGCGCTGCTAACAGGTTATAGGTCGAGTGACGTCACATTTTAACGGCGTGTGGTGAAATGGTATTTTATTAGGTTTTTGGGAGCCGAATTCCACTCATATACTTGTACTACTACTGTTTTTATGCTACAAATTAGACCCGGTGTGACAATGAGACCCGGGTCCATGGGACGAAGTCAAAGAAGGAACAGGTGTTTCCTGATAGCTACAACCTGGGTGTCTCTGTCTTTAAACAAAGAGTAAATAGATTACTTATAGGCAAGCGTGAGACAATTCGAAGACCTGTGACAGCCACCAATCCGCACTAGGCCCGCGTGGTGGATTATGACCCATTCCTTCTCCTAGAGAGTAGGCCTGAGTCCTAGCAGTGGGAACATTAAAAAGGCTGACGATGATGATGATGAGGCAAGCGTGCTCTATCGATTACCATCAGATGAAATATAGATGAGGCAAGCGTGCTCCATCGTCGACTACATCATCGCTTACCATCAGTTGAAATATAAAGCCTTAGAGGTTATTGACATTATAATCATATCACAAATAATCATTCCGATTCTAAATATTTTTTTTACACCTGACAACACAAGCAATCTGTACTTTGTACTTTATATGTAGGTATACATAATTATGTTTGAGCGGTGCGCATGCGTTGGCATCGTGATCTCCGTGCGCGTCATCGGTGAGTGGCGACTGGAGGCGCGGCGAGGCATACTATGATACACACACTAACGTGATGGTAAGTACCCAATTTTGGGTATTGGCAATACTAGATCGTAGGCTGCCAAGCGGTAACATCCTGTAGGTATGCTCATGACGATGTCGGTATCAACATTTTCGATGAGCTCTTCGAACAATACAAATATATATGTTCATTAATCATTGTTGCAGTATTAAGTATATTATTATTTCTTAAAAAAAAAAACACATTTAGAACATAAACAACCTTTAATGAAAATTATTTTCTCATAGCAAGCTTTTACAGTTCCGTATACCTACATCTACATATATAATTAATACTCGTCAAGACAAATCATACGAGCCCAAACTCAATGGGGTTGTGTCGTAGTTCATAAAGCGACCTTCCAGTTCCATCATCAGATCAGCTCCATTTCGTAATAATTTTGCATTGTCATCTGATTTACACATGTAAGCGAAATTTCAGCTCAATCAGTAACCAGGTAGTGGATCAAATTTAATTTGCAAGATTTGATTACAGGCAAATATCGGGACAGGTGAAACTAAATAAAAGCTTGTAAAATAGTAAGTATCCCACGTCCAAGCTGTGTCAGGAGCCCCAGAGAAAGGAACCAACCTCCTAACTATTATAAATTGTATCCACAAGGACGAGTCTGGAGACGGAGAATGGAGAGCTTGCTGAAGTATGGTCACATGGTGTGGTGGAGCTCCGTGACTGTAAAATACATGCTGACACGGCTATAGGGACAATAATCGCAGATTTTGAGTCTTCTTTGTTATAATTACATAGGTACTTAGTATAAAACCAGTTATTTTTTCACGTCTGTCTGTTTATCCGCTAACTCTTAAACTACAGAACTAATTTTGATGCAATTTTGATTTATAGAAAGATTAATAAACTTGTAAGGTTTTTATGTATACATACATAAAATATAGCCTACTATCTTTTGCCCGCACGGCTTCGCTCCCGCTCTTCCCTACTCTACCCTACACTACACTACTCTATACAACTCCACCCTACTCTACCCTACTATACCCTACTATACCCTACTCTACCCTACTATACCCTACTATACCCTACTATACCCTACTATACCCTACTCTACCCTACTATACCCTACTATACCCTACTATACCCTACTATACCCTACTATACCCTACTATACCCTACTATACCCTACTATACCCTACTATACCCTACTATACCCTACTCTACCCTACCAAACTTCACATAAACAATCTACTAAATAGTCCGAACAAAGCCTAATTTGGTTTGGATAGGTGAGCCTGTTCTTGAGTTATAAAATAACAACGAAAAGTGGCATTGATTTATATATATATAGATGTCACTCGAGAATACAGCAGCTTTCTATCGGTGAAAGAATTTCAGCAATTGGACCAGCACTTCCAGAGATTACCTCCTACAAACAAAAAAACAAACCTTCCCTCTTTATTATATTAGTATACATGTAATGAAATGACATTTTATTAGTTCAAATTTACCGCGCTTCACGCGTTTAAGTTGTCAATGGGATTTATGTTCTGTGGAACGGGGTGACGTGTGATTGAATGGCAGATGATGTTTGGATTATTTTGCATATTTTATTGTTAAAAATTCTATTGTAAAGAGATGAAATAAAGGGATATAATTGAGGAGGCGATATTAGTAAACTTTAAATGTCGTTTCTTTGATTTTCAGGTAAGTTATTGGTGTAATGGTCATAGTTAAACGTTGTAATATAGTAAGGACGTATTAAATAAACAAAGCTTTGATTTTCAGAGAAACAATTTGTGGTTTATTTGGAAAATCCTCAATAACATATCTTATAAAACGACATTATCGTCAACTAGAAAAAGATGGACCGGTTACAATTTGAGTTCACGATGATAACCTCAAATGATGGCAAATCTAATATATTGGCCATAACCTCAATAACTACAGAGGAAGGACCCTTGCACCCGATCAAAGTCAGGATTAGACTACTAGTTCAGTTTTAAATGCCAGAATATGTTCTTTTCTAAAACCAGCATGTTAAAAGGAAATAAAACATTATATTGCGAGTGCTGGCTGGGTGTGCGTGCACTTAACCGAGAGTCGCAAACAACACGGTCGTATAATCGCCGTGTGCACGCGCAGACGGCGTGCTCAGAGCGTCATCGGTGTGTGGAGGCGCGGCTGCGTAGTGGCGCGGTAACACACAAGCCTGATGGTAGGTCACCGACTCACCGCCAACTAATCGGACGTAGGTACGCACAACTAAAACACCTGAGGTTTTTTTAATGAGAGGCCTCTTGTAGTAGGCGTGTTCTTGTTTACTTAACCGGACTTGCCTTTTTTTTGAGGAAATGATTAAATTGACGGTATGTAGTTGAGTGATTAGCTACTGCGCTGCGAGTCGTGGGTTCGATGCTGCATGGAAAAAAATATTTGTGTAGCCTACAGATAGGTGTTCCGGGTCTGGATGGAAACAGGAGTCATACATATTGTAGGGCACCGTTTTAAAAAAAAATTCTTCCGCTCTAAGTTTGCTTACTCGCCCCTCCAATTTTGCTGAGACGTCGGCAACTGGCGCGTGAGAATATTGCAGAGGATGTCCGTTCCCTCTTGGTTGCAGCCATCTCTTTTGCTCGTATGCTTTGTATAACACCGCTTCCCATTCCGTCTCGCTCTGAACTAGAGCCGGACGCGAGGGATATTCGCCGCTGAATTAAATCTATACTAATATTATAAAGAGGTAAAATTTGTAAGTTTGTAAGTTTGTAAGTTTGTAAGTTTGTAAGTTTGTAAGTTTGTATGTAGGGGGTAATCTCTGAAACTCATAATCCAATTCTAAAAATTTTTTAACTGGCAGAAAGCTACACTATTCCTGAGTGCTATAGGCTATAAATTGTTTCTATAGCATGTATATTAACCGAGCTATCACAAATTTTGTCTAGCAAGTCGGAAAAAAATACCTCATAAAACAGAATTATTTGCGTGCGCTGCCTAAACAGTTGCTTAAAATTAAAAACAATGTTCTGCTACCTGGTTCGTCTTAATTATTTCTACAAAAAAGTCCGCGATACCATATTTCTATCTTTTATATTTTATCTTTAATACTTCTTTTATTGCATTAAAAATAATTTTTTTCGGCATACTTACGTTTGGTTGATTATTTGAGCAACAAAATATTAATTCTTATGACAATAAATTATTTCAGTATCACAAGAACATCATACAGATAAGATTTGCCATTTACAGTATATCAATTGGTCATACAGTTTCGGAGATAATATAAAATTACTAAAACGCAAAATGCAAAACCCCAAAACCCTAGCATAACTTTCATTGTGCAGACGTTTTACCTATGTTTTTTTTTATGGTGGGCAAAAATCATTTTATGACAACCCCCGCGCTTGGGTGGAGCGGGAGATAGTGTCAGACTCTTACTGACTAAAAACCCACCCCGTTCCTTCTAGCCTTCAAACCAGGACACGAGTTCCCTTTCGGATAACCCTGGACCCGGTAGGCTTCGACCCAGCTGGGCCTCTGCTGTTGCTGATAACTTCTTGAGGTGCGCGGGAACAGTGCGCGCCGTTGACGTCTTGGGCTCGGTCCATTACCGGACGATCGGACAGCGAGCTACCCATGGCTCGCCGTCCGCGAGCCCGCGTCTACTGTGGCCGGAAATCGGGATCGGAATCTCGGTGGCGGCGGCGGGGGCGCCGTTGCCTGATGCGGTCTGCCTCCTCCTTTGCTAGCATTACTGCTTCACAGAAGGAGGCGACCGCCTGCCATTCCTCCTCGCTAAGGACCATGGCCTCAACCAGAGCCCGGCGCGAGAGGTCTCCGCCGCCGATCGCCCCCACGAGGGCACGGCTATGCTCTGCCCAGGCAGGGCACACCTCGACTGTGTGCTCCACCGTGTCCTCCGTGCGTTCCGCACAGTGGCGACACCCGTGCGTCTCTTCCGCTTTAATTCGGTGCAGGAACCTCCCGAACTTGCCATGTCAGGTGAGGACCTGTGTCATGCGGAAGGTAAGGACGCCGTGAGGCCTTTCCAGCCACGCCTCAAAGATGGGACTTACCGCCATAATTGTGGCGTGCCCAACGTTTTAACTATTTGCCCATAGATGGCGTTCTGCAATTACGTAATTTTTCTGAATCGCGGTGTTAAGACTTTCTGTGGATTGATGACCCTCTCGAATTATTATGCCCACGTTGTCGTTAGTTGGAGTTTTTCTGGCAGTTGCTTATTGGTTTCGGTTGTTTCGTTCGTATGGTTGTTGTTGTTGATAGATACCTCATAATCGAAAATATCGTAATTTCGTTGTACGTTTGTTTTGTATGTTCGTACTTCGTTCTATCGTAATAATCGATACGAGTTATTCGATATTACGATTGTTTTGTTTTGTAAAGGCGGCCGGTGTTCGAGTCGCTCTCCCCTTTGTTCATAATTGTTTTCAAGTCTGTGCGCAGTTTGTTGAGAGCATGTCTAAAAGGAAATCTCAACTGTCCCGGCAGACATCACAGACAAGAGCTGCTCGAGTACGCCGTACGGAAGGATCTGCCCCTGAAAATGAGCAGCGCCTCTCGAGAAATAGAGAATATATTTGACAAGCACGCGCTAGAGAATCTAGCCCCGAGCGCTCACAGCGCCTCGCTAGCCAAACTGTGAGGACGTCGCGGGCCCGTGCTCAAGAAACTAGCGCTGAACGTGCGCACCGTCTATCTGAGTTAAGGCAGCATGTCTCTGAGACAAGGGATAGGGAGACTAGCGCTGAGCGCTCGCAGCGGCTTGGTAGGCAAAATGCCATAACATCGCAGGCCCGTGCTCAGGAATCTAGCGCTGAACATGCGCAACGTCTAATCGAGTGTAATCTTATTTTAAAACAAGAAATTTTCCGCGGACGAAGTCGCGGGCAGAAGCTAGTAAATAATAAATAAATTCGTTTATTTAGTACTCGGTTTGAAACTAATGTTGTATATTGAGACACAAAGAAAATGCGAACTGATGCCTCCTAAACTAGGCCAAGAGCTTGTATTTTAGGAGCCAATGTTCCTCCAGAGATAGAATTGAAAAAAAGCACGGAAAAAGGTAGTCAAATACTTAGATTTTCTAAACTGCCTTTGTAAAATGTAAAAAAAAAACAATAAATTTCAACCACAACCACAGAATTAGTAATAATCAAAGAATTAGTACAGGCCACAACACAAAAGTTTTTAATCAAAGTGCAGAAAAACCTACACAGATAGTACTTAAGCGGGGAATTACCTAAATGGCAAAATAAAGTGTAATGAATAAAATAAAACCCACAATTTTATTTTATCCCATTTACGTCACATTCGGTCTCCACATGCTATCCTAGTAGTAGCTAGGGGAATGAGATCTTTCCTGTGTTTGTTTTTGCTGGCACAATTATCATTTATAGTAAACAACAAACAACATTAAAAACATATTTTTCTGGAAACATTGGAATGAGGAAGAGTGAGGCCGAGATGGCATCTCGCCATCTCTTTTGTCTGCAACCTAATGGCAGTGACGTCACATTTCAGTTTGTGCATCCTTTCACTGTTGATTGACAGTTTCCCCTTCCACCAGATTTGAAAGGATTCTTACTTATTTAATTTTGAACCGATTTGTTTTTTTTTTTTCAAAAATAATAATTTGTTTTTGAGTGATGTCTTTTAATGTGGAATTGTTGGAATTTTTTCAATTAACAAATTACGAAGAAGTTCTATAAGTCTACCTATTGTATATACCTATGTAATTTTTGTTATCATAACATAATTTTTGGTAGTAAAAACTAAGGTATTTAATTTAACTGTTCCAGATACCTTCAATAAGAAACACAATATAAGACAACCGCTTGGGGTTTTTTTTTTGTCGACGGGGAAAATCATCTTATCACCGATTGGGGTTTATTAAACTAAATCACGAAATGTGACTAGTTATACATAATAACTCTACCGAATCCATCGATAAATACAGCCGAAATACTACATTAAAATTACGCTATGTTACACTATACGTGCTGCGTAGCTTACACACGTAGTGGCAGCGTGCTATCTTGGCACTAAATGGTACTTTGCGGCTGACGCAATCCTGGCGTGATGCAAAATCTGTCGCTTGTGGCTGACAATGACTCAACGGGATATTGAGTCAGTAGGTAATGAGATTACTGTAGTAAATAAATATAAAATAAATGGTAATATTTCAACTTGGAATGGATTTTGGTTCTAGAAAATGCCGGTTTCCTCATGATGTTTTCCTTCACCATCTTGAGAGTGCCTTACACAAAGTAAAGTGCCACATCTGTCTAGTGAGCCCCTTTAGTATTGCTGACATTTATTTGAGGCGTGCATGGAACACTGCGCGCCTTCGATTTGTGCTTTGTTCTACCCAGGCAGGGACGAGGTGGACGAGCTATCCATTACTTGGCGTTGGCTAGCCCACGTCCACGGTGGCTAAAAATCGCCTTGCATCCTATGACATCCAGAGCTTCTCCTTCGGCGATGCCTGGGGCGTGTGGATATTCGTTCTCACAAGCTTCCGGCCATTTCCTTTGCTTGGATTGCTGCTTCGCAGAAAGAGGTGGCCGCTTCCCACTCACTCTCGTTTCGGACAAAGGCCTGAACCAAAGTCGGACGCGGGAGTTCGCCGATCGCCTTCACAAGGACACGGCGATGCTTGGATGATGTAATCGACGTTGGAGCACGCATGCCTAGAAGTAATCTATTATATCTTGACTTAAAAAGCCTTAAGATGTAGAGCAGCTATCAGAAAGCATAGACTCCAACAGGGAATACCAGACCTCTAGGATATAGATAAAAAACACAGACTTTGACAGGAAATGCCACTCATAACTATCCGACCATTGTAGGTTAAACTCGCATAACCCTTCAGATACCGTCAATTAGAGACACAATAGTAAAACAATAGATGCGCG
The DNA here is from genome assembly GCA_949319445.1 of Mythimna lalbum. NCBI lineage: Eukaryota > Metazoa > Arthropoda > Insecta > Lepidoptera > Noctuidae > Mythimna > Mythimna lalbum. The sequence goes on along the minus strand of OX439349.1, from coordinate 3,454,716 downwards.
GCCACCGGTGGTCGCTTGGGGATTCATGAATTAAGTAAACGAAAATACTTTTTTCATAGCAAGCTTTTATAGTATGGTATAATACTTATATAATTAATACTCGTCAAGACGAATCATACGAGACCAAACTCGATTGGGGTTGTGTCGTTTAACTACAGAGTTCTTATAGCCACAATAGCCACCTTCCGGTACTATCATCAGATCAGCTCCAGGTCATAATAATTTTGCATAGTCATCTGATTTACACATGCATGACAAATTTCAGCACAATCGGTAACCGGGAAGTGGGTAAAATTTAATTTGCAAGATTTGATGACAGACAAACATCGGGACAGGTGAAACTAAATAAAAGCTTGTAAGAACAGTACCTACTTTATAAAAACAACAGAATTATGTATTGAATAAGGAAAACGCTGGAAACTGCATTCAAATGGTTTCGCTTGGCTGTGTTTAGTTGCGTGCGCGCCGGTGTATTAATGTGTGTGTTGAAATGTTGTGTGTGTGCATGTATGTATGTGTGTGGTTGACGTGTCTCGTGCATTAATATACGTGAGTGGGCTTGTTAGTGTGAGATGGGTGTGTCCGTTGACCGTTCAACTCTTTGTTTGAACGCAAAAAGTGGGTCTTTAAATGCAGTTTTTATATTTAGAGTTGTAACTGTGAATTTGTCACGGTAGGAAAACTGACTGGATGATTGTATTTTTATAAAGAAGACTTTTAACAGTAGTAACTTTGAGTAACTGTCAAAAAAGGTTGTTCAGAAGTCTAGCAAGGACAAAAAAGCAGCAAAAAAGCAGCCACCGAGTGCCGCGCGGGCTTGCGGACGGCGAGCAATGGGTAACTCACTGTAAAAAAAAGAAAAGCCGCAGAGTGCCTAAAGTGTCCGTACACCTGCATCTAGGAGAACCTGAAATCGCCACTGACGCAGCTATAAACGTGGCAACCTACTGGGCCAAAAAACTTTGAGGGAAAAGAACACCAATGATTTGAGAAGAAGATGAAGAGCAGCAGCAACAGCTACAAAAGAGGTCTAGACTTCGAGAGTCCTTTCTCCCCCATTATATGGCAGTATGTGAAGAGAATGGTGAATTACTCCTTGTTATATGGTTTTCTGCACATCTTGCTTCAAACACCCACTAACCCACTTTACTGTATGTACTTTATTCCTGAGTGACATAAGCTATATTTTATAGAGATGGTTTCCACACCATCATGCGTAAGAAGGCGGCCTCCGTACTACGGCGCCTGCACGGTAGTGACAACAGCATTTTGAAAATGATTGCTGCCAGACCCGACTGTCTCTTGCAGAAATACTGTGTGGCGACAGTCATAAATAAAATAAATCAATAAATAGTAAAAACTAACAATGCTAACCTAATTATTTAAGCTCCAACACATCAATACTAAAAAAGCTATGGACTTAAGTATGTCTGAAAAAAACTTATTATTATTTATGTATGCGGGCGAAGTCGCGGGAAAAAGATAATTCTAAGATATTTAACAAAAAATAATTGAATATATTGCTGTCTTTTTTTGGACTAAAATTATTATTATTATAAACTTTGTGTAATGCAGCGACATCTATGGCGCCACCGAGGAACTAAAATATTAAATTTGCAACGAGATATTAGGGCTCTTCGTGCGACTTGAACACTATACAACAGCCCAAATCAATTGTCTGGCAGTTGCCGGGACCCAGGCATAACATCTGGTCGGCGAATCCTCTCTTTTCAACGGAGGTTTGCGGGACTTTACACCCTGTTCTGTATGGCTGAAATAAAAATGAGTAATTATTAAAAATAACCTTTTAACGATGCTTTGGGGACAACAGTGGACGACTTTTGGCTGAAATGATAATGACTCAAATGACTGAATCACACTCCAGATGCAGCGAGAGGCAGTGTCAAACTAGTCCTTTGTATTCCAAGGCCAAGCTAACTCTTTTCCACTGGGATCTCGATCCAGATTTTCAGCATAGGCGCGGGCTTGCGTCCAACCATCCGCTAACCGTCCGGCAGACCGAATTCAAGTCATCGAAGGCGTGTCTCAAGGAGATGTCAGCAAACTGTAGGGGCCCAGCAGGGCTAAAGTCAGGGCAGATTTACATTAATGAGCCTTTAGAAATCAACAGCTCAACACAATTTTGGTGCAGTGGTCGAGCTATAAGCTGCTGCGTGGCGTGTCGCGGGTTCGATCCCCACACGGAACAAAATATTTGTATGACCACAGATAAGTGTTCCGGATCTGAGAGTATTGTGTGTGTGAGTTAATGAGTTTACATGTTTATAAATGGACCCACGATACAAGAGCTATTCCTAAGATGGGGCAAATATCCTTTTCATTGAAAACCAAGTCAGATACCAATAAATACTCATCAATAAACCTGTATTTCTACACAGCATCGTGGGCGTCAAACCACAAAATAGATAGGTACAGAAGACAATGTAACGTAAGTACTTCACTTTTTATACCTACGCTTGGTGGACGCTTGGTGGACGCACACTAATGAGCGATTGAGCCGGAACTGTTCGACGAGCGGGCCGAAGCGCTCCTGGATATCGTGTCCATGAGCGGTGTCTATGTGTGCGTTGTTCGAGCTCGCTTTGTATGTAGATTGACTTCTGTACCTACATATTTGTTGGTAAAACACACAGATTACCTAACTATTCCAAGTATTATACATAGAATTACGGTAAATGTAAACACGTTCATGAGAAATAACTATTATTAGCGATTTGTCGAGAACCTTTATTATTGTATAGAAGTAGAACTAAACAACATAAAAGCAGTCACTGTGACTCATGCTCTAGTATACCTCTGATATATGAATGAGAAAAGAGGAAAGAAAATGCTTTTAACAAGATAAGTTAAATTTTTATAAACCTTTCCTCTTCCTAAAAATCAGAAAAAATCAGATCAGCCCCCCTAGCCAAGTTACAATCATTTCGCTTGCGTCGAACGCTTCAAGTTGACCTTGCCACCAATTCTTTTGTTCTGACCACGTGACTGAGCGTTGAGATGATGTCAATCCCGTACATTTAAAGCTTTCTACTAGCGTTAACTATTGCAGATTAGCAACTTGGCTAGGGGTACAGTAAATTATGAAAAAATCACGGACAAATAAACATACGTCCTACACACATATATGGGTAATACAGACGGAGAGAGAAAAGAGAGAGAAAAAAGGTGTATCCAACTATAGTGATTACACGATTGAGACTAAGATACCTGGACGATGATGGTGCGGAGTAAATGAATCAGACTTCCAATCTTCGTAACCATAGCAATGTTACTCATAGCATTATTGCAGTAGTTATTTGTACAGGCTCCTTACCATCACTTTTTTTGAAAAGAGAAATCATCAAATGTCTTCTCCCACTATGGGAGGAGAGAAGGAGAGTCAGACTTTTACTGGATTACACTGACCTGTGTTTCTTCAGTTTCCCTTTGCATCCCAGTAATTTTTTAGAACAATCCCGCAGTCTTGGCGATAGAGGGAAATAAAAAAAAAAGAACATTTTCTTGGAAAAATTGCGAACTCTTTTTCGCTTATTTTTAAGGTGGAAAATCATCAGTGTCTCAAGACGAAAGTCTATGACCAGTGCGTGTTGCCAGTATGATATGATATATGGCTCCGAGACGTGGACGCTTACAATGGGCCTCATCAGAAGACTTAAAGTCACTTAAAGGGCAATGGAAAATGCTACGCTCGGAGTTTCGTTGCGTGATCACATCAGAAATGAAGATATCCACATGAACCAAAGTTACACACATAGCCCAAAGAATCATCAAACTGAAGTGGCAGTGGGCAGGGCATATTAATAATATATTTAATAATAATATTTTCTATAACTACCACACAACGCCATCTAGTCCCAAGCTAAGCAGAGCTTGTGTTATGGTTACTAGACAACTTATTTATATTATACATACTTATATATTTCTAAATACATAAATCATCATCTTCCTGCCCTTATCCCGTTTTATTTGGGGTCGGCGCAACACGTTTTTTTCTTCCATTCTGTCCTGTCGTCATGCTATCACTAAGTCCCTTTTCATTCATATCACTTCCCACACAATCCATCCATCTTTTCTTTGGCCTCCCTCTCCCTCTCCATCCATCCACATGTAAAGTCATAACTCTTTTAGCAATATGCGTTTCATCTCTCCTTTTTACATGACCATACCAAGATAAACGATTCCCTTTCAACTTTTCAGTCACCGGCGCTACTTTCAAACTTCCCCTAATATACAAATAAAAATAAAATACATAAATATTATAGATAAATTACACCCAGACACAGGACAAATGATTATGCTCATCACATAAACATTTGTCCTGCGATACTATTGGTCTAGTAGTTATTGGCCCTGACTGCTATGCCGGAGGTCGTGGGGTGGGGAGCCCTCTTTTTGCGCTCTAGGACCTCGGTCCTTTTCAAAAAATCCCTACGACCGTAGCGGACATGAGCCCCACTAAGCCTCTACGGTTTGCTGACATCTCTTTGAGAAACCGGTAGAACATTAGGCACTGTCGACGACTTGGGCTCGGCACGGAAGACTATAGAGACGGTCGGATGGCGAGCTACTTCTGTGTAAATTTCTGCTTACGATTTTCTTCCTGATACAACTCGATAGAACAACAGTGTGATAAGGATTTTAAATATTCCGTTAAGAAGTTTGAGACGACTTAAAAATGGATTTTGCGAGAACAAAATGAACTTTTCAAGTGTACATATTGGTGTTACAATTTGAGCATAAATATAATGAGCGCTTATGAGTACAATTGCCTTCAGAATTATAGTAGGAACAGTCATTACTATCATTCGAATAGAAGCCAATTAGTGATTGTATATCAACATTACTTTATGTATTTTCATTCCGAAATGACAAGACACTAATCAACGAACCTAATTATTTTGATCTACATAATAATATTTTAAATCATGTCATGTGAAAGAAATAGAGAGAAAAATAGCTTTTTATAGGCCCTCGCCCTTCCCTGCCTTAGACATCTTATCATTCAAGAAATTCTAAACTTCGCCGAAGCGAAGTTATTTCAAAAATAGTTATAGACTCATTTGAGTGTTCCCCTCCACGGAAATCTTTAGTAAAAGGCGAAAGATTTATGCGTTTTGAAGGGAAACCAGAGTTAGCTGTAGACGCAAAGTCGGACCGACCCAACCAAACGGCGGAGAATCTTAACACCGCGATTCAGGAATCGGCATGAATTGCACAGTGACATCTGTTGAGTCATTTTAGAACTAAAGTGACAACATGGCCGCCAAGTTTATGTCGGCGTCTGAATAAAAAATAATAGAACTGTTTTACTAAAATTAAACATAAGCAAGTTTTGTTGTTTAAAGGGCATTGCGTGAAAGTGTCCCCCCACCCTCCAACAGACTTGAGACAGGTGTTATTTGAAGCGTTTAGTTAAATAGAGTATTTTTCATTACGGCGACACATCTCTAAAGTATGGGGTTTAGGTTTTATAAAACATTATATTTTAACCTAACCTAAGTATTTTGGACCTTAAATATACTCGTAATATAGTACTGTCATATATTTTTGAATGCAGCTTCGAAAGCTCTGCACAATTCTGCAAAATTATTTCACAAAGGGCATTCATAAAACTGTCTTCAAAAATGACACAACCACAACAACAACAACAACAGGTGTCATAATTAAATAAAGTTTTTTTACGGCGAAATACCTCAAAAGTATGGGGTTTAGGTTTTTATAAACAATTTTTATTTTAACTTAACCTAACCTGACCTAACCTAAGTTGTGCACATAACAGACATGGAATGAATGTCAGTTGGTTATTTCTTATCCATTAAAAAAAACAGCTGATTATTAAAATGTATGCGGTTTTTATATAAATAAGAAAAGACTTCTAGATAATAATGAGTTTATTTTTCCATACAAAAAAAATTACTATTAGACAAATATTATAATATAATCAACCATTTGTGCTGGCGCATTACAATCAATGTGTTTCACTAACCCCATGTTTTTCTACTAGACGCTCTGAATGACAGCAGTCTCACGTCTGTTGGAGGGAGGGGACGGTGCCCATAAAAAATCCGGCGTTTTCCTTTAGAAATTAAAGTTCTTTACTTTCAAAATGTTTTACTTTTGTAGCTCCATTTAAAACTGAAAAATCGGCACAGTAGTTTCTGAGTTTAATCATTACAAACATACACACAAAAATACAAATTTTCCCTCTTTACAATATTGGTGTAGATTTTACTTTTTTGATTCCAAAATGACAAGAATCTGAAATGACAGAAAAATCATCAAATTTAATTATTTTGATCTACAAAATAATACTTATCATGTCATAAGAAAGAAATAAAAAAAAAAACAAAGAAGCTTTTTACGCCCCTACACAACTTATCATTCAAGGAATTCTAAACTTCGCCGAAGCGAAGTTATTTCAAAAATAGTTATAGACTCATTTGAGTGTTCCCCTCCACGGAAATCTTTAGTAAAAGGCGAAAGATTTATGCGTTTTGAAGGGAAACCAGAGTTAGCTATAAACGCAAAGTCGGACCGACCCAACCAAACGGCGGAGAATCTTAACACCGCGATTCAGGAATCGGCATGAATTGCACAGTGACATCTGTTGATTAATTACAGAACTAAAGTGCCAACATGGCCGCCAAGTATGTGTCGGCGCGGCGTTAGATAAAATAATAAAAAAACCTTTGTACATTAAATTTAAGCAAGTTTTGTAGTTTAGAAGTCAATTATGTAAAAGTAAAGTTCTTTATATGTAACTTTCAAAATCTATACTTTTGTAGCACCATTTAAAAGTGAAAAAAGTTTGTGCGAAGTCTTGTCGTTTCCTTTACCTATATCATTGTTTTATTTTTAGTAAACACAAGTTGTGCCTTTATATTCATTTACGCACAACGGTTTTAACTCTTAGCAGAAATGAAATTATACCTAAACTTCATAATTTCAAATAGCGCCATCTATTGACTCACCGTTGAACTACAATATATACCTACGCATCAAGAGTACTAACACTCATTATCACAGTAATTTTTTGTTCGTATCAAGTAGGTACCGAACTAGTTTGCTACTAAAGATATAGGTGGCGCTACTGTTTAGTTTTTAGGTAATTACTAAAGAGATCCGTTGACACATTCTCACACTGGCTTAACTTTTTGGGTAGACAGAGTAGGACTAAAATAGTTTCAAAGATCAAAGTGTTTGTGTAAACTAAGTGTGTATGTTAAATATTATTGACCTAGTAAAGACATTGTCAATCACATTTTAAAAAATGTGGATTATTTACATAGACGATGTTATAAAATTTTGTTAAAAATAGTATAGTAATTACATGATAACAAAGATATAAACAGTGTTCACCATAGTAATATAAAAGTAAATACTCAGTCGAGTCGAGTATTGCTGAACCGGCTGAGCGAGCTATAGCCAGAAAAGTCGGCAAATGTGCCATGGGAACCTTGGTTTAATAATTGTAACAACCTGTAAAATCTAGTCCTGTATTTATCATCCTGCATAAAACATAAAATCCCCGAGAATAATTAGCGTGTATAACCACTCAGTATAATCACCTGGTATAACGAACCACCCGGTATAACCACCCAGTATAACCACTTAGTTTAACCACCCAGTATAAACACCCAATATAACCACCCAGTATAACCACCCAGCATAACCACACCGTATAACCGCCCAGTATAACTACCCCGTACAAAAACCCAGTAAAACCTCCTTGTATAACCACCCTGTATAACCACCCAGTATAACAACCACGTATCCTTAGGATATATTAGGTGGCTTACTACGGTAAGAACCCAAAATAACTTTCCAGTAGGTATAACTACCCCGTATAATCTCCCAGTATAATCACCAGATATAATCACTCCGTTTCATCTACTGGGAATTTTGCTGCTGGTGACATAAAGACGTAAAAAGCAGAGGATTCATAAAATATTTTATGAATTCAAATCCAAAATCAAAAATGTCATCACCAAGCGTATTGCGTAGTGGTGTAAGCAGTAAACAGAAGTATCTACGACGTTTATTTATAGAATGTCTTAGGCATTCTACAACGAGGTTTTATTACAAGATATCTTTCAAAAGTCAGCAAAGTGAGAATGCAAAGGAAGTTAGTGGCGTTCCAGTGTCAGCCTACCCTTAACCCTTCAGATACCGTCAATTAGAGACACAATAGTAAGACAATAGATGCGCGGCCACCGGTGGTCGCTTGGGGATTCATGAATTAAGAGACAAAGGGGTAAGTATATTTGATGAGAATGAGAAATAAAATCTAGCTTCATTTAAAATTTTGTAGCTAAAATTTTGCATTATTTGCTCGTTGAAGTCTTTTCTTCTTACTTAGATCAAAAAGATTAAATTAATAATTATTTGTCTACAAATTATTTCAAAAAAAAAAAATGCTTTCGAAACAAAACAATTGAATCTATTACTGTAAAACCTGGTTAACTGAGGTTAACCAGGCCTGAACCAAGGCATGGCGCCTGAGGTCTCCGCCGCCGATGGCCCCTACGAGGGTACGGCGGTGCTCCGCCCAAGCAGGGCACACCTCGACTGTGTGCTCCACCGTGTCCTCCGGGCGTTTCACACAGTGGCGACACCCGGGCGTCTCTTCCGCTTGAATCCGGTGCAGGAACCTCCTGAACTTGCCATGTCCGGTGAGGACCTGCGTCATGCGGTACGTAAAGACGCCGTGAGGTCTTTCCAGCCACGCCTCAAAGAGGGGACTTACGCCATAATTGTGGCGTGCCCAGTTAACTGACGGGCCTAAGATTTTTTATCACTTATGTGACGGCTGGCTGCGTACAACTACTCGTAAGAAATGGAATTCCCTGCCGGAGTCTGTGTTTCCTGATAGCTTAAACTTAGGGGTTTATGAATATGGTGGAGGTCTATTCTGCTTGGGCGACGCACCGGTATATCCTTGTGGAGTGGACCTTTTGCGTCCGACCCTGGTTGCACTTAGCAGTGAGGCAATTCGTACGGAGTGAGAATGAATGGGAGGCCGTCACCTCATTCTGCGAATCAAATGCAAGCAAAGGAGACGGCCGAAACCATAAGGTGAAGACAAGCCTTACACCCTGCCTCCCACCGGAGATGCTCCAGGTGTCGGGAGTCGCTACCACGACTACCGGCCATGTCGACGGCGCGCACTATTCCCGCGCGCCTCAAGGAGTTGTCAGCAGCAGGAGTGGCCCAGCTGGGTCGAAGCCTACTGGGGACAGGGTTGTCCGAAAGGGAGCTCGTGCCCCGGTATGAAGGCTAGAAGGAACGGCGCGGGGTTTTTAGTCAGTAAGAGCCTGACACCCGCTCTGTGTCTCCCGCTCCACCCTAGAGCGGGTTTCGTCAAAGATGATTTTCCCCCGTCGATAAAAAAAAAACGACTACCGGCCACCGTTGGTGCGGTCATGGGAACGGTGAGCTGTGGGTAGCTCACCGTCCGGTAAGGACTAAGTGCGGGTCGACTGCCCGTGGCGTACCACGCGCTTCACATTGCATGACAAAGGTGTGGTTTTTAGACAGTAAAAACCTGAAAAGCCCTTCACCCTAGAGCAGGAAAAGTCATCGAATGATTTACCACATGAAACAAAAACAAAAATACACCCATGTTTACAAAAAAACAATTATACTGTTTATGGTATGACTTTCAACCGTCGACATAAACAAGCTGCGATTTCGAAGAAGAGCTCGTCGTCATACAGATATTTTTGGATATTTAGGCGAATTTGAAAATGTCATGTGTCGACATCCTTGCGCCATCCCATCTTCTGAGTACCGCGGGCTGTGCTGGAGCGGCTGCTGTAGGTGCAGAAAACCTCAAACGGCGTAAATATAATAACCTCATTGGAAATTATATATTTGAGCCGTTTGGGGTTGAAACACTAGGGCCATGGGGTCCGAGCGCTCATCGAGTTTTTAAGGATATCAGCAAACGTTTGGTCGACTCTTCGCGTGACCAGAGGGCCGGCCTTTTCTTCGGTCAACGAATCAGCATTGCCATCCAGCGTGGCAATGCTGCCAGCGTTCTGGGCACTTTTCCCATTGACATCGATGTGGACGAATTTTTTGATGCCCTTTAATTCATGAATCCCCAAGCGACACCCGGTGGCCGCGCATCTATTGTCTTACTATTGTGTCTCTAATTGACGGTATCTGAAGGGTTAAGTTATCCCCGTTTTTGTGCCTTTTTTACTCGTTTGTACATATTATTATTTTGAGTTTGTATATACCTATTAATTTATAATATTTAATAGTTAAGATGTATATAATTATAAAATAAATACAGTATTTATCGTACTGTTACAAGGCCGACCCCGTTTGACTTTTAAAAAAAAAGACAATTATTCTACTAAAACCACTTTAATCACCACACACACAGATACACGAAATTAACACTTAATTTTGGCAATGTCTCTCTTAAGTGTTCCCTAAATTTGGGCACAATAGGTTACGCGACGGCGTCCAGAATCTAACTAACTAAATCAATGCATATAATTTCCATGCACTAGGTAAAAGTGTAACATCAGCATGTTCGTAAAAGGAAAAATACATGGACTAATAGTAAAAGCTGATTTAGGCTTTATTGCCTTGTAATAAGGGTTATAACAGTACCATTTGAAAAAAATAAACAATTGGACATGCAATAAAACACTAAAACCATAACACTTGAATTTTTATTTAGTCATATAAATAAGTAAGTACATACATTTGCTTAAATATATTTATTTCTTAATATTTTAACACATTATCACTACAATAATCACTCAGACAAGACACATTCAATGTTTTTATCCACTCTTAAATCTCGAAAAGAAGAACTAGCCAGCTTCGAAGATATGTTATCAATGATGAGGCTGGTGCCGTTATATTTGCTTGATTAGCAACTGGTTGAATCGAAAGTAGTTCAAGCAATTCCGATTCATTTTTCCTGTAGTTCTTCAACCTGTTTATGTATATCAGCCGATGTATTTTGTAATTACGGTGTTAAAGTTCTTACAATATGCCTTCATATTCGATTAGAGGCTACTTCAATTCAGGCACCTTGACTTCATAAGCGTCTGAATCCAAATCGTAAACAAATGAATTCAATATGCACAGCTCAATAATAATATTAGAAGCGTAAAGGAAAGTCCGTTAAAGGATAGCGTGCTAAGTTAAGTTTAAAAATCCAATACAGTTACGAAAACACAAAACAATAATATGTTGTAAAATCGACGCAAGACTGACACATACAGTTTTGACAGTTTAGTTTAAAGAACAGAAATGTCAAAAGACGTTTCGTTACACTCTTGGAAAATATTGTCGATTCATAATGGAACTCCATCAAGACACGCGGCAAATCGAAAAGTGGTGTCTGCGATAATCGTGAAACCGTTAACTTTTTTAAGGTACCTTAGAAATACAATTCTAGCATTCACGGGTGTTTTATATTTTAGTTTTATCTTCAGGCTTACTACAGATAGGTACCTGCAGAGATGGTCTGATGCGTATAACCAAACGTGTCTAAGTTTACGCCATGATTGCAATGATACAAAACGACATAAAAACAATTAACGCACATATTTTTTTGGGATTACTTCTCGCATGTTCTAGAGAAATGTGATTGATGACATTTATTTATATTTATTTTATAAGATTTTTTTAAAAATTATAATGAATGTACGTGTGAATTGATTTGGGCAGTATCCAGCCATGTCTTTTACGAAGTCGATGTAGATAACTTTCATACATTAAAATTGTGCGTAACTTGATATTATTTCATTGCAATCGGTTGACTATATCGAAAGATATATGTGACCGTGGGTTTGCGGACGGCAAGCAATGGGTAGCTGGCTGTCCGGCCGTCTGGTGATCGTCCAGAACGAGCTCAATTCAGATAGAATCGAGATTTCAGCAAAACTGTAGGGGCCCAGCAGAATCGAAGTACTGGGGCCATGGGTTGTGCAAAAGAGAACACCGGGGCCCTGGAACGGGTAAAGGAAGGAGATTAAAGGGAAGGAAGAAGGAAGGAAGAAAGGGAGGGAGGAAGGAAGGAGGGGGAGGAAAGGGGAGGGAAGGGAGGAGAGTTTTAGTCACTAAAATCTGACACACCCTTTCACTTCGCCCTAGAGCTGGAAAAGTCATTTGATGATTTTACGTTTAGTATTCTGTTTTTCAGCAGTATAGAAAATAATTTTTAGTTTATGCGAAACCTGAATATGGTTTGTTGATAATTCAGTAACTGAATGGATTCCAATAGTTTTTACACCATGTAATATTTTCCTCAAAAATATTTAAAAAGCGTCACAAGTTGGACACAACCGACACTAAGAACAAAACAGGTCATGGCAGATCATAGCAGTCATTAGGTACAAGCACACAGCTGTTTGTGGAAGCAAAACAGCCTCAGTCGCCCGGGTGACCTGGTGACCATGTATTTATGTCGCCAACCAGGTACCATAACTACCTTATAACTTTGTGACTTTTCATAATACAGTTTTGAAATCTTGTACATAGATTCTTTGCATAAAAATACTAGACAGATGTTTTAGGTTTCGCATACACTAAAAATAAGGTTGTATAGAAGGATAGACAGCGGGAAGCGACACCTTCTTCGACTTCTTCTTACCTTCGCCGAGAGACCATCGACTGCCTTCTTTGTCATTAGACAATACAAACAGGTTTTCTTCAGATATTACTCTTGAAAGAGCGACATATAATTGGCCATGTGAAAAACAGTCAGCGCTCAAGTCTAAGCAACGTTGAAAGTTTGACCCTGTGATTTATTAATGGTCACTTTAAAAGATATTTTTACCGGAAATTGTAGGCGTTTAAATTGGAACGGTAAATCCGATAGTATCAAAGGAATTTTTATTCGCTTACGCTGGCTAAAACCCTACGCGATAGATTTTAAGCAATACAGCATTAATCCTTTTATTGCTTAAAATCGCTTCGTAAATAAGCCAATATTTCTCGTAAAAAGTAGAGGATAAAAAAATGTTTATCGTGGGTTATACCTTAGAGATTTTAAAGAAAATAAGCCTTTTTTGAATAGTTTTTTAAGGTGTACAATACTATCTTACATTATTTTGATCTATCGCGTAGGGTTTTAGCCAGCGTAAGCGAATAAAAATATACATTTACGAAATCACTTTAGAAACCTCTGAAATTATCAGTGTTTCTCTACTACATTATGCATGTATTATACGTAAAAAAGCGTGGGGATATGAGTAGAAGGATCAACACTTTGATAATATCTTTTAATGCACCCCACGCTTTTTAAAAATAATATACATTTATTTCCTTTTTACACTATTCTTAATCCAAATTTATTGAATTTTATTTTCTGTTTTTTAGTTTAATTTCCTATAAAAGCGTGTTTTTTTAGTTTTTTTTTAAACTATTATTTATTTTTCATTTTTTAGTTTTAGTAGAAAGAAATTAATTAATCCCGGCGAATCTAATTAGGATAATCGGATATTTTGATCGGATTATTGCTTTGTCATTGATCTTTGACAGGTGTGCAAAGTTTGAATTAAATCTGATCGTTCAAAGTAGGACAAAATCGAGCTCAAAGGGGTCGGTTACAAACATACCTACAAACATACAGGTGAAACTAATAAAAGCGTGTTAAATAGGCTTTTTTATGGTGGGGATAATTATCCAATGACAACCCCCGCTCTTGTGTGGAGCGGGAGATAGTGTCAGACTCTTACTGACTAAAAATCCATCCCGTTTCTTCTAGCCTTCATACCGGGGCTCGAGCTTCCTTTCGGATAACCCTGGCCCTAGTAGGCTTCAACCCGGCTGGTCCCTGCTTTTGCAGACAACTTGAAAAAATGGCTTATCGTGCAAGCTTTTTATTCTTTTGAAGAATTTACGATTTAACGTTATTTTAATTTGACGTAAATATTAATTTAAACTAAAAATTGTTGTGACTTTTAATTTTGTGATTTATTTTAATTTGTGATTTGATTTCTATTGATTTGTTTTCTTGTATTTTATTTGCTTGACAATTTGACGACTTGAAAGAATCCCTTATCAATAAACAAATTCAAATTAAAAATCATTTATTTCAAATATACCAAATGCAGGCACTTTTGAATAGTCAAATGTCGGACAGTCCAAGAAAAGTGAAGCTAAATTGCACGTTCCAAAGCGTAGATGGAGAAGAACGTGCAAGAAACTCCATGGACACTCTTTTAAATCATAATTATTATGTGTGAACAAGAAATATGTAACCAAACATATAATGTTTTTTGCTTCTATTATGTAAACTACTATGACTATTATTACTGCTAATTTGACATTAACAACCTGTTGTTTTGAGATTTGAACAACAGTGCTGCCACGAGCTCTAATCAAGATCCATTTTACGATCTAATCTGAACTGTTAAAGGGGTAGAGCTATAAATAGGGTATACAGCTTTATTTTTTAGGTGGGAAAATCATCCAATGACATCCATCGCTCTTGGGCGGAGCGGGAGAGCATGTGAGACTTTTACTGACTAAGAACCTACTCCTTTTCCTTCTTTTCCTTCATCCCAGGGCATCGGGTTTCACTTTCACAATACCCGTGACCCAGTACGTTATGGTAAGTCCTCTTGCCATCTAGATTGACAGCTCTAACGGCGGCAGACTTTATTGTTTAGGGCTTTTTATTTTATATCTTGCGTTTGCCATAACAAACCACGAACCTTTTAGTTTTGAAAGCTAACACTGAAGAAAAAATCGCCAATTTGAAGTTAGCCGTTTCGTGAGAAAAAAAATCTTAATGCTGTAAAATGAGCATTGTGCAACAATTCGGGAGGTAGTCATTTGAGCGATATATTTTAGTCGAGTTAACGTTATCAATTTAATACTTCCAAATATTTTTTTTATGACAACAGATTTTATTGACCACACCACATAAAAACCAGTTTCGGTTTTTCTTTTGCTGCTTCTCTTTTTATTATTATTATTTTATTTTAGTATTTTAATTTTTCTCTAAAGGCCCCAATTTAAAGAAAAACGCAGTCAGTAAGGTTTTTTTTTACGGTGGGCAAAAATCATCTTATGACAACCCCTGCTCTTGGGTGGAGCGGGAGATAGTGTCAGACTCTTACTGACGAAAAACCTACCTCGTTCCCTCTAGCCTTCAAACCAAGGCTCGAGCTTCCTTTCGGACAACCCTGGCCCATTAGTTTATAAGGCTCCTTTGTGGAAGAGAAATAAATAAATGTTTATTTCATCATATCAGCCGAAAGACGTCCGCTGCTGGACATAGGCCTCCCCAAGCCTCGCCACAACGACCGTTCTTGTGCATGACGCATCCATCGGATTTCCGCGACCCTGACCAGGTCATGTTGTCAATGTTTATTTCTTTATTTAAAATTATGTAAATAAATACCATTACAGCAATTAACGCCAATACGATGCTATACAACGTGTAACGTCAAATGCGTAAAACCCCAGACACCCCAAATGATTTTTAATTTGATTGACCTAATTATGTGAGAAAAAACTCATAAAAAAAATAATTAAAGGTTTTATGAGCAGATTTAGTTTGTTTAAAATGCATATCTGCATTGAACTATGACTTTTTATTATCCCGTGTATGAGAAAATTTGATTGGGTTACAACTATTTGTGTTTGTTTACCTATTTCAGTGGGTTTGCGCAGGTGATGGCTTGACCTATTCACAAATAGACTACTAGGTCGAAGTTTTTAAAGAAGATTTTTTTGAACAATGTAACCTATATTAAAAAGTGGTTTAATTGATTCTGCTCGTTATTCTGAACAAACTAATTTCAGGTTTTGCGCATTTAACGTTACACCTTGTATAATATGTTATGTTATGGATTAATTTGACTGGCCTGTTGGTCTAGTGGTTAGTGGCCCTGACTGCTATGCCAGAGGTCGTGGGTTCGATTCCCACCCAGGACAAATGTTTATGTGACGAGCATGATCATTTGTTCGGTGTCTGGGTGTAATTTATCTATAATATGTATGTATTTAGAAATATATAAGTATGTTTTTCAGTTGTCTAGTACCCATAACACAAGCTCTGCTTAGTTTGGGACTAGACGGTGTTGTGTGACAGTTGTGGAATATTATTATTGTGGAATATTTTTTTTCTTTCAATAAATTTAAGTAAAAGATAGCAAGATAATAAAATTAAATACAACGTTATAATTGTATTTATTTTATTAAACTCGTAAACGAACTCCTCAAAATTAACTTTAAATTGATTTATTAATAGTTAGTTTTTGAGGAAGTTTCCTTATATGTAATAATTGTTATTTATAACAAAGGTAATTTATTATTATATTCATTTATTAAATGATGATTTGACTCCTTTGTTCATTAGGTATTTATAAATTTGCTAACTACTATTAATAATAATAGCTGTAGTTATCTGGTTTAGGGGATATACCCGTTTCTTAATTTTTAATTATAGTAAAAAAAAAACAATATTCAAAAAATAGTTTTCCCTTATCTACAAGTTTTTGATTTCGTATATTAACGCATATATACAGGGTTATTTGTGAAACGACAACAACCTTGCAGGACTGTGATTACTAACATCATAAACCACAACTTTTGTTCTATGACTTTCTACAAAACATAATTTATTTACCAAAAACAAACCTTCAAGATTTCATTGTTCTATCTAAAACATTGCTACTTTGTATTTTGCTATACACTACCTACGTCTACATAACGCGACGCAAGCGCATCAAGCACCCCCACCGTCTAATTCCTCTATTGTACTATCACTTGCTTCGCATAGGCTTTGTTATTACGCTCTAAATATTTTTAGAGCGTTCAATAAAAAAAAAATTGTATGAAAATCTGATGAACTAAAATATGATACATTTTAAAAGTCATGGAACAAAAGTTGTTGTTTATAATGTTAGTAACATACCTAGTCCTGAGAAGTTGCCAGTGTTTTACAAATACCCCTGTATAAATATATCTGTTATTTTTTTAACTACAAAAGTGAGGTCTCTCTGAGATACCCATTAGGTACAACGAACGATCTGTACATAGAGCTCCTTTCATAATTGACATCATATTAGAAAGTAGGTATCTATATGTTTACTCAAATGTATTGCTAATGATCATTCGGTTCCCTTCGACGTGAGCTGAGTAGTGAACGTAAACGGAACGGAACTGTCTGTTAATTCATGAATCCCCAAGCGACCACCGGTGGCCGCGCATCTATTGTCTTACTATTGTGTCTCTAATTGACGGTATCTGAAGGGTTAAAATTGGTCATCTCTTGGCTGCCAGTGGCTTACTTTAATTTCTATATTTTCATATTTTTTCTACTTTTTTTACGTTGTTCTCACATAAAAGAAGTGACATGTGTGTAAACGAAATATTCTTATTTGTAATACATAACACGATTTAAACGAGGGACCATCCGTTTATTTGGAATGTGCAAATGGAAACATTTATTTGCTCGTTCTTCTTCTTAAAAAATTAAAAGTGATTCATCATCATCATCATCATATCAGCCGAAAGACGTCCACTGCTGGACATAGGCCTCCCCCAAGCGTCGCCACAACGACCGGTCCTGTGCGTCACACATCCATCGGATTCCCGCGACCCTGACCAGGTCGTCGGTCCACCTTGTTGGAGGCCTTCCAACGCTGCGTCTTCCGGTACGTGGTCGCCACTCTAGAACCTTTCGTCCCCATCGACCATCTGTTCTGCGTGCAATGTGCCCTGCCCATTGCCACTTAAGTTAAAAGTGATTACATAATTATAAATTGTTTATTCGAAATTAATGCACCTTGATTCTTGAATGAAAAAAAGCACATATTTGAGTAGACCTGTTTAGTCAGTGCAAGAATTTGTTTGTATTCGACTAGCTCAACTCAGGACAAGTAACATCGTGTTATTTCTTATTCTGAAAACTTTCAGAGCATTCATGTCTCTATGTGAGATTGGTTAAACTAGTTAATTTACGAGTATTGAGTATTATTTATTAATTAACTCCCCACCCCGGCTTTGCTCGGGTGCAATATTATACATATAAACCTTCCTCTTGAATCACTCTATCTATTAAAAAAACCGCATCAAAATCCGTTGCGTAGTTTTAAAGATTTAAGCGTACATAGGGATATAAGGACAGAAAAAGCGACTTTGTTTTTTATTATGTAGTGATGAACACAAACACTTAAAATGAATAGAACAAAACGCAGATAGAAGAGCACAAAGGTACTGTATATTTCGAATAAAATTTCTTCCGCAGCAGATCTGCGACAGGAGAACAGAAGAAAATGAAGAAGTGAAGTAGTGGGTAGAACTGTGAGAAGGTGGAGTAGGGAGTGTACTGAGTGTAGTATTTTTTACTCGCAGTCATATTTGGCTTCTGTAACCAAATTGAATTTAGAACAGAATTCCCGAAAGAGGACTTTTCAGGTCAATCTGTTCCAAATTCAAGAATAGATTTGAATTCAAAACTTTTCTTTTCTAAATATTATTTAGGCGGGATTTTTTCGGATGTGTTAATCATTCGCAAATTGATTCCTAGTGAATATTGTGGTCTCAAATTGGTGTAGTTTTGTTTTGTATTTTAAGTGGACAATATGTGGAATTATTGGAACGGATATTGTAATTTCGGTAGGTAGAATGGAGCTTAACCCTTCAGATACCGTCAATTATTAGAGAATTAAAATGTTGCTATGGTATTTGACTGCATCAGCAAAGCTTCCTGAAAAGGCTGAATACCCAAAATTTAAGACTGTTAGTGACTATGAACTAAATACTGACTAAATCCTTGTGTAGAAGAAATGAAAAAAATAATAATGTTTGGGTTGATTTCAGCGTGATATTACAAATATTTGATTTGTTAGCTTTTTCATTTTGTTTATTTTTCTTTTAAATTTGAAGAAAGTAAGTAGTAGTAGTTAAAATATACACAAAATTGCATTTATTTATAAATTTACGGAAGGGATTGTGAACCTCACGTCACAGGAAATCCTAGTGTGGGGGTAAGAGATATATTGTTTATTTTAGATTAATATAAGTCAACTGATGTACCTATTATTGTGTATCTAATACTAAATTTTTGAACAAATAAGGATTACAGTTATTATTATCGATCGGCTATCTTTTTCGCACAAAATACACTTAAACATGTGCGTATGAGCAAGTTTAAGAATACCTAAGTATATTGAAAACATTCGCTGCTATGTTCTGGCCCCCTTTTATATCCATCTCTTGGGGCCACTTATTAAAATATTTTACTAAATAACTGATGATTTTTTGATAATAACTTTTCTTTAATCAAATATTGTAACTGAATGTTTTCTAAGTTGATTACAGTATTGATCTTATTAATAACTTACACAATTTAAAAAAATATAGAAATTCTAAAAAAAAGTTTCAGCGTACGTCTACGCTTACAGGTCTACGAGCTTGCGGGGTGGAGGGGGGGGATTAAAGGGGGCGGCGCCAAACCCAGCCCTCGAGAGTCTCGCGAATTGGCACCAGCGTGCAGCGTGGCCGAGAACGCCTCCGAAACAGTCGCGTTCCGACCTTCGACGGAGCCGGTCGCGTGTCAGTGAGAACAAACTCGTATCGTGTGTAGTGAGTGTTTGTGTCATGTTGGAAATCGCTGGAGCCCCGTGCTAGGTCATGTCACGAAGGAAGCAGAGCAATCCCAAACCGCTGAAACGTAAGTTTATCTTAGCTTCTAATTTTTAAAGTTAAAAAAAAAAATTGGCCCTCATGTTTTCGTTTTTTTATAAGTTTTGAAATTGGAATCGGTTTTCGCGGGTTCTTATTTGAGTCGTTTTGTTTATGTTTTGTTTTTCTATAAAAAGATTGGAATGTATTTGAAATTACCGATTTCATGGTTTATCGTTTGCAAAGTCGAACTTTGGCTACTGTATCTTGATGAGCTTGAAAGTTTGAAAGTTCTTTTCGCGCGTCTTTTTCAGGAGATTCAGGAATTGCGTTAAACATTTTATTTATAATTACTTATGAGTAAATTAAGTTTACATTTAATGTAAATATAGAGTAACCAGACATCGTGTTTATAAGTATTATTATTGTAATTAAGGTACTTAATTCATTATAAATATTCCTATTACGTCATCTATTGAAAGGAAGGAGTACAACTAAATTGGTTTATCCTGTTCATACCGGTTCATTCAGCATTTATTAAAAAAAGATTCTTTCTTAGATTTTGTACTGCATTAATATAGAGTAGGTATGAGTAAACTTGTAGTGAACATTATGTTAATATAATTAATACATCGCTTCAATCCTAAAAAAAACAAAATTGACTAATAACTAACTGAAACATTCTGAAAAACCGTCATTATTCACACTAAAAATAATTATATCAAGCCATAAAATAACGGTTTTATCCTCATTTCCATAAAAAAATTGAAGTCATACGTTATATTGTTAGATCAACTCTATAAAGCAACAACTATTTTAGGGAACAACTTGATATATTATTCCCATGAATACCTAGTTACACATATAATATATTTGCGACGGAATTTTGAAACTGTATAAACTTTTTTCTTACTTTATGTACTTGGGTTACTTTTCAAAACACTTCTATCTCACGTAGGTATTTTGTATAATAACTATAAAGAATGTCAAGAAATATATGAAACTTAACTTTTCATTTGTTTTAGAGATGTGACGCTCTTCCAACTTAACAAGACAAGATTTTATTTTTTGAAAGGACTCAAGTTTTAGACATGACATTTATTTTTGAAAATAGAATGTAGAGACATGCTATCCATTATTCATCTATTCTCTTTTTAAAAATCGAACAGTTGTAAAACTTAGCAAAGCTTTAAAAAAAAAGGATACTCTTTTTAAAAAAATCAAACAGTTAAGTATAAAACTTATAAAATACAGCTTTCAATAAAAAAGAAAACAATACCTACACAAAAAAATCGTCCATCATTATACCTATACTTTACCGCAAAACCCAGCAATTATAAATAATGACTAATCCACCAGTTTGACCGTAACATAATTATATTTTTTGTTCTACGCCTGAACCAAAGAGCATTATTGGAGTTCGTTAAACTGTTATCTCTAGTATTAATATTCTTTGATTGTTTACTTATCTCGGTACCGAAGATAACTTTAACTTACAACTTTAATTGCTGTAGAACTGTTCTGATAAATACTCAGTTATTATAAAGTGCAGGTTTACTAAAAGGGTTTGGAAGGAGTATAAATGAGAACATATTAACATATCAGCCGAAAGACGTCCACTGTTGGACATAAGTCTCGCCCAAGAGTCACCATAACGACCGGTCCTGTGTTTCGCAGCTATCGGATGCCCCTGATCCTCACCAGGTCATCAGTCCACCTTGTGGGAGTCCTTTCGCGCTGTGTCTTTTGGTACGTGGTCGCTACTCCAGAACCTTTCGTACCCATCAACCATCTGTAGTGTTAGCCAAGTTACAACCGTTCCGCTTGCGTCGAACGCTTAGAGTTGACCTTGCCGCCAATTCTTTTGTTCTGACCACGTGACTGAGCGTTGAGACGACGTCGTTCCCGTACATTTGAAGATTTCTACTAGCGTTAACTATTGCAGATTAGCAACTTGGCTAGGGGGGCTGTTCTGCGAGCGATGTGCCCTGCCCACTGCCATTTAAGTTTGATGATTATTTGGGCTATGTCAGTTTTGTTACAATTCTCTAAAACTGGCAATTTTGAGTTTTTTTTTTCGCTTCTGTCCTATCACTCGTCACGCTATCACTAACTCTCTTCTCTTTCATATCGCTTCTCACACAATCCATCCATCTTTTCTTTGGCCTCCCTCTCCCTCTCCATCCATTCACTTGTAAACTCATAACTCTTTCAGCAACATGCGTTTCATCCCTTTTTTTTTTGTCGACGCGGAAAATCATCTTTGACAAAACCCGCTCTTGGGTGGAGCGGGAGATAGTGTCAGACTCTTACTGACTAAAAACCCCGCGCCGTTCCTTCTAGCCTTCATACCGGGGCACGAGCTCCCTTTCGGACAACCCTGTCCCCAGTAGGCTTCGACCCAGCTGGGCCCCTCCTGCTGCTGACAACTCCTTGAGGCGCGCGGGAACAGTGCGAGCCGTCGACGTCTTAGACTGGGTCCTCTTTAGAAAAAAAACAACATAATTTTTTTAAGAAAATGTACAGATGTTTTTATTAAAAAAATATCATTTGTTTAATAATTCATTATATAACTGGAAAGAAGCGTGCTCGTATTTAATCGTTAGTACGTGCTGACAAGTATATATATATTAATTAATCAAATAAATATTTAAATAACTCGTTCTGCGTATAATGAAGTTATTAAATCTATTATTTATACGATATATTAGTATTATTAATTGGTATATTTAACGACTAATAATAACCTTTTTAGAAACTAGAAAATAGAACTCGATTTTTTATAGTTTTAATAGTTATTTTTGTAGTATTTAAAATATAGATAGGTAGTTTATTTAATGACCTTTGACATTTCACAAAGTTAATGCCTGAGGATGGACGGCGTCATCGAGGCCGACCTGGGAAGAGGTGATAAGAGGACCTAGACTCTTTCCCCAAGGGGTGGTTCGAGGTGGCCCTAGAAATCTGTGCCTGAAAAATATGTTCCTTGAACGATTTGGGGGAAACCTTTGCCCTATAGTAAAAAAATTCAGGCTAAGTAAAAAAAGTATATTTAAAAATTACATATAACATTATAATATATTTTTTTTAGAGCAGTGGTGGCCGAGTGGTGATGGCTCCGACTTACGAGTTGTAGGTCACGGGTTCAAACCCTGCCAGGCGCATTACTAAGTGTAAATTATTTAATTACCACTGCTCTCAAAACGGCGAAGGAAAACATCGTGAGGAAACCGGCATGTCCTAGAACCAAAAATTCGGAGACATGTGATATCCACCAAGCCGCACTGATCCCGCGTGGTGGATTACGGCCCATTCCCTCTCCTAGAGAGGAGGCCTGAGTCCCAGCAGTGGGAACATAAAAAAGGCTGATGATGATTATAATTTTTTGGAGTATATTAAAGAGTCTATCTAAGATAGGATTACCATTAAACCTTATAGGTATTAGCAGATGTTACATTCATTTTGTAATGTTTACCAAGCTTAGTTATTTTTATGAATATTACAAAGAGTTCTTGTCATTGCAATATTTATGAGCTGATAACTATTAAAATGAGACGGTTTTGTTGGAAAGTTTTTATTTATATCCAATTAATTATAGATATGACGTTATAGAGAAATGTTTATCTGCACATTTAGGAAATTATGTTATGTATGTAGGATTGTATGTATGAAAATTATATAAATATGTTATTTTTATCCATAATAATATTATAAAGTAACTTTGTCTGTTTGTCACACTTTTACGGTTAAAATTCGAGAACTGATTTCCATAAAATATACCAGGCTAGCTTGTACCTATTGTAGATTAACAAAATATAATTATAAATTATAATAGCATAATATAATAGCATAATATAGGCAGCAGCTAGGAGTTTTTGGAAGCCCTTTTTAAACTGTATTTTTTTGTGTAACTAACATAATACAAACTGCATAGCATAGTCGGCCTTATAATGTTCCCACTGCTGGGATTCAGGCCTCTTCTCTAGAAGAGGGAATGGGCCGTAAACCACCACGTGGGCCCAGTTGATGAATGTCACATTTCTTCGAATTTTTGGTTCTAGGACATGCCGGTTTCCAAACATTATTTTGATTATAATAAGGGTTAAAAATTCATGTTAGGTAAAGGTACAAAACAGAAAAAATATCTCAAAAGTTGAAGTAATTTAATATTTTCTTGTAGACAAGAAATTCAACCTAGAAGAAACAGATAGTAGGCAATCACTAAAAAGAAAAACAAACAGAACCTATTGACACAAAATAGATAGGTACAGAAGACAATCTCATGTATGTACTTCACTTTTTATACCTACGCTCGGTGGACGCACACTAATGAGCGTTTGAGCCGGAACTGTTCGACAAGTGGGCTGGGACGCTACCGAGATATCGTGTCCGTGAGCGGTGTCTATGTGTGCGTTGCTTGAGCGCGCTTTGTATGTAGAATGACTTCTGTAAGTACCTATATATTTTGTGCTATTGACGTAATGAGTTTTATAACAAATGCAAGTAGAAAGTAAATGATTAACATAATTTATGCTGATACAGTATCTTGGGTGACCCGTTATCTTTCGCGAATGTCAACAGCGATTTGATCGTTATTTGTTATTTTTATAACTTTTACTGACAGTTATTGTACAATTTAATCTTTATCACATCACTGGTTCGTAGTGTTGTACTTTTAAGGTGACTCGTTATTGCACGTGTCCGGTTATTAGTGATGTAATGTGGGTAATCTTTGAATCAGTTAATTTTTTTTTAGCTAGGGTTCAGTGATGTCTTCGTCGACAACTTAAATTGAATTAAAATTAATGATCGATGAGGATGAATTTTTTGTTTCCCAATGAGTTCTGTTTTCAAACGGCTAGTACATATTATTATCTTCAGTTTGTATACTTACTTATACAAGGTGTAAGGGACAGTCCTCCGCAAACTTTAAGGGCTTGCTCAGTAGACGAAACTGAACAACCAACCACAATTTCTTTTTTCAGGAAACTAAAAAGAAACTCGGCCTCTCCATATAGACTGTCCAATCAAGTTTATAATTCTGTATGGTGAAACTGATATTTTATTTCGTTTCCTGAAAAAAAATCTTGTGGAAGGTAGTTCAGTTTCGTCTACCGAGCAAGCCCTAAAAGGTTGCGGACTTTTTTAAACCTTATCTTTAAATAAACCTTTTAAATATAAAAACTCTATCTAACGACGATCGCACAAGAAGTTACATCACAGAGCTCACACACAAAACTGCCCAAATTACTGATAATATATAATTAGAATGTATTATCTGTGGGAGCAAATGTCAAAGTATACTTTCAAATGATTACTTGTTATTATCAGAGTTTTATAAAAGGTGTATTGTGATATATTTGTGATTGTGATGATCCGGGTTTGTTGAAAACAAAATAAACTTGGTATAATATTAACATATTATATCATAGCATCACTTAATTTGGTCTTCGTTATATCATATACAGATTACCCGCGAATTCAAGAATTCATACTAATATTATAAATAGGAAATTGTGTGTGTCTGTTTGTCCGCCTTTCACGGCAAAACGGAGTGACGAATTGACGTAATTTTTTAAGTGGAGATAGTTGAAGAGATGGAGAGTGACATAGGCTACTTTTTGTCTCTTTCTAACCCCCCACTTTTCAGGGGAACCGTGTTAACCCGAATTTAACGCGAGGGAAGCCGCGGGCAAAAGATAGTGATTTTATAAAACTTTACCTCCTACACCATCATTTAGTATTTATTCGGGTAGTTTAAAAGAAAATTACAGTAATTATTATTATTATTTTTGATTAGAATTTGTGCCAAGTTTATTAGTCCAAGGAGTAAGATTCTCTTAAATAATCATACATAACGTAGCCAAGGGCTGGAATTCCCTGCCAGAGAATAGGTTTCCTGATAGCTATGGCCTTATGCCTACAGGTAGGGTTGCCAGGTCCTGAAACTGAAAAGCCGGACAATCTATCCTATTTAGCCGGACATTTAGTCAAAAAGGGCGATATTTTTTTAAGTCTAATAAAATTCATAAAACCTTTTTGAATTCTAAAGAAAAAACAATATAAAATTAAGTGATATTATTGCTAGACTATTGCATGTCCGCTCTACTTGTGCTAGCGATACCTACAAGGTAGGTAAGGCAAAACTCTAATGTCAATTCTAAATAAAATGGTCTTTAAAAAGCCTAACAAAAGCCAAAAATGCTCAAATTTGGCCGGACACGCAACTAAAAAGCCTGACTATGTCCGGCTTTATCCGGACGCCTGGCAACGCTACCTACGGGGTATTTAAGTCACGAGTGAATAGGTTACTTCTAGGCAAACGTGTTCCACTATCGACCATATCATCACTTACCATCACGAGAAATAGTTGTCAAGCGCAAAACAATTAATAATTAAAAAATAATTTCTCCATAATTCTATCATACCGAAAAAAAAACATAACTTTTTGCTTTGATGTTTTTTTGTTGATTTTATTATTTTAGTTCATACTAAAACCGTGAAGTCAAATTCGCATTTGGCTAGTTTTTATTTTTATAGCCGCAGTCATATAGCATTTGAAAAAATAACGTCTGTCGGGGCAGTTAGTAGCTAGACAAAGTAGGTAAACATTGAAAAGAATTCCATTAAATTATATAGCAAAAATGATAACATAATAAATAAGTAGATAATATAAATTGATTTTGTTTTTATTAAGTTCAATTCATTCACCTAAAGCTATAAAAGTTAAAATGGTCTTTGAAATCATCAATAAAAATGCAAAAATCAAAGATTATTGGGCGAGACCTACCTACCCTATCTATAATTTATGATATTTAAAAAAATTAAGAAGTCAGGGTCTTTTTATATCATCTATTTAAATTCAAAAATCAAGATGTCTGAATAGGTGAATACCATCTATTAATAATTTACGATATAGCGGTCAATAAAACTGTCATTGGAAAAACTAAACGGTTTTCATAAGATCCTCCTACTTAATATGTGTTATATTATGTAAAACGTATAATTTTATTATAAGCACACAACGCCACAGAGATGGATTTGGGCTGATTCTTTAAAACCGACAGATTGTCTTATTGCGATCAAATATAAACATGACATTCTGGCGAAGGTTGCGGGAAACCGATGGATGCGAGACGCACAGGAACGTTCGTTGTGGCGACGCTTGGGGGAGGCCTATGTCCAACAGTGGACGTGTATCAGCTGAAATAGTGATGATGATGATGATAAACATGACGATTAAATCCCGGGATTTTTGTAATCGCAAATTACTTATTACGCTTTGAATACATTTGATCTAAATATTAGGTAAGTTAGTGAAGAATTTTACTATGTTTAAAAGTTCCTAAATAAAAAAATAAATAAAAAAGTTTTGTTTTAATGTAACAGTTTTAGCTCTTAATAAGATTCTTCATTATAATAATTTAGTTTATTTTCTTAAATTCATTCACAGGGCAGAGCATGCCTATATCGATCTAGATTTTTAATGATCACAGCCTTTTGAGTTTAAATTAAACTAATATAAAGTTACATTTTCTTCTAGACTTCTGGTCGCTGCTAACAAAAAGTGGTCCCCAGTTAAGAAAGGTAGGGAACCACTGGTTTCACACCTAGTTTTACATCACACTGTCTTAACAATATGACACTAATATTATAAAGCCGAAAGTTTGTGTGTTTATCTGTTTGTTACTCCTTCTCAGTTAAACGATAGAACGGCTATTAAGCTATGATATTGATACTATTGGTTTTTAATTTTCTCACAGTAGATGTGAAAAGTTGAGTACTCTCCTCGAGGATAACGGTGCCTCCGCCTTGAGTTTGATTGCTTCCCTCACTGTACTCAGGATTCTCAGTATAGCTCCATCGGTGTACTCGGGAGTCAACACTTAATCCCCTCGCGACGCTTTGGGAGAAAGCTTTCTTCTTTAAAAAAAACCTCTTTTATACAGGCGGAGCCGCTGAAAGTACCTAATCTATACCTACTTATAATACAAAAAGGTAAATATTTGGAAATTTGTATGTAGAGGGTAATCTCTGAAACTACTGGAGTGAATCTGAAAATTTTTTCACCAGTAGAATGCTACTTAACCTTTTAAATACCGTAATTAGAGACAATAGAAAGACCATGTCAGAGCAAACGCCGGCAACTTCGCTTGGGGTTTAAAGAATTAATCACTGAGTGACACAGACATAATTTTTTACTCTCAAATGGGTGACACCGCTGGCAGAGGCTAGTTTACAATAAATATATCTCCTAACCATTTCGCCAGCACTCTCAACACATATTCAGCATACCATCTAAAAATACACTACTCTAAAAATAGCAGACCGTCACTACTAGACCTAACATGCTGGATGAGTGGCCCAAACCTTATCAGGACCATTACACTGGAGTGGCACGATGGCAAACCACTTGACGATATCATGCTGTATACTATCTGTATTACACATACCAATTACATCTTCTTATCTGCCCAGCCCCTTGGTATGTGGGATTGAAACATGAATACGTGGAGCACTTTAGCGAAACTGTTTATTTGTGATGGCGCTATACTTTGTAAATTGTTGGGTGATTTTGTAAGTGTCCGTGGTATGGTATATCTTACATTTTTTCTCAATTTTTTGAGCAGTGGTGGTTCCAGTTCCAGTTTTACGTTGTGTTCAGTTCAATTCTGGCCAGGAGCTTCGTTTTGGGTAATTTATTTCATCACTACTGCTCTCAAATCAGTGAAGAAAAGCATCGTGTCGAAACATGTCCTAGAACCAAAAATTCGGAGTCATGTTACATCCACCAACTCACACTGAGCCCGAAGGATGGATTATGGCTTGTACCTTCTCCTAGAAAAGAGGTCTGATCCCAAGAGTGGGAACACTATACTAAAGACTGTTTAATATGTTAGCCCAGATGTTGTGTCAGGTTTGAAACCCAGGCAGGAGCTTCACTTGGTTTCATTTATTTCATCACTACTGCTCTCAAATCGGTGAGGAAACTGGCATGTCTAAGAACCAAAAATTGGAAGATATGTTACATCCACCAGCTTCCATTAGGCCCGTGTGGTGGATTACAACCCATTCCGTCTTGAGAGAATTCTTCTCAGGGTGGAGGCTTGAGTCCCAGCAGTTAACATGAAGAGGTTGATTATTCTTATGCCCATACTTTTTTAACCTACACCACTACCTCATCTGATGTTAAGCGATGATATGGTCGAAGATGGAGCACGCTTGCCTAGAAGATAAATAGATATACTCTTTGTTATACACCATAAATAAAATAAACTAAAAACCTAAGAAGAAGAAAGAACCCATAACCGAAGAAGGAACCTATTCACTCTTGACTTTAAGATCCTTATGGTAACCTTGGTTCTCCTGCGGATAATTTCATTTCTGATGTGATCATAATTATTTTTTTTTTATTATCGATAGGCTTGCGTTTGACCTCCATCTCACCTGATGGTAAGCGATGATGTGGTTGATGGAGCACGCTTGCCTAGAAATAACCTATTCACTCTTGATTTAAAGATACATAAGGAAACTACAAGCAAAGCTTACTATTGCCCTTTTTTCGTCATCGCTACCTCTAACTTAATCAATAACACGCAGACCGCACAAAGCTTCTCACATTATGGTAACCCAACACAATTACAATCCAATACACCATTTACTTGCACAAACGCCATTATCCCAACATCTTCCCATCTTTTAATAAAAAAAACAATGAACCAGGAACACTGCGCCGGCGCTGCGTAATTCTGTCACAAGTTTGTGCCCCGGCTTTGCCGTCATTTGCGTATAAGTCCGTTCGGTTGACGCACAATACTCCTTTGGTCGTGCCGCGCAGCATAATTCCAGTCAGGTGGACGGCTAATACCCCCGTATGTTAACAAACAATCGTAAATGTTAACATATGTATGTATATGTTAACTTATGATTTCCGCGGGGATCTTGAAACGGATCGGTTGGTAATAGTGAAATATTGGGCGATGGTTTGAGGCTGTATTCTGCATTCGTGTTCTTTCTTCTTCTTGGGAATTTGAATTTCTGGCAATACTTTGATGTTATCACTATCTACACTAATATTATAAAGAGGGAAAATTTGTATTTTTGTGTGTATGTTTGTAATGAATAAACTCAAAAACTGCTGTGCCAATTTCAAAAATCCTTTCACCATTGGAAAGCTACATTCATCCTAAGTAACAAAGGCTATATTTATTGCCCGTACGAAGCCGGGACGGACCGCTAGTATAATATAATATTATAAAGAGGTAAAGTTTGTTTTTTTCTTTTGTAGGCGGTAATCTCTAAAAGTACTGGTTTGATTGCGAAAAATGTTTCACTGATATAAAGCTGCTTTATTTCTGAGTGATTAGGTACCTATATTTTACGTATGCGGGTGAAGCCGCGGTTAAAAGCTAGTTTCGTATAAGGTCATGAAGGTTATGGATTGTTTACGAGTGAGATGTGACGTGTTCACTTCAGATGACTGGAAAAAAACAAGGTATTCAATTCTTAGGAAAGGGAGTCATTGGCTGTGTGTTTTCTTGTGTAGTGTGAATAGCTGTAGTTTTGAAAATATTGTAAGTTAATTAGTAAGACACCTACCTATTCATCCATCAAACCGCACTAGGCCTGCGTGGTAGATTACAGGACATTCTTCTCCTAGAGAGGAGGCCTGAATCCCAGCAGTTTAAACGGAGAGTTAAAGAATACTATCATTCTATTTTTTTTATATGATATAAACAGAGTTTGAGTTTGATTCCACTTGATAATACGCAGTGATTCAATCGTTGCTGGTGAACTGCAATAGTTTATTAAGAGCCTATGAAATTCACTGTAGCATTTCGTCAAAACTTTCTAATGTATCTATATCATTTATAATAGTACCTACCTATATCTTTAAAATACTTCAGTTATGATTTTTTTATGGATGTGTCTGTGACTCTATGCGTGTGTAGCGACATCTATGACGCCACATAAGAACTACGAAGAAATTACGAAATCCTGTATCGTGCACTCAAAGTTTTCCGCGCGATTTGAACATATACGACAGCCCGACATCAACTATCGGGCAGTCGCCCACCAGACTATAACATCCTGTCTGGTCGGAGGATCCTCCCTTTTCAATGAAGGTTTGCGGGACTTTACTCTCTGTTCCGCATACATGCAAACGTGGATATAGGTAAATAAATACAATTCTATCTATTAGAGTTTTAATAAACTTGTAATCAATAACAATGACAATATTTTTTCCAATAGATATTTTTCCTTGTTCCCATTAAAAGTGGAATATCACAACAAGATAGAGCAACCTTTCAAAGAATACAGTTTTTTTTTTATTTCTACGTACATTTATTAGATAAACTACGACGAACAAACTTGACTCAAACTGATCGTACCTAGTGCGTCATGTCCCACCGATTGCGATGCAGGTCATAATTGTTTTTAGAGCGGCTACCGGTTCGATTCTCGGATTGTGAAGCCCCACGTATGACACATTACAGAGCCTATCATGTGACTATAATGGTAAGCACATCAAGTAAATAATAAACTGAGTTTTCCTTAAGAGGATTTTGTTTTTGAGAGTTAGAAAAATATCTGTGTCATAACGTGTAAAATTGTTGGGGAAAAGTTGTTGTTGATGGTGTGAAAAACTACCTTCCTATATAAAACTAGCTTTGGTTTGTCAGTGGCTTTGCTCGGTTTAATGTAGAAAATTATTCTAACGAAACATACTTCTGGGATATAAAGTATCTTATGTCTTATACCAAAGCACATTGAAATGGTCTCTGAGTACCATTTCAGTGTGCTTTTCATCTAAATATGTCCGCGAACTTGCGAGCGGAGCTCGATGTACGACCGTCCGGTAAGTGTCCGGACCGAGCCCAAGACTTCGACGGCGCGAACTGTTCCCGCGTGCCTTAAAGGAGTTGTCAGCAAAAGCAGGGGCCCAGCCGGGTCGAAGCCTACTAGGGCCAGGGTTATCCGAAAGGGAGCTCGATCCCGGTATGAAGGCTAGAAGAAACAGGGTGGGTTTTTATTCAGTAAGAGTCTGACACTATTTCCCGCTCCACCCAAGAGCAGGGGTTGTCATTTGATGATATTTCCGCCAAAAAAAATGTCGGACCTGATAGAATTTGTTGGACATCAGTTTGTCTAAACTTTATTATAAGTAATATCTATGTCATTACTGGTTCTATTTACCCGATAGAACCAGTTAGAATGTATTATTTATTGAACAATTTATGTACACACAATAATAAAAGAACAGAAGAAGGAAACAGGAGAATAGTACGAAGGTGATGGTTTCTAAAGATATCTCTTTTAGCATACCTGCAAAAGGAGAGTTGGAGAAAATAGAGATGTAGACGCTGTGATGTAGAGGCCATTGACCGAGATATCGGTGAACACACATACAAAAAAAACGTACATTCAGTTCAACATAGAACCTCCTCCTTTTCGAAGTCGGTTAAAAAGGGTGCTGCCTCATTTTTGAAGGGGGAAATTATCAAATGATTCCTCTTCGGTAGAGAACGTCGGACTCTAAAAACCCATCTGTGTTCCGTCAGTTAACTTATTTATTCCACAGGCCCGTGGTGACTTTTTCTAACAGCAAGACTTTACCCTATATAACTCTGTATGTTACTTTAGAACGTTAGGAAATATTTAAATAAATAAATAAGGAAAATAGACATTAGAAATGTAATAATAGCCAGAGCAAGGTTAAGGATGTAAAGACTTATTTTCTATTAAACCCAGAAAAATATGAACAGCCAAACTGCGAGTAAAATGTTAGAGAATAATACAGAACATGTAACTGAAATAATTCACACCCTTGTACCCCTCTCACCCCTACACATTACCTTGACGATGACTTCGGTTGAACGGCGAGCTACCTATTACTCGCAGTCCGCAAGCCTGCGTCTGCGGTGGCCGGAAATCGGGATCAGAATCCCGGCGGTGGCTAGGACGCTGTGAGCGCCGTTGCCTGATACGGTCGGCCTCCTCCTTTGCTAGCATTACTGCTTCGCAGAAGGAGGCGACCGCCTGCCGCTCCTCGCTCCGGACCAAGGCCTGTACCTAGGCCAGGCGCGAGAGATCGTCGCCGCCGTTCGCCCCCATAAGGACACGGCGATGCTCTGCCCAAAAGGGGCACACCTTTACCATGTGCTCCACCGTGTCCTCAGATCTCTGGATGCTTAGAGTTACAAGTGCTAAAACCACCAACCAGCTAGCAGCCATCCAGGCAGTTCTTCAAGAAAAATATCAATTAAAACACACTTCAAGCAATGTGTAATATTTTATCAATGACCAGCAATTGCTGTATATTGGTGGAACACATCTGATAAGGGTGATAACGTTATCGGCGTGTTACGCGATACTGAAGTGTTCTAAAAATTATTGCAACTATCGATACTTTATCGTGGTTTCTTAATTGAGTGACATCACTACGGTTCATGGACGTTTCGAAGTGTCATCATGCATTTGGATCATCGATTTTCGATTGATTCTACTGTGATAATATAAATAATCAATAGAATTTTTAAGAAAAATATACAGAAAATATGTTTGTTTGAAAGTAAGCACAGTATACAAAAATTAAATTAAGAATAACATGGTGAAAATCCCTCCCTTAAGTATAAATAACTTTGGGAACCTATTTATTATGCGTACAGCTAGAGTTCAATTTCCTGCCCCTCGGAGTCTGTGTTATCTAACAGCTAAAACCTAGAAGTCTTTAAGTCAAGAGTGAATAAACAGATTCTTGGCAAGCGTGCTCCATCGTCGGCCACATCACCGCTTACCATCAGGTGATATAGTGATTAAACGCAAACCTATCTATACCTATAAAAAAAAAAAAACATCGTATATCTCACATATGTGCCGAACAGGACTATTTAAAGAATAGCAAGAGCTGTTCAATATCATACCATATTTTTTTATTAAAAAATATTATTTCCAGCAGACACTTAAATTTTATAAATAAATTCTGTTTCACTGAATCCTCACTAGATGGCGCTTATCCAGACGAATACAAATTGCGTAAAAAAACCTTTTAAATATTTTACGTTTCATGTCTATACTAGGGAAGTCCCGCTATTGTCAAACTAATGATACCATCTTTTAAATGTAATTAATTACAGTAGCAAAAACAGTCATATCAGGTGTCAATATCTCCTAATATAAAGTATAAAAATAACGAAGCTGTCTATATTATGGTAATATGATCTATGGTCATAATCTTCGGTTTTGTATGTAAATGTATTCAAAATTACCGTCATTGATATTAAATATGGTATTAAAATAAATTATTGTTATAATTTAGATAAAAATATTTATTTGAGTTAAGTTTAATTATGTGTTATTTTCTATTAATCATTTTTTGTATAAATTATGATTAGAATTTATTAATTTTTATGCTCATATTTTTCTATACCTTAGATGTTATTTAAATAATCATCATCATCATCATCAGCCTTTTAATGTTCCCACTGCTGGGACTCAGGCCTCCTTTCTAGGAGAGGGAATGGGCCATAATCCACCACGCAGGCCCAGTGCGAGTTGGTGAATGTCACATGTCGTCGAATTTTTGGTTCTAAGACATGCCGGTTTCCTCACGATGTTTTCCTTCACCGTTTTGAGAGCAGTGGTGATGAAATAAATTACACAAAGTAATGCGCCTGGCTGGGTTCGAACCCGCGACCTACAACTCGTAAGTCGGGGCCATTACCACTCGGCCACCACTGCTAAATAATAAGTATCAATAATTAGGATTAGGGAATATATTTTTGTAGGTCTGCGACAATGCTAAATATACCATAGTTTGTTACTAAATCTATAAGTCTGCTTTTGTATTTTTGTGGTATATAATAATATTAAACAACTATCACACAACACCGTCTAGTCCCAAGCGAAGCAGAGCTTGTGTTATGGGTACTAGACAACTGATAAACATTGTTACATATTATAGATAAATTACACCCAGACACAGAACAAATGATCATGCTCATCACTTAAACATTTGTCCTGGGTGGGAATCGAACCCACGATTCCGGCACAGCAGTCAGGGCCACTAACCACTAGACCAACAAGCCAGTCAAGACCAACAAGCCAGCCGTCCGGTAACTGTCCGGACCGAGCCCAAGACGTCGACGGCACGCACTGTTCCCGCGCGCCTCAAGGAGTTGTTAGCAACAGCAGGGGCCCAGCTGGGTCGAAGCCTACTGGGGCCAGGGTTATCCGAAAGTAAGCTCGAGCCTTGGCTTGAAGGCTAGACGGAACGGGGTGGGTTTTTAGTCAGAGAAGAGAATAGTCCGACACTATCTCCCGCTTCACCAAAGAACGGGGGTTGCCATTGGATAATTTATGCCCACCGAAAAAAAGTATGAATTTTAATCAATAAACGATTCTATTCATCTAAAATAAATATTTCCCTTCAATATTTTCTGTCCTCAAAAGTATCATTGTCATCTTTCTGCCCTTGTCCCGTTTTGTGCCGGGTTGCCGGGGTGTACTTCACGTTTTTTTTCCTTTCCGTGCTAGTACCACAAGCTCTTAACGCGATCCATTTTAAGATCTGAAACTGAACTGTCATTTTAACACGTTATAATAAGTCCTCTGTACCACAAAATATATAATTATCACCCATCAGGCTATCACTGCCTCTCTTTTCTTTCATTCCTACAATGGTGCGGATAATTTATTAACGTAAATTTCTTATAAAGCTTTGCAAGTAAAGAAGTATCTATTCAAAAACTAAAAACAGTAACAAATTGACTCCAAAACCCATAATCGCTGGGGTCTTTATGTCCATATGTTAGCGGTTAGGGTGTCAACCCCCCGTGATTTTTCCTCGCACCCTCGGTTCCCATGGAGCGCGCGTGGCTCTTTTTGACTTCTGAGGGTTGATAGCCATTATAAACGGATGGGTATAAGTGACCGTGGAGGGTTATATTTCAATTAGGGTTGCTATTTGGGTAAAAGATGACTTTAAGGGTAACGTACCTAAACAGAAAAACAAGCTTTTGATGAAAATCATTTTTTCATAGCAACCTTTTATAGCTTACAGTATACCTATTTAATTAATACTCGTCAAGACGAATCATACGAGCCCAAACTCAATGGGGTTGTGTCGTTTAACTACCAAGTTCCTATAGCCACGTTCCGGTCCCATCATCAGATCAGCTCTTTGTCATAATAATTTTGTATTGTCATCTGATTTACACATGCATACAAAATTTCAGCTCAATCGGTAACCGGGAAGTGAATCAAATTTAATTTACAAGATTTGATTAGAGACAAACATCGGCACAGATGAAACTAAATAAAAGCTTGTAATAAATATGGTACCTTTATAGAATCACTTCTGTCTGTCTGTCTGTCAAGCTTTTTTATCTCGGGAACGCGTAAAGGTATCAAATTGAAATTAAAACCATATACTCAAGATTGCGGTCCCTTGAAGCTGTGAAAAAATAAAACTTTTCTAATCGTTTCACTTGCGTCGAACGCTTCGAGTTGACCTTGCCGCCAATTCTTTTGTTCTGACCACGTGACTGAGCGTTGAGGTGACGTCGTTCCCGTACATTTGAAGCTTTCTACTAGCGTTAACTATTGCAGATCAGCAACTTGGCTAGGAGTACTGATTCTAAACAAACTGTGTTCAGGTTACGCATAAACTAAAAATAATTTTATATAATGATTAGGTGTGGTGCAATTCGTATTAAACTGTATACGTGCGTCACTCTAAAAGGTACAAGCGACATATTGTTTCAACCATTGACGTTTGATATTTCGATAAGGCAAGGATTTAACCTCAACCTACCTCTGAGTTTCGTATAATCTCATGAGGAAAACAACGTAAGTTTCAATGCCAATAAAGTTGGTTTTCATAATACTAATTGACTATTCTAATCGGCAATTTATTCAAACAATTACCTCGTATTTTCCAAGTTGCAAAATTTTATGGAACTTGAGGTGTTCAAATATCCTTGTCCATAGATTTTTAGATTAATTTAAACCTATAAAATGTATATTAATATTCACACTAGTTGTGTAAATATTAATATATATTTTATAGCACATCACACAATGCCCGCGCCGTCTAGTCCCAAGCTAAGCAAAGCTCTGCATTGTTTTAGTTGTGTGACAAATGATAAACATACTTAAATATTTTTTATATATACATATTACCTATAGGTAGATATAAATTACACCCAAACACAGAAAAAACAATTGTGCTCATCCCACAAACATTTGTCCTAGGTGGGAATCAAACCCACGATCTCTGGCATAGCAGTCAGGGCCATTAACTACAAGACTAACGTTAAAGGGTTAATTTATTAAAATAATTATTTAAATACATAATTTACTTATAAATAAGACGTGACAGAAAGTAAGCGCTTCCTCTCACAACTGATATAATATTATTATTATTGAAACAACGTGTAACGTGAAATGCGCAAAACCTCAGACACCCCAAATGATTTTTAATTTAGAAGACCTAATTCTGTGAAAAAAAAAACATTTAAAAAAAATTGAAGGTTTTATGAGCAGTTTTAGTTTGTTTGAAATTCGTATCTGCATTGAAATAAGACCTTTTATTATCCCGCGTATGAGAAAATTTTATTGGACTACATCCATTTGTGTTTGTTTACCTATTTGGGCGGGTTTGCGCACATGATGGCTATTAATAAATAGACAGGGCAACATTTTTAATGAAGATTTTTTTGAAAAATGTAACCTATATCAAAAAGTGGTTTAATTGATTCTGCTCGTTATTCTGATCAAACTATTTTCAGGTTTTGCGCATCTAATGTTACACGTTGTATAATATTTATGTACATATATTTTTCGATATTAGAAATATTTACGGGCTCGGTGTCACTCTCAATGATAGGGTTAGGAACGAACACATTCGGGGAAATTTTACGATCCACCCAATTGGAGAAAAACTCAGTGAGACGAGACTCAGATGGTATGGTCACGTAATGAGAAGATCTGAAGAACATACGACTAGGCCAGTCCTACACATGAATACTGGTCCGAAAAACCGTGGTAGACCCCTTCTCACTTTTTTTTTCGGTGGGCAAAAATCTTCCAATGACAACCCCCGCTCTTGGGTGGAGCGGGAGACAGTGTCAGACTGTTACAGATTAAAAACCCACCCCGTTCCTTCTAGCCTCCATACCGGGGGTCGAGTTCCTTTTCAGATAACCCTGGCCCCAGACCCCTTCTCACTTGGATGTCTATAACTAGCAATGACCTAAAGAAAGCCGAAGTAAATGACTCGACCACCCAGAACCGAAATGTCTGGCGAAAAATGACGAGGAGAGCCGACCCCAAATGATATGGGAAATGGCTAGTCAAAGAGATATTTATTCCCATTCAACTAGTAGGGACTTTCATCTCTGTTTGTGCAGGTTTTTTCGAAAGAGTCACTTCCCTGGAACGCAAAAAGCTACTCAAAGTACACGGAAGGGTTTTAGTGAGTATAAAACTGATAATGATGACCTGTACACAATATAGGACTTAGCAGCGAACGGTGTGGCGAGCGGGGCTGCATTGGTAAGCGGGCACGTGGCTATGAGCAGCGTCTCGTGGTGCGCTTCAAACATTTTCATACTTTTGATCTTACCGCTCGCCGCCCCGTGCTTAGCTACCGCTCATTGTGGCAAGGTTGTGAATGGACCATAAAACTCCCTCTCACTCCACCCAAAGCGGGAGAAGTTATTTGGTGATTAACCGGCTAAAAAGAAATCTGCTATTATCCCTCCTCCCCATTCTAAAATACATACAAGTGCTTAGAAACTAGATACTATAAATTTACATATTAATCTTTTGATGAATTGATTTGATTGAAACGGCACGAACTATTTAAAAAAAAACTAATTTAAATTTTTATTCCTTACTGTTTTGAATAAACACACGTGTCGTCTTAATATTTTTGGAATGAATATATTTCATTAATTATGGTTTGATATGTGTAAGACTAAGATTAGGATAACACATGCCATTCATTACCGCCGATAATGATAATAAAATTAATTTATTTAATCACTGCGTCCATATTATGATTAAGGTCCTTAATCCTATTTAGTGACAAAAAACGTTGACTTTCTGAAGCCTACTCAGCCTACTCCTCGGTAACGGCTGGGCTAAATAATTATAAAACACTTTTGCTAAGCTTTTGCCCGCGACTTCGGCCGCGTAGGTACATAAAATTTGACTGGCCGTTGGTCTAGTGGTTAGTGACCCTGACTGCTATGCCGGAGGTCGTGGGTTCGATTCCCACCCAGGACAAATGTTTGTGTGATGAGCATAATCATTTGTTCTGTGTCTGGGTGTAATTTATCTATAATATGTATGTATTTAGAAATATATAAGTATGTTTATCAGTTGTCTAGTACCCATAACACAAGCTCTGCTTAGCTTGGGACTAGACGGCGTTGTGTGATAGTTGTGGAATATTATATTATAAAATATAGCTTATCACTCAGAAAAAAAGCAGCATTCTATCGGTGAAAAAAATTTTAGCAATCGGACCAATACTTCCAGAGATTACCACCCACAAACAAAACAACATAAAAACAAACTTTACCACTTTATTATATTAGTGTAGATTATATTAGGATCGATCACTGTGGCGACACTTGGGGGCGGCCATGTCCAACAGTGGATGTCTGCCGTCTGAAATGATGATGATGATGATATTATCAACATATGTTTTTTTTCGTACGACTAATACTTTTGCAAAAAAGAAAAAAATAAGAGCATGACAATTTTTCGCTTGTTTTTCCTACTCCTTTTAAACGACTTTGATTTTTAGAAAAATGTTTACATAACAAATTTGCTGGTTAAGCGTTCTTCAGAATGTACACAGCATAAGTAAATCAATCAATATTTCGCAAAGAAAATGGTCTTAAAGTTCAGCGAGGCTCAATGCGTGCAGGCGGCAGTACGAGCATGTGTGCATTTTAATTCATGAATCCCCAAGCGACCACCGGTGGCCGCGCATCTATTGTCTTACTATTGTGTCTCTAATTGACGGTATCTGAAGGGTTAACTCCGCCCAACAGGCCTAGTCAAGTTACGACCGTTACGTCATCTCAACGCTCAGTCACGTGGTCAGAACAAAGGAATCGGAGGCGTGCTTAACTTGAGTCGTTCTTTTTTTTATTGTCGATATGCTCGCGCTTGACCGCCATCTCACTTGATGGAAAGCGACGATGCGGTCGAGAATGGAACGCGCCTTTTCACTCTCGACTTAAAGATTCCCGGGTAGTAGCTATGAGGAAACACAGACTCTGGCAAGGAATTTCACTCCTTAGCTGCACGCACAATATATGTGTTCCCAAAACGTTTTGTGCGTGTAGGTGGGACATTCACCATGTACAGTTCGACGCAAGAGAATCTTAAAAAAATAACTTGGCTGGAGGGGCGAATGTTCAAGGGACTATAGGCCTTAAACGTTGACCTGTTTGTAAATCATTTGACGTTTAGCGCTCCAAGATCAACTACATTAATTAATAGAGTGTGTTGAGGTAATTTATGTGTTTTTTAAATATAATTTGAAATTCAAATGAATACCTATTAATGATTGGTATCTCGATTTCGCGACTCCTGCGCACGTTCAGTCATCCAATCGCCATCGATCCTACTTCGTTATGGATATGTTAACCTTCTTGATCGTAAACTCGTAATAGATTATAAATAACCAAACAGGTAACAACTGTGAACTGTGTTTCATCGTCTTCTTCAGTTCTTGATAAACATTTTTCTTTCTTTCTTATTTATTTCTGACTTCTTTTTCTTGTTTACAATAGAATAGAAAATAATATTTTACAAACTTTTATTTTGTTTCACCTATCCCGATGTTTGTCTGTCATCAAATCTTGTAAATTAAAGACCCATCTTCCCAGTTACCGAGCTGAAATTTTTCATGCATGTGTAAATCAGATGACAATGCAAAATTATTATGACAAGGAGCTGATTTAATGATGGAACTGGAAGGTGGCTATAGGAACTTGGTGGTTAAACGATGCAACCCCATCGAGTTTGGGCTCGTATGATTTGTATGAGCTATAAAAGCTTGCTATGAAAAAATGATTTTCATTATAAGCTTGTTTATTTGTTTAGACATTAGGTACATAACCAAAATTATATATAAATATAATAGGATCAAGGAACATTCTGCAATTTAGCAATTTTTTTTGGACTGATCGGCATTAGACTAATCAAAAATGCCTGCAAATGGTCTATTTGAAATAAATGCTTTGATTTTGATTTTTTGCCTTCTTTCTTTCTGATTCTTTCAAGTTATGTACTTACTGTTTGGTTTCTAGTCTAATTGGATATAGTTGAGTAGCAACTACCCTTCTAAATTTATGGTTGCCGAATGGTTCAAGTTCTCGGTCTGTAGCCAATTTACCGCCATTGTCATGAGACAATGTCAAACATCATCATCATCATTTCAGCCAACATACGTCCACCGTTGGACATAGACCTCCCCAAAGCGTCGTCACAACGAACGATCCTGTGCGTCTCGCATCCATCGGTTTCCTGCAACATTCACTAGGTCATCAGTCCACCTTGTTGGAGGCCTTCCAACGCTGCGTCTTCCGGTACGCGGTCGCTGTAATCTCAGTCGCTCAATCATACCAAGTTTTTTTTGTTTATCAGTTTTTGTTTACAAACTAAAACCACTCCTTTGCTCCTTCAGTTACCATTTGGGTTCTGGAAGTTGACCCATGGCCCTACTGGGCCCTGACAATTTTGCTGACATCTCTCTGAGGCGCTCATGGAACACAACGCGACCATCATACTGTTAAGAATATAGTAAATTGATTATACTTATAATCAATTTACCTGGAAGGAAAATGCAATCTATAATCAGAGAGGATCTACCATTTATTAACTGTTACTATCTATCAATTAATCGCAAAAGAGATTGCTAACAAAATTCAACCTTAAATAATTTTAATGACGGCACGGTTAGCGCAGTGGTTGAGCGATTGACTGCTGCGTTACGTGTTGCAGGTTCGAATCCCGCACGGAACAAATGTTTATATGGCTTTCAGATAGGAATTTCGGGTCTGGGTGTCTTGTGTATATGAGTTTACATGTTTGTGAACGCACTTATGATACAGGAGTAATTTTTTTTTTCTTCCACAACTATCACGCAACGCCGTCTAGTCCCAAGCTAAGCAGAGCTTGTGTTATGGGTACTAGACAACTGATAAACAAACTTATACATTTCTAAATACATACATAATATAGTTAGATACATAAATTACACCCAGACACGGAACAAATGATCGTGCTCATCACATAAACATTTGTCCTGAGTGGGAATCGAACCCACGACCACCGGCATAGCAGCCAGGGCCACTAACCACTAGACCAAGAGACCAGTCAATTCTCATTGTGGTGCAACTTTTTTTTTTAAATAAAAAACAAAATTACATTTTTTTTTTAAATATCGTATATACCTATCGATCGAAGCGATAAGGATAAACATTCCGGCTTATATAACCATCAGCGATGTTTCTATCCTAATTAAAATAACAAAATTATTCCCGATAAGAAATTTTATTCCACTGAATTTCAGTATCTTGATAAAAAATTAAGCAAGCCACTGATAATCCTTATCGATGTCGGATTAAAATCGCCAGGCTGCCCGATAGCGATCTATTGATAACGGCGTGCCGATAAACGCACACATATGCGCTCTAGATAGGCTACTAGGTGTACACCTGCAGGGGAATGTGGAATTTGGTTAACGAAATACTGCAATACTTGAAAAAATAGAGTTATGGGCCATTAGGTATTTATAGCTTAACTCTTTTTTTACTTGTGAAAATTTCCAAGTAACAGGAGCGTGAGGGAGTGTCAGACTATTTATTTATTTATTAGGAGAACCAACAGCTATAATCAGAGGATAACAACGGTATAAGAAACATACAGCCAATTATTTATCGCTTACCATCATGTGAGATAGCGGTCAAAAACGAACCTTTCAATAAACTGATATTAAAAATAAATAGATAAACTGATATGAAAAATAAAAAAATCTATTTTACAATCTAAAATAAACCGTTAAAGAGACGGTAAGTAACTTCAGCCCTTTAACGGTAACCGTAAATGTATAGGGTGTAGAAAAACATGAGGAATGTTTCGGCATGTCCTAAAACTAAAAATTCGAAGACATGTGACATTCACCAACCCGCACTGGGCCCACGTGGTGGATAACAGCCCTTATCCTCTCCGAGAGAGGTGGCCTGAGTCCTAGCAGTGGGAACATTGAAAAGGATGATGATGATGATGGTGGTAGGGTGCTCCATCCTTCTTTCTCACTCGCACGCTTTTTTTTTTGAGGGGTAAAAATCATCCAAATGACATCCCCCGCCCTTGACCGGAGTGGAAGATAGAGTTACTTACTTACTTAAAAACCCACACCGTCCCTTCTTGCCTGATAACCCTGGCCCAGCAGGCTCAATCACACACGCTTGACATTTCCACAAGATCCAGAATGCCATGGATGTATACCCTTAGTAAACACACAACACCCATGTAATTTGATCAATATCTCGTCCCGTAATCGCTTGAGCCCAGTTTATCGATAGCTGCCTGATCGATCATTTCCAGATATACATTTAGATAACGAATTTAATCGATTACAGGGAGATTTATAATTTTTCTAGCCTTAGAAATTCCGGGTTGAGGTGATTTAGGGCGTTTCTGTTTTAATATTTTGTTTATGGTAGATTATAATGTTTTGGAAGGGTTGATATTTTTATTTATTTTTTTGTTGCCATGTAGGTATAATACTCGCTATCGAGTATTATAGCTGCATGCATATATCGTCGCCCTCCCCGCTAGCTGTCGTATCTCACAAACTAGCGTATCTGCACTGATATTACCTACGTGTTCATGACATTATTTCGAATAAGTTGTCTCTAATCGTCGTATCTGTGTCGTTTACC
Organism: Mythimna lalbum; assembly: GCA_949319445.1. Classification (NCBI taxonomy): domain Eukaryota; kingdom Metazoa; phylum Arthropoda; class Insecta; order Lepidoptera; family Noctuidae; genus Mythimna; species Mythimna lalbum. The sequence continues at coordinate 3,411,106 of OX439349.1, read as the reverse complement.
GTTTAGAAGATAATCACATATTTTGTTTTGCGTTAGTGCAGAAGAAGGGCAAAAATATTCTCACTACCTTCGTACCTTAGGGCTTTAGGGCCGCTACTAACTTAAAGGATAAGCCAAGATCAATATAAAAAATATTAATTCATGAATAATGCTACAGCTAACGCAATTACAGAAAGATGATTTTAACATCCAACCGAAAAACGGTCGCCCTGGAAAAATAGAAATTGCTAGTTACGACAGTTAGCGGGGAAGGTGACTATATATGGTACCTACATATATGGAGATACATTTTTACGTTTTACTATTCTTACGTAGTCATAATTTAAACATAAGTACCTAGTGAAGTATTTATTAGATATCGGTAACAAGTTTTATAAGCACTTATATTATAAAAAACTTTTTACAAAAAAAAATAAACCGACTTCAAAAAGTACAAAATAACTTTAATTTCGGAAGTCGGTGTTTCAATAGATACCTAATCTTGTCTCTTCGTTATTTAACACCGACTTCCAAAATTAAAGTTATTTTGTACTTTTTGAAGTCGGTTTAATTTTTTTTTTGTAAAAAGTTTTTTATTTTTCACTTTTTAGTTATGGTAGCACCACTAAAAAGTACCTACCCTTCAGCTAAACATAAATTACCTTATAGCCAGAGTGCATCTCATAACGATTCTTATAATCCCAAATACGGTTATATTACATGAATTTACCCCCTCCCCCTTTCCCCTCCCCATTTTCTTTCAGTCAGTCATCGACTACACGTATAAACAAAGCAATTTTACTTGTTACGACTATTCTGCTATGATTCTATGAGGAGTTCTGTTCCATATCTTCGAAGTTCATGATCAGATCAGAACAATATTTCTATGGGACCAACTTGGAAGTATAAACTTTCAAACAAAAAAAAAATTTTCAAAATCGGTCCACAATTGACCGAAATATCGGTGAACATACATACAAAAAAAAAAAAATAAACATACATTCAGCCGAACATAGAACCTCCTCCTTTTCGAAGTCGGTTAAAAAGGTAAAGCTCTTTTTTTGTAAGTAGTTTGTTTGTAAGTAGTGTAAGTACTGGTCCGATTGCAAAAATTTTTTTCACCGACTGAAAGCTGCTTTATTTTTGAATGACATAGGCTATATTTTATGTACATTGGCAAAAGCTAATTTAAAAAAAAAGATTATAATGATTCCCAATTATGGGGTATGCGAAACAAGCTGTAGATCCACATACCTACGTTGGAAAGAGGACGAATGCTATGTCTAGTCTGGGCAACTGTCCGATAGTATAAGCTTTTGAATTTTTAGTTCCTATGACACGTCACAGATGTCACCAGTATCTTGAGGGCCAGAATTGAGTTGGCATTAAAATCATAAGTTTGTAAACGTGGTAAACCTTTACAAATAAAATAATATTACAATAAAATAAAAGTCAATTTTGTGTAAGTATGTGTGTGTGTTAAAAGTATGCCTGAATGTGCGTAATCAGGTATTATATATATATAAAAATATATACAGAGATATTTGAAGGCCAGTCGCTCGATTATTATTTAATTTTATGCTCTATTAATTAACTAAATTAACTACATTATAACTTCTATTTAAATAAGAAAACCAGAATTTGCATTAGTTATCTACCATTTATTGGTCAAAAATAAATCTGAATAGCCCGTAAAACTAAATTAAATAAATTTTAAGACATTATAACAAAGTAACACAAAAAAAGAAATCTACAATCTTTTTAATCCGATCTTAATCTGAAACCTTTTTTGAGAACAACGCCATCTCGTGTCTTTTGTCAAAAACAAAAGAAGAGTGACCACATCTTCATCCCACGGGTACAGGACACATGTAGGAGCGTAGCTAGCGGCAAGGGCGAAGTGGGCCGTCGCCCACGGCCCCACACCCAAAGGGACTTCACGTGTGCGAACGAACAAGGGTAATCAATTTACTAGTTTTTGCCCGCAGTTTCACCCGCGTACATACAATATAGCCTATGTTAATCAGTAATAAAGCAGCTTTCTTTAGGTGAAAAAAATTTATCCATCATCCTCCTCAATCATCGTTTAAACTAGATGAAACTATCTACTTTAAACTGACTAAAAACAAAGTTGAAGTGTTTTTTTAAAACCTGTTTGCAAAATAAATATCATTTATCTTTTAATCGGACCAGTTCTTTCAGATAACCTCCTACAAAAAAAAATAACAAGCTTTATAATATTAGTGTAGAAGTGTGGATAGGCTCGCGTTTGACCACTATTTAACCTAATGGTAAACGACGATGTGGTCAAACACAGAGTTGTGACAGTCGCTGACGTTTTATTTTTTCTGATTAATGAAAGAAAAAGGCCTCGCTGATTCACCTTCAGGTCGTGGGCTCGTGGGACTCTTTGGATCGAGACCGCGGTCCCACGTCAAAATTAGTCCATTTACGCCTCTGAACACATGTTGCTACATAAATCGCTTTCGAGTGATAAGATCTAACTGTTTATCAATCTGAGGGTCAATAAATTTAGGCTATCTAGGTTAACGATCAAACCTGATGAGCTAAAGTTAAGTTTAATTGAGCTTGCATGAAATGTGCGTGGTTTGAAGGGTGATTAGAAGATTTTTTTTCAAAGTAATTAAATTATGGTAAAATTGCTGTATGTAAAGGATAGTAGAAAATCGAAATAGCTACGTGGTCCTGGAACGCAACGGGTAACTGAAAGCGTACAGGTGGCTTTTAGTCAGTCAAGGCTGAAACTCCCCCTCGATATGCCCAGAGCGGGAGGAGTTATTTCATTTTTCTCGATAGAAACAAATACACTTTCTTTAAAATGTTAGCTCTTTACCGCCTATGATTTATGAGATACAGTCCGTTACAGGCGGACAGACAGATGGATGGACGGTCGCAGAGGAGGATTATTAAAAGGGTCATTTTAGTGATTTGAAGGTCCCCTTTCGGGTACGGAACCCTTACAATGGGCCCTAGTATTACTTAGTCCATTTTGGGTATGGAATTTAAGGGTCCTTTTCCTGTCACGCGTATTCTATCCCGCACGCGGGTCTCGTCCGCATCCGGGTGATAGCACGCTCTGGGTTACACGCAGGACAAAGATTTCGTTTACTGCTGCAGTGTCGTGCTTGTCGCCAGTTTTTCATTTTTGTTTGCGATATATGCGGACTATAAGCATGCGTGCAACCCGCTTCATAGTTAAAACAACACTGAAGGCAGAAGATCATCGCCCGCATCTGGCGCGCACGTGGGCTGCGCGCCCGCAGCCAATCTATAAGGTAAAACATGTATCAAATGATAGGGTGCGGGCAGTCCGCATGCGGACGAGAACCACGTGCGGGCTACAATACGCGTGACAGGAAAAGGGCCCTAAGATGATTTGACAAATCCGCGTTTAAGAAAAGTCTACACAAATAGCAACAAAGTGGCTCCTTTAGTTTACTTTTTAACCGACTTCGAAAAGGAGGAGGTTCTATGTTCGGCTGAATGTATGTTTTTTTTTTTTTTGTATGTATGTTCACCGATATTTCAGTCAATTATGGACCGAATTTGAAAATTTTTTTTTTGGTTGAAAGGTTATGCTTCCAAGTTGGTCCCATAGAAATATTGTTATGATCTGATCATGAACTTCGAAGATATAGAACAGAACTCCTCATAGAATCATAGCAGAATTGTCGTAACAAGTAAAATTGCTTTGTTTATACGTGTAGTCGATGACTGACTGAAAGAAAAGAGGGAGGGGAAAGGGGGAGGGGGTAAATTCATGTAATATAACCGTATTTGTAATAATAATCGTTATGAGATGCACTCTGGCTATAAGGTAATTTATGTTTAGCTGAAGCTGGTAGGTACTTTTTAGTGGTGCTACCATAACTAAAAAGTAAAAAATAAAAAACTTGTTACAAAAAAAATTAAACCGACTTCAAAAAGTACAAAATAACTTTAATTTCGGAAGTCGGTGTTAAATAACGAAGAGACAAGATTAGGTATCTATTATAGAAACACCGACTTCCGAAATTAAAGTTATTTTGTACTTTTTGAAGTCGGTTTAATTTTTTTTGTAAAAAGTTTTTTATTGTTCTATGAAGCAGACACAAGAACACATTGTAATATGAGCCTTTACAAATATGTGGGGGCCAGATATCATCAGTGAGAGCGAGGATAAAATAATGTCAGTATGGTGTGGTTATGAAGACATTAGTGGGCCGTGGTGATTCTTGGAGCCACCTGGGTCTGATGGCCGCAGCATCAGCAAGTTTCAGAAGTTTTGAACCTTGTTTGTTTGCTGAAAACCAGATTTATTTATTTATACACAGTTTTGTACATTTGCATATTAAGAGACTTTGGAAATGAACTATAAATTTCATTGACAAGTTAGCAATGGGCCCCAAACTAGGCAAGGCCTGTGTCTTGGTGATCCAATAATTATGAAGAGTTAACAAGATAATCTAGCCAGCTAGCGATACGTATAAATTTTTACAATAAAAAAAAAAACATTTGTAATTGAGGTTTCAAAAGAGTTGCAGTGTTTAGAAAATGCCTAAGGGCCTTTACCCACAGCGAATTTTGTAGCGATGCTGTGGCGCGTTCCCATCGATATCGTCGCGATGCTGTAGCGTGTTGGCATTTTTTCTATAGCGCTTGCAAATGCGGATATCGCGCGTTAGTAGTGATGCTGTCACGCTCGGTCCGGACTAGTGATGTGCCATTGCCGGCAATATTGCTGTGAAGTGGGAATATTGGTGGGAATATTGGCCGAAGTATGAACATTGGTTGCAATATTGCCAGCAATATTCCCATATTGCCGGCAACGGCACATCTCTAGTCCAGTCGGTTATCCTGCGCAGATTACCCTGCGTGTTTCCCACCCCCCATAATAGATAGATAGATACGAGTATATTCTTTACTGTACTACCAATAATAAAATTACAATAGGAACATAAAATTAATAAGACATCACAATAGGCGGTCTTATCGCTAAAAGCGATTTACTACAGACAATCTTTGTATGTAAGTATTTGACAGAAAAGGAGAAAAGTATACGCAGGTAGTTCGTGGTAATGCATCGCTAATTAATTCAATTAACTATACTTAAAATAAAGTAGAAGTTTTTAGTTGTGCGCGCATCACGTAGATAAAATGTATAAAATCGATGTAGATAACTTTTATACATAAAAATTGTGTGTAACTTGATGTATTGTTTAGGCTTTGTTCCATCCGGAGGACACGGTGGAGCACACAGTCGAGGTGTGCCCTGTCTGGGCGGAGCATCGCCGTGCCCTCGTGGGGGCGATCGGCGGCGGAGACCTCTCGCTAGGCCATGGTCCGGAGCGAGGAGGAATGGCAGGCGGTCGCCTCCTTCTGCGAAGCAGTAATGCTAGTAAAGGAGGAGGCCGACCGCATCAGGCTACGGCACCCTCGCCGCCGCCGCCGAGATTCCGATCCCGATTTCCGGCCACCGTAGACGCGGGCTCGCGGATGGCGAGCCATGGGTACCTCGCTGTCCGATCGTCCGGTAATGGACCAAGTCCAAGACGTCGACGGCGCGCACTGTTCCCGCACGCCTCAAGGAGTTGTCAGCAGCAGGAGGGGCCCAGCTGGGTCGAAGCCTACTGGGGCCAGGGTTGTCTGAAAGGGAGCTCGTGCCCCGGTATGAAGGCTAGAAGGAACGGGATGGGGTTTTTAGTCAGTAAAAGTCTGACACTATCTCCCGGTCCACCCAAGTGCGGGTTTTGTCATAAGATGATTTGCCCCATCGAAAAAAAAAGGCTTTGTTCCATCTTTTATGGCCATGTTTAGTTTATGTTTGTGTTATTTAAATATTAATAATGTTTGTACTCAATCTTAAAAGAATGTATACTAACCTGCATTGGATAATTGTTTACTCTCGGAAGGGACGCCAATTTGTCACTCACGGTGGTTGCTGCAAATCAGCACTGTAGATTGCTGGATTCGTCCAGCGTCACAGTATAAGCTGAGCAACGGCGTATTCTTGCCTTGATGCGACGCACAATTTGAATGTATTTATATTGTATCTGTTTTATTTTTGCTTTTCTTTTATTTTTGTTTATTATTTGGTGTTTGTCTCTGTCAGGCACGTGTCTGCCGGTGTCGCATAGACTATAATAAATTAAATTATATTGTTTTAATAGACAACTCAGGAGCTGAGTTGTCTATGGTTCAAGCAAGTTAAGCCTGGTTCACACGTGTTCTCATAGGGCAACTAACTTATTGTTTTAATTTGTTATTATTTTTTGTTTTTTGAAAATTATTTGTGTGTCTATACGGGCAGAATAAACATGTTTCTTTTTTTTTCCGTCTCAATCGGTTGACTATATCGAAAGATATGCTTACATTCATTGACTGTTAGGCGGTACGAAGTTCGCCGAGTCAGCTAGTTCATTCTATAAATCAATGTAGTCTTGTTCCTACCGAATCCAAACACTGCATAACAAGTAAATAACACAAATATAACACAATGATTAGATATCGACACATGTAATGTGTGCTAACGATTGCTGTAGCTGGCATCGTGATAACAGCTGATAACAATTGCTATCAGCAGATCGCTTGCTACCGATGTCACGATTACATTTAACGATTTAACGATATTCAATAAAAAAATACCACTTCATATTATGTAGGTACTGTTATCGGAATGGATTGTTAAAAAAAAAAAATTAAAAAAATGTGGAGATATTGATCAATGTCATCGGATAGTCTAATTGTCTCGATAAATTGTATATTATAATAAAATTTGTGCCAAATTATTATCATTGAAATAAGGTTCTTAAGGAAACTATTCAAAAACTTCTCCCGCTCCGATCTAGAGCGGGAGGGCGTGTCATACTTTATTGACTAAAACCCAACCCTAAGTTCGTTCTTTGCTTTCCAAGCTGTTAGTTGCTAAGGAAAACCTTGGGTCCTGGAAAACCCTTCGCTTTCGGAAGCCAACCCATGGCCCCTGTAGGCTTTGGTCTTACTGGACCCTTACGCGGTTTTGCTGTCAACTCTATGAGGCGCACTTGCCAAATCATTAGCAATATATTTCTGACCCCCTCATGATTGGGCACGCTATAATCATGGTGACAAACCGTCTTTGAGGAATGGATAGAGAGGCGTCACAGCGTCCTCACCTCCTGCATGACTTAGGCTTTCACCGGACAATGTAGACGTGGACTTGCGTTTGTTGAGCAACGGGTGGCTTCCTGTCCGACTTTCCGGTAACCGTTCAGCCCCCCTAGCCAAGTTACAACCGTTTCGCTTGCGTCGAACGCTTAGAGTTAAGACCTTGCCGCCAATTCTTTTGTTCTGACCACGTGATTGAGCTTTGAGGCGACGTCGTTCCCGTACATTTGAAGAACTAGCGTTAACTATCGCAGATTAGCAACTTGGCTAGGGGTACAGATCGACCTCGAGTTGTCAACGGCGGGTAGTTTTCCACGCGCGCCCCAAGAAGATGTGAGTAAAACCGTAGGACCCAGCAGGGTCGAAGCCTATTGTAACCATGGGTTGTGCGAAAGAGAACCCCTGGGCCCTGAAAAGAAGGCCAAGAACATAGGTGTGGGCTTTAACCAGTAAAAGTCTGACACTGACATTGGATGATTTCCCATCATAACCCCTCGAGCCGCGTCTGGGCCCGCGTGGTGGATGACGGCCCATTCCCAAAAAGGAGGCCTGATTCCCAGTAGTGGGAACATTAAAAAGGCTGATGCTGAACCCCTCGAGCACCGATTTTTCCAGGTCATTAACCCCCTAGCACTCGAGGGGTAAAAGCCCTGTCATTATTTTACTAAATGAAACTTTACTGGCGAATTTGCCATACTCCAAAGCCAAAGATTAGTGCCACTATCTCACGATACCAGTACCGTTAATTTAAAAGTCAAAGTGACGTAGATGATCAGGATCAGATTTCAGCGTCGGCTAATATTCGTGCAGTATCTGTGAGTAATGGCGGCTGGGATGCTGCGGAGATAAATACATTCTCACGTCGAGTTCTGCGCACGATTGCCTATCTCAGATTATGCGCTGGCGCATCTTAGGTAGGTAATAATTAGGTGAATTAATTTATTGTTTGAAAAAAGGTGTTTTTTAAGTTGAAATCTGAGGATTTCGAATTTATTTTGAGATTAGATTAAATGTTTTGTACTCCCTCTTGCTCCACTTAAAGCGGTGAAAAAATGTGTTTTTGCATTGAAGTTAAAACTGATTTCGGATTTATGTTTAGACGAGATCACATGTCTGATATTCCCTCTCGCTTCATCCAAAGCGGGAGAAGATATTCGTTGTTTTTCCACTAAGCAAAAAATCTAAATTAAATAGGGAAAACAATATTATTTCGTTTGTTTAAAATACCTAAGGCGTTAAGTCCGCCTTTGTACCTTTGTGTGCATAAAGCATCCATCTATATATATAAAAATCAATGCCACTTTTCGTTGTTATTTTATAACTCAAGAACGGGCTCACTTATCCAAACCAAATTTTTAGGCTTTGTTCGGACTATTTAGTAGATAGTTTGTGTGAAGTTTGGTAGGGTAGAGTAGGGTATAGTAGGGTAGAGTAGAGTAGTATAGAGTAGTGTAGTGTAGAGTAGTGTAGAGTAGTGTAGGGTAGAGTAGGGTAGAGTAGGGTATAGTAGGGTAGAGTAGGGTAGAGTAGGGTAGAGTAGGGTAGAGTTGGGTAGAGTAGGGTAGAGTATGGTTGAGTAGGTTAGAGTAGGGTATAGTAGGATAGAGTAGGGTAGAGTAGGGAAGAGCGCGAGCGAAGCCGTGCGGGCAAAAGCTAGTAAGTACTAATATAAATGGGAAAGTGTGTATGTGTCTGCTTGTCCGTTTTTCACGGCAAAACGGAGTGACGAATTGACGTGTTTATTCAAGTGGAGATAGTTGAAGAGATGGAGAGTGACATAGGCTACTCTTTGTCTCTTTCTTACCCTCCACTTCCCGGGGAACCGTGTTACCCCAAATTTAACGCGAGCGAAGCCGCGAGCAAAAGCTAGTTAATAAATAAATAACGATATTAACAGAGCCATACTTATACCGCAAGAGGCCTCTCAGGATGCGCAAACACACAATCATCAGGAAAACGAGAGAAAAGGTCGGTCACAGCTCGCCTTCCAGCAGCGATAATCTACGATACGTCCATGCGGCCATCACGCATTACCTGTCTCCCTTACTCCTACTAAAACGATCCTCTATCTCTCTTCAGCTTATCGGCTAGCTACGAAATTAAAAATATAAAATAATGAGTATCGTTATCAGTGGCCTGTTATCAAACAGCATCCGTCAGCGTATCGGAGATGATAAAGTCACATCTGTTCTGTCAATGTTCCATGATTTCTGTTCTATTTGTGATTATGGCTTGTTTTGCACTCGGGTCCGTAATCTCTGATGTTTTAAGGTAATTTATTTATATTTCTACTTTCTAATTTTCTGAGAATTCGTCGTTGTAGATGAACTTGTCTGCAAATTTTATGAATGTACCTACTAGCAGTTCCAACAAATGTTGTCGTCTCAGTACCCCTAGTCAAGTTGCTTATCTGCAATAGTTAACGCTAGCAGAAAGTTTCAAATGTACGGGAATGACGTCGCCTCAACGCTCAGTCACGTGGTCAGAACAAAAGAATTGGCGGCAAGATTAACTCGAAGCGTTCGAAGCAAGCGAAACGGTTGCAACTTGGCAAGGGGGGAGGGGGGGTGTAGATAAAAGATTAGAACCCAATTGCAGCGGTGGAGTAACGACCCCAACTCTGCTGGGGTCACCATACCATAATATCTCATTTTATTTTTAAATAGTCCAGGGACCTACTCAAATACACACACAGTTTCATCCAAGTCAATCAAGCCGTTTAGGAGTAGATTGGTGACACACTCTTTAACACTGCAGATCACTTAAAGTCCATTACCCAGCACCATATCTTGTGAAGCTCAATAAAATTTCGATGCATGGATTAGGATGGCATATGGGTAGACCATCCTGGAATACCACATAGGTCAAGAGTATTCACTAATCTATTCAGATTACTTCTAGCCGTCGTCGGCCATATCATCGCTTTCCATCAGGTAAGACAATGGTCAATCGCGGGTCAGGAAAAAAAAACAGCGTGATCTGTCATTTTGACCTTATTTATTGAGCGGGAGAGTGTCAGACTTTTACAGACTCTTTGGAATTATCCCGCAGTTTTGACACTTTGACCTTATAAACTTCTGGTATAACTTATATTATAAATCCGAGTTCCAATTAGGTAACTTAAAGGCTAGAGTGAATAGGATCCTAATAAACTAGAGCACCTTACCATCAAAGATTGCTTCATTGCTTACCATCAGGTAGGATCGCAATCAAGCATTGGTTTATGTTAGTAAAAAAGAGAAACATTTCTTCTCAACTTTTCTAAGCTTTATAAGGGTTCAGTGTTAAAACCATAATTAATTGATAAATGATATTTACTTTGCAATTACGTTTTAAAAAAACACTGTCACTTTTTTATGGTGGGGAAAATCTTCCAATGACAATCCCCGCTCCTGGGCGGAGCGGGAGATAGTGTCAGACTCTTACTGACTAAAAACCCACCCCGTTCCTTCATGCCTTCATACTGGAGCTCGAGCTACCTTTCAGACTAACCCTGGCCCCAGTAGGCTTCGACCTAGCTGAGTCCCTGCTGCTGACAGCTCCTTGAGCTCCTCCAACACTGGCACGTCATTTTTTTTCGTCAGTTTAAACTAGATGAGACCCGACGTAAGACAAACACTGTATCTGTTACTAGTATCAAAACTAACTCCATCTACAACAAAATAGACCATCTTTATTCCTATACATTGAAATATTAACGTTATCACCAAAAAATATTTTCATCAACACACAAAAAATACAAGTTTGTGAATATAATCGACCCTTAACTGTTGCTTCTTAATCTTACCGTGATAACCGTTGAACCGAGATAAACCATTCGTCTGATAATCAAAGATACCGGCACGTTACCGTGTTATGATCATTCTGGATACATCTATGGAGAGTCACGTGGGTTTAAACAGGGTAGAAAAGATGACAGGAGCTCTTTTAAGTATAGACAGGAGCTGGAAGAAAGATCATCATCAACATTTCAGCTGAAAGACGTCCTCTGTTTGACATAGACCTCATCATCATTTCAGCTGAAAGACGTCCTCTGTTGGACATAGAGCTACACAGTGTCGCCATAATGACCGGTCCTGTGCGTCTCGCATCCATCAGATTCCCGCGACCCTCACCAGGTCATCCGTCCACCTTGTGTGAGTGCGTTTTCCGGTACGTGGTCGCCATTCCAGAACCTTTCGTCCCCATCGACCATCTGTTCTGCGAGCAATGTGCCTTGCCCACTGCCACTTAAGTTTGGTGATTCTTTGGGCTATGTCTGAAACTTTGGTTCTACTGCGGATATCTTCATTTCTGTGTGTATGTGATCATGAAAGGAAACTCCGAGCCCTTTCAGATACCAGCAGGAGAATCAAGTTTACCGACATAGCCCAATAAGAAAAACTCATTCTTGCAACGCAAATTGACGCGAATGGTGTTCTTCTTAATTCATGAATCCCCAAGCGACCACCGGTGGGCGCGCATCTATTGTCTTACTATTGTGTTTCTAATTGACGGTATCTGAAGGGTTAAAACGGGTTGATGTATAGAAAACGGTCAAAATTCAAACTATTCGGTTCTTTACTAATTAGTATCTATTTCGGTACCTCATCATCTTAATTTCAGCTAAAAAACGTCTACTGCTAGACAACAGCCTTTCACTAGTATAGCCACAACGCACGATCCTACGCGTCTCGCATTCATCGGATCTCTGCGACCCTGCTGGGTTAGGATATAGGTTAGGTTACGGTCATCGGTTACCTTGTTAGAGGTTTTCCAACCCTGTATCTTCCGGTCGTCACTCTAAAACCTTTCAGCCCCTTCAGTTTTATGAATAAACAAAAAAACTGCTTCGATATCGCTACATTAGTTACATTGTTTTAGTTAGAACACATTGTTTATAAATAATGAATTATCTTTATTCATGTTCACGTGTTTTCCCTCAAAATTCTCATCGTTTGAGTGCTTGAAATCGTTTTGATTACTAGGTGACTCGTGTATCATTGGGTCATGTTACGAGGGTTTTGATTCTGAATTCTTTGTCTCTCTACTAGATAAAGTTACTGAATATTATCGACTTTGAACAACTGTGTACGTGCAAGATACAACGTAGATCTAACATACGTTTGACGGCACTGTAGTTGAGTGATTGGATGCTTTGTTGCGTGTTACGAGTTTGAGTCCCGCACAGAACAGCCCCCGCCCCTAGCCAAGCTACAACCGTTTCGTTTGCGTCGAACGTTTCGACTCAAGTTTTCGTCAAATTCTTTTGTTCTAACCACGTGACTGAGCGTTGAGATGACGTCATTCCCATTTGATGCTTTCTGCTAGCGTTAACTATTGCAGATTAGCAACTTAGCTAGGACTAGGCTAACAAATAATCAGCCTTATAATTTTCCCACTGCTGGAACTTAGGCCTCTTTTTTTAGGAGAAGAAATGACCGTAGTCCACCGGTCGGGCCCAGTGCGGTTTGCGGACGTCTTTGAATTTTTGATTCTATGATATGCCGGTTTCCTCACCGTTTTGAGAGCAGTGGTGATGAAGTAAATTACATAATGTGCCCGGTTGGGTTTGGACCCGTGACCTACAACTAGTAAGTCAGGGTCGTTACCACTCGGCCATCACTGCTCTTCAGAACAGATGGCCGAAAAACAGTTGTTGCTGGCTTGTTGGCTGTCTTGTATACATACGTGACGCGTTTGAGAACGCACACACGATACAGGATAACAGGAGTAATTACCTACTAGTGCGAGAAAATGTTATGTTTAAAAAAAAGTTTAGGTGCATGGAATGTATTTGCGTCATGCATAATAGAAATACACATGACAACTCAACTCATTGGTAACTTTTAAGGGGGAGGTTAATGTGGGGGTGTAAGTCTTATCTATCTGTGCATGTAATAAGAAGTTTTTAGTTGCGTGTATCACGTCAAATTGACAAAATTGATGTAGATAACTAACTAACCCATTATTTAGGACTGGTTTCATCGCAATCGCTTGACTATAAAAAAGATAGAGATACTACATACATTCATTGACTGTTAGGCGGTACAAAGTTCGCCGGGTCAGCTAGTTAATATAAAATAAATGTGACGCACAGGACCGGTCGTTGTGGCGACGCTTGGGGGAGGCCTATGTCCAGCATTGGACGTCTTTCGGCTGATATGATGATGAAATGTGATTAGCTTTTGGAGGTATGCGGAACAGAGTGTAAAGTCCCGCAACCTCCGTTGAAAAGGGAGGATCCTCCGACTAGACAGGTGTTATAGTCTGGTGGGCTACTGCCCGATGCCGATAGTTGATTTCGGGCTGTTGTATATGTTATGTATGTATATGTAACTTTGATTGCGCGATGCAGGATTTCGTACTTTCTTCGTAGTTCTTATGTGGCGTCGTAGATGTCGCTACAAGTTTAATTTTAAAAATTTTAACAATCGGACCAGTACTTTCAGAGATTACCACGTACAAACAAACTTTACCTCTTTATAATATTAATGTAGACTAATTCATCCTGTTTTTTCATCAGATGGCGGCTGCCCTACGCTGGATGTTGGGCAAAACAGTGTGGGCAGGAAAACATCAAAAACTGGTAATGCTTTCTCAATAATTCATTACACCCCAGAACCCCAGCGAAGTCATGAAAGTATCGTTTCTATTCTCTTGCGTCGAGTGCCTCGAGTTGACCACGTTTTCGATTCCTTTATTCTGACTACGTGACTGAGCGTTGAGATGACGCCAGAACAAAGGAATCGGAGGTGTGGCCAACGAAACGAAACGGTCGTAACTTGGCTAGGCCTGCAGGTTTTCAAATTTATTTAGGTGTCTTCAAGGCTAGAATGAATAAACTAGTGCACCTCACCATCAACGATTGCATCGCTGCTTACCATAAGGTGGGAGTGGGATCGCAGTAGAGCACTAGTTTATAAGCAACCCGTTTTTAAAAAAACGGCACTTTTCGAAATATCGTTAGGAAACCGGCATGTCCTAGAATCTAAAGATTCTGACGAAGATAATGTCCGATCTAGATAATGTGCTGGATACGCGTGGTGGGATACAGCCCATTCCCACTCCTAGACAGGAGCCCTGAGTCCCAGCAGTGGGAATAGGAACATTATAAAACTTATTATGCTTTATCATGCATAAGAAACCACCTATATAATCCACAACCATTTCAAACTAACTTCCATTGCTAAGTACTCCTGTACGTGTGTCTGTACGTGTCTTATCTCGGAAACGGTATCAGTCGAGACAAAGCAACAACGAATGATGTGGCTATGCATTTGCTTAACTAGACGGTTATCGCTATGTTATCGTTAAAAATTGGTTACTTAGTAATTAGAATCCGGGTGGCAATACTAGTGGGGCTGTGTACTAGATCTACCAGTACCTACGTGTTAATTGTCGTGGCCAATCTTAAAAATTGATCATTTCATGATATGGGATATAGGGATGTCTTTTTAACCCAAAGGTTGACTGGTAGAGTATGCCTTGTTGCATTAAGTCCGCCTATGTACCACTATTGTACGTTGTTGTGTTGTGTTGTCGTTGTGTATTGTATTGTAGTTTAAATAAATAAATAAATATGGCCAAATAAAACTGGCCAGATCGTGTAAACGTTGACATTTGGTGATATGTCAATCCTCGTTTTAATCTCCCCGCAAATGGGCCTTAAAAAAACGAAGCTATAAGCTCCTTTTGGAGGCGGCCTTTTTTGTGGCTCGTTTGCGGCGGCGCCGCCACAAAAAAACGCTTGAAGCCGCTTCAAGCTTCTCTGGCCACAAGCTGTCGCGCGCTTCAGCTGTTTTTTGCGGCGGCTTCTAGCTTTTTTTGTGGCAGCTTCTAGGGTTTTTTGTGGCGGCGTTTTTTTGAGGCCCGTGTATGGTGTCCCCGCAGGAGAGCGTAAGGAGGCAAAAGAAAAAAATTATAAATTGTGTGAGAAGTGATATTTTTTTTTACTATAGACTCGCAATTGACCACTATCTCACCTGATGGTAAGCGATGATGTAGCCAATGAAGGAGCATGTTTGCCTAGAGTAACCTTTTCACTCTTGACTTAAAGACCCCTAGGTTGTTGCTATCGGGAAATACAGACTCCGGCAGGGAATTCCCCTCATTAGCCTACGCACAATGAATGTATTCCAAAAACGTTACAGTTAGTAATGGCATGAAGGATGACAGGATGGAATGGACGAAAAAACATGTCGCGTCGACCCCAAACAACACGGGTCAAGGGTAGGAAGATGGATAATAATTAAATACATTTTGGAAACATGATGGTAACCCATTCACTATCGCTTGATCACATAGATTTTTTTTTATGGTGGGGAAAATCATCTAATGACAACCCCTGCTCTTGAGCGGAGCAGGAGATAGTGTCAGACTCTTACTGGCGAAGCCTACTGGGGACAGGGTTGTCCGAAAGGGAGCTCGTGCCCCGGTATGAAGGCTAGAAGAAACGGCGCGGGGTTTTTAGTCAGTAAGAGTCTGACACTGTCTCCCGCTCCACCCAAGAGCGGGTTTCGTCAAAGATGATTTTCCACGTCGACAAAAAAAAAAAAAAAGACTCTTACTGGCTAAAAACCCACCCCGTTCCTTCTAGCCTTCATAGGGGGCTGGAGCTCCCTTTCCGAATACCCTAGCCCCAGTAGGGCCCCCTGCTGGATCAAATTGACTTGATCAAGCCAACTAACTTTGTGTGGGAAGAAATTTTGTGATTTGACGTCGACGTTTTTGACGACACTTCATAACGGTTGAAGGTGACCGGTCCCTGTCAAGCGACTAGAGCAAATGATATGACACTGAGTGGTCCCTATAACTCAATAGAACGGAGGGAACGGACAGGTGTCGCCTTTACGACTGGTAAGTCAACGAAACCAGCGTTTTAGATAGGTAGGTAGGTATTTGTACATAACAAACACACGCTACAGATTCAGTACATATCTTATCAGCTGGACAACGAGCTCCATTAAGAGAACTCTCTGTGTTATCAGCAGCTTATCTCTCTGATGAGAGACACCAAATCATCGTTACATGACGTCTGTGTTTAAATTCATATTTAATTATTTGTATTTATCAAGCGATCAAATCGATTTTGTGGAAAAATCCAGAGGATATAATGCTGGAAAATTTAACAGTAGTTTGATCAATACAGGAGCTACCACGAGCTCTTAACGCGATTTATTTGCCGACCTAAACTGAACTGTTAAAGGATGTATAGCTCCGTCCCTTATTCTCGCTCGCACGCTTGACATATTAACACATCATGGTAAGGACCCTGAACTCACGCTGCCGCTGGGTTAGTAGTTACCAATTCTTTTTGACCTGGGACCACTTTAAAGTGGTCCACAGGTAGTGACAAAAAGACAAAACGTTATCTGCCTAAATTTTATTTTTATCTAAAAGAAAAACATTTAAAGCTTGAGGCATATGTATCTATTGTTTAAAGTATAAAATAACAAGCATTGTCGAAGGAAACATAAAATTTAGAAATTTAAAATCAGTGCATAACATTGTAACTTCGAAAAGTTTGATGTTAGAAATCTTCCGCGGGACATACTTTGCCCCTCGGGGGCCAGTGATACGTGGACTACTATTCTTAGGGACATTAAGATTAGGGCCCACTATGCTGGACCAAAGAGCCAGTCAAACACTCCAATACGTAACAGACGAACGCGTATACGTAACACATTTTAATGTTTTTGGAGCATTTTTCAGCAAACGTCAGTTTTATTGGCAAGCTTCGCTGAGGTAGTCAGTATTTTACAACAAAATTATCTGGTCAATTTCACCTGTTTCAATGATTTCACATATTTTCTAATTATATTGACACTTGAGGTGTAGAATATACCAGTTTTTACTTTAAAATATCCACTAGGAATAGATAATTATAACAACTATTAAATCTCTAAAAAATGTGCTAGAAACACATTGTTTTTTTTTTTATACAATCGTCGATGGTGAGGAGCCTATTCACTCTTTCCTTGAAGAAAACTGCACGTTCTTCTCCATAGATATCTACGCTTTGGAACGTGCAAACTAGTTTTTTTTTTTTACTGACCGACATTTTGGCAATTTTAAATAAATAAAGATTGTAATCGAGCTGATTGATTGACACTATTTTAATGCAAGATTTGGCCAAATATGCCAGAATCTGTCAGTTACCCAGAATTCCTTTTTTAATCAGTTATAATTTGAATTCGTACAAACATTGAGATAAACAATGGTGCAATCGGACGCCGTGATAAGGGACCTTATCAGGCGACCGATGTTGTTAACATACTGATGAGTAACAATATGGCACTGAATCTTTGTTCAACTGATTGTCACATTACTCGTACATAGTTCAGTTTAAGATTAAACTATAAAAATCATATAAAATGACTAGCTTTTGCTCGCGTTTAATTCGGGGTAACACGGTTTCCCTGGGAAGTGGGGGGTTAGGAAATGACACAAAGTAGCCTATGTCACTCTCCATCTCTTCAACTATCTCCACTTAAAAAATCACGTCAATTCGTCACTCCGTTTTGCCGTGAAAGACGGAAAAAAGACACACACTTTCCCATTTATAATATTAGTATGGTTATGGATGTGCTCTGAAAATTTATTCGTTCATAAATACTAAATACATAGTATGATTATGTACATTTTCACTCTGATGTTGGAATATCTATAAAGAGGATTCCTGGTGTGTTGGTTGCCGAGAGTAGACTAGAGGTCCAAAGCAGATTGGATGTTTGGTAGCACAGACTGGAAAATCTTGGCCTTATTAATTTCTCTAAGTGACCGACTTTTTGACGTTTCTAAAGTGCCTGAACGACAGAAATAATAGATAAGTAACCTAATCATCATCTTCCTGCCCTTCTCCTGTGTTATTTAGTGTCGGCGCAACACGTTTTTTTCTTCCATTCTATCCTGTCACCCGTCATGCTATCACTAACTTCCTTTTCTTTCATATCACTCTTCACACAATCCATCCATCTTTTCACCACGCTTCATGTCAGTCCGATGGCCGTCGCTTCTGGCAACACGGTGCGTCGCCAGGTCTTTCCAAAGACGGCCACGCTTCCTTTACCCTTGAGGATTCCAGTTCAATGTCTGTTTAGGTATATAATCGGAATCCCTCCTAAGCGTGTGACCAATTCATCTCCACTTACGACGTTTGATCTGGTAGTCGATCGGGCTTTCGTGGCGTTTCTCCAACATCATCATCATCATTTCAGCCAATAGACGTTCACTGTTGGACATAGGCCTCCCCCAAGTGTCGCCATAATGTTCGATCCTGTGCGTCCCGCATCCATCGGATTCTCGCAACTTTTCTCCAACAGCTCAACTTTATTGAGATCGGTAATCGAAAATAATTTGATGTAAGTACCGTAAAGATTCAATTACGACTTTAACCCAAAGTCGGTCACAAATTGCATCCTTTAACTAAAACAGAAACGTTAGTAGTTGATGACTACCTCACATAAATTAACTTTAAACAAATTCATGTGATACTCCCTTATATGGACACAGGCATTAGTGACTGTGTCCACTGGTTATAAACAACACGGCAATATAGATCAAATTTTTTTTTTATTGAAACTTTATGCACAGATGTACAAAGGCGGATTTAATGACAATTAAATGATGTTTATCAGTAGTATCTACCCATAACACAAGCTCTGCTTAGCTTGGGATTGGACGGCGTTGTGTGATAGTTGTGGAATATTGTTTATTTATTATTATAATAATAAATACTTTAATTTTTTATTATATTATTAGATCTACGATTATGGGTTAGCTGTGCATATATCAATTTACCTTTAGTCCCCTATTATTTCTTCAGAAGTGCTGAAACAACATTTTTTTTAGTAGGAGCTATAGGTATTTAAAAGGACGTTTCAACCAAGTTTCATCACTTTTACCGTAGCACAACGCGAAGCAACACAAACGTCCAACTTTCTGATGTTATCGCTACCCTATTACCCGACCGTGATTAAACAATAGCCGTGTAATCGAAAAAATAATTCGCCCAATTTGTCCAACGGCCTGATTGATGCCCACCCAATTAATACCACCAGATAGAGATGCCCCGATTGTTAACTTTTAACCAAACGTAATTAGAACTATTTGTTTTAGCCGGGTTATCGCGACGTTCCATCGCCAAGGAACAATAGGAAAGTTTGAATTTTCAAATAATTCGATTACGGAACGAGGTGATAGTGATTTGTTGGGTTAATTATTTTTGTTTTTTTTTTTTTTAGGCAAAGGTAATTTAAGTTTTTTGGCTGGTTAGATAAGAGTGTTTTGGAGTTAAGTAAAAACTCTTTTGTTTATGTTTCTAGTGTTGATAGTTAACGTTTAATTGTTTCATTTGTTCTGCTGTAATTAAATAAATTAAGACAGTAATTTAGGTTAAGGGTAATTGAAATTTAGAATGGGAAAATCTTTCTCTCTTGGGAAAATCTGTCTCTCTTTCAAACAAAAATTGGAAAAAAAAATCTTCTTCTAAACAAAACCAAAGGGTAGGCTAGATTTTCACTAGTCATCAGACGGCCCGCCTGCTAGTTGGCAACTAAGGCTGTTTTTAATATCGTGCGGATTTCATCACGCATGCGGGATTGTACCGCATGCAGAAAATTTCATAAAACAAAAAACTTATCCCGCGTGCGTATTCCACGCATTACAATAAATACTTATACGTGCGGTTACGCGTGCGGGGCAATCCGCATGCGTTTCATGCATGTTTTTTATATCGCGCGGCTTTGATCACGCATGCAAATTGCCCCGCACGCGTGATCAAAGCCGCGCGATATAAAAAACACCCTCACACTACGATCGCTATATGAAGGTGTGAGTGACAGCTGTTGCTGATGGATTCATGCAATGTAGCTACGTATCCTTTTCTCTCTACCCATGGTATGTAAATAAATCGGGAAAGTGCGAGTCGGACTCGCGCACTGAGGGTTTCGTGCAATCTACAATTTCCGAATCAAGTCTTGAAGATTTTCCCTTTTGTTTTTGATTTGATTTAATTGGGTTTTTTTTGTGACGTAGGTAACAACAAATTTACTGTATTCAGATTTATTCCTTACCTGTGTCGATACCTCCACGCGTTTTCGAGATAAAGGGTCTTGACAGACAGTCAGACAGACGGACGGACAACAAAGTGATCCTATAAGCGTTCCGTTTTTTCCTTTTGAAGTACGTAACCCTAAACAGACCTTAGCTTAGTATACATAACATAAAAAATCTGATTTAACACATATCATAACACTGTTAAAAATAAGTAGCTCGTCAGTAGCACCTCAAAAACTAACAGTAACCACTGACAGCCATCAACCATCACGAGCCAATAGGTAGCAACTGGTTGTTTGGCCGACAACCCGTAATTGCAGCGACGTTGTGCGACCACCCGCGCGCTACCGAGAAACGCACGTGTCGTGTTCGGTTACAGCTGTAGCACAAAATATATAGGTACAGAAGTCAATCCACATATAAAGCGCGCTCGAGCGACGCACACATACACACCGCTCACGGACACGATATCTCGGAGCGCCTCGGCCCGCTCGTCGAACAGTTCCGGCTCAAACGGTTATTAGTGTGCGTCCACCGAGCGTAGGTATAAAAAGTGAAGTACATACATGGGATTGTCTTCTGTACCTAATTATTTTGTGATTGTAGTGTTAATATCTGATGCTTGAAGTGGTGATTAAGTAAGGTTTCCGTTGATAAACAGTTTGCTTGGTCTTCCCGTCCGGTTATAATTTAGGTGTCTTCAAGGCTAGAGTGAATAGGTTCTTAATAAACTAGTGCGCCTCACCATCAACGATTGCAATCACTAGTTTATATTAATTATATTATTCTCAAAGGCCTCCCTCCACTTCTTCCAATGTTCCAAGTTTTGAGCCACTTTTTATATCAATTAAAAAAAATTATTGATATTATACCTATCTGTATTTTTTTAATAATTATTATCTACACTTTATGCATATTTAGCTGTGCCCGACAAGGTTCACATGTTCTAATTATATTATAGGTAAGTTTACCACCGATGAATACATGCATTTGAAATGCAATAATAGTATTGAGTAGGAAATTAGTTAATTGAATATTCTGTAATGGTGAAAAATAACTTTTATGTGAAGAACACGTGTAGCAGTATGATATTTTGTATAGTTTTGCTTCTCAGTTGAAAGTTATTTGGTGGTTAAAAGACTGATCTTAATGCATAAAATTAGATGAAATATCACGTTAATGTTAAGGGCAATGAAGCTCATAAAATATAGTATAATATAGCTTCTGCCAGTGGCTTTGCTGGCGTAAAAATATATGCTTATATCATTCTGTGGAATACAGTAGCTATAGAAGAAAACCATTCGGTTTCTTAGTTTTTGAATTTATTCATTACCGACAAAAATATAGAAAAAAAAAATATAAATATATTTTTATGCTGTAATTTAATTTAGTCTGATTTGATTTTTACTTTAACTAAAATCGAATATTTTAAAGTTTTATGGTTTAAATATTTAACGTGATGTCAATTACAGAATTCAATTCAATTCAATTCAATTCTTTATTGCTATATTATATTATAATTTCGTTACTTTGTTTTTGTTTGTGTTTTGTATATTTTCTATTGTTCTATTTGTGCCAATCTATGGGTATTTTGCTTGAAAATATAATTATTATTATTAAATACAAAATTATGAATTTTCTCTTTTAAAACTTTAGTAAAGATTTAGATATGAATTTTTTCTTTTTTACTTCTTACCTGTCGTAAAATTTTTTTTTTAAACTGCACCATTGCCACATTAAATGGCAGAGTAAATCCTTTGGCCAAGTAAAAATAGAACCTATCCTTCGACTGAAAAAAAACCCTGTCTAAAAGGAAAAGGCTTTCAATAAGTAAGCCTCACTTCAGGAACCCTATAAGTAACCTTGTCTGAGATGATTAATGATTCCTAGAATATACCTACGTAACTCAGAAATACACGTGTCTCGTTAAGTTAAAATTTTTATTACATAAACATCTGATAACATGTGAATCATGTGATTAAGTAAGGTCATAGAGATAATGAATCTTTATAGGTATGACACGATTATAAATGCGATCATCTTGGAGACTGAAGAAATCGAAATCGATTAGAATTTACATATATTGGAGTGATGTAGGCAAGATGAAAGAGAACTGTTTAACCCTTCAGATACCGTCAATTAGAGACACAATAGTAAGACAACAGATGCGCGGCCACCGGTGGTCGCTTGGGGATTCATGAATTAATGCAATGATTCGTGTAATGCCATTAAATGATGTGTGCAATTACAAATATTAAGATTGAAAATAAACAGACCAGTTTATACTACATATTCACTTTAAAAAATGGTAATATTTTAATCCATAGCTTTTTTTTTTTAAAGAATATTTTAAGTTTGATATAACTAAAAAACTAAAAATATATAAAAGATATATTTTTAGTTTTTTAGTTATATAAATATCTTTAAACATAAAAAATGACAAAAAATCGTTCAAAATAAATCAAAGTATATTAAATCAGATAAGTGTTTTGAATTATTTTAACGAATTACGTACTGTCAAATAATTCTTTTACAGTTTTAATATTGGGTAAGGCTACAGTTGATCACATCCATCAACTCAGGCTATTGATATGATTTACGATAATTTCTTTCATTGTCATGGAATGTCGACTTGTCAAATAATTCTTCGTATAAACCTATTTTAATTAAATTTGTTTAATTACTCTTCATAATTAAGTTAAGCATATCAAATTATTGCACTCTTTAGTCCGGCCTTTCTAATTAGTCCACACACCCTACCACAGTGTGGTTTTTTTAACCCAAAGGTGGACTCGGAGAGAATACCTCGTTGATCACTACTGTATGAGGCTTAAATAAATAAGTTATAATTGACTACATCATTTGTGACTACCAAGGTTTATAAACTAGCTTCTGCGGGCGACTTCGCCCGCGCACTTGAAATATAGCCTATGTCACTCAGGAATGAAGCAGGTTTCTATCGGTGAAAAATTTTTGGCAATCGGTCCAGTACCTACTTTCAGAGATTACCTCCTACAAACAAAAAAAAACAAACTTTACCTGTTTATAATATTAGTGTAGATACACATTGAACACTGCAAGTTGGATTTTTACTTCTGGCTCCGATCATCATCTCATCGCAAGATACACAAAAAGGAGACAGGCAGAATATAGTATATCTGCGTCAACAAAAACGCATACGATGTTTTCAATACTATACTTACTATAGTTTCAAGCAAATCATTCTTGTAATAACGTAATTTTGCAATACTTATTGCTGATGGGCCTGTAAGTTGGGTAATATTGAATTCTGTCTTTGAATTTCGTTTAGCAAGTCATGATCGTTCATTGACAGCTTCTGCAAGCATTTAGAAATCGTGAATCATTTGACCATAGAAGGTCTTGCCTTGAAGCCTTCAATTGAAGTAAAATCCGCATTTCCAGTGTCCGTTCTACAAACGTCACATTTACGGCCTCCGCTCCAATCCCAAGTAAATTGATTGAATATAAATAAACCAAATGTGCGATCCACGTCATACTATTGCCACAACTTCTACGTTTCTAAAAGCATAGCAGTCTAATCACTTGTCTCATCTCACACTGAGCAATTGTTCCTTATGTGCCAATCGATTGAATTGCAACCCTATTGGCTTCAAGAAAGGGTTAAGTTTTGATTGAAGGTTGAATGTTGCTCGACCTACGGCCTCTCGATCCATTTCATCTCCTCGAAGCATAAACTACATTATAGGCGTCAATTGTTAACAACCTCTCGATTCTCGTGAAGCGATAATATCGATTACGTCTCTTATTTTCTCGCACTAGCGACTCGATTGTTTTATTCGATTCTCTCCCTGAGGCTCAGATCATACGTTATTAAAATGTGATAGTACGAGTACTTACAATTATTTCTGAAGTGTTAGGAATTTACTTGTGGGTTTTTGTTAGACTGTGAATTTTGATTTATATGGTTCCCTGCTAGGGTTGCAAGATTGTTCGAAAGAGTCACTAGAACCTAGGAACGAGAAGATTAACTGAAAGAATACAGGTATGTTATAATCAGTAAAAACCTAACGCTACCTTTCGTTCCACCCAAAGCAAGAGTTATTTGATGATTACCTTCCTAAAAAATAATGAAATTATTCTCTTGTAGATCTAAGAATGGATTAGCATAATCAGTCTTATAATTTTTCCATTGCTGGGACTCAACCCTCCTCTCTAGGATAGGGAATGAACCGTTATTAACCACGTGGGCCCAGCGCGGATTGGTAAATGTCACGTCTTTAAATTTGTGGTTCTAGGACATGCCAGTTTCCTTACGATATTATCCTTCACCGTTTTGGGAATAGTGGTGATGAAATAAATTACGCGAAGATTACCTGGCTGGATTTGAAACCTTGAAATCAAACTCTTTGATTCATCAAATTCTTTATAATCTATTCCACCAACACAAAACAATAAGGATAATTAAATTATAAAAAACTAAGCACTTATATTAAATACAATAACAACAAAAGTGTACTTAAACAGAAATAAATAAATAATAGAGATAGGAACAAAGATATTTTAATTATTAGAATTAAAAATTATTTATTAGAATATCATTGGATAGGAGACAAAGTGCGATATGAATCTCATTGTTGCACCAAATGAGAATCCAGCTCAGTATCTGTCAGGCAAATATACGTGATGCTGATATTCTGATGGTTCCTTACGAAATATGTAAAAAGTGAAATTAATAAGCCTCAATACCTGATAATCACACGAGTGTAAATGTCATTGAAATGGATAATATAACAAAACAAGTTGTCCATGGTGTCGTATTGTCCAGAACCTGCACTATCTAGAATCGATTCAGCCTTATCCGGTAACTGAAACGATGCATAATATTTTGAGGTTATGATTTTGACACTTACCTTTGATATCGATTCATCTCATATGACGGATGTTATTAGCTACCTCTAATTGTAATTCTGAACCCTATACCTTTCAGTTAAGGTTTAATGTTGTGTAAAGGATAGTGGGCGTAGTTTTTATGGGCTTATTGTATAAGGACAGTGTTCGTTTGTTTTGACAGTCAGTGTTCGGTTACGGGTGACTACGATTATGCGATTGTGTGGAGCGTTTTAGATCGACAGATAACGGGTGGACACACGGCTCTGTAGTTTGGATAGCCAACAGGTTATAAAGCTTTTTTGTTTATTTCGATTAATAAAATTGAAAAAAAAAAAAATGGTTTCTGGTATTAAAAGCTTTGCTTATGTCAGTGAGACTAGCATGACTCTTTACCATCTTTCAAAAATATGGTCAAGGATCACTTCATCTTTCATTGATTTTGTACTACATATTTCTTTGCTTTCATACTTATGTTTAAACATGTTGTTTGTATAATATGTATTTTATTAGTTATGTACTGTATATGCAAAAACACCTCAAATTATTTGTGTATTTTTTTTTTTCATTTTTTTTATCAAATCCACCCAAAGGTTGTCTGTAAAGGTTGTGTGTTTGCCAAAATTTTTTTTCTTACTTCTAATTTAAAATTTTCGTGTGTTATGGGTCCACCAGTCGATCGGCATGCAACAGATATGTCTAATTCAGTCCCACATAAACTTGGCAGCCTTCTATGCCACGTCAACCATCTGAGTTGTGGAGCGCAGTATATTGTTTCAAATGTTTTATTCTTCATATTCTTTACTCTCGTCTTTCACTTTTAAATTCTTACTAGAAGTCCCACGCAGTTTTTCATTCGCATCTTTAGTTACTGCTCCACTTCCGTGTGTGGTAGGGTGATGGTAAATAGCATAACAGCCTTCGTTGATTATTTATCAAATGAATAATCCAACACTTCAAATTTTTTTTTACATATTCCAGTAGTTCCTGGGATTAAAGAAAAGGAATAAAAAAACAACAAACAAATTCTTCAGCTATATAATATTATCATAGATTTATTACTAAGCTGCCCAATCTTAGTCCCCATATACCATAACTAGTAGAACACACATCGGTCCGTGCGTCCGCCTAGCCGGCCGTGTTTTTGTGGCCACCGTTAATGGTCCGATGTGCTGATAAGATAAGAACACAATGTTTTACTTTAATTATATACGTGTTTGTGTTATACAACTATTAATGATAGTTATTACTTCGGTGGCTACTTGGTGATTAAGGGATGGTGATTTGGTTTTGAATTGAAAAAGAAACAGAACGGTAGCTTTGAAACTTTGAAAGGTTCGACAACAATGATGACAGAGCAAAAACATAAATCATCCATGTAAACAAAGAATTAAAATTAGTGTTTTACGTTTTGAAAGCTTATTTGCAAAAACCACTAAAATACATAAATCAACACTTATACAGCACATTTAAATATTTGTAAGCTCATAATTTTTTGTTCGAAATAACAATTTCTTTTTAGATTTTTTTTAAACTTAATTGAAACTTGATGAAATCCTTGAACCATGTCTTTCTAAACAAAAAAGGTGAAACAAGTGCCAATTTCGTTTCCACATCAAAGGAAACTTATGCAACATGCAAAAACACAATACCGAAAACCAATTAATCTACAGAAATACAAAATCGTGTTTAACAGTCTAACAGAACGATTGGAAACTCGATAGGTTCGCCTTAATACTCGCCTACGCACTATTGTCTAAAACGCGCAACGCTGCGTACGCGCAGATAAAATCGTTTGTACAGAGAACAAAAACAGTGTGCACTAGCTTTATAAGGATTGTGAACGGATCGGAGTATCGTGCGATAGGTCTGGATTTATTTATCTTCTAGCTGTGTACGGAGTGGGTAGGGAAACGGTATTAAGCTAACTAGAAGTTTACTTAGAGAAGATACTAGGGAGCTATATGTTTTTGAATTGACAGCGTAACTTGGTAGGAATGACGATATATGGATGATGAAAAATAGTACGTTTTAACCTATGACCATTCTATTTGGTCAGTTTTATTTTGAAAACCTGCACGACTGCTAGTCCAGACTAATGTTACATACTAGTTTTTTCCCGCGGCTTTGCCCGCGTTCATAAAATATAGCATATGCCGTTCAGGAATACGGCAGCTTTCTAGTCTTTTTCCCGCGGCTGCGCACGCGTCCATAAAATATAGCATATGTCACTCAGGAATACAGTATCTTTCTATTGGTGATAAAATTTTCGCAATCGGACTAGTATTTTCAGAGATTACCTCCTACAAACAAAAACAAACTTTATCTTAATATAATATTAGTGTAGATGTAGATGGCATATTATGTTATGGTTTTCCAAGTGCTTGTCGTTGTTGATTATTTACTCCCATCTACATTCCTTGTTAACTTCGAATCATCTCATTGGTTTAAAGTCATTATTTTGTTCTTCATTTTCATCCTGTTGCTGATTCTGTAAATTGTCTTTGTCTTAACCAATGCAACCAACCAAAAGTTCTTCTGCTATCATGCTATCTGCTCTCTTTGACATCGCCACTGTTATACTGACTGCAACACTTTGCAACCATATATTCTCATTAGTTCTGATCAAGAACTTTCCCTTTTCACATGTCCATACTGGCAGCACAATTCGTAACATTTAGACAATACATTTATACAATAGCCAAAAGGCAGATATTATCAAACTCATTATTGCATGTAGGTACATATTTACACGTCATTATCTATCAAAATGGCTGACAATTTGCCTTTACATGTCAATGTTGTACAAACACTTATTCAAACGTATTTCAAAAGTACCTAGTGTTGTCAAAAAGCCTATTTTAATCTTCTGAAATTATCGAATAATCGACGTTACGCTGCGCTCGCGCCGGATGCCAGACCAAAGCTTTATGACGAGACAAACTTGACTTGCAATTCGAAAAAGGAAACTTTAACTCTTATGTTAACTAAGTAAGGTTTATTTTTGAATAAGTGGGACGCAAAATTAAAGTTTGCATGTCTTTGTGTCATAATAACAGTAACCTGTCATGGTGTGACATTTTCATAGATTAAAATCGCGCTATTAAACGACTGTGCGATGGAATAGATGATAGAAAGATGGTTTATTTAAATAGTGGACGTGTTTTTTTTATCTAATGGTACTAGTTATGTGTAATGTCATGTTTTAATTCATGAATCCCCAAGCGACCACCGGTGGCCGCGCATCTATTGTCTTACTATTGTGTTTCTAATTGACGGTATCTGAAGGGTTAAGCTGTGTAAGTACCGGTTTCAATTGTGTCGTTTTTATCGGCAAATATGAAACAACCCACAAAAAGTACATAATTTTACTTATTTCTGTTACAATACATTTTTATTCCAACATTCAATAGGTTATTTTACTCGAAAATTAAAATATATATTCAAATTATTCACACAGCGAATTCCTTAATCGCGATCCCGCCAGACAATTCCCGCCATTGTAACACTGTCGCCATCTATTGATCAGAATTTCCATTAAAATGTCTTACACCGCCAATAGAGGTCGCTGTTCTAAAATTTAGTTTTCAACAAACGATTATTCGACTGACTTATGTGATTGTTGCATGCCCTACCCTTTGTTTCGAGTCGAATTTCGATCGATCAATTTGCGGAGCGCTGTATGATTTAAGAGCTGGCGAAGGGGTCGTGCTGATGCAGGATAGGACAGCTCAGAGCTTATAATTAATTTTTGTTTTTGTTAGCACGCTTGTTTGAACTATAAAACTAATAAATGATACTTGTTTTGATTTAAAAGCGACTTTTGTTTTGGTTTGTGTTTGTTTTAGAATTTTAGTTTATATATTGAGTACTGCGTGGGGAAAAATAGTGGGTTTATTGGAAGTTAATTTAGAAAGGCGTATAGGTTTGTTGGATTTAGATTAAATGTGCATATGTGGAGGTTCACCCTGCACTGGGCCCGCATGGCGGATTACAGCCCGTTCTCGATCCTAAAGTGGTGGCTTGCGTACCAGCAATGGAAAGTGGCTTTATACTTATGATAGAGTTCTAAAATTTTACAAATTTGAAACGTATGAAAAGGTAGAAGAATTAAGATTTAAATAGAATATAGAAAGACTAGGACCGTCTGTATACTACTAGCACATAATATTTAAGGGCAGATGATAACATTGTCGTTAAGTTTGACGCAGTGGTTGATTGATCGATAGCTACGCTGCATGTCGCGGGTTCTATTCCCACACGGAACAAATATTTGTATGGCCTACAGATATGTGTTCTGTGTCTGGGTGCTTTATTTGTGAGTTTATAATTATGTTAGTGAACGCACCCTCGATAAAAGAGTAATTCAAAGTTTGGGCTAAATATGAATTCTAAGGTCTATTTCTGTTCCCCAAATAACTAGAGAGACCTTTATACTCTTTCCAAACTTCCTTCTTTGAAGCTGGTTAAATTTGATTCCAAATTCAAAAAAGAGAACTAAAAATATCATCACCATAAACAACAAAATTAAAAATCGAACAATACCCTGATATTAAACTTAAACACACTCAGACCAAGTGTTGGAATGCACAAAATAAGTAATAAGACAATTACCTGTTGGCAAATGTTACTGATACGGGGCACCACAATCGGCTCCCCGGCCCACAATCTTACCATCGGTAATTTGGTAATAAAATGAAAATACGTTCACCTCTTATCTATAATCCACTCTATATAAACATCCTCCACTATATAAACATTCACAAAACCCTATAAAACATCTCAAACCACACAACCCTCAAACGATTCTCAACCTTTACAACCAAATTGAATCTTAACGGTCATTATCGAACGTTAAGTACTCGTTCGAAAGCAATAAGGATCAATATTGTTTGATCGTCAATACCCTGTTCTCCTTTCGCGAATTCGTTTCGATTTCGCGTGGCTGCAAATTTAATTTTCTTTAATAAGCTTCTTGTACTTGGATCAGAGGAAATTGGACTTTGGTTGAGAAGCTTTAGGGTTTAAAGTGGTGGGATGTGTAGGCTCGTGTTGGAAGGCATGTATCGCGATAGAGAGCATGTTTCATCGGTCCTGATGCAAGTGCAGATAGGGGCCCCGCCCATGCTTTTTTCGTGGTTTCTCCTAAGTAACAATGGGGTGATCTGCTAACTAAATAACGAGTGAGATACATCTCGACGAGGCGATGTGCGAGAACAATGTACGCTTTTATTTTCTTCTGATGGTTCGAACTCTGATGGGATGGTTCGACGGAACGGGTTTCAGATTTTTATAGCGGTTTGTTTTAAATGATTGAAGGATCTTTTGAAAGTTAGGTTGTGGGTCTTCGAATGAATAGATTAATGTTGCATTTGCTGCAATTGTTTCTGTTTCAACTTCATTGTAAGTAGGCCTCCCACAAGGTAGACCAGTGACCTGGTGAAGGTCACAGGAATCCGATGGATGCGAGACGCACAAGACCGTTCATTGTGGCCATACTTGGGGAAGCCTATTTCCAACAGTGGACGTCCTTCGGCTGAAATCATGATAATGATGGCTTCAGAAATATGTTTGCTTTGAAGTTAGTCACTGGCAATCAAGGCACATTATAGATCTCGTCGATATTCTGAACGATTACCTCTGCAATATTTAAGGTTCTGATAGAGTCTACCTGGGGGTCAAAACTGCCTCGGTTTCCATTTAATATGCGTACAGCTAAGGAGTGGAATTCGCTGCCGGCGTCTATATTTCCTGAGAGCTACAATTTGGGGGTCTTAAGTCAAGAGTGAATAGGTTACTTCCAGGCAAAAGTGCTCTATCGTCGACCATTATCATCGTTTTCCGTCAGGTAAGATAGTGGACTGGACAAGCAAAAGATATAAATCCAAAACTGAAAAATTGACAGTTTTCAGACTTTTTCCTATACCTACTTGTGCTATGAGACCTTTCTACTTGCCGATTTCATAATTCTAGATGAATACAAAGTAGGTAGTACGTTTAGAATTTCTTTGAATACATATTTTGCTCAGTTTAAGCGCATATTTTGACATTCGCTAGAGTCAAAATATTCGTTTCAAAGGACTAAAAACGGCCTTATTTTTAAATTGCATTGGCTTAAAAGTTAAATTTTTTCACTATGCATATGATACATATTTGATATTAATTTCAGTTTTACACATCTACGCGGTCGGTAAGGTCTTGACGGATGGACAACTAAGTGATTCTATAAGGGTTTAGCCTACTTAGGTATGTAACCCTAAAAAATGCCAAAGAGTCCTCAGAAAAATAAAGTTTGAGAAATACAAATTCTAACAAATAATCGGCCTCATAATGTTCCCAATGCTGGGACTCAGGCCTTCTCTCTAGAAGGCGGAATGGGCTGTTATCAACCCCGCGGGTCCAGTGTGGGTTGGTGCCCTTGGTGGTTGTCACAGGTCCTCAAATTTTTGATTCTAAGATATGCCGACTTCCACACGATGTTTTCCTTCACCATTTTGAGAGCAGTGTTGTTGATGATGATATAAATTACAAAAACTAATGTGCCTGGCTGGGTATCAACCCGTGAACTCGGCCACCGCTGCTCTAATTCTTACAGACCACAACCAAAACACGATGAACCAGCTATAAATAGAGCGATACTCCAACAAATCCCTTTCAACAATCATAAGGAAACTGGCAACCAATTTATCGATACATATGTAAGTAATATTCCGTTAAATTTGTCGTTTTATCCTGTATTTTAATTAACTGTAGTGTATTTTCCTGTTTATATCGCACGTGTACGTGTTTGTTTGCTAGGACCTGTGATTAGGACATTTTGATTCACAGAACGTATGAGAAGGAAAACTGTAGTGTAGTAACTGGTTCAATGTTAAGGCTCTTGTTCCCATTTAGTGCCATTAAACAGTGACTTTCTGAAGCCTACTTCCTAAAGGCTTCGTTAATAGGTTTGAAAAATAGTACATAGTTACACTAGGGACGAAAGTTACTTATTTCGTCCCGAGAAGGAGCTAGCTAATTCGAGGGAACTTTGAACGATCTAGTTTTTTTTTTTTTAATAATTTGACAGCTGTCAGTTAAAAGTAAAACTCCCTAGGGATGAAAAGTACCACTTTCAGCCCGCTCCTCAGGCAACTTTAGACCTACTTTCAGAGTATGAGTAATGAAAATATATATTTATAATAGTTTAGCTTTTGCTTGCGGTTTCACCCGTGTACATACTCGTAAAATATAGCCTAAATCACTCAAGAATAAAGCAGCTTTCTATTGACGAAAAATTTTTAGTAATCCGATCAGTATTTTTAGAGATTGCCTCCTACAAACAAAAATACAAACATTACCAACATAAAATTTATCGTATGACTAATACTTTTGCAAAAAGAAAATTAAGAGCATGCTAATATTTCGCTTGTTTTCCCTAACCCTTTCAAATGGCAGTGATCTTTAACAATATGTTTATACAAAACACTAGCTGGTTAAGAGTTCTTTAGAATGTAGGTATACAGCATGTGTAAATCAATCAACATTTCGTAAAGAAAATGGTTTTAAAGATCAGCGGAGCTCCATGCAGGCGCTGGCGACAGTACGAGTATGTGTACTCCGGCCAGATGTTTAAGGGACTATACGCCTTAATGAGTTGAAAGGTCGATTTTTCTGGAATTATGTTTTAGAGCGATTAGGTGCGGTTTGATAGTGAGCTTCAGTAGTTTAATTTTTGAGGAAAATATCCCGTAACCATTGATAAAGTGTTTTTAGCAATGTTTTATGAATTTGTGCGACCGTATGGTTCTGTAACTCGACATAGCTTTAGTTTTTAGGTTATGTGACATATTGCTTTTAAAAATGTTCTTAAGGGTAGTATTTGTTCCAAGTAAGTTTAATTTTCCTTTTGATTTATGAGTAGTTCAGTCCTTGTCGAAATTGATTGGTTTTAAATATTTGTTCGTAAACTTCAATATTTCGTTGTCAATTGATATTGTCTTGTTTATAGTGTTCTTCTTCTTCTTATTTTTGTGTTGATGTTCTCAAATTTGTTTTTCTTACTTATATTTGGCAACCTGTTAACCTGCAACACTTACAGCTCTATTGTTGCTTGTTTATCATTAGCATTGTTTTTGTTAGATTCATCTTCTTTCTTCTTCTTTCATTCACCTTCTTAATAGCCATGTTTAGTGATTGGATCTTATCTTGTATTGCGAATTTGATTCTGAAAAAAGTATCAAGTCGTGTCATGCCGAATCGTAATGTAATGTCTACTGTCGAATCAGAAAAATCAAGCTATTAGTGTGCGTTGATATGTTAATCAGTTTCTCCTTTTATACATACGTATTTGTAAAGATAATTGACACATTTTAAGTTTATATTATTAGTGGGAAAGGATATATTAAAGGGTTATACTCGGAGTTTCCTTGCAAACCTTGTGTGATCGAATCAGGAATGAAGATATCCGCAGGAGAACTAAGGTTGCTAACATAGCACGAAGAATTGCCAAACTTAAGTGGCAATGGGCAGGGCACATTGCAGAACAGATGGCCGTTGGGGCCGTTAGGTTCTGGAGTGACGACCGCGTACCGAAAGACGCAGCATTGGAAGGCATCCTACAAGGTGGACCGATGACCTCATGAAGGTTGCGGGAAACCGATGGATGCGGGACGCACAAGATCGTTCATTGTGGCGACACTTTGGGGAGGCCTTTGTCCAACAGTGGACATATATCAGCTGAAATGATGATGATACATGAAAACAAAAACTTTAAAAGGATATGGGTTGTTGAAAACATTGAAAAATTGTTCACGCTACGAAACGCAGTCTTTAAAATTATAGACTTAAAAATTTGAAAGATGATGATAAAATAATTTTGACTCTTCGCTAACTTTTCTTACCAAAATAAATATGAAAATGTTTAAAAGTACAAATACAATAAACACATCTTAAGATTTTGAACATCATACGTCAATTCTTAAACTCAATCAAACTACCACTAAAACAAAAAACTTTCAAACCATAAACTTTTACTTTCCCGCGCAAAACACAGATGTCGTTAGGATCGTTCCCGCCAAACCAGTCGGCATCATGGCTGGTGGGAGGGGCTACACAAGCCTCCGCCCCAGAGGCCTAGCTCTTCCAGTTAAACTTACAAACTTGATCACTGCTTCATGATCTTGTAATAAAGTAAAAAGATAGATTATTTGTTATTTAATCTTGGGAGTTGTTATCATATTGATTGGAGTCGTGAGTGATGGAGTTCACATCAAAGTTCTAAATATTTTTATTTCACATAGGCCCATCTAGAAATATTGCAATGATTTCAGTCCTAAACGCTGCTGGAATGAAGCCATACACAAAGATATTTTTTTTGTCGACGGGGAAAATCATCTTATGACAAAACCCGCTCTTGGGTGGAGCGGGAAATAGGGTCAGACTCTTACTGACTAAAAACCCCGCGCCGTTCCTTCTAGCCTTCATACCGGGGCACGAGCTCCCTTTCGGACAACCCTGTCCCCAGTAGGCTTCGACCCAGCTGGGCCCCTCCTGCTGCTGACAACTCCTTGAGGCGCGCGGGAACAGTGCGCGCCGCCGACGTCTTGGACTCGGTCCATTACCGGACGATCGGACAGCGAGCTACCCATGGCTCGCCGTCCGAGGGCCCGCGTCTACGGTGGCCAGAAATCGGGATCGGAATCCCGGCGACGGCGGCGAGGGCGCCGTTGCCTGATGCGGTCGGCCTCCTCCTTTGCAAGCATTACTGCTTCGCAGAAGGAGGCGACCGCCTGCCATACACAAAGACTTAAAAATATTAATAAACTGATAATATAATAACTGTAAAACAAGAATTACCTAAAGGAATCACTTAAAAAATACACAAAGAGACTATCTCAACATTTGGGATGTTGAGATAGTCTCTATATATATTTTTTCATCTTGACATTATTGAACATTAAATAGAAAAGCACCCCAAAATCTCCTGTAATAGTAATAAGTCGGATTTATCATTGGATACATAGGTACCACGCAAGCCAATTAATAAAATTCATAACATCCAGCTATTTAATATTTATATAGACAGGTCGCAGGAAGTAAGAGAAGGAAAACAAAAAGGTTAAAAAAAAATCGAAGCATATATTTTTTAAAACAACATTATTGGTTTCAGTTTCAGATGAAATTTGAAACACATCGACGGGTGCAAAATGGAAAAAAGTTTAAAATTTTTTTGAGATTTTTTGATAACTAAAAATATTGTATTCCTTAAAATGTCAAATTTTCATTCATGTGTAAAAAATGATGTTGTGGAATTGGTAATATTCTAAGTAAATCCCTGCCATAGTCTTCGTTTCCTGATAGCTTCAAACTAAGGGTCTTTCAGTTAATAGTGAATAGGTTACTTCTAGGCAAGCATGCTCCATTGTCAACCATATCATCGCTTACCATTAGGAGAGATGGTAGTCAAACGTGAGCCAATCTATAAAAATAAAGTTTTTTAACTTTTTTCTATTCTTCAATCTCTATTTTTCTTGATTCTCTTAACACCCAAATTAAAAAGCGACTGACGTACCCGCGAGAATGTCAACAAAGTGATCTCGCCTGCATTGATCAATGGTGTTCGATGCACAAACAAATTAGCCGTGGCGGCGACTCGACAACGCTCTTATTAAGAAATGAATCGAGACGGCTGGTTAAGGTTGTCACTTGTTCTTAAAGCTTTTACAAACCTACTTTAATTAAAAAAAAAATTGAGTAACCATCAAAATAATAACTTACCTTCTACAGGGTTTTTTGCAAAACACTAGCAACCTCTCAGGACTATGTTACTAACATCATAAACAACAACTTTAGTTCTATGACTTTAAAAAAAATATCATGTTTTAGTTCATCAGATTTTCATACAAAAATAAAAATATTTAAATTGAAAGTTCTAAATATTACGAAGTCTGCGAAGCAAGCGATAGTACAATAGCGGAGGGGAGCGGAGATCGAGAGGTGGGGGTAATTGTTGCGCTTGCGTCGCGTCATACAGACGTAGGTAGGTATAGCAAAATACAGAATCGAAACGATTTAGATAGAACAACGAAATCTTGAAGGTTTGTTTTCGGTAAATGATTTACGTTTTGTAAAAAGTCATAGAACAAAAGTTGTTGTTTATGATGTTAGTAATACAGTCCTGCAAAGTTGTTAGTGTTTTACAAATAACCCTGTATATTTTAGGGAAAAAAAATATATAACATAATGTAAAATTTATTGGAATCGATTCTGAACAAACTGTATTCAGGTTTTGCTTATACTAACAGTAATAAGTTATATGACATTCACCAATCCGCACTGGGCCCGCGTGGTGGATTGCAGCTCATTCCCTATCCTAGAGAGGATGCCTGAATGTCTCCTAGAGGGGAGGTCCCAGCCGTGGGAACATTAAAATGCTGATTATGCTATGCTTTAAGTTATCTTTTTTTTACATACCAAATTGTATCGTAATTCTACTGTTTTTACATTTAAGTTTGTGTAAGGTACAAATAAACGTTTTTCTTTCTTTCCTTCAAAACGAAGAATCTTTGAGCCAAGTCAATTGTTGGCAACCCTGCCCGATCTTGCAGCGGCCCGCGGCTACGCATATAAATTAAGGATTTACACATTATGTTTCATTTTTCAAGTCGGTTAATGTTTTCCATTGACACGCAGTCGGATCGCGGATGATACTCAATAAGATTGGCCGGTAATGACTTTACTGACAGATCTGTTTGGATAGCGATACTTAAGGGGGAGACTAATAGTCGGAAAACTTTGTAAAAAAAAGAAAACAGAAATGGCAAGATTTTTGGAGCGACTTTGAATATTTGCTGTGGTTTTGTAGTTCTATCCTATAAAAATATTTTGAACTGATACCTAACCTAATGCAACGTGATGATCATAGGTTTGACTACACATATCTACAACTAATATTATAAAGAGGAAAAAGTTTGTAAGTTTGTATGTAGGGGGTAATCTCTGAAAGTACTGGTCCGATTTCTAAAATTTTTGCAACAGTAGAAAGCTTCTTTATTCCAGACTGACATTTTATGTACGCGGAAAAAGCCGCTGGCAAAAGCTAGTCTACAATAATTATGTAAAATTTTACACAAGAGGAAACAAATTTTTTTTATTTGTTTTTTGATAACCCGTTTTTTTAAGTCTAAAGTGAATACGTTACTTCTAAAAAAGACAAAGTAAGCGCATGAGCTTGTATTGCTAGGCTAAATATCTATTTTTGAAACATAATAAATGAAAATGTTTTGAAAATAGATATTTAGAAAACAAAAAAAAGCAAGTGTTGAATGGTTCCAGCAGTCTTTTGTGCTTTCGTAAAAAAAAAAAAATGGAATGGAATGGTTTCGTAAAAATAATTGAATCCAACACTTAAATAGAACATCTTAGTATTTTTCTCACAGGCAGTATAAAATCAACTAAATATCATTCGTGAATTTTCATTTTCCAAGAACCCTCCCCTAGTACCCCTAAACTTTAACAACCCAACAAGCTCTCAAACACAATCACAAAACATCATTAAACCGTTAACTGTTTAAAATTCGCGATGACGTTGCTCGCGCGATTTGTAAACATGGCATGACATCCGGTGAGGCTGTGGCGGAAATTCGACCTCTCCCGTCTTCTGAGGAGGAGGGGGTGATGGAGTGTGATCTTGTGCTGTATCATGAGTGTTTGGGGTATTGGCTGGACAGGGTTCTAGTTTTTCGTGACATGTATAGAATTAAAATCGGACTTTTGAAAACAAATTGTTTTTTTTTTTAATCTTTATGTTAAGGCAGGGTACAATCGTGGACACTTTTGTGTCTTGTGTAAACATTTTTTTTTGTGTCTAGTTGCTTCCACTTACCACATTATTCTTTTTCTATTTATCATTATTTTTCATTACTCATGATGATCAAAAAGTGTTCAGTGTCGGTTACTGGAAAGTGTCTCCGTTTGCGCAGTACCTTAATTCATGAATCCCCAAGCGACCACCGGTGGCCGCGCATCTATTGTCTTACTATTGTGTCTCTAATTGACGGTATCCGAAGGGTTAAAGGATTTTCGTACACTAATGCGACGATGTCAGTTCCATCGTACCTACTATTAGCTACATTTTAATCACAAATAATAATCTACTTTCAAATAATATTAAACTTTTGCTTCACTACAGTTAGGTTTCGCTAAGATACCATTAAAAACTAGACTACATCCATTTTGGAAAATTTCAATGACTTTAATTCATGAATCCCCAAGCGACCACCGGTGGCCGCGCATCTATTGTCTTACTATTGTGTCTCTAATTGACGGTATCTGAAGGGTTAAAAGAATATTTTTCTTGTCTCTATATCGATCATATTCTACCAACATATAAGCAAAATGGAAATAATTCTCGCTTACTTGAAGTCGTACAAAATGAAATATTTTTGATTTTATTTGAGCTTTTGACAAATACGCATCATCAGAATTATAATATATTTTTTGTACTCAAGATTATACAAAAACTATACTCTTTAAATACATGAGTAATAAATACGTTTAACCTAATTCTAAATTTGATACTTATTAAAATT
Source organism: Mythimna lalbum (assembly GCA_949319445.1). Classification (NCBI taxonomy): domain Eukaryota; kingdom Metazoa; phylum Arthropoda; class Insecta; order Lepidoptera; family Noctuidae; genus Mythimna; species Mythimna lalbum. The sequence continues at coordinate 3,372,503 of OX439349.1, read as the reverse complement.
TTTAGTAAAAGCTTTTCAAATTTTCCCTTGTTCACAGTTCACTTCTGATTTTTATAATATCAGGGATAATCTACTTTTTTTATTACGCATAGGATTGCGTTTGACCACTATCTCACCTGATGGTAAACGATGATGTGGCCGACGATGGAGCAAGCAGGCCTAAAAGAAATCTATTCACTCTTGACTTAAAGACCCTATTTTAGATTTAGATTCTATTATATTATAGCTAGGTATAACCTAGCTATCAGGAAACATTGACTCCGGCAGGGATTACACTCTCCACAAAGTTACACCTACCATAATATCCATCATGCACATTAACAGATAAAAATCTACCGTTCAACAAAACAAAACGATTTCAGCGTAATTTCAGTTAATAAATAGATTCGCCTCAGGAAAGTCGGGTACACGAAGAAAAAATATAATTAACTTAATTGGAAAAAACGTCTAAAAAGGCATTATAATTTACCTCCTAATGCGTCCACCGTTTTCGTTAATGGCCTCAGAAATAAAAATGTTGCAATTAAAAATATATTTCGCGTAATGACTTTGTTAAGATGATAGAAAATGGAGCAGTATTTTTGTTTATTTGGTGGTAGAAGGTGATTGCTTGATTACTTACATTAAAAAAAAGCTTCAGTTGGAAAGTGGGAGGAGAGGAGGAGGGAGTGACAAACTTTTACTGACTAAAATCCACCGGTGTACTGGCTGTTTGTCTGTGTATCCCGCTGGGATGGGCTTTCGTACAAGTCTGTCTGCAGAGCTTGCTGGGATGGACTGTTCATCAAATTATTGCGATTATATAACATATAATATTTTATACTTTAGTATTTACATGGGTACTGTGATAACTTTTCTTATCCACAACCACCAAACAAATCAGCTGATGTTTTATTGTAATTTTTTTTTTAACAAAATTTTTCTTTTTTTTTTCAGGTAAGTGTCAAGTGCAGTACTGTCGCCTAACAACCTTCACAGCTACGTAAGTAAGTACAACACTAATTAACAAAATCATATTATTCTATGACTTGCATAAATTAGGCGTTGAATCTTAGCTCTTATTTAGATTTTCTATGACTTAAACATAGACGTAACGTAAGGATTAAGTGTCCCCGTACACGGGCCTAAAAAAAAAGTTTGAAGCGGCCTTAAAAAAAGCCTAGAAGCCGCCGCAAAAAACAGCTAAAGCGCGCGACACCTTGAGACCGGAGAAGCTTGAAGCGGCTTCAAGCGTTTTTTTGTGGCGGCACCGCTGCACACGAGCCTCAAAAAGAAGCTTGAAACGGCTATTTTTTGTGGCCCGTGTGCCAGGGGTAGTTAGATACTACTTACTACAATAGCCAAGCTGCATCTTTTTATTACATCACCTGTCCCGATGTTTGTTTGTCTGTAATCAAATCTTGCATATTAAATTTGATCCACTTCCCGGTTACCGATTGAGCTGAAATGCACGCATGTGTAAATCAGATGACAATACAATATTAATATGACATTGAACTGAACTGATGGTGGAACCGGAAGGTGGCGATTGAAACACAGATAGCCCTATCGCGTTTGAGCTTTTTGGAAAGGTCTTTATGTGTATTGATTATATAGGGTTTATACAACGCTATAGCTTGCTATAAAAAATGTTTTTCAAAAAAATTTTTATTTATTTATCAAATCTAATTTTTTTGAGAAGCAAGTTTTAACATAACTTCTAGCAAACTACTCAGCCAGTAGCTCGTGAATTTTGCACAAAATCATACGAAACGAATTGCATTAAGATGCAATACCATTACATACTTTGTCTTGGTATGGTCAGGTAAAGAGGAGGGATGAAACACAATCATGTTATTAACCCTTCAGATACCGTCAATTAGAGACACATTAGTAAGACAATAGATACGCGGCCACCGGTGGTCGCTTGGGGATTCATGAATTAATAGAATTATGAGTATGAAAATTTACTTTTTTGACTGACTGACTTTACTTTCATCACCACTGCTCTCAAAACGGTGAAGGAAAACATGGTGAGGAAACCGGCATGTCCTAGAACCAAACATTCGAAGCCATGTGACATTCACCAACTCGCACTGGGCTCGCGTGTTGGATTAAGCCCTTTCGCTCTCCTAGAGAAGAGGCCTCAGTATCAGCGTCAGGTATTTTTGCCTGACACATGCTGAGCTGGACTCCCATTGGTGCAGCACGACATGCACACCGCACTATGGGTCTATTTTGGTATTTCTTTTTTTTTTGTCTAAGTACCTACATGTATTATTTTGTTTTTCTTCGTTGTTGTATTAGTTTAAGTGCTCAGTTTTCATAACTTGTGTGTAATATGTGATTTGGTGCATGTTTTGTTTTGTAGCCAATAAATCTGTCCCTGATAGTTAAAAAGACGTATCTAACAAAAACGAAAACGAAAAAATGTTTAAATGAATGAAACGGGAAATTTAGCTTTTTTTCCGTGGTTTAAAACCGCACTGGAGAAAGTTAGCAAAATATAAAAAATACAGGCAGATGCCACTATGTCCTGATTCCGGCAATGTATATAACTCAACTCTGGAAAAAAATGTTAGATGCGTCTTTTTTACTAACGGGGGCAGAAATGCTTTATCTATCTATCAACAGTGAGAAAATTAAAAAAAAGGCTGATTATACTATGCCAAAGCCGCAGGCAGGAGCTAGTCACACATAAAACAGAATTATTCATACCAGTACATAATTTAAAAAAAAACAGTACCTAGCAAAACAAACTTTACCTCATACAAACTTCATGTGTTTAAGCCGAGAGCCAGCTTAACAATTGTCCTCCGTCGACGTCGCTTGCGCATTATGGTGGCGCATTTGAATTGTCTGAATAGATTAAAAAGTTTGCAACAACATGTGAGCTCTTTTGCTGTATTGATTTGTGTTTATGTTTGTTTGTTCAATTGTGGCGAGTTTTTTTTTGTTCGGATCTTTATCGGGCGGCTTTTGTTTTGAGGTCTTATTTTGTAGTATTGGTATTGGTTTATTATGTAGTATTGCGAGGTTTATGACTTATAGAAATCTATCAAAGCATTCGTTTTAAACCCCCCTCGAGTGCCAGGGGTTCATTGATCCGGAAAATTGCACAGTTTATGTAAATTACCAAAAAAAAAACTTTTTCTGAATTTTTCTCGAATTCAACATTTTCGTCAAAATAAATTTCGTTCAAACGTGTGTACAAAATGAAAATTAAGTGTTTTTTAAAGGTCTCCAAATTGTATCTACAGACGTATGTATGTATACAATCGGCGCTCGAGGGGAGAAATTTACATTTCACTTGAAAAGAATATAAAAACTAAAATAACTTAATCTTGAAGATTCATCATGTCCCTGGAACGCAAAGGGCAACAGAAAGAATAGAGGTGGATTTTTTAGTCAATAAAAGTCTGACACTCTCTCTCGCTTCACACAGTGCGGAAGAAGTTATTGGACGACTGCCCACCCCATAAACAAGTGAACTAATTTTGGTACTAACAATAATGGCAATTTATAGAAAAACCAATATTATTATTTTATTTATTTATTATATTCTTTATTGTACACCACATAAACAAATATATAGGACAAACATTTTAAGAAAAAAGTGTACAATGGGCGGTCTTACCGCACATGGCGATCTCTTACAGACAACCTTAGGATGGACTGAAAGAAGGGAGATAGATTTAGGGTTGTCGGTGTACAAACGGTGTATTACTATACGTGTTCAAATTAGTTTTGATTCTGGGTACTTTCAGAATCGAAATAATTTTTGCGACTGTAGGCAGTACCTAGGCAGGTACTGTTTAAATAAATTCATTAACTCCTGGATCTCTTTAAGTAAGACACTCAGACCCAGAAAAGTTATGTGTTCCGGGCGGAAAAGTTGTGTGTTCCGGGCGGAAAAGTTGTGTGTTCCGGGCGGAAAATCCTGTTAACTCAAGAAGTAAACTAAATATTTATTGAGACTGCATCACTGCTTACCATCAGGTGGGATCGCAGTCAAGCACTAAATTATAACAATAAAAAAATATATATAAAAAACATAACGATGGTAACTTTTAAAACCAAACTCCGAATTCATCAACGCCTACTTCCAAACACGTAATTGCAAAACAAAATCCAGCTGTCATCTCTGATCATCCATCTGCTGAGCGTCCAAGCGTCCCGTACCCTTCCCGGATCAGGTCCGGACCGGTCCCGGATCGTGCCCGTCTCGCCGAGGAAATTAACACGGTGCGTGGTTCGCATACGAATTGCGTTTGCCGTGTGTTAACGCAAAAACTTGGGTGATTGGAATCTCGAGTCTCGACATCTGTAGGGGTTGCTAATGTGTACCAGAATGGGTTGTATGTTGAGTCATAGTAATAATCTTTATTAGCATTTAAAATCATACATGTATTTTGATGAATTCCCTAGCTCCTGCGCTAATATACACTGTATTACATGGCTAGTGCTTATCATTACAAAATTAAAATACAAAATTAAAACTGGGCAAGAGCGAGTCGGACTCGCGCACTGAGGGTTCCGTGCAAACTACAATTCCCGAATGGAGTCACGAAGATTATACCGAATTGATTTTTTTTTGTGGTAACCACAAATTTACTGTTTTCAGATTTATTCCTATACCTGTCCTATACTATTATATGATGACCTAGACCTTGCTTTGTGCGAAATTTCGGGATTCTGGGTGAACGTCGATCACAATAAAAACGGTCAAGAGATGTCAGCAAACCCGTAGGGGCCCAACAGGGTTTGTCCCTGGCCTACTGGGGTATGGTCCCCATACCCATACCCATGGGTTCACTACTGGAAAACAAACCCGGGGTCCAGGAATGTAAGGCTAAGAAGGAACACAGGTGTAGTCTGTAAAAGTTAAAAAAAAGTGAGTTTTAGTTAGTTTAAGTTTGACACGCCCTATCGGAAATCTCTCTCGAGATCTTCCCGGGACTTCCCGGGTTTATTTAAAAAAAAAAAGACGTTGACCCACGCACGAGATTACTCTTATATCTCGGGGGCGCTCACAATTGTTTAAACACATAAAATTTAAAAAAATATCATACTATACAAATTTTTTGCTTCGTGCAATAATCGAAACCATGACACGCAGCGCAGCAGTCAATTCAACTACTGCGCCCACTGAGCTGCTACTGGAGGCCAAGCATCTCTGGGGGGAGGAGGTTTTTCGCTTAAAAAAGGATCATCACCCCCCACAGTTTCTATAAATAGCCGTGATTACTACAACGGTACAAGACCACACGCAAACAATATACCTTGTGTCAAGTGCGAGTTGCTAACATTTCGCAAGCGTTGATAAAAATATCCGAGTCAAAACACGTTATCAACGGCTATGTAGCTTATGTTCGTGTGTTGTGTTCTTGGAATATGTGTTACTGCATCGTGACGTCGGGTTATATGGAAGGTAAGCAGAATTTCAACTTTAGGAGGGTTCAAAGAGCATTTGAGTCAAATCAAAGGTCAAAGCTTTTTTTTAGGTTTTGACGTAACTGTTTGACACACAATGATTTTATACATTATACCGCGTACGTTGAAGGATTGGAACAGTTGGCCTGCTGCGGTCTTCCCGCCCGTTTATAATTCGGGTGTCTTCAAGGCAAGAGTAAATAGGCTCTTAATTAACTAGTGCGCCTCACCATCAGAGATTACATCACTGCTTGCCATCAGATGGGATCGCAGTCAAGCACTAGTTTATAACAATTAAAAGAAACGACCATGCTAATGATGACAACTGGTAATGGGCCCAGAAGATATACGGCATTGCCACGCTGTACACTCTATGGCAATAGTCACCTTCTGTCAAAGGCATTGGGTAAATATGTACTTACTATTTTTTAATCTCTAATTCAGTTTGAATAAGACTCAGATTGTGTAGATCAAATGCGTGTGCGCACATTTGATATTTATTGTCAATTACTAAGCGAACGACATGCTTACAAGGAAAACAGAAAATGAATGACAAATGACATTGACAGTTTTTTTTTTTTTTTTTTTTTTTTTGTCGACGGGGAAAATCATCTTTGACGAAACCCGCTCTTGGGTGGAGCGGGAGACAGTGTCAGACTCTTACTGACTAAAAACCCCGCGCCGTTCCTTCTAGCCTTCATACCGGGGCGCGAGCTCCCTTTCGGACAACCCTGTCCCCAGTAGGCTTCGACCCAGCTGGGCCCCTCCTGTTGCTGACAACTCCTTGAGGCGCGCGGGAACAGTGCGTGCCGTCGACGTCTTGGACTCGGTCCATTACCGGACGATCGGACAGCGAGCTACCCATGGCTCGCCGTCCGCGAGCCCGCGTCTACGGTGGCCGGAAATCGGGATCGGAATCCCGGCGACGGCGGCGAGGGCGCCGTTGCCTGATGCGGTCGGCCTCCTCCTTTGCTAGCATTACTGCTTCGCAGAAGGAGGCGACCGCCTGCCATTCCTCCTCGCTCCGGATCATGGCTTCGACCAGGGCCCGACGCGAGAGGTCTCCGCCGCCGATCGCCCCCACGAGGGCACGGCGATGCTCCGCCCAGGCAGGGCACACCTCGACGGTGTGCTCCACCGTGTCCTCCGGGCGTTGCGCACAGTGGCGACACCCGGGCGTCTCTTCCGCTTGAATCCGATGCAGGAACCTCCCGAACTTGCCATGTCCGGTGAGGACCTGCGAAATGACATTGACAGTTGATTTTGACGTAAGCATTTGTCATTGAATGTTGACATTACAATAACAAATGTTGCCATAGAAATAAACTTTTCAAAATTAATTATTGTTGTCATAGAAACACAAAACCCTACAAGAGAAGCCTAGAAAACTGAATAAAAACACTAATATCTTGATAAGTCCATGTCACCTTAAATAGCTAATTAAGTGGCATATTTACAAATAACTTTCTCTTTATCAAGCAATAACAACTTTATCGAGGACAATGCACTATCGCCTATAAGTTGCATCGCTGAGTAGGGCTGTTGCCGCTGACTTTTAAAGGGAGGTTTTATTTCGTGGGAAATGACCAATAATAATAAGGTGCTAGTAGGGATCTTGACCGTACTTCCGGGATTATCCTGATTGCCGTGGTATACCTCTCCACTCCTCAAGTACATCAGGATATGTTGCTCTCTTGTTGCTACGTCGCTCCGTGCTAGCGACCGTTTTAGCTCTTTTTTTGAGAGTGCGAGTTACTTCCTGCCTTTTATCGGTGGATATTAACAACACAGTTCATGCAGAGGCCATAGTCTTAATATCCAGGTTAGTCCACTTAATATACCAAAAACTAAAGCCTTATTATCTTTGTTTTCCATTTGTCGTAATAGTTAAAACAATTTGGCCAGTTTTACTTGGTCATGCCATGAAGTGATTAGTGTGGAGTGTGCCGACCGCATCAGGCAACGGCGCTCACGCCCCAGCCGTCACCGGGATTTCGATCACGATTTCCGGCCACCAAAGGGGCTTGCGGACGGCGAGCAACGGGTAGCTCGCTGTCCGACCGTCCGGTAACAGTCCAGACCGAGCCCAAGTCATCAACGGCGCGAACTGTTCCCGCGCACCTCAAGGAGTTGTCAGCAACCGCATGGGCCTAGCGGGGTCGAAACCTACTGGGGCCAAGGATCAAGTACCGAAAGGTAGGCTCGGCCCTGATATGAAAAGCAGCGAAGGAACGGGGTGGTTTTTTTTTAATCAGTAGGAGTCTGACACTATTTGCCGCTCTGTCTAAGGGCAGGGGATGTCATTTGGATGATTTTTACCCACCGGAGAAAAAAAGTCATCAATGTCCAAGATCTGGCTACTACATTCACATCAGATCAGGTTGATCTCCACTATCTTCTCCTAAATAAGTCTAACTGTGAATTACATTCTTGCTTGAAATAAAGAACATTTTAAAAGGTGCAATCCCACTCGCCACCCCTACATATCTAGCGAAAGTGCACGTCGCCGATATCGAACAATGTGACTCGGACGATAGCGTAACGTGATCGCGGCGTTATCGCTGCGTTATCGCTGCGCTATCGCGGCGACTCGGATACCGAGCAGTTGTTTGTACTAGCTCTGAGTCAGCGCTTTGAATACGGTGTGCGGCAAAAATTAATACCATTTTGTTTTCGCTGCCTTGAAGAAAGTACGACTTTATCAGTTTGTCGGACTTTGTCTTGATATGGTCGAGGTTGTGGAGGTATGTTGTTGTATTATATATATGTGTTACATTATTAGTTGTTTTCATTTTGTGTTACATTGTAACTGTAGTTTTATTTAATTATTATTGCGTATGACGTTGCTAACAACGTTTCAACTCAAGTAGCCTAACGTACGTTTAAGTTTGCCATCGTGGTGAGAGAATTTGCCTGTCAACCAAAGCCGATTGCCCAAGGTCCACAAGACGTTATAGACTACATGAGTTTGAGTTTACCATCGCCCTGGGTGCGCCAGACGTAATCTGGAGCACCCTGAATATACATCTCTCGGGTGTAAGGTCGAATAGAACATCTCTCAGGGAGACTCCTTTGGACTCGTTGGGGCATGCCGGGGCCAAATACTGATCCAGGTAAAAATATTTTTTTTGCCATCTGCTCGCTAAGATTAACCTGAGATTAAAAAAGTACAGTTCGTCATTTCAGCTCAAAGACGTTCCCAACTGGCCTTGGTCCCCAGCTCAACCACCACGCCCGCAGCCTCACACATGAACACACATCTCGAGCACCATTTTTCAACGGCATTTCCCGTCGTACACCTATTTACTGAGAAAAACCAGGATCCCTAGGGGGTGCATTTTAGTCATTCCTCTCTTAGTGCTCGCTTCTAGTCCCAGTAGTTTCAGCAGTACGTTGATATGTCAGTCAGTCAGTTTCTCCAAAAGCTAGTTGTCGGTGGCAGAGGTTAGTTGCTAAATAAAAAAACTTATAGCTCAACTAAAACACAAAACAGCTTCAAAAAGTTCACAACATAATCACCTTCGAACCATTTAGCAGACATTCAGCTGGGTCGTTAGGGGTTGAATAAAAATCGCAATAATCTCCTGATCAGTTAAGGCTGGTGTAATGGCGAATAAATCAGCTGGTATCAACGTTACGCCGCCTCTGTCAATAGCTTTGAGGTGGCCGAGCCCGTTGGATTAGAGGGGATCGGCTGGTGAATTAATTTCGAGGGTTCATTTTGTTGGGTTAGGTTACCGAAGTAGCTCGAAGAATCGCCAAACTTAAGTGGCAATGGGCAGGGCACATTGCTCTGCAGATCAGATGACCGTTGTTAGGTTCTGGAATGGCGACCACGTACCGGAAGACGTAGCGTTACCTACAAGGTGGACTGATGACCAGGTAAGGGTTGCGGAAATCCGGTGCATGCGAGACGCACAGGACCGTTCAATGTGGCGACACTTGGGGGAGGCCGATGTCCAACAGTGGAAATCTTTCGGCTCAGTCAGTACAAGTTTCAGGGTGAAGCGACACAGACAGTCGCTTTACCCTGAGATCAAGAAGTTTTTCGATGACAGACCTGTTGGTCTAGTGGTTAGTGGCCTTGCCTGTGTGCCAAAGGCAAGTTAAATATCATCACACAATGATCAGCATGATCATTTGTTCTGTGTATGGGTGTAATTTATTTATAACTAGCTTTTGCTCGCAGCTTCACCCGCGTACATAAAATATTGCCTATGTCACTCAAGATTAAAGCAGCTTTCTGTCGGTAAAAATTTTTTGCAATCGGACCAGTACTTTCGGAGATAACCTCCTACTCTTTATTATATTAAGTGCATATATGTATTTATTTAGAAATATATAATTATGTTTATCAGTTATTTTCCATTTTAAAAAAGGATGAAATGTGTTTAAAGCCTTCTTTCATCTTTCAGCGTTTTTCGTTCAGTAGGTACAAGGAAATATGTCTAAGACTCACAATAGCACATCAGCTTAACAAATTATTTTTCTGTTCTACAGAATTATGTCAGCGGCTTCATTAGATGACTTTCCACATAAAAAAATAAGTTAAAAAAAAAACTCTCTAAATAAAAAGTATCCTATGCATCGATATAATATGTAAGTCAATGATCCTATGTGATATATCAAGACTATTCGTGTGCCTAATTTCTTACAAACCGTTTAGCCTTTTTTATTTTGGATAGGTTCATGCTTGACCATTATTTCACCTGATACATATGGCTCACGATGATCACTCAAAAGCGATAGCGTACAGTAGAGTGACTATAGAGGAAAACAAATTACTTCAATGAAAATAAGTACGCCCATACACCCGTCCCATCCACTCTATCCTACCATCCGTATGAAGTCCATTATCGAGTGCTGGAGATCGGCGGATAACGCTCATAATTTGCAATAAATATAGGGACGGAGGTGTCGTCGCCTTTGTTGCCGATTCGATTCCCGGCAGTGGCGCTGTGGCGGATAACGTACCATAACTTTTAGATTGCAGATCATTTTTGTGTCGTGTTTTTTTGATAAGGGTTTTTAGGTTCGAATTTTAGGTATCTGTTATTTTTTTTTACGTGAGAAATCGTCTTATAACTTCTCCTGCTCTGTGTGGAGTGGTAGGGTGTGTCAGACTTGTACTGACTAAAAACTACATCTCATGTGGTTTGACCATAACGTATTTACTGTATGGACTTTAAAAAAGACTTTAACCCCTGAGTTTGTTTCTGTGTTTCTTCTCAAGGTAGTCATAGGAAACACCGGCTTCATCTAGTTCAAACTGACGAAAAAAAAAATTGACGTATAAAAGTGTTTTAAATACCTAACTATAATATAAATATCATCATTTATCATCACAATGTTATCAGTCGCACTTTATTTCGAGGGCTGCGATGACTCTTCGAACAATCCGCAGCCATGGCCGGTTGTTTACTAGCACCTGGTACCGGATCGTAGGGTCCAGCTGGATCGAAGTCTACTGGGGCCAAAGGTCTATTTCTGAAAGGAAGGCTCGGCCTCAGAAAAAAGGCAACGAAGGAACAGGGTGGGTTTTTTAGTCATTAAAAACCTGACACTATGAATGTTATCTAGATGATTTTTACCCCCCAAACCTGGTACTGGATTATATAAAACAGTGCTCAGTAGACTCTATTTTATCAGATAGGTACTGAGTTCTCAGTTTTTGACACTCAGTTCAGTGAGTTCGAGTTGTATTTTCGGTAGGAAAATCATCTAACGACCTCCCCCGCCCTTGGGCGGAGCCTGAGATAGTGTCAGACTTTTACTGACTAAAAACCCACTCCAGTTCCTTCGTTGCCTTACGTACCGGGGGCTGAGCTACCTTTCGGAGCTAACCGTGGCCCCAGTAGGCTTCGACCCAGCTGGGCCCCTGGCCTCCTGTTACATCCTAGTAGTGTGAGAAACCACATCAACTATCGATGTGCTGAGCTGCCTTTCGGAGCTAACCCTGGCCTCAGTAGGCTTTGACCCAGCTGGGCCCCTGCTACATCCTAGTAGTGTGAGAAACCACGTCGACTATCGATGTTTGAGTTAACATCAATAATAGTTAAATTTGCATTCGAAGATAGCTGTTTAGTGCTCTTGATACTGACTTGAGTTCATAAACTATTGGTTATAAAAATAATGCAGAAGGGACATTTTATAAAGTGAATGTTAAAATTTTAATTGTTTTTATACCTATTTGTTAGATGTTTCAAATACCTTATTAAATAATGAATTAAAGTATGTACATACATCACGTCACGTAACAACACATAACATCACATAGCAACACATAGCATCACAAAACCAAACAACAATATCACAATTGATCAGCAGCAGGAGGGGCCCAGCTGGGTCGAAGCCTACTGGGGACAGTGTTGTCCGAAAGGGAACTCGTGCCCCGGTATGAAGGCTAGAAGGAACGGCGCGGGGTTTTTAGTCAGTAAGAGTCTGACACTGTCTTCCGCTCCACCCAAGAGCGGGTTTCGTCAAAGATGATTTTCCCCGTCGACAAAAAAAAAAAGGGTTAAGTGGACAAATCTGACAAAATTAATAAATCCGACTATTATGCATGGACATAGGTTTTAACTGATGGTAAAACTATCCATGGATTTAAAACACCCCAATTCTAATTCTTTACATGGTTACAGATGCTAGCAAAGGTTTTAACTGTCAATCAAGATAGATAGATAGATAGATAAATTCTTTATTGTACACCAAAAATAAAAAATTACATAAGAAACTTATAGGGTGTCACAATGGGCGGTCTTATCGCAAGTATATATTTCAGATTTGAAATGTGCTAACAGCAGAAATATTACCAGAAAATCGTAATAGTAGTTAACACCTTTGTCCACTTACCCCTTCAATTGTTTACCCTATAGGGTTGGGCACACGTGTCCGGCTCACTAAATTAAGCTTCACTTGGTACAGATATGAAAGCAAGAATGAAATTGAAAACAACTAAAACGAAAACATCACCGTATAACAAGTAATAGTTGTGATTTATTAATCAATTTCCATAATTATGAAGCTTCCTTTAATTAATTTCACTACATATTAAGTAGCTAAAAAACGACTAAAAAGCTGTTAACAAACAATAAATAAAACCAAAGTGGTTTGACAGTTAAATGAACTAAATTTACTTTAAATGAAACCATAGATTACTTAGTATAAGTTAATTTATTGATGTTAAAATGTTGATATGCCGTCGTATACAACCTTTTAGCTTGTTATAGTAATAGTCTTCAAAATTGAGTCACACTGATAAATAATTGGATGTTAAATAAATCAAATGCACACTCAATTTTATTGTGGAATGCAGTTAAGTAAATACGTCAATTCTTTTGTCGATAAAACCTTTAATTCTGTAATTTATATTCGGTGACAACACTAATAAAATTAAAATGTATGTGTGCCCATCTTCGGTCTGTCTGCTTTGATTTTGAGGTCGCAAGTTTGACACCTAGGTTGGGAAACAGGCTAGGTATACTCAGTGGTATTTCTGGATATTGAAACGGTTCACTGAATATGATAAATCCCCTAAAAATTGATACATGAGGAGTACAGCAACTGGTACAATATTAATGCATGAAGACCACTTGACTAAAGCAGTGGTGGCCGAGTGGTAACAGCCCATGTATGTGTGCCCATCTTTGGTCTGTCTGCTTTGATTTTGAGGCCGCGAGTTTGACTCCTAGGTCGGGAAAGAGGCTAGGTATACTCAGTGGTGTTCCTAGATATTGGAACGGTTCACTGTATATGATAAATCCCTTAAATTCGATACACGAGGAGTACAATACAGCTGGTACAATATTAACGAAGTATACCACTTGACTAGAGCAGTGTTTGCCGAGTGGTAACGGCCCCAAATTACGAGTTGTAAGTCGCGGGTTCAAAACCAGCCAGGCGCATTACTTTGTGTAATTTATTTCATCACCACTGCTCTCAAAATTGTGAAGAAAAATATCGTGAGGAAACCGGCATGTCCTACAACCAAAAATTCGAAGACATGTGACATACACCAACCTGCACTGGGCCCGCATGGTGGATTACGGCCCATTCCCTTTCCAAGAGAAGTGGCCTGAGTTCCAGCAGTGGGAACATTATAAGGCCGACTATGCTATGCTATATACCACTTTATTTTTTGGTGATAAATCATGTCCCGCTCTCGCTGAACAGATAATCGATGGGGCTGAAAGGTCCTGGAGTATCCGATGGATGCAAGACACATAGGACTGGTCGTTGTGGCGACGCTTTAGGGAGGCATGTGTTCGGCCATGGACGTCTTTTGACTGACATGATGATGATGAATTCTCCCGCTCTGGAGAAGCTAGAAGGCGTCAATTCAGACCCTGACTCGACCAGACAGTCTGCCTATCAATCGTGTCAGACTTTTACTGACTTAGGTAAATCCATTTTCCTTCAGTTACTCTTTGCGTTCCAGAAGCCATGGTAACTCTTTCAAACAACGCAAATTTATTTGGAGTAACCAGTAAGATGTCTGTAGGAGAGGTACTTACATATGTACATAGTATGTACATAGATAATATTGAGTACATACATAGGTATGTAAATGTACCAAAGAATCTCTTTATCTAAAGTCTCTCAAACTAAATTTAACTGAAATCTTGATAGCAAAGGTAAATATTTACAATCATATCAGTCTTATCAGCCATCTGTTAAGCCTGTGCTGACTGATAAGATAGAGATAAGATTACTGCCTATTTCTATCTTCTCGGCGATAAACAGACTCAGATTTTATCTCCTTGTTGTCTGAAGAGTGCCTTGTCCTTGGAAGGTATTAGTACAAAATGATTCTAGTTATATTGTAACTTAGTAAAATATCTTCCTTCTGCGAAGCAGTAATGCTAGCAAAGGAGGAGGTCGACCGCAGGAGGCAACGGCGCTCACGCCCCAGCCGCCGCCAAGATTCTGATCCCGATTTCCGGCCACCGTAGACGCGTGCTTGCGGATAGCGAGCAATGGGTAGCTCGCTATTCAACCGTCCGGTAATTGTCCGGACCGAGCCCAAGTCGTCGACGGCGCACACTGTTCCCGCGCGCCTCAAGAAGTTGTCAACAACCGTAGGTGCCCATCAGGGTCGAAGCCTACTGGGGCTAAGGTTCTGCTTCTGAAAAGAAGGCTCGGCCCCAGTATGAAAGGCAACGAAGGAACAGGGTGGGTTTTTAGTCAGTAAAAGTCTTATTTATTTATTTTATAATTTTTGTACACACAAAATACTATGTAGTGTGCAGAAATACGTAAAGAAGAGTTAGTGAAAAACCTAATCAAACTAATAAATACTTGTATAACTAAATATCCATACTTAATTCATGAATCCCCAAGCGACACCCGGCGGCCGCGCATCTATTGTCTTACTATTGTGTCTCTAATTGACGGTATCTGAAGGGTTAATACTAAAAATAAATATATAATATATATATGATAATCACACAAGAGAGGAAAGATAGTGCTCTTTTACTTTAGTTAATAGTTTTTGAGTCTGACACTATCATTGCAAAAAACTTAGTGATTATTATCATACTAAAGAACGGTTCCAATTTCTTTATGACTTTAACATGATAGGTCATGTGATAACTTGAGACTTAAAATACAACTGCATTCAACTACCTACTTTCCTGGATATAGCTTTTAATGTGCGTCTATGGAATGCATTGCCTGTGACTATAAAACGTATACGATAGAAGAAAGTTATCCTAAGGAAACATAACCCGGGTTAAAAAGTATCCTGTATAGGAGCTATTCCAGGGTTTGATTTATCTGTTTACTAAGTTTCATCGGAATCCGTTCAGTCGTTCGAGGGTGAAAAGTAACAAACATACATACACACAAACATTCGCCCTTGTAATATGTGGTAGTACCTACTGTCCATTCTAAGGTACCTAGGTACAGGTAGGTACTTAGAATAGTGTGGGTAGGTAACCTACCTAGTACCTACCCAAACTATTCTTTGACCATCTCCACAGGATCTATTACAATAAAAGTTATCTTTAGATATGTCATTAGCAAAATGGCAAATAAAGGACAGTTAGCATGAAACACCTGTACTCTCACATAAGTACAACATAACCAGTTTGAACCGCAGTTATCTGGATCACTCCAGTTTTATAGATGTTCTAAGATGTTTTTTTTTTATTTGTGTATTATAAATTTATGGATATCTTCATTTTTGATTCTATCATGCAAGGAAACGCTGACCCTAGAGTACCGCCCACATCAAATTATGCTGGCCTGGGGTTTCGGCATTTTGGGCGACGAGGCGTTGGTCTAAAGTTACTCTCATCATCTCCCTAGTCTTTTACAATTACTTCTAATAGCTTGGGGTAGGCTTCAATTCAAACCAAATGCGGCTAAATGCCTGTGTTTCAACAAGGATCGACTGCCTATCGACTGCCTATCAGATCTCCACAAAGCAGTTACTAGGCGACTTTACTGGACATAGCTTTTAATGTCCAGACCTCAGGCATGGGTCTGGAACCCACAATCTTATTCATGACTGCATGAGAAGTGAGTGTCTTAACCATCACGACACTTAAAATCCCTCTATCCTTGATAAAAACCAATCAAAAGCTCAACAGCTTTTCAGTAGCGACTCACAGACAGACATTGATATTGAGACACAAATATAGATACTTAATGACTCAATATATTGAACTGCGTGTGCCAACCACAGTGATAAATAATGCTCGATAACTATTTGAAGTAATATCATGACGCAATATGGCTGCTTAGTAATTGAAATAACACTTTGTTTAATACTTAATCTTGGTTTGTTTCATCATCATCATCATATCAGCCGAAAGACTTCCACTGCTGGACTTAGACCTACCCCAAGCGTCGCCACAACGGCCGGTCCTGTGCGTCACGCATCCATCGGATTCCCAGCGACCCTGACCAGGTCATCGGTCCATCTTGTTGGACATGTGGGGGAGGCCTATGTCCAATAGTGGAAGTCCTTCAGCTGAAATGATGATGGTGTATTTGACCACTATATCAGATGGTAAGTGATAATGTGCTCGACAGTGAAGTACTCTTGCCTAAAAGTAATATTTCACTGTTGACTTAAGTAAGTTGTATTGTAGCTATCAGGAAACACTCCAGCAGGGATTCCCACTCTTTCGCTGTACGCACAATGAACGTGTTCCCAAAACATTTTGTGTATATAGGTGTTAGTATAGTAGGCTGAGGAAATAGGGGGTAACTTATTATTGGAAGGAATAATTCTAATAATAAAATTGTAATCAAAGTAGGAATGGGGAAGGCCCCTTTTTAACAGTCTGGAAAACAAAGCACCTACACAACGATAAGGTATCGATAATTTTATTTTTCTTAATTTTCCTGGATATCTGCAGTAGTTAGCCCATTTCTGTCCCACTGCTGGGCGAAGGCCTGCCTCTCCCTTTTCCACACACTGTCTGTCTTCGGCCATTGCGGGCCAGTCTCTCCGGTTCTTATCAAGCTCATCTCTCCACCTTCGCCTCGGTCTGCCGCGATATCGCTTTGAGTTCAATCGGACCCAATAAGTGGCTCTTTTAGCCCACAGCTCATCCGACATGCGGCAAACATGTCCGGCCCAATCCCACTTTAGAGTGGCAATTAATAAGATTATAATATAAATAAGATACCGTTCATGACATATGGAAAAACACCTATTCTGATTTCCGGCCACCGTAAACGCGGGTGCGGACGGTGAGCCATGGGTAGCTCGCTGTCCAACCGTCCGGTAACTGTCCGGACTGAGCCCAAGACGTCGAGGGCGCACACTGTTCCCGCGCGCCTCAAGGCGTTGTCAGCAACAGGAGGAGCCCAGCTGGGTCGGAGTTAACTTGAGGCCAGGGTTATCCGAAAGGAACTGGAGCCCCGGTATGAAAGCTAGAAAGAAAGAGTGGGTTTTTAGCCAACACCCGCTCCACCCAAGAGCGAGGGTTGTCTTTAGATTTTTGCCCAACGAAAAAAAAAACACGGTCATAAGGACATATATCTTTGACATACATATACCTTCATACAAAATACAATAGGTACCTTCTCGTTGTACACTACCTACATAGTTGAGGCAAATACATCAGCGAATCAACAAGTTAGAACGCATTTAGGCTGACGTGCCGTATCGACGCGCCATCAGACGTTACATTACTTAGTTGCACTACTGTTATCAACTGTACTGTAATGTGCTGATAAGCAGGTGCCTATACGGCGATCTGTAATAGGTGTGCTGTTGTAATATGTTCCTGTTTTTATTGAAATTATTCTTACTGGTTATTTTAGAACTAAAATCGATTTGATGGAGAATTTAGCTGATTATTATTACAGAAAATGGGAATTAACAGATTTTATGATTGCTCTTAACTTCGCTCCATCGTCAACCGCATCGTCGCTTTCTATCAGGTAAGATAGCGGCCAAGCGTAGGTTTGCGCTTCAACATTAAAAAAAACCATTGAACGTCTAGTACTACTAGTGTACATGAAGTTTAAATAAATTGTAATAACTATCACTGTTACGTACACTTTAGAAATATTTTTTATCGGAATTTTGCGAAGCCAAATGAAAAAGCAACTGTTAATTCATGAATCCCCAAGCGACCACCGGTGGCCGCGCATCTATTGTCTTACTATTGTGTCTCTAATTGACGGTATCTGAAGGGTTAAAATGTAAAAAAGGCAATAAAACAAAAGTATTTATATTATTTTGAAAAAGTACATAAAAAGCGCTCACTATTTTAAATGTGTAAATAAAAATGAAGAGACACTTTTAGAAAATCTTCGTACGCCGCGATCCCCCCACTCGTCACTCAATGAAGTAACTTAAGGTGGTGCATCACGACTCACATTTTCACTGTTTTTCATACAACCGCTCATAACGGATTATGACGTTATGACACACTTTTCATTAGATATTTTGGAAACACAGTATCTTGTGGATATTATCTAGGTTTCTAAAGAAACCAATTTCTAAATTTGTAAAATTTTATATATAAAACTAATCCAGTAAAAACCTCTGAAAATGTCCTATTTTGTATGAACTTTGACACTTCATAATTTGCCAAAAAATTAAAAAAGTCAAAAAAGTAGTTCTCTAGAGACCTTGCAATTTTTTTTAAGATTCTAACTGATGACAACTTTTTCCAAAAACTTTTAAGGGTTTAAAAAAACAGCTATTTCCTGGAGCAAGTTTTGTGAAATTTTCGAGTAAATCTCGGAATTACCGAATACTAACAGAGTTTCCAGGCGTTATCTCTCTTTTTTTACGTTGCCTTTTCGTCAAACATCGCGTTGGATTGCGTTAAATGAAGTAACAAGCTTTTAAACCATTTTCGATGTTTACGATAAGCGAGTGGAGAAGGAGGGTCCTTCTCCACTCACTTAAATGAACTTTGAGTGGATAAAAAAACACTTGACTCCACTTGAAAAACCACAACGTAATGCCCAATTCAAAAGTGCAAACACCCCCATACATCAACCCCCCCCCCCTTCCACTTGTCACCACACTCCTAACTAAGTTAGTTGGACATGAGAACCTACTTGACACAGCCTACCAGTGTCACATCCGACAGAAACCTTTTACACAAAATTAGGAACTTCAAAGCAAAAAAACATTGCTTTCATTCCCCAAAAATCACTTAATAAAAACACCAACTTCGCCACAAATGCCCCCATCCACCTATCACACTCTTAACTTAAACGGACACACATAACTTAGATGGATACGAATAGTTACTTGAGTCTAGCTGCACCACTAAAATTAGATATAATTTGCCTAAAATAAGAACGCTTTTTCACCACTCTATGTTTTATGTTCACAACATATTAACACAATATATATTATGTACCTACAACTAAGCATTAAGTCTACCAGGCAACTTTGTGTTGCATGAAATTTTAATAAATAAATACTCCACTATCTCTTTTCGTTTAGCCCATCCTAAGGTTGTCGGTAAGAGATTGCCCTGTGCGATAAGACCGCCTATTGTACACTTAGTTTTTACAAATAAAGTGGGCAGGATAAGTGTACAATAAAGTATAAAATAAATAAACATCACTAAAAACGTAACTAAGTGTGTTTCATACTATAATAATATACTAATAACACTTTTAATTCATGAATCCCCAAGCGACCACCGGTGGCCGCGCATCTATTGTCTTACTATTGTGTCTCTAATTGACGGTATCTGAAGGGTTAAACAAAAACTCCAAGTTGAAATTCAAAATCATTTATTTCAAATAGACCAAATGTTAAATAGTCAAATTTAATGTCGGCCAGTCCAAGAAAAGTGAAGCTAAATTGCACGTTCCAAAGCGTAGATCTCTATGGAGAAGAACGTGTAAGAAAATAATTTTTTTAAACCACCTAAAAACTACCACCAAAATTATGTAGCCAGGATTTTTGTAATACATATTACAAAAAACCTGGCTACATATTTTTGGCATTTCTATTATGCGAAAGTAACGTAGACAAATTAAAACTGTCAGAACACTTACAAAATCGACCAAAAACGCCAACTTCCCCACTAACCCCTCAACTTGTCACTACTAAACCTCTCCACTAACTTAAATGGCTATAAATAACTAAGATGGACATGAAAAGCCACTTGACTCAAGCCTACCTGTGCCACATCAATTAGAATGAAACTTAACGCGTTGTGCATAGAGTGCCGACTGTATCGCGACGGTTAATGGTGCGAAAATCGCTGATAACACCCCCACTTTCACCCCCATTCAACCCGCTTCCACCCCCAGTTTCACCCCCCAACGCCCCCAAGGTATCAGGGGGCTAAAGATCTCCGATCGGTGTAATTGTCTGGTAATAGATAATAGTTCCGACTTTGTGGTTGATTTTTGATTTGCTGGGCTGATGATTAGATGGCTTTTCGGAAGTATTTATCGGCAAGTTGGCCCAGTTTTCTCTTGTATTTATAGGTTAAAATACGATAGTCTACATGGATAATTTTGTAAGTTTTCGTTCACATTACTGAGTAAGAAAATTTTATTAAAATTGTTTCAAGTTTCACTTTATTAATTTATTGGTCTATCTACAATAACTGTTACACTTTACAAAGCATAATAACATTATGGAAACCAAATATATAATAATATACTAAAACAGACACAGCATGCATTTACAATATTAGAGCTTAAAAGATTTTATAGTTATTAGAGTTCAGATTTAAAACTAAGATAATATCTGCAGTTACGTTATTACAAATATAGTTTTTTTTTTTTTGTCGACGGGGAAAATCATCATTGACGAAACCCGCTCTTGGGTGGAGCAGGAGACAGTGTCAGAGTCTTACTGACAAATATAGTGTTGGTTAGTTAGTTAAAGCGAATCAGGAAATTCCTTTCTTATTATTTTAATAAGGAAGGAATTTCCTGATTTAAATGAAAATATCATTACAATTAAAAAGAGTATCATATTATACATACCTATACCTGCTCATAGTGCTCGAATGCTTAAGTAATAAAAATAGAGCCACGTATTCCCCAAAATAAACTTTCAAATCAAACCCCAATACACCGGCTCCACTATGAATATTACCTGCAAAAATAATTATCGACAACACATAATATCAAGCCCACCTTCCATCAATTATAGCTATACTATTTTTTCCGCTGTACGTTCCTTTCGGCGGCAGTGGAGCCGTCTCCCATTCGCTCAATCATCTGCTTATCTGGCGGGCTATCGGTACGTAATACATTGTATCACATTTTCATAAGAGATTCATTTAGCTTGAGTTTTGCTCACCCTCAGTCGAGTGGGTCTGTTCCCATTGAACATTTCGGATTTAACAAAATGGGACGTAAAAAGTAATCCTTACTAATATTATAAAAGCAAAAGCGAGTTTGTTTGTTTGTTTGTTACGTCTTCACGCCTAAATGGCAAAACCGATTTTAATGAAAATTGGCACACGAACAGACCATGTCCTGGTATGTCCTATACCAGGACATGGTCTGTTCGTGGGATACTTTTTATCTCGGAAGTATGTTCCCTTGAGATAATTTTCTGCTATCACGCGGGCGAAGCCGCTGGGAGCAGCTAGTTTAGCATGTCTTTTAAACTAGTAAGGTTTGCCTTTCGCAGAACCATTTATGTCTTAATAATACTACAGCAAAAAAAGGGGGAAAAACAGCTAGGCTGATAGTGGGCTGGCCACAGCTCACGAATGCACCCGGATAGGTGGGCAAGGATTGTCATTCACTGGACGCCTGAAGGAGGTCGATGCCGTCGAGGGCGTCCGCGGCGAAGGTGGTGTGACTATTTGATCATGTTCATGGAGCAAACATGGCCAGACATCACCCTAGATAGAGAAGTTTGGAAGGAGACATTGGAGGTCTTTGTCCAGCAGTGGGACACACAATAGGCTATAAAAAAATATACTACAGCAATTTTGTTTTCCTGTGTTGCCGCACATGAACCTCATGCCACAGCCACAAACGCGTATTTGTAGCGTGTGGCGGCCACTGGCGTCAACAGTGTGTGGCGAGTCCAAATAAAATGTATGAGAACTATAGGAAATATGCCTGTGGCAGCGTTTTGTGGTTGTGGCCGGTCGGCGAACCTTAAATTCCTCAGTCACCTGATTATTGAGACTTTGACCCTGAACTTAGCAGAATCATGCTACGTCACTTTGTCATAGTTATAATAGGCTAAGGAAAATACGTTCCATTATAATATTACTAATCAATTTAGTCGTATTGCAGGCAGGTATGCATACCTCTGAACTGTATTTATTTTCCTTAACGACAAAAACACTTCAGAATTTTGAGTTTTTTTTTAGTTATGATATTTGAAACGACTACTTGTCTGTCGTGTTATTATTTGAGGGTTCAAACCAAGTCAGGAGCATTACTTTGTTTTTGTTTCATCCCCACTGTTCTCAAAATGGTGAAAGAAAACATCGTGAGGGAACCGGCATTTTCTAAAACCAAAAATTCGAAGACATGCGACCGCCCCGAAACCGCACTGGGCCGCCATTCCCTCTCCTAGAGAGAAGGCCTGAGTTCCAGCGGTGGGAACATTAAAAAGAAGGCTGATGATGATGAGTGTGTGTGACGATATGTATGTACACTTTTTTCCAAATCTTACGTTTCTCGTCCCGTATCGTACGTTATCGTGGGCACTTACCCGGAGGGCGGGCGGGGAAGTCTGCTGCTCGCGATAGCGCCCTACCTTTGTTCTGACGGCTATCTCCACCCAGGGATCATACTAAATTATTTATCCTTTCCACCATGAGGTGAGAACTGCCGGTCATGAGGAAAAGATCGGTTGTTTAGACATTATTGCAGTTTTTATTTTAGCGAGTGTATCAGTGTTGTTTATTTGACTTTTTTTTAATACATTTGAATTTACTTACTAAAGTTTGTATATATTAACTATTAAATACACCATTTTCAAAAGAGATGAAGATGGTAACGCAAGATTGAATAGTTTATTTACTTTTTCACGCTTGAGGGCTTGAACTTGCGGATTTTAATGTAATCTTTTTTTTTAATTCATGGTTTTTTTGACTCGACTGCGATCCCACCTAATGGTAAGCAGTGATACAATCGTAGATCGTGAAGCGCACTAGTTTATTAAGAGTCTATTTAGCCTTGAAAACACCTTATTATAATCAGACGGGAAAGCTGCAGCAGGCTAATTTAGTCCTTCAAAGTTAAAAATAAAGTTACAGTGTAGAATTTTAGTAGGGCCCTATAAAGTTATATCTAATGTAAAATTTTCGTAGAACCCATTTCAATTAACTAATCAATCAAGCCTATCGCAGTTCAATCCCGGCGATACAGCCTCCAAATCGTATACACTGCCAACAAGAATCCTTAAAATCAGCTTCAGATATACCAGAGTAATACGTATGTATTCGTAATTCACAGATAAGCTGTTATCTCTTGAGGGAATTGGGAGTTCAGATGGAACCTCTCCTCTGTATTATCACAAAGTTACTTATATATGTTTTCTCGAGCGAGTCTTTTATGTTGTTTTAAAGATAGGTGCTGGCTATGAAGAATAACTTACTGGTTTCATGGTCGAAAAGTTTAACCAAGAAGGGTTTTACTTATTTATTATTATTTATTTATTGTTTTTTTTTCTGGCATTAATTGACCCATAATTACATTACTATGGCTGAGAACAACCATAGTAATGGTGGTGGTGGTTGGTTGGTTGGTTACTTAGCGTGTCGATGAAAAAACTATTTTTTTTTTCATACGTTTGACAGCTAATTTTTGTGCCTATTTGAAGCGCCACTCGCGAGGGTTCAGAGAACTAATTTTTACATATTTTTGCATTTTGATTCCGTGTTGCTCCTGCTTCTCGAATTATATAAAAATTAGGTCATGTGTATATTAACTCGCTGTCCGACCGTCCCGTAACTGTCCGGACCGAGGCCAAGACGTCGACGGCGCCCACTGTTTCCTCGCGCCTCAAGGAGTTTTCAACAGGAGGGGCCCAGCAGGGTCGAAGCCTACTGGGGAAAGGGTTATCCGAAAAGAAACTCGGTAGTCGGAGCCCCGGTATGAAGAGGCTAGGAGGAACGGGGTAGGTTTTTAGTCAGTAAGAGTCTGACACTATCTGCCGCTCCACCCAAGAGTGATGGTTGTCATTGGATGATTATTACCACCGAAAAAAAAAAATATCTTATGACTTATCTCGCTCTACGGCGCGGCGGATTCTAATCTAACAAACGATATTTTTGTGGATGAATGGAAGATGATTATAATGGCATGTCAGAAGTACTGTGAGAGGGATTGATTTACATATAAGATTGATGTATAATACGTACATATTGTTTGTAATTTTAATTGGTTATTATTTAAAAAAATAAACTAAAATTCAAATGTTTTTATTTCACGTAAACCTAGAAGAAGCTAGTGCACGGTTCCAAATTGGTCCTATAGAGAAGAACCAGCAATCTTCATGGATACTCTTTAAAAAAAAATGGTTGTTCTCAATCGTTGTAAACAAATAAATAAATAATGCCACGAGAGAGAAGCGGCAGGTCAAACTAGTAATAGATAAAAGACACCTGTTTTACACTTTTACGAATTTCGAATGACCTATCATTTAAACTAAGCAACTACATTTATTACATTCTAAAAACAATGTGACAACTCCTGATAAAATCACTTCAAAATCAAACCCCAAATAAAATTCAAACGGCTACCATTAAATCGATTTACATACAAATCAATCACTAAGAAATTCAACGCTGCCTGATTCACGTCACAACGATTGTCGGAATCGATTCTCGATTCGAGATCACGCGTCAGGTATCGATTACTATCGTTACTCGATCGGAACTCGTTTTCTCGCCAGGCATCGCGGCCGCGCGGGCATCGGTGCGATAATGTCACCTGTGATCAATCTGTAGGCCCTTCTCACGAGTAATCTCGTATGAAATATTTCTTGTTCCGCGAGGTAGTGCGATAGGGTTTGTATCGATGGAGGGCTGGTCAAAAATTCGAGGTGTGCGTGAGGGGTTGAAATTGTTGGATTGGTATGAAATAGGTGACATTAGTGCCGAAAATACATTTTTTTTTCTTAAACATAACATTACCCCTCACTAAGAATTACTCCTGTTTTATGTGTGCGTTCACTAACATGACTTATGTATTCTTTTTAATGAGAACGTTGCCCCGCACTAGTAATTACTCCTGTATCATTAGTGCGTTTACTAACATGACTCCTGTATAGTGAGTGTGTTCACTAACATGACTCCTGTATTATGAGCGTGTTCACTTACACGACTCCTGTATCATGAGCTCTTTCCCTAATACGACTCTTGTATCTTGAGTACTTTCACTAACACGACTCCTGTATTGTGAGAGCGTTCACTAACATGATTTTTGTATCATGATTGCGTTTACTAACACGTAAACTCACACATACAAGACACCCAGAAACTATAAAACCAACTGTAGGCCATAGAAACAATTTTTTCGTGCGGGTATCGAATCCACAACACGTGTCGCCACAGCCAATCGGTCAACCACTGCACAATTGAGCCGTTAATCATTGTATACGATTAGTAATAAGTATTACCAATGCTTTTGTTAAAAAAAAAAAACTTTAATAATCCAATAACCATATAAAAAAAAAACTCAGTCAACATGCCCTCAAAAACATACCTATTCTATAAAACAGAAAACCAACAGTTTACGATCACAAAGCTCGCTATCAGCGATGTAGATGTGGCTCGTTAGTTCGAACGAGCCGGTCGGTCTCGCCAAATTGCGCGTGACGATAAACTCGGCTATATCGCACCTTTACAGAATAAGGACATTTTAAAAATCACTCGAGTGAATTTTTGAATAGGCTTAGGTGAATGGAGGTTTATGGGACGGTTGTAATAGGCTTTTTAGAGGTTTTTCGTGGGTATATGCTGGGGAAAGTGATAATCTTGGAGACGTTTTTGATGGTACGTTGTCTTTTTTTTGTACTTCTTATATAAGTCGAGCCATGGGTAGCTCGCTGTCCGTCCGGTAACTGTCCGGACCGAACCCAAGACTTCGACGGCGCGCACTGTTCCCGCGCGCCTCAAGGATTTGTCAGCAACAGCAGGGGCCCAGCTGGGTCAAAGCCTACTGGGGCCAAAAGGCCAAAAGGCTAGAAGGAACGGGGTAGGTTTTTAGTCAGTAAGAGTCTTACACTATCTCCCGCTCCGCCCAAGAGCGGAGATTGTCATTGGATGATTTTTGCTCATCATAAAAAACAAAGGTTTGAGCAAGATGCTTAAACCTTTTTTTTATGCATGTTAGTGTACATGTTTGTGAATGCACCCAAGATACAGAAATGATTCCTATCCTAGGGAGGGGCGACGTTTTTCTTTTTAACGGACTTCGAAAAGTAGGAGGTTCTATGTTCAAAGAAATTAAACCGACTTCAATTTAAATACACTGAAAAGTACAAAATAATTTTAATTTCCGAAGTCGGTGTTAAATAACGAAGAGAAAAAATCACGTATTTATTATAGAAAAGGTCGGTTTTTTTTTGTAAAAAGTTTTTATTAAGTAAGAGTATTAAATGAATTCAAATATCTAATGAAATCTGTAATTAGAGGCTCCTGTCGGAAACTAGTGTTTAACAGATACAATACATCAATATACCCACTGATAATTTGTTGGATAAGTAGTCTATCAATTAAGTTGATAATTACGTGCCGGCTGTCACATCTTGAAATATAACTGTAACTTAGATTTAGGATCACCGCACACAAAACACCGCTATCGGGATATTTCCTGTAGTTTTCATACATTTTAGGCTCGATGCAAACGGGCCACCTCTCTACACGGTTGATGCCGGTGGCCGCTGCAAGCTACAAATCGTTGCTGTTCGCTTGTTGTGGCCTATACATCTAAACGCCAAAACAAAACGCCGTCATACGCTACTCGTGCGATTCTTTTATATTATAAACTTACTAGAGATTAATACAATCATATTAAAACATAAAATAACTACCCTTTTGTCTTCTATGTCCACTTTTTAACTAAGCTTTCCTCATTAGAGTCCATTGATCCATGATACAGCTTGCATGAGTTAAAGCCTTAAGAGCATTAGCCACCGATTGCAAAGATCGACCACCGGCCACAAGTGACTTTATTTATAGCTGAGAAATCATCCAATGGCTTCTCCTGCTCTAGCGTGGAGCGCGGCATGCCAGGCTTTAAACGAACCTGGAGGTAGCAGTCCTTGCACGTAGGCACGTAGGCGAACCTTCGCTGCTGCAACAAGTCGCAGCATGGCGGAGAGAGAATGGAATGGCAACTGCAACTATCGCTACCCAGTGCTGGTACGGTCACAAGTACCAGTTGCGCGGTTCAGCTACTTTTGTAGCCGCTTCTGGCTTCTCGTGGCGGCGTTAGTGGCAGTCGTGTGTAGCCCGTGTGCGTCGACCCTTAGTTAATACTTACTTAACATGGATTACAATGAAATCTAGATTACAAAGTTACGGTACATATAAAATTACCAATCGCTATCTCTGTCTTGTAACACATTACTTAATTACCAGGCAACTGCTGTTACTGTGTGTTGCTTAATAATTGTATTGTGACGTCATTGTCGCCTTATGAAGCTGAAAAATTTAGGATCTGGTTTTTTTTACATAAAAATTGCTGTACTATTTACAATTTTAAACACATTTAATTATATTCAATTAGCTTGCAATTTCGCAAGTGTAGGTACGTAAAATATAGCCCACGTCACTCAGGAATAAAGTAGCTTTCATTCGGTGAAATAATTTCAGCATTCAGAGTTTCAGACCACGACCAGTACTTTCAGAGATGACTTCCTACAAATAAAACAAACTACCTCTACCTCTTAATTATATTAGTGTAGATAAACATTTACCGTCCTTTAAATTTAATTAATGAATATCAATTTTAAGTAACATATATTTTTGTATCATCATCTATATATATATAATAAAAATCAATGCCACTTTTGGTTGTTATTTTATAACTAAAAAAAAAAAAGTTAAAATATATTTTAGTTTCGAGAATGCAAAGAACGGGTTCACCTACTCGTATTTGACCAAATTTTTAGGCTTTGTTCGGACTATTTAGTAGATGGTTTATGTGAAGTTTGGTAGGGTAGAGTAGGGTAGAGTAGTGTAGAGTAGTGTAGAGTAGTGTAGGGTAGAGTAGGGTAGAGCGGGAGCGAAGCCGTGCGGGCAAACTAGCTTTTGCCCGCACGGCTTCTTCTATTATATTTTTTTGATAAATACATATACTTAGACATGTGTTTATATGTTGTGAATATCACATTTCATTTTCAGTTTTCCTTACTGAAACCGAAAACACACTTAACATACGTTACACTTTACTATGACGTAATCACTGAGCAGAAAAATATCCGTGTTTTAACGATTACCAGATAAAACTCGGGCTCCGCGAACGTGTTTAAAGGTGTCTCGTTAAGAGCTCAATTGAGCGTGACGGGTGATAACAGGATTACAACTTGGCGTGATGTGTGCTCAAGTTGTTGGAGTTTCCTTTGTGACGTAGTCTGTAAGGTGTTTTAAGATACTTAACTCACGGCTTTTCACTCGAGGGGGAGTGGGCAGCGGTCGCTGCCTTCTTCGAAGTAGTAATGCTAGGAAAGGAGGCGGCTGTACGTTAAGGAACCCCGACTAAGGTGAGGACGACGAGCAATGTGTAGGTCACCGTCTGGAAGTCCAGTAACCGTCCGGTCCTTTGACGGTGAGTAGTTTTCCATGCGCGCCTCAAAGAGATGTCATCAAAACCGTAGGGGCCATAGGTTTTTGGATATGGAATCCCGGAGTTCTGGGATGCAAAGGCAATTAAGGAACATAGGTGTAGTTTGAGTCAATAAAAGTCGTCTCACACGCCCTCCTGCTTAGCCCTAGAGCGAGAGAAGTCATTGGATGATTTCCATGCTTAAAAGAAATGTAAGCTGGTTTGGTAGATATCGCTGTCAGCGATAAGACCGCCATTGTACCTATAGATTTAAGTTTCTGTGAAATTGTTACTAGTTGATGTACAATAAAGTTTATTCTATTATTTATTTATCTATATATATAAAAATCAACGCCACTTTTCGTTGTTATTTTATAACTCAAGAATGGGCTCACCTATCCAAACCAAATTTTTAGGCTTTGTTCGGATTATTTAGTAGATGGTTTATGTGAAGTTTGGTAGGGTAGAGTAGGGTATAGTAGGGTAGAGTAGGGTAGAGTAGGGTAGAGTATGGTAGAGTAGGGTAGAGTAGGGTAGAGTAGGGTAGAGTAGGGTAAAGTAGGGTAGAGTAGGGTAGAGTAGTGTAGAGTAGAGTAGTTTAGAGTAGTGTAGGGTAGAGTAGGGTAGAGTAGGGTAGAGAAGGGTAGAGTAGGGTAGAGAAGGGTAGAGTAGGGTAGAGTAGGGTAGAGTAGGGTAGAGTAGGGTAGAGTAGGGTAGAGTAGAGTATAGTAGGGTAGAGTAGGGAAGAGCGGGAGCGAAGCTGCGCGGGCAAAAGCTAGTTCATTATATACTTTATTGTACACCGTTACACATACAAAAGGAAACTTAAAACTAAAACACATCCACATATATATGGACGGCCTTATCGCATGCCGCGATCTCTTCCAGGCAACCTGGAATGGACAGTAATTGCCTGGACAAGAAATCCAAGAATTCTATTCTGTCTTTCAATTTATTTGTATATAAATTATCTTTACCATAAGAATCCTAACCCCCCATTTCCATGTAGGCAAGTCAGTTAAGACAATTTTCATACAAAATTACATACATCAAATGTTTCATATCTGTTTATCAGACGGGGTGTAAGAGGGTAGGTGGGAGGGGGGTGGCTTGCAACGTAGAGATAACAGTTAAAAGTGAAGTTGGGGCTGTTTATTACCCCACACTAGGTTCGCGACGTGGTTTCACTTGGGTTTGGGGTGTTTAAGAAGTTTTTGAGTGGGTAGTGAAGTATTGCTTTTTGAAAGTGAGTTTTCTTTTGAACAATGTGTAGAAAACTTGCTTTTGCCCGCGTACATAAAGTATTGCCACTCAGGAATAAAGCAATTTTCTATCGGTAAAAATTTTAGCTATCGGACCAGTATATTCAAAGATAACCTCATACAAACAAAAAAAAAATAAGGCCCATAAGTCTCAGGACTCAGGCCTCTTCTCTTATGGGCCATCTCTATGAGAGATAGATAGAAAGAAAGAAAGAAAGAAAGAAAGCAAGAAAAACGTTTATTTCTACCTCACACATACATTTAAATTAAAACAGTTGAATTAGGATACATAAAAAAAGAGAGCCGTAATACACCACCCAGACCCAGTACGGGTTGATGGATTTAAAAAAAAAATTATTGATATGCTTGCGTTTGACCACTATCTCACCTGATGGTAAGCGATGATGTGGCCGACATGTGGATGAATGTGGATGACACATTTCTTAGAATATTTGGTTCTAGGACATGTCGGTTTCCTCATGATGATTTTCTTTACTGTTTTGAGAGCATTGACGATGGAATAAAATACATAAAGTCAAGCGCAAAGTACAGCAACCATTGCTCGACAACAGCATTGCACCAACCATACCCACAATAAATCTTTTTATTTGACGAGTATTTTAATATCTAGGTATAAGGGTAGTTTCTAGGGTCAAAATAACTAGGTGAATTTTATTTAGTCCGTATTTTAGATTATAAAAACAAATTTGGAGACATATATTTTCTTTTTTCGATTAAACAAAAATAACAAAGATATAGCCCATTAAAGTTACGTGTGGTGTCACCCCGTGCGAAAAAATGCAGCACGGCGTGACGGTACACGTAACTTTAATGGGCTATAATCTTTGTAATTTTTGGTTTAATTTACAAATAAAAAAATACGTGTTCCTTATTTTTGAATAATCTAAAAGACGAACTAATTAATTTTTTTATGGCAACAAGCCTTTTTTACGAGACAATATGTAAGTAAAAAAAAAAAAACAATTTACTTGTCTTAAAAAATGATCACAATGGATCTACAAACAACAATCGATTAAAAATCAACAAAACTAAAACGCACAACAGACATTTAACAACAAAATTACCTGATAATACATCTATTGACACTAACCCAATCAAATTTCAACCTTACGCCCCTCTTTTACTATCCATATTTCCTTGACATAGTACTCTATACATCTCTAACACTTCTCCAATTGAAATTCAACCTTATTCTTTGTAAATTTGAGTTCATATCAGGGTGATACGGTGTTATTGCCTGTTGCTTCAACGGATATTGCCACGCTCTATCACATCCCCAGCGCCCTCTAGTGAGAATTACCTTGTAATTCGCCAAATTACCCAGTGGTTCTTGTAATTAAATACTTTTCTTTGCATTACCTTTGGACTGATAAGGGGTTTTGACCCGTTTGGCGGGAAATGGAGGAGATACTGTGTTTAGTAGGTTAGATTGGGAGTAGGATATTTTTATCGAGCTGTGAGATGATTTTGACAGGCCTGTTGGTCTAGTGGTTAGTGGCCCTGACTGCTATGCCGGAGGTCGGTTCGATTGTTTGTGTGATGAGCACGATCATTTGTTCTGTGTCTGGGTGTAATTTATCTTCTATACATAAAATAAATCTATAGTTGTGCGCGTTTTAATGTACGAAAGCAACGTAGCTAATTTTTATACTTTAAAATTGTGTGTAACTTGATATATTATAAAAAGAAAAAATATATTACTTAGGATTCGTTTCCTCGCGATTGGTTGACTATATTTAAAAATATACTACATTCATTGACTGTTAGGCGGTACCTACAATTAGTTCGCCGGGTCTCAAGACATTACACAACTTTGCTATAGCAAAGTTACGACCGTTTTATTTCTACAGTCGGTCGGTAACGCCTCCGATTCCTTTGTTCTAACCACGTGACTGAGCGTTGAGATGACGTCATTCCGATGCTTTTAAAGTTTTCTACTAGCGTTAACGATTGTAGATTTATCAACTTAGATAAGCCCTCAGGTCTCCCAAAGTTTTTTTTAAATTGATTAAAACTGTTGGAGGCCTATGTCCAACAGTGGGCGTCTTTCGGCTGATATGATGATGATGATGATGATTTTTAAAACTAGTGCTTGCTTGCAATCCCACTTGATGGTAAGCAGTGATGAAATCTCTGATGGTGAGGCGCGCTAGTTTATGAGCCTATTCACCAGCTATCCAATACTTGCGTTAGGCAAGATAAAATAAGGTAAATTAATTATGATTTAAGATATAGGTATTAAGTTTGAAGCTTTACTTTTAATTGTCACTCTAATATTATACGTTGTGTAACACACGTTGAAGGTGATGCATCTCGACACACATTTTCACTGAATTTCATACAACCGCTCATAACCGATTATGACGTTATTACACATTTTTCATTAGATATTTTGGAAACACAGTATCTTGTGGATATTATCTAGGCTTCTATTGAAATCAATTTCTAAATTTGTGTAAAACTAATTCAGTAAAGACCTCTGAAAATCTCCTATTTTGTATGAACTTTGACACTTCATAATTTGCCTAAAAATTAAAAAAGTCAAAAAAGTAAAACTATAGAAGCCTTACAAATTTTATTAAGATTCTAAATGACGAAATTTTTTTTCAAAAACTTTTAAGGGTTTAAAAAACCAGCTATTTCCTGGAGCAAGTTTTGTGAAACATTCGAGTAAAGTTGCCTTTTCGTCAAACATCGCGTTGGATTTCGTTAGATGAAGTAACAAGCTTTTAAACTATTTTCGATGTTGACGATAGGCAAGTGGGTAAGTACCCTCTTAAGCAGGTCTGCTGGAAGAAATTTCTTTGGAAATAAGCAGCATCTACCTGTACTAATGTCTCTTATGTATTATCTTTTTTTGTTATTTTTGTGTGTACATAAATAGTAAAATAAATAAATAAACAACGTATTAACAACTCCAACTTCAAAATAACCTACATTACAAACAGAATGTTATCACTCCCGCTCAGGCCCAGATACAATCAATTTAATTATCACTAACAAACATGACGGCGGTAAAAATGTATGCCTTTGCTACCCACATCAAGACGTACCCATATCACAGGCGTTGTTAATTCAGGTGCTATTTATCATAGACCCTTAACTGATCATTAATGAGAATTTTTGGGGAGGTAATTGAAAAATAAATCCTGAAAACATAAACCGCCTCATCTTTGCCTGCTGCGGTCTTCCCGTCCGATTACAATTTAAGCGTCTTCAAGACTAGAGTGAATATGCTCTTAATAAACTAGTGCGCCACACCATCAACGATTGCGTCACTGCTTACCATCAGGTGGGATCACAGTCAAGTACTAGTATACATGAGATACAAAAAAAAGATCTAGGTACTTTAAAATCACGAAGAAAAAAATTAAATGAAAGTGTTTTTTAAACCTATTTGCTAAATAAATATCATTTGTCATAAAAGCAATCTTTTTTATTTATTTATCTTTATGCACATAGCAAAGGCGGACTTGATGTCATAGGCATTATCTACCTGTCGACCCAAAGGTTGTTTCTACATAATATGGCTTCTTCTTGGTCGTTTTTAATAACTTAATTCATGAATCCCCAAGCGACCACCGGTGGCCGCGCATCTATTGTCTTACTATTGTGTTTCTAATTGACGGTATCTGAAGGGTTAATAAATAATAACTTAATAAATAACTTAATAAATAACTTAATAAATAACTTAATAAATAACTTCTTTCACTCTTGCCAGAGTGGTCGTGGTTATCACGAAAGTAGCTCTCCGGAAGCCGTCCGGGTACGCCGCACGATTTCCCGCCACTTTTGCCTGCGGTAATCAATGTTGAGGTGTAAAAACAAATTCAATCTAATCAAAAAAACAAAAAACAACTAATCCAATTTGTTTTTAAATACCAGTCAAATTTCGAAAAAAATCCCACCTGATGGTAGGCAGTGAACCTCCTCCTTTTTGAAGTCGGTTAAAAATACTAGACCGGTGTTTCAGGTTTCGCATATACTAAAATAAAGACGAACAAAAAAAATCATGTTATTAAAATCTTATTCCCTCAAAAACCTTCAAAAACACAGTCAAAGTGAACATTATTGCAGCGTTATCAGCAAGGGCTACGTACCGCATCATTAATATGTCTCTATCAAAGGACAAGGCGAGGACAGAGGACTGACGACAGAGAACTGCACCTATCGCCCCAGGAAACTGTTGCGACCTCGAATTGACTACTTTTGTTTTTATCAAGTATCATTTCCGCGTTACAATATAGTATCGATTATTCTACAGAGTGTCAAATATATTAATTGAAATTGGCTGTGTAAGTAGACATATTTATAGGTATAGGTCATATTTTAGGACACAGGTATTAGCATTATCAATCAGCCTTTTCAATGTTCAGACTGCTGGGACTAGAGCCCCCTCCTTAGAAGAGGGAATGAGCCGTAATCCACCACGCGGGCCCAGTGCGGGTTGGTGAATGTCACCTGTCTTCAATTTTTTGGTTCTGGATATGCCCGTTTCCTCACGATGTTCTCCTTTACTCTTTCCGCCGAAGACACAGGTATAAGGTTTTAATTTTTAGGGTTCCATACCTCTAAAGGAAGAAACAGAACCCTTATGGTCACTTTGTTGTCCGCCTGTCTGTCTATCAAGTCAACACCCGTTGACTCGGGAACGCTTGGATTTATCAAGTTGAAATAACAACAGTTAACGTTACAAAAAAATTATACTTCGACACTCTCAAGGGAACCAAAATTCATAGGGCACTTCCCGTTGACCCTGAATCCTGAAATTTGGCATAAAGCAAGTTCTTATAGCACAGGTATAGGAATAAATCTGAAATCAGTAAAGTTGTTACGACACAAAAAAAATGCGATTTTGATATATCTCCCTTACTCCATTCGGGAATTAAACTATATTTGTACGGGACACTTAGTGCGTCAGTCCGACTCACCCTTGCCCAGTTTTTGTTTTGAGTGTCACACCAATATCATAAAGGCGAAAGTTTGACTGTGTATGTGTTGGATTTCGATGAAACTTATGTTACGCATTATGATTAAAGACTCTTGGAAACAGAAGATTTCGTGAGACGCGAGTGACAGCATTGCTTATGACAAGTATGTTTATAAAGCTACAACTACATATATACACTAGACCGACCACGGAGTAGAGACCGACGCACACGTGTAACACGCCTGATGAGTCCGTAGAACGACGTCGCGTGGCGTGGATCAAGTGTAGCTCTATAAGTCTAGTTTCCAAATAAAATGTATGGACACCGACGCGTTCAGATCGGCGTGTATGACATACGTGTGCCTGTTCTAGCATAAGTCATGTATTTTTAACCAAATTTGTACCTTTGGGTACGTGGCATACGTGGGCTCAGTTTATATTCTTTACTATGCACGAGTTTTGTTGACATTTCTTCCATATTTAACACTAAAACAGATCACAATTAAAAGTCCTTACTCCGGCACAAATAAACCCGTCTGTGTGTGTGTAGGGGCGTCACTCGATAAGGATGTATTAGCGCATTCCGCCGGCGAGCCACTGTATTTATTCTTATCCGGAATAAGGCAGGTTACACCCCTAGTGACGGGCTGATATCGATAGCGTTTGTTTGCAAGACTTGAGTTGGGCTGTGTGTTGTGTCGATGTTTTTGGTTATTGTAAAAAATATTAAGATTTTAAACATTGCCAAGTGATATTTTCCAAGAATCACATAGTTCTGAAATGACTTGTGAAAGACTATGAACTAGCTAGCTTTTCAGTAATCCTTTTTTCCAGTAATCTGTCAAGAAACTATTACTCTAAGCAATATGGAGTATAAGATTTTTATTGATTAAAACCCATCTATATTCTTTCCGTTTTCCTTTGCGTTTTAATTATTTCGTACAATCCAGCAGTCTAAAACAGCCCTTGGCATTCTATTTAGGATATAATTATGATAAATAGACAATACATAGTCAAGTTGAGTTGCTGTGAATTCACTTCACACATTAGTATAGTGTACGTACTTCCTCACCAATAATACAATAACTGCAGATAGGTAGGTACCTTATTAGTCTATCCTTTTCTAATAGACAGGGCTCGCACTTGACCACTATCAGATCTGTTGCAAGCCATAATGCGGTCTACAACGGAGCACGCTTGCCTGAAAGTAAACCGTAGAACCTGGAAGGACATCAACAATTTACCTGCAGCGGTCTTCCCGTCCGATTATAATTTGGGTGTCTTCAAGGCTTCACTCTATGAATAGGCTGTTAATAAACTAGTGCGCCATACCATCAACGATTACATCACTGCTTGCTATCAGATGGGAGCGCAGTTGAGCACTTGTTTATATTATTAAAAAAATAGTAGTAACTTAGTAAGTTTGCTCTTGACTTAAAGACTGTCAGGAAACACTGAGCCTAACCCTATACATACTTTAACAAACAAACACTCAATAAAAACAAAATGAATCGAGCATAGTATCGATACATCCCTTCTCAACCCCTAGTCCCCGTTGAAGGGGGTGAAGCGACGCTTGGCGAGGCGAGATAGCGCCGATAACATCGCCGGGTGGCGGCCCTGATAGTACGAATAATAATAATTTTATTATCGCGATCCAGGGCTGCCACCTCATTGTTACACAGGATAGTGAAGCTTGTGAATTTTAAACTTATGAAGTGAGAAGTTTTGGGGTCTTTAGATTGTGACTGGCCTGTTGGTCTAGTGGTTAGTGACCCTGACTGCTATGCCGGAGGTCGTGGGTTCGATTCCCACCCAGGACAAATGTTTGTGTGATGAGCATAATCATTTGTTCTGTGTCTGGGTGTAATTTATCTATATTATGTATGTATTTAGAAATATATAAGTATGTTTATCAGTTGTCTAGTACCCATAAAACAAGCTCTGCTTAGCTTGGGACTAGACGGCGTTGTGTGATAGTTGTGGAATATTATTATTATTATTATTGTTGTTTGTTGATGGTGATGGTGGTGTTGATTAAGATTCTTACATTCTTTTTAATATAATAATAATAACATATATTCCACGATTATCACACAACGTCGTCTTCTGCTAAGCAGAGCATGTGTTATGAGTACTAGACAACTAATAAACATACTTGTATATTTCTAAATACATACATATTATAGATAAATCATGCCCAGACACAGAACAAATGATCGTGCTCATCGCACAAACATATGTACTGGGTGGGAATCGAAACCACGACCTCCGGCGTAGCAGTCAGGGTCACTAATCACTAGACTTTTAACTTAAATTAACTTTTTTATATGATACTAACTTTTGCCTGCGTCTTCGCCCGCGTACATAAAATATAACCTATATCAATCAGGAATAAAGCAGCTTTCCATCAGTGAAAATTTTTTAGCAATCATATTTTTTATTTGCATGTACAATGTTGGTAAGTTGGTACAAAACAGGCTAGACCAGTACTTTCAGAGATACAGACAAAAAAAATACTTAAACACTTTGAAATATAAAGTTGAAAAAGTAGTGCTTGACAGCAATCCCACCTGATGGTAAGCAGTGATGCAATCGATCAAATCAAAAACATTTATTTCAATTAGACCATTTGCAGGCACTTCTGAATAGTCAAATGTCGGTCAGTCCAAGAAAAGTGATGATGTCGAAGATGTTGTGTAGCACTAGTTAACTAAGAGTATATTCATTCTAGTCTGGAAGACACCTAAATTATAATCTGACAGGAAGACTGTAGCAGGTAAATTTTTTCAGTCCTTCCTTCAGTCAGTCGAGACGGAAATCTTTTGTTCGGACGGTAGAGGTGTCAACAATCTAAGGGTGAATATTCCCTATACGTCGGGTTGTACGATGGTAGAGCGGAGAACATTCTTACCAGAAATTCAAATCTTTATGGTATTGTTTAAAAAGACGAAATTATAACTGTACAAACATGGCCGAATTTAGTTCAGGATATTCAAATACTTGACAGAGTAAACAGGCCATGCTAGGAGTGTCCTTGCGTGATGGAATCAGGAATGAAGATGCCCGCAGAAGAACCAATGTCGCTGACATAGCTCGAAACATTCATCAACTCCAGATAAATAAAACTTGTAAATTGAAGATGTCTCAACATTCCAAAACAACAATACAAACTACACAAAAAAAAAAACAACGACACATAAAAAAACACATACGCAGTGACCGTCAAAAATCATCCTCGCATCCGGCTTAGCTTTACAGGGAGGTTCTCCCCCTGGGGACCGTGGGTGGGGGGCCTTATCACAAACTCGCAGATTGAATATATTTCATGTGTAAGTTAATACGAG
Organism: Mythimna lalbum; assembly: GCA_949319445.1. NCBI lineage: Eukaryota > Metazoa > Arthropoda > Insecta > Lepidoptera > Noctuidae > Mythimna > Mythimna lalbum. Next base: position 3,334,332 of record OX439349.1, on the reverse strand, counting down.
CCATACTTGCGAGATTTTGCTCAGTTTTCCACTAACTGTAGAAGGAGTGTTTAGATTTTTGGTTAGGGAGTGTAAAGGGTTGTTGTTTTGAAGGTTCTCTGGATAAGAGACTACTTATACAGTCGAGTCTATTATTAGGTTAGATAGTATTTGCAGTGATCAGAAATCAGAAACGTTTATTTCAAATAGACCAATCACATGCACTTTTGAATTGTCAAAATGTCGGTCAGTCAAACAAGTGTAGCTAAATTGCACGTTCCAAAGCGGAGATCTCTATGGAGAAGAACTTGCACGAAACAGCACTGCGGGATTGTTACACCCGTATTTTTGGAGATACTTATAAGCAACGTTAAAATACGGATTCACGCGCTACGCTGCATGGTGCGTGGCAGTGTGATAATCGCTTAACTCATAGCATAACATAGCCTTTTAATGTTCCCACTACTGGGACTAAGGCCTCCTCTCTCCTCTGCGTCGTATTCCTCAATGCTGAGGGTCGTGACCTCCCTGCTTCATCACTTTAACCCTTATGATCTCTTTCCATCTGTTTCTGTATCTGGCGATGTGAAGGGCATTGTACATCGTAGAGTCAAGAGCGGTGCGGATCTGGTCGGAACAACGTATAGGGCTGCGCCCGCGAGGCCTTTTTCTATCCACTTGATCCACCATGAGCCTTTCGAGGTTGCCACCGTCCTTCCTTGCAATGTGACCGAAGTATTGTAGAACTTTGCGATGGCACTCGGACGACAGTCGTGAGGAGAATTTTAGTTCTTGCAAAATGGATACGTTGGTTCGAAATGCTGTCCAAGGGATACGGAGCATCCTTCTCCAGCACCACATCCCTCCTCCTCTCTAGGAGTGTTTAAATTGGTAGTCTTTAACTCGTACTATCAACTTAAACACATACCAACTTACCAATAAAACTAATTACAGGCAGCACCTACACGTGCTGTTTATCTGTACAGCAGTTATCACGTACGGCATTGTTAACTAAGTGAATAACTATCGCTTAATGAGCAGACGCGGGATCGAAGCCAAGCGATAAACGTATCGCACCTGAAGCAATTAAAACGAGGCTGAATTTGTGGAAAAACCTTGGGCTTGTGTGTTGTGAAGCGTCATGGTTGTATGTGATAAGGATTGTTTTATCATTAGCTTGGGCTGTGGGATTGTTTCAAAGTTTCTTGCTCTGGAACGTAAAGGATATCTTAAGGAACGCAGGTTAATTTCAGTCAATAAGAGTCTGACCCTCTCGTTCAGCAGCTTCTGCCAGTGGCTTCGTCCGCGGGAAGTAGCTAATATAGCCCATGTCACTCAGTGATAAAGTTGAAAGTTATCAGAAGAATAAAATTAAATGGATACAGTAGTTTAGTAGTAAAGGATATGGCTAGTAAGAGATCAATTTTGATTTAAATTTTTGACTTAATTTTGATTTTAATTTGATTTTAATTTTTAATTTAATTTTGATTTTGTTAAGTATTAGTTTTATTGTATATTTTTTATAATTATAAAGATTAAAATAAAGTTTTCCATCGGTCCGGCTGTCCGTCTGTTCATATGTATAAAGTGTAATATTCAATATCCTCATTTTACAAAATAACTAAAAATTTATATTTTCCGTACTTTTTTATGCTCATATTATCTCGTTATTACCCAAAAATGCTAGATTTAAAAATGCAATTTTTTGTTCCTTGTTTTTGAACCAAACGCTTCAAATGTACGGGAATGACGTCATCTCAACGCTCATTCACGTGCGAACGAACCAAAGAATTCGACGAAAGCTTGCGTCGAAACGTTCAACGCAAGCGAAACAGTTGTAATGACTAGGGGACTAGGAGCGTGAAATTTTGCACAAGGTTTCCTTTTATGATGTAGGCGAGCGCTAATGGAGTTCCCAAAATTTACCCAACTTACGAGTTGTAGGTCACGGATTTGAACCCAGTCAGGCGCATTACTTTGTGTAATTTATTTCATCACCACTGCTCTCAAAACGGTGAAGGAAAACATCGTGAGGAAGCTGGCATGTCCTAGAACCAAAAATTCGAAGACATGTGACATTCACCAACCCGCACCGGGCCCGCGTGGTGAATTACGGCCCATTCCCTCTCCTAGTAAGGAGACCTGAGTCGCAGCAGTGGGAACATTAAAAAGGCTGATGATAATGATGATGATGATGAAAGGATGAAACGGGGGTCCAAGTGGAGCAACCTTCAAGCGGGTGAAGTCGCTGTCAGAAACTGGTCCAGTATAAAAATTAAAATCCACAATTATAACTAGACAACGTTACGTAAAGCGCTTCAATAAAGCTCATATCGTGGAATCTGGCACCGTCCTATTCTGGCGCGGTTGGATTGGTGAAAAACGTGAAAAGTGACCGCGATAACGGGAGTTTTGGCCGCGCGGCCCGCCCGATACCGCTGCCTAGGGGGGCTGCGATTGTAGTAGTCGTGTTATAGTGCTGCACAAGGCTTTATTTTGTATAAGGATTATTGAAAACGTTCGGTCGATTAGTCGGTACGCGAATGAGAGAAAAAGGGGAATTCAGGCGTCAAGTTTGCAAAGATATAACGTTCGGATAGAGTTTTTATTATTGATAGAATCTTACTTCACATTACATAAACAGGGTTATCTGTAAAACACTAACAACCTTGCAGAACTGTATTACCAAAATCATAAACAACAACTTTTGTTCTGTCTTTTTGGAAAACATGATTCATTTACCAAAAACAAACCTTTAAAATTTCGTTGTTCTGTGTAACACATTTCAAATCTGTATTTTATCTCTACGTCTCGTCTGAGTGACGCGAAGCGAGAGCATCAAGCACCCTGACTGCCCGATCTCCGATCCTCTCCACTATTGTACTATCACTTGCTTCGCATAGTCTTCGTAATATTTATGACGTTCAATTTAAATATTTTTATTTTTGTATGAAATTGTAATGAACTAAAATATGATACATTTTTTAAAAGTCATAGAACAAAAGTTGTTGTTTAAGGTGTTAGTAACTTCAAAATTCGAAGACATGTGACATTCACCAACACGCACTGGGCCCGCGCGGTGGATTACAGCCCATTCCCTCTCCTAGAGAGGAGGCCTGAGTCCCAGCAGTGGGAACATTAAAAAGGCTGATGATGATGATGATGATCGTAGTTGTTCCGGATCTGGATGTCTTGTGTTTACATGTTTTTTTTTTTAACGCACCCACGATACAAGAATAATACCTTGTGTGCGCCACGCGTTTACGTTTTTTTTTTAATTATACTTACCTAACTATGATATATAGATTTTTTTTAAAACTGTAAATGTAAAAAAAGCAATACATAATCATAAGCTAACTACCACTATCAGAGTATCACAATCTGCATCATAACATTCATAACCCATAATCAATATCACATTTGCACAAAAACCCAGCTGAGCCATGTTCCTTGAGCACAGAACATGCCAGGCCGCGTGTGCACTTCGCTCTAGATGGCGCGATAACACTGCTTTGCATAATACCGCAGATTTTTTTCAACAGTGCATATGTATAAACTTTGTGCGCTAATATGGGGGGAGGTGGTGTAAGTTATGAGCGGTAGCGGGGTTGGACTTATACGCGGTTTTCATCATCATGCACGACTTGATTTTGTCCACTGTACTCCCTTTTTTTTCTACGTATCTGTGACACGATATAAAATCTTTGGTGTCACCCTTTTTTAAGTCATCAAAATACTTTTCTTGCTCTACGGTAGAGCGAGAGAGCGTGACAGCCTTTTATTGAATAAAACGCGTGCTTAAAACCATAGTTTTTATTTTGCAATTTTAGATACTACATACTCGGAATGATTTCTTCATATTTGTTGACTTTATTATGAGTATTTTTGTCGAAATTCCCGTTACTCGGTTTTTCACGTTTATTTTCTATGAATTTGGTTTATTTTGGTTAGGAAACGACCAATTTGGAACCGTGCACTAGCTTCTGACGTTTTATAAGTGCCCATGTAGGCCTATGTGAAATAAAATATTTTGACTTTGACTGATATGATTCTAAATACGGACGGATCAATCCTAAAATGGTTTAAGGAAAATTTTGCATACAAAAGGTGCAGCTGCACTAATTTAGTATTAGGTTGGTAACGTTAGTATTAATCGGTTTGTACACATAAGAGCTTTAAATATTACATCACACTGTTATTTATAACGGCATGTGTATATGTTTGTTACTCTACCACGTTCAAACGGCTGAGCGGATAGGGATAAAAAAAAACCATACATTCAGCCAAACATAGAACCTAATTACTTTTTGGTGTACAATAAAGTTTATTCTATTCTATTCTATTCTATTCTCCCCCTTTTCGAAGTCGGCTAAAAATTTATTCACACTAGTGGACCAGTTCCTAAAATAGGGCGCAGGAAACTTTTTATTCTGAGAATATATCGCCTTTGGGACAATTTTCTACCTTTACACGAGCGAAGTCGCTGGTATCAGCTAATTATAGATTATTTTAAATTCCGATACCATCCTCGCTTCCGCTTATGACTTACCGCTATCAGGTCAATCGCAGGTCAACCCACCGTCACCTCGTAATGATATTATAATGTAATTTAATTTCGCTTTTTTTTTCTTTCAGGTAAGTAGGTCATCTGATGCCATTACGTACTACAAGTAAGTGACCAGTCCAGTTTAGAGGCAATTGAAACAAAATCAGGTTAGTGGTTGAACAGAAAACAACAAAGTATGAAGACCAGCTCTTTAAAGCATACTAGTGACCGACAGAAACACAATTGGCAAGTATGCCCCATCGTCGGCCACATCATCGCTTACCTTCAGGTGAGATAGTCAAACGCGAGCCTATCCATAATAATAAAAAAACTAGTGCATGACTACAGAGCTACTTTACTTGAGAGCAGTGGTGGCCGAGTGGTAACGACTCCAACTTACGGTCGCGGGTTCAAACCCAGCCAGACACATTACTTTGTGCGATTTATTTCATCACCACTGCTCTCAAAACGGTGAAGGAAAACATCGTGAGGATTTTTTGGTAAACGTGAGAATTTTTTGGTTCTGGGACATGCCGGTTTGGCATGTCCCAGAACCAAAACATTCGAAGACATGTGACATCCACCAATCCGCACTGGGCCCGCGTGGTGGATTACGGCCTACTCCCTCTCCTAGAGAGGAGGCCTGAGTCCCAACAGTGGGAACATTATTAGGCCAACAAAGCAAGCAAAAAAGCAAAAGCTTGACTACGATCCCCACCTGACAGTAAGCATTGATGCAAACATTTCTCAACCCACGCTTTGTCTTTGCTCATGCCTCTTCCCGTTACGCGGCGTCGGCATTTTTAATCCTTCTGCGATATTCACTTCGTTTGTAAACATCGTCGTCTGTAAAACCAAGCTTTTACATCTCTTTCTAGACCTTTTACAATCCAGGTTATTAACGGTATACCTCCTCCTCTCTCTTTTGTAGCCATGGAAAAGCACTTTGACTATATCGTAAAAAGTGTATTTCCAAACTTTTTGCCGATATAGTCAATGGGACTGCGCATAACATGTCCAAACTACCATATTTTTTTTATTTCTGGTAGAAATATCATCCAATGAAATCCTCCGCTCTTGGGCGGAGCGAGAGGGTGTCTCAGACTTTTACTGACTAAAAACTCACTCGCTGCCTTTCATACCAGGGCCCAATCTTCCTTCCAGAATCAGACCCTTGGCCCCAGTTGGCTTCGACCTTGCTAGGCCCCTACGGTTTGCTGTCATCTCCTTGAGCCGCGCGTGGAACAGTACGCGCAGAACAGTAGGTACGCACCGTCGACGACTTGGGCTCGGCCACGACGGTTTCCGGTCGATCGGACGGCGAGCTACCCATTACTCGCCGTCCGCAAGCCCGCGCCTTCGGTAAACTACCAAAGCCTGGAATCCGTACTTTTGTTGTTGTTTTTTTTGTTATCTACTGCTATAGGTATATCGTACTTTTAGAGACAGTCATTTTGACTCTTGCGCTTGGACATTTATCACTCTACCTCGTTATCACTTAGATAAGGTACCCCATCTCTAAAGATAAGATAAGGACACAAATACCAACACCTCATTAGACCCCACAAAAACTGTCAAAATCAACAACCCCCCTAAAATCCAGATCACCAAATCTAAAACTTATTTTTATTTCAAAACCCGTACTTCTAGACATTAACATACACACACCAACTTCTGAATGTATGTAAGTGTTCAGAGGGTGAGGGGGTGAAGTCGAGGGGGTGAAAGACGGGGGCTGGAGGGGGGTGAACGTTACAAACACAGCAAAAGTTCACGTCCGTCTTATCTCATCTGTTTGACGGATTCCTACCGACAACGCAGCGTATTCATATTTTGTGTAGAGTAGTTTGGGACAGAGGTGGCGAGATATTTAGGGAGCGATCGATGAAAACTTATAAGAAATTTATATATAATCTATACTAATATTAAAAAGCAGAAGATTTTGTTTGTTTGAAGGCGTCAATCCCATAAACAACTGGTTCAAATTGCAAAGTATTTTATTGTTAAATAGCCAATTTTTTGAGGATTTGTTGAGGATTTGGTCCGGTTTGAGGAGGATTTTGATTAGAATTGAAATAATATAGCCTATTGCCTAGGCTATATTATTTCACGCTAGGACTTAAGAGGGTCCTTCTCCACTCGCTTATCGTCAACATCGAAAATGGTTTAAAAGCTTGTTACTTCATTTAATGCATTCCAACGCGATTTTTGACGAAAAGGCAACGCAAAAAAAGAGAGATAACGCCTGGAAACTCTGTTAGTATTCGGTAATTCCGAGATTTACTCGAAAATTTCACAAAACTTGCTCCAGGAAATAGCTGTTTTTTTTAAACCCTTAAAAGTTTTTGGAAAAAGTTGTCGTCATTTTGAATCTTAATAAAATTTGCAAGGTCTCTAGAGAATTACATTTTTGACTTTTTTAATTTTTAGGCAAATTATGAAGTGTCAAAGTTCATACAAAATAGGACATTTTCAGAGGTTTTTACTGGATTAGTTTAACACAAATTTAGAAATTGGCTTCTTTAGAAACCTAGATAATATCCACAAGATACTGTGTTTCCAAAATATTTAATGAAAAATGTGTAATAACGTCATAATCAGCTATGAGCGGTTGTATGAAAAACAGTGAAAATGTGAGTCGTGATGCACCACCTTAAGGGAGCTGATCAGTAACTAAAGACGTGAGTACTACCGCAGGGGATAGTTAGTTGTTTTTTTTTTTTTAATATGTACTTTTGTAAAAATATTACTGTGAAATTAAGATGGGGGAAACTGTTATTGTAATGAATACTGGGATCGATCCCCGGTTTACTTCACCTATAGACGTTAGTAATGTATTTTTATAGAACATCCATTGCTCGTCACCTGCTAGCCTAAGCCTAGGGTGGCTGGAAATCGAGGTCGAGGTACCAGTGGCTGGGGCGTGAGGAAGTCCGTTCCCTCACGAGTGCAGCCGCCTCCCTCGCTAGCATTACTGCTTCGCAGAAGGACCCGGTCGACAGCTATTCCTCACATATGAACACGAGTGGCCATATTAGTCTCTCTTAAAACAAAATCACCTCTGTCCCTCAAAACTACTCTGTACCGCCCAAGATCGTCGACTCCCGCTACTGATAACGCGAGCTATTTAATCACAGATAACATCTGTAGGGCGGGCGGCGCGTTATCACCGCCCGCGGCCGCTTATCGCCCGCCCGCCCAGCCTTATCGCTCCCGTATATAAATTCTTATCAAGGACGTTTTGTTATTTCTTCATGTTGACTTCAATTTTGTATTGTATTTTGTTTAAGATTGATCGGTGGATTTGTACTAGGGTTTTTGTTTAGGCTTTGGAATCGTTTTTAGAAATAAATTGTAGGTATGATAGAAGTATATTGTCGAGTATTTTGGAGTAACGATGGTTTTTTTTTTTCGGAGGCTAAAAATCATCCAGATGACATCTCCCGCCCTTGGATAGCCCAAGGGCGGGAGATGTTTGGTCTGAGATGGTTAGATTACACTGACATTATCAACTGTTTTGGAGCAGTACATTTCGATTCAAGTGAAGAAAGTTCAATATTGCGACCGACGCAGAATTCACCTGAGACGTAGCCGGGGGTTGTCGTGGAGCCGAGTGCTGCAGTGACTTTCCATGTGTATCAAACAACGTTTTTCAATACACTTACGAAGATATCAACATACGGAAGTTGAAGTGCGACTCATGGGGGTCGCTTAGCGCCCAGCCTGATACGATAACAATTTTTGGCAGGGGTGAGCTTGCGTACTTTTACAGAAAACTACGCAGGAGGCAAAGAGCGGATTTTTGAGTAAAAGTACCTATTTAAAAGTGCATATCTAGTAGAACAATACCCTTTTCAGAACACCTACAAAGTCCTAACACCCATTTTAAACTAGGTACATACTTACAAACTATGATAACATCATGGCCTTATCGTACTTCCAGCTTAAAAAGCGCTTTAAAGCTGTACCTATAAAAATACAAAGCGAACTACCCACATAGAGCGCTCCCTATCTGCAGTACCCTTATCTATAGAATATAAATCCAGCTGATTGTTATCACTGTTTCGTTGCGATTTACGAAGCTTTATTATCATTATTATTTATGTTGATAGCAGTTTTCTAGTCTGTTGTGAAACTGACCCTTGCAGTTACATGGCAGACTAGCTTTTGCTAGCGGCTTTGGCTGCGAGAAGTAGGATTCTCCATACAAACTTTGGACCCAAGTTTCATCTCCATAAGATACTGAGCATTCACTTGTAACAGAACATTGAGCATTCGCCGTTTTTAAATTTGTTGAATTGAACAACGATCCGAGCCAAGCATAGGGCCAAACATTGCTACGAGCATTTTCATGAGCACTCTAGTGAACGCAAAAATTCGAAGCAAAACTGTCTTTCCCAAAAATGCTCGCCAGATCGCTTGATAGATTGCTCGCAAAAACGCTCTCATTAATAAACGCACGGGATCGTTAATTGTGGCGACACTTAGGGAAGGCCTATGTCCAACAGAGGACATTATATCTGACTAGCCTGTTGGTCTAGTGATTAGTGACCCTGACTGCTATGCCGGAGATCGTGGGTTCGATTCCCACCCAGGACAAATGTTTGTGTGATGAGCATAATCATTTGTTCTGTGTCTGGGTGTAATTTATCTATAATATGTATGTATTTAGAAATATATAAGTATGATTATTATTTGTCTAGTACCCATAACACAAGCTCTGCTTAGCTTGGGACTAGACGGCGTTGTGTGATAGTTGTGGGATATTATTTATTATTATATCGGCTGAAATGATGAATGATGATGAAAAAGAAAACTAACTTCGAACTAAGCTTGATACAGGGACGTCAGACGAGATAGTCATAACAATTTTTAGTGATGATCAATAACTGTGTACCTTGAAACTGTCTGTTTGTCAGAGACTCGGCTATAAAACCGTTATCGGCTGGCTGATATCGACTGTAAGGAGTATAAAAATAGTTTTATCTTTTCACAGAAGCTTATGAAACTGTTTTGTGCAGGACTGGACTTGCACTTACCTACTGAACGTATGCTGTTAGTGTGTGTGCTTAGGTATCAACAATGTCCATTGGTTATAACTGTGCTTAAGAGGTTCCTTTTCCACTCGCCTATCGTAAACATCGAATATGGTATAAAAGCTTGTTACTTCATATGCAATCCAACGCGATGTTTGACGAAAAGGCAACGCAAAAAAGAGAGATAACGCCTGAAAACTCTGTTAGTATTCGGTAATTCCGAGATTTACTCGAATATTTCACAAAACTTGCTCCAGGAAATAGCTGTTTTTTTTTAAGTTTTTGAAAAAGTTTTCGTCATTTAGAATCTTAATAAAATTGGCAAAGCTTCTATAGTTTTACTTATTTGACATTTTTAATTTTTAGGCAAATTATGTAGTGTCAAAGTTCATACAAAATAGGAGATTTTCAGAGGTCTTTACTGGATTAGTTTTACACAAATTTAGAAATTGATTTCAATAGAAGCCTAGATAATATCCACAATATACTGTGTTTCTAAAATATCTAATGAAAAATGTGTAATAACGTCATAATCGGTTATGAGCGGTTGTATGAAAAACACTGAAAATGTGTGTCGAGATGCATCACCTTAAGTATCACCAATGGCCATTGGGTATAACTAACCTTTCAAAAAATACAACCATAATATTGCGTGTGTAAAGGTCTTGTAGGACCTTTACACACGCAAAATATTACTTGCGTTTTTAGGTTTCTGTACTTAAGTTGACGTAAAAAAGCAGAACACTTTGGATTATGATCCTATAAAGCGTACTGTCCACGGGCGCGTAGCTTCACAGACGCGTATTCGTCATTATACGCTTGGTGTACGCCAGCGTGAAGTTTACATACAAAACTATGAAACTCACGGAAGCGGCAACGACACGATGGTACGAGTTGCCGCTTACGAATACGCGTCTATGAAGCTATACGTCCGTGGCTGGTAGGCTTTATTTGATGTTTTTTTTGTCAATCTGTCCTTCTATGAAGAAACTTTTTCTGAAGAACTTGAACAGAAAGAGAGAGCAGTGATGGCCAAGTTTTAGTGTCTCCGACTTACGATTTTTTTTTTAGGCGCATTACTTTGTGTAATTTATTTCATCCCCACTGCTCTCAAAACGGTGAAGGAAAACATCGTAAGGAAAATGTCCTAGAACCAAAAATTCGAAGACGTGTGACATTCACCAACCAGCACTGGCCCCGCGTGGTGGATTACGGCCTATTCCCTCTTATTGAGAGGAAGGCCTGAGGCCCAGCAGTAACATTAAAAGACTGATGATGATGATGAACAGCAAAGTACACGGCTGACTTTATTCCCATCTGCTTTGGATGGGAATAGATAACTCCCATCCAAAGCTGACTTTATTCCCATGTGCACAACTTATAAGTCAACCGTGTTCAAAGTGTTATAAATAAGTCCACTATCAGAGTTTCCTGTTGGCGGGCTCCGGCGCAAGATATCGATAATATCGGGGACTAATTAGAATTATCGTAGACCAATTATTTTATAAGTATACAGCTTATCGGGAAGCCATTGTTGTAAGTTTATATCGTGACACACGGAGAGAGCGGAACGGGAATAAGTTCGTGTGTAAAAAAAAGATTAATTCAGGAAATCCGCCATTTTATTATGTTGTAGGACGAGGAGTGAGAAGGGAACGTTGAACGTTTAAAAAAACATCAAATAAACAAATTAATTTATCAGCTGAAAATATTAACTATTTAAATGGTTTTTGGAAATGTCATTGTAGCTTTTTTTATTATTGATAGGCTCGCGTTTGACTACCATCTCACCTGATGGTAAGCAATGATAATGGATGGAATGGTCGACGATGGAGCAAAAAGCCTTGCCTAGAAGTGACGCACCGACGTTAGGTGAATTGGTAGCTATCAGGAAACACAAAAGCTGGTACTGAGCTGAAGTTTAAAGTAAGGATATCCTTTTAACGTACATTCGGGCTGATGCCTTCTAGCCGCTGAGCCTGTTTGAAAGAGTGAACGTGGCTCTAGAATGCGTTTGACCACTATCTCACCTTATAGTAAGCGATGATGTGGTCGACAATAGAGCACGCTTGCTTAGAAAAAACCTATTTATTAGTATTTACTTCCAATCAAAATCTTTGCTGCAGTAATTAGTGTCATTTTAAAACTGAATTTTACAGTACTTAACTAGTTGTTAAAAACATGCAAAGCTTTTTAGTTATTTTTTTTACATAACTGATACCGACTGACATAGGACAGTTTCTGAATTGAGTATTTTAAGTTACACACTCAAACTTTACTTTGATGCAGGAGGGGCCCAGCTGGGTCAAAGCCTAATGGGGCCAGGGTTATCCGAAATGAACTCGAGCCCCGGTATGAAGACTAGAAAAAATGGGGTGGGGTTTTTAGTCTTTAGTAAGAGTCAGACACTATCTCCCTCTCCACCCAAGAGCGGGGGTTGTCATAAGATGATTTTAAAAACCGAAAAAAAAAGCTGTACTTTAATGCAGGCTTTAATAGAGTTTGAGAAATACTCAACTTCAATTGCTTAACCTTTTGGAAGTCATTTGCTTTTGTTTCGGTTTTTTTTTTGGAATAATATTTGTATTTTTTTTTTTTTTTTGTTGGCCAGCCTACCCTATTGTGTGTCACATACAGATAGGTACATCAACAACATGTTGTATACGGCAGATATACGTACCTATTTATTACCTACGTTGTTTTTCCTTGACATACAATGGCAAATAATAATAAACTACTTCTAGGTAAAGCGACGCTTTTAATGTAGGATATAATACCATCAGCAAGATAAAAAGTGAGCACTTGTGCATGTTTTTAAAAGTGATAAGTTTATTTATCCTCAACGTACCTAACTTCGAAAACTGTTTAATTAGGTATTGTATTTTTAGAAGTTAGTTTTTATGGCAATTTATATATAATATAATACATAATATCCATAATTTGCTCTCATACACAAAACCTATTATAGTGTATGAGAGCAAATTATACATATACTAGCTTTTGCCCGCGCGGCTTCGCTCCCGATCTTCCCTACTCTACCCTACTCTACCCTACTCCACCCTACTCTACCCTACTCTACCCTACTCTACCCTACTCTACCCTACTCTACCCTACTCTACCCTACTCTACCCTACTCTACCCTACTCTATAAAATAACAACGAAAAGTGGCATTGATTTTTATATAGATAGATTTAAGAGAGAGAGTCTTTGTCACTCAGGAATAAAGCAGTTTTCTATAAGTGAAAAAAATTTCGCAATTGTTTTATTTATTTATCATTTATACAAAACAATACAGGATTATTTAACTTAAATAACAATTGGACCAGTGCTTTCAGAGATCTTCCTACAAATAAAACAAGCTTTTAATGAAAATCATTTTTTCATAGCAAGCTTTTATAGCTCGGTACGAGTATACTTACATAATTAATACTCGTCAAGACGACAATACGAGCCCAAACTCGATGGGGTTGTGTCGTTTAACTACAAAATTCCTAAAGCCACCTTCCAGTTCTATCATCAGATCAGCTCCTTGTCATAATAATTTTTCATTGTCATCTGATTTACACATGCATGCAAAATTTCAGCTCAATCAGTAACCGGGAAGTGGGTCAAATTTAATTTACAAGATAAAAACTTGTAAAAACAAACTTTACCTCTTTTTATTTTATTATTAGTGACTTGTCTTTTTTTTAGAAATATATGTCTTTAAACCTATTTCCAAAATAGCCGTTAAAACCATCCAATCCAACCGTACCCCATATTTCCCGTTTTAAAACTGCATAATCTCCTAATCACCAGTTGAACCTATTACGAAAGAAAAATACATTAAATCCGTATTTTCTCGCCCATCAATTGTTCTGCGCAACGCTTCCACTTAATGTATGGGCCATAAAAATGTTAATACTATAATGCAACTGCACTATTTTCTTGTATGTAATTTGCCATTTTGGGCACTAAAGTACGCTATAGGTTGTATGGCTTAAGTCTTGAGAGGCGAGCGGAGCGATCTGCGATGAAGCTGGGAGGTAAATTAATGTAATCCAACCGTGTTTGGGATTACTAAAATTGTTACTATATGCACTCTGGCTATATATCTAAGGTATTTAAGTTTGCGATTTTGTGATTATATTTAGAAGACTAAATCGGGAACTACATTACGGCGACGAACACGTGGGCCACGCCTGATTTGTACGTAGAGTCTCTAAGAGTAATCTAGCTCTACAAGTCTAGTTGCTATATAAAATGTATGGAGACCGACGCGCCCAAATCAGCGTACGTGGCCCACCTGTGCTCAATGTAGTTCTACTTTTAAGTCTAATTATCTTCTTCTCGCTTGCGGTTAAACCTAATTTATTTGAGTCTGGCATCTGCTAGTGGTGGCATCACCCGTGATGAAGTAGAAAACTATCCCGAGAGAATATACTTCCAGGTTAAAAAGTATTGCGTATTCTATTCCAGGACATAGTCTGTCCATCCATGACCCAAACACCGAGGTCCGTTCACTTTGAGTGTGAAGGAGGAACAAATATACACCCGATTAAAAAAGTCTCCGTAATATTAAAGTGTTTTATGAGTTTTATAAATATTTAAAGAAAAGAAAGAAAGAAAGAAAACCGTTTATTTGAACCTCACACATATTAAAAATTATAAATTATGAAATAGGTACAATAAAACACAGAAGAATTTGTGCAAGGTCAAAAAGGCACCTGACTCAGCATATGCTGCGATATCTATAAAAATAACATAATAATATTTGTAGCTAGCAACCCGTTCAACCCGTCGCACTTCGCACGAGTGTTAGAAATCTTATAAATTCTTAGCTTTTCTGCACTATAATATGCATATATTATACACTTAAACGTTCCCCTATTATCTTAATTTATTATTTATTATATTCTTTATTGTACACCACATAAAAAAAGAAAAATACAGGACAAACATTATTCAAAATAAGTGTACAATGGGCGGTCTTATCGCACAGGGCGATCTCTTACAGACAACCTTTGGATGGACTGAAAGAAAGGAGAAAGATTCTCTTAATCTCCTAACTTTAATCTTCCTCATTCTGTCTTTTGAAAAATTGCATGAAAACTCGTTCAGTAGTTTTTGAGTTAAGCGCGTTTATATCACAGACAGACGCGGGAGACTTTGTTTTACAATATAACATTGACGGCGTTTTATTGGCGTACACACAGTGCCGTAACTAGGGAGGTGCCAGCGGTGCTCGGGCGCAGGGCGCAGTCCCTGGAGGGGCGCAAAATTTTCTATTTAACGTTTTTTGTGTGTCTTGTACTTTTGACTAGGGGCGCAGTAATAGAAGCTCGCACCGGACGTACAAAAACCTAGTTACGGCACTGCGTACACAAGACAAGTGATGTCCTAACCCAAAAAATGGGAAAAGAAAAAGTCAACGAAGAAAAAAAGAGAGAATCGCTTACGCTTATGACTTAATCCAAGTATTTAGTGTTGATTCGACAGCAGTGTTCTTGAAAACTACTATGTAAATGTGACATGTAAAGTAAGGCATTAGTTGGCAGCGGCTCACGATACGATCACGATACGACACAAAAATATTGCTCTAATGTTCATGCTAATACCTTTTTCTTTTCCAAGTTTCGATGTTACGATCATATCAAGTTTTTCTAACTTGGTTTCAAGGAATTGTAGATATGCTATAAAAAAAGATTTCTGTATAAACTTTTACAAGTGAAACACTGACATTTCAGATTTTCGTCGTCATTATTTTGCCGAAAGTCGTCTACTGCAAGACTCAAGCCGGGTTGGCTTATGCCAATATAACTGGTTCTGTGCGTCTCGCATCCATCAGAAACCTACGACCCTCAACAAGCGTGCTATGCTCTAAGAAAACAGCCTTGAGAGTAGCGCTGGCAGTGACGAATTCCAAATACATAGGATTAACAATCCAATAGACCTACACATTAGCTTGCTAATCAAATGTACTTATTTGGATTTCGTCGCTGCGGCCAGCACTGCGCTCAAGGCTGTTTTTTTAGGGAATAGAACTGCAAGTCGTCGGTTCACCTTGTGAGAGGCCTTCCAATACTGCATCTTCTAGTACACGGTCGGCTTTCAAGAATCTAACTTAAACTAAGCCACCGATCATCTGTTCTGCGAGCATTGAGCCCACCGCTATAAAAATCTTGCTAACTTATATTTCACATAGAATGGTACTCAAGATTCCTATATCTACTAATTTTACTTTAAATTGACCTTAGAGTAACTATTTGGAAATGTGACGTTATTGTAGAACGCATATACATAATATCTCTTGCATTTCAGATCACAAACCGCTTATCCCCAAAACGTCGTAAACGACACAGACATCCAGTACCACTTACAACTTAACATCAACATAAATAAATTTTATAATACAAAAATGGTAAAGTTTACGATAATCGGCGCGTATAAATAGTGCTCTATAAACTATTGGTCTGGGGGTTAACTCGCCCGCACGCAGGGGTTCCATGCCAAAATGCGCCAATCTATGGCCCCCATTTACTTGTGCCAAAAAAAAAGAAAAACTCGAAACTTATGCCATTTTACGATTCGTGCTAATTAAGTATGCAGATATTTCTGTGGTTTTGGGGCTTTTCCGTATGGAATTACTCAGTAGCAATCCTTGGACTTTGTACCCAGTTGATTGCAAATTACTTGTTGAGCTCCTTAATATTTCTAAGTTGAGCTATACGAATACTGACAAATGCTTGCACTGACTGGACAGGTCCATTCAAATCTCTGTGGTTCTTTCCTCAATAATGACGTATAATGACGAATACGTATCTATGAAGCTACGCGGACGTGGGCAGTATATCTAAGTCGTTCAATCCATTCCAGCTCCTCAAGGAAGTCCAGCAGCACCCTTGTGTTACTGACCGTGTCACGTAGGGTTCCTGGGTTTCCAATGTCTCATAAGCAAGACACTCAGATACTGAGAAACTATCTGTAGGTCTAAAAGATTTGTCATGTGTGAGGATTGAACACCAGACTCATGGTGTGTCCAACTGCGCTGTTGATTATGTCGATATATGATGTATACCTATTTATGTATGTTCGCGGGGTTTCCTGGTATTTTGTGGTGAGATAGGAGTTATCAGAATATGGTGTTATTTTAAGTAAAGTGTGGTTTTCTTGTTCTGGGACTGCGGATTTCCCCTTCGTTGTTAATCAGTCTTATAATGATCCCTCAGCTGGGACTCAGGCTTCCTCTCTAGGAGAGGGAATAGACCGGAATCCACCACGCGGGACCGGTGCGGATTAGTGGGTGTCACATGTCTTAAAATTTTTGGGTCTAAAACAAGCCGGTTTCCCTACGATGTTTTTTTTTTACTGTTTTGACAGCAGTGGTGATCAAATTAGGCGTGAAGACGTAACAAATCAACAAACAAACTCACTTTCGCTTTTATAATATTAGTAAGGATGGATTGCAAAAAGAGATTTGATATTTAAATGTTCCATCCAAAAAATGTTACCAAAAACCCTGAGCAATAGACAAACTGTTTTTTTTTTACTTTTTCTTTCATTATTTGTTTTTTCACATCTTAGTCCTTCTAAAGTTGTATAGCATATAAATTCGTTGCGACTCTAAAGTTATCCCAAACCAAAAATAAAATTGAAAGCGTCAATAAAGAATGTGACCCCCAAAAATATCTGATAAGCCCTCAATACCGAGGAGGTCTGCTCTTATGGTGATAAGATAATAATGAGTATATTTAATTCTCTGATAGTGTATCTGCATTTGACGGGTTTGGCGCCAACCTAATGTATTTGGGATAGTTAGGATCGGAGAGCTTCGGGTGCACTCGGGAGAGATCTGGAACTTTCGTGTCTGCAACTGAAAGTAATAATAAAAATGCATTCACAATTATATATTTATTAGAACTTTATGTCCTAATGAAAAAATTGCTTAAACGCGGACTAATGTCTAGACTTTAATTCTATATTGTACGTAAAAAATTACACATTGATTTTGACAGTTCAAAGGCGAGCGTAACTCAACAATGAGTTTTCTCGTGGTTTTCTCCCAGCAAACCTTTAAGTGACAGAGAGAGAATATATTCGGGGGTAAGATAGGCATTTTATTTTTAATTATATAATAAAAATACTCCCGTTCTTTGATGTACGCGGTATAAACGATGTTTTCCTACTAAAAAAGGACCTATGGTGGTAAATACGATTCTCCTTTATGCTCAAGTACTAGGATCCATACCTACGCTTACGCTTTGAAATGTGCAATAATTAGCTTTACTTTTTTGACTGACCGATATTTCCGACCGACAAGTCAAAAGTGCCTGTAAATGGTCTATTCGAAATAAACATGTCTGATTTCTAATTTTTCTCTCCATCCTTCTTTAAAACCCCTGACCCCAAAAACCTCGTGAACACAACATCAAAAAATATTATTGCCTAGATTCCTATCCGCCATATTTTGCTCATCCGAAATCTGCAATCTGACGTCATTAATCTTAGGCTATCTACACACGAGTTTCAGCTTACAAATTTTAATTCACGAAAAAAGCTTTTGAAGCACGTAGTGATAAGCTGGCCGGTCGTTAAAGACGATAACTCGACTTAGATAGGAGATGAAGAGATTGTGCTAGCCTGTAGATTAATCCTGCTATATGCTGCGGTATCTCTTGATAGGTATGAGGAGATATTTTTACGTTTTATGTTGCAGCTAAAAATATAGGTATTGTCTAGACGATGAGATATAGTAGTTTTTTGTTAGGCTGCTTTGTGGTGGGTTTTGGTTTTTGTGGGACTGATGGGTAGATTAGGATGCATCTGTAATATTTTTTGAAAAACCTGTATGTAAACCTGACCTTTTAGTAACTCGAAAAACAGTTGTATTAGTTTTCTGTAATCATCATAAAGGCGAAATTTTGTATGTATGTAGTGTATGTTTATTGCTTCTTCAAAATCAAACGTCTGAATAGATTTGAATGAAATTTGACACAAGTGATGACCAAGTTCTGGAATTGAACTTGGGATACTTTTTATATTCCGTATTGGACACACATGCACAGGACAGGACTGTGGGGTAAGGTACCTAAGGATAATTTTCTACTATCACGTTAGGCAGTAACTAGTTTCAAATAAATTTCCAACTGCTTCCCACAATTCTCAAGTTGTGAAATTTTATCTCAAAAGAACTCAAGACCATACGAACATAACCTAAAATTATGATGGTACCAACTTACAAAATAATTTTCAAATGAAGACACATGTAACTTGACCAATTACACAATAAGCATTAATTTCGAAGATACTAACAATAATTATGCTATATAAACTTATTACCAATCGTAAAACAAAATAAGAGAACTGTAAAACAAATAAGACGATAATAAAACAACAGCAATGAACACAAAACACGAAAGTTTTAATAAACTGACAGTTCAAACCGATAGTGATCTAATAAAAATCTTGTAGGACAATATTATCGATCGTTGGGGAAAAGGGCGTAACACTATACAACACGACGGAAAGGGATAGAAGATAAAAAAGCCGCGACTACCGGCGCGAGAGCATCTACTAACAAACGCAGATAAATTCGAGCGCACCGATTTGTATCGCTTACATTGACGGCTACACAAGTTGTTGTGTATTTGGAATGAGAACAAAAAGAGTGATGGATACAGAATTGTTTCGTTCCGTTGTTACTTTATAGTTGAGGAGTTGTTTAAGGTTGTATTTGTCGTAACAAATAGTTCATTGTTTAACGTTTGAAACACTAAACGGACCACGATGTATCGATATTCGATCTGGGCGATTGTCACCATTATTTTCTTGTTTATTAGTTGAGTCAGGTTTGTTGCTTGGTGGCAAAGAAAGTGGAGTTTGAGGTCGTAAGTTTGATTCTGAGACTTTAGTGGTTTTCTTGCAATGGAAAATATTGATGTATTTGGATTTTGTGAACACTGAGTATATTATATTTTTTTTTTACAAAATGTGGACAGGTTTATAATATAGTCCTAGCTTGGAAAGTATTAGTAAAAAGTTTTCACTTATTACAATACATTGAAGCAAAAAATGCAAAATTTGATCCCGTAGCAACTACCAACCAGATGGCCCGGGCGTCGGGAATCAAAAGGTGTTTCCCAGCCACCCTAGGCACCGCATCGGCTTACGAACAACGAGCAATGTGTAGCTCGTCGTCCCGTAAGGACTAAAGACCAAACCTGGTCGACGACACATTGTGTTTCACGGGCAATTCAAATAGATGCCAGCAAAATTGACAGGGAATATTAGGGCCAATGCCTGCCAGGACTGCGGAAACAGTCGAAGAGAAAGAGTTGCCATGACCCTTGCAAAGGGCAACTGAAGACAGATGGAAAAGTCTGTGTGAAGTCAATTGATTAAAAGAATTGAATAAATTTCAATTGTTCAACCCTGCCATCTTAACTCCAACAAAATCAAAGGTAACCTGATCTTAACAATTTAACATTTCTGACCTTATAACAAATGTGTTAAACGGTTTGGGAGTATAAACACTAGAAGGCATTGTTCTTGCGATAGCTATCTCCACACAAAGGACTGTGACGCGTATCGTGGTAGCGGGTTCAGTTGACAAATGAGTGCTGCTTGAGCCCACCCAACAAGAGCCCTGTATTATGAGACGCCTATTAAGTTATTCGGATTGTTTGGAACTTGGAATTGATAGTGAGGTGTGGTTGTAGATCGTTTTAATGGTTCTTGCTGTACACGAAGTGAGATAGAAATCTTACTTGGTGTTGACAATTTGGTTGTTGAAAATAATGGAAGCTGTGTTACTTCTCTAAGTATTAAAAGCAAATTAGTAAAATACTCAAATTTAAACTGTTTATTTATTTTTCTCTTTTTAAACAATTTTTATGACCGGTGCCAAAATACTTCCTTGAGGAACCCAATGCACTTATTGTTAAATATTTTTGTATATCTACTGCAAAATCAGAACCTACAGTCAAATACTATCAAATACACTCTACCAATACCACAAAACCATAAAAAAACAAATTCAAGTAAACATTGTAATTCTAATTCTGTATAGTAATCATGTCCAACGCTTATGTATGTTCCCTCTCAGTTAACTATCGGGAGCAGGGATCTTGTTTAAAGTAATAGTATCGTCGCTCGATAGTGTTCGGCCATTTTTCTTGTACACAACAAAGGATGAAATCGACCGTGTGTTGCTGGTATAGTCGTGCCTTTAGTTATGAGCGATCGCGATTAGGGAGATACTGTCGTGGTTGGTTTTTGTGTTGGTCTAAGTATAACAAGGGCTTGTTAACTGATTCTATGGGATTATTCTCATGATCATTTTAGCCGAAAGACGTCCACTGTTGGGCATAGGATTTCCACAAGCGTCGCCACAACGACCGATTCTGTGCGTCTCGCATTCAACGCATTCCTGCAACCCTCACCAGGTCGCCGGTCTACCTTCCGGGAAACTGTGTTTTCTTGTGCGCGGTCGCCGCCTACCTACCACCACCTACCTACCTACCCACCTACCTACCACCACCTACCTATGGTACCTTTCGGGCTCATCGACCATCGGTTCTATGAGCAATGTGCCCTGCCCACAGGCACATTAAGTTTAGCGATTATCCTATTCATCACCTTGACTAAAACCTTCGAGAAGTGCAGTCGTGCTGTTTTTATTTTCAGCCATTGTCTTAACTGTTGGACATAGCATACCTCCAAGTGTCACTATAACTACTTGTCCTGTGCGTCTCGCATCCATCGGATTCCCACGATCCTCACCAGGTCATAAATCTAATTTGCCTTCCATCACTGCGTCTTCTGATACACAACCGCTACTCCTGAAGCTTTCTTTTCCATCGGCCATCTTTTTTGCAAGCGATATATATGCCACTGCCATTTAAGTTTAACAATTCTCCGGGTTCACACAACACGACTATGTTGTGTATGTTAATTAGTATATTCTACTTATATTTTTTTCTAGATTCGTCTAGCCAGGTATTACAAAAAATGTGATAGAGTCACATTATTACAATTAACTACACATTCACCCAAGATTTTATCAGATTTCAATCTGTAACGATTTATAGTTTAGGCTTCATTGTAGTACCGCATTCCTCGTTAGCACAACCAATTAATTTGAATACCTACTGTTTAAATATTATTGGTTTCTGTTTATTTATTGTTGTTATCATTTTACTAAGGTTTCTTTTCGAAATACTAAAACTTAACATTTGTATATCTGAAACAAGATTCCTTACCAAACATTGTTTAGAAAAGTATATCAAAATTATAAAGGATAGAATTGACAACTTGATATCTCAGTTGTGTATGTCAATTCTAAGCAACTTAGATGTTCTACAATATTAATTGACTATCTATTCTCCTCTTATCTTCTCTCTCGAGTTTTCTTCCTATAGTTATATGTGTTAATAGTATTCGTTTTCTTTTTCTTCTTCTTTAATCTATCTTTTTAACTCGCCATTTGTTTATAACTTGTAGAAGTCCATCGTCCACAGTGGGCGACGCGTCACCTACGCCCTCTATCGGGTGTTTAATGATTCACTCGATCGCCAGATTACAGCTTATTATACGAAATATGAACAAAGGTGACGAGATTAGCAGATACAAAAAGGAATCGTGTTACAATGTGGGGGTTGATTGTCGAGCTGATGATTCTTGAATGTTTTTTTTATGGTGGGTAAAGCATCTAATGACCACCCTGCTCTTGGGCGGAGCTGGAGATAGTGTCAAACTCTTACTGACTATAAACCGAGTCCGTTCCTTCGTGCCTTCATACCGGGGCTGAGCTACCACTTGAAACTAATCCTGGCTTCTGTAGGCTTTGACCCAGCTGGGCATGATTCTTGAATGTACTAATTTTTCTATTGACTATGTTATCGAGATCACACTGAGAACTTAAAACTTAGGATCACACACTGTTTAGATCAGCAACAACGAATAAAAAAAATGTGACTGGTCTAAAAAAACAAACAATAAGCTGGAACTTAAACAGCAATACCTACTGCGTATTTACTGTTAAAACAGGCGATATGCAGCAGTCACCTATTGTGTATTTGCTCATGTGGCAGTGTTTCCTAATCTTACATTATTGAGAGAGCAGTGGTAGCCGAGTGATAATGGCTCCGAATTAACGAGTTGTAGGTCGCGGGTTCAAAGCCTGCCAGGCGCATTACTTTGAGTAATTTATTTCATTACCACTGCTCTCAAAACGGTGAAGGAAAGTAAAACATTGTGCGGAAACTGGCATATCCTAGATCCAAAAATTCGAAGACATGTGACATTCACCAACCCGCACTGGGCCCGCGTGGATCCACCACGGTGCGGCCAATTCCCTCTCCTAGAGAGGAAGCCTGAGTCCCAGAAGTGGGAACATTGAAAAAGGCTAGTGATGAAGACATTATTGTAAAATTTCAATATAACTGGAAATAAAACTAATACATCAAATAAAAAAGACCAAATCTAAGAAGTGATTTCAAGAACTGAATCATTTCACCACAACATAAACTGAATCATTTGAATGTTTCGAGAATAATAATGCTGATACAAAAGCTTTTGTTTCAAACTAAAATATTCTAACGCGGTTTGATAAAAACACGCATGATTTGAAAACAAAAGAATAAGGCAAATGAACACATGACGTGACTACGGGCTGTGATAGATACACAATTAATTAGGTATTTCTGATTAAACGTGGAAAATACAACGGAATTGATTAGCTGCAAGTAACAATTGTTATACCTTCCTTATTATTGTTTTTTTTAATTAATTTATTTCTTGTAATCTTTGTATTGTACCAATTTTATCTACTGCTAGGTTTATCAGCTCGCTTTTTGCTTCTCTTTCCTTCTTTTGTTCTGTTTCAATTCAATTCAATATCTTTATTTCAGACATAGTCCATATACATTACACAAAAAATTAAATTAAAAAAAAAACATTACAATTACAATGATTATAAATTATTAGTACAAATGAAACAAACAAAAAATAAAAATACAATTAAATTAAAATATAAAATCAATTAAATTTACAATACAAATAAAATAACACACAATCACAAAATTAAACGTACACAATAATAACAATTATTTTTCACACACAAAATGTCACATTATACGAGGAGAGCCGCTAACATGAAGCTGCATCCACCTCTGTATCAGGGACAAATTAGATGAGCGTGAACTGAACTATGATTCCCAGGGTTTGTTTGGGAGAGTCCCTGTGGCTTTTGAAAATAAAAGGCAACTGAATGAAGCAGATATTTAATGATTGAAACCAGAGTGAAGAAGATATTTAATGATTTCAAAACTTTCAAAGTCTCAAGCTATAGATATTACAGCTTTTTTTTTGTCGACGGGGAAAATCATCTTTGACGAAACCCGCTCTTGGGTGGAGCGGGAGACAGTGTCAGACTCTTACTGACTAAAAACCCCGCGCCGTTCCTTCTAGCCTTCATACCGGGGCACGAGCTCCCTTTCGGACAACCCTGTCCCCAGTAGGCTTCGACCCAGCTGGGCCCCTCCTGCTGCTGACAACTCCTTGAGGCGCGCGGGAACAGTGCGCGCCGTCGAAGTCTTGGACTCGGTCCATTACTGGACGATCGGACAGCGAGCTACATAGATATTACAGCTCACTTCTGTCTCACATGACTCAATTTTAAATTGGTGAGCTCAGGGGTAACAACAAACCCAGGCAGCCACTTTTGTTTGTTTAATTTATTTCATCACCACTGTTCTCAAAACGGCGAAGGAAAGCTGTCGTGTCTTAGAACCATAAATTCGAAGACATGTGCCATCCATCAACACTAACTGGACGCGTGTTAGATTACGGCCTTTTCCCTCTCCTGGTAAGCGCAGTGGGAACTTTATAAGACTGATCATGCTTATGCTATACTTATCTGAATTGGACTTTCCGGCAGTATTCATCGTATAGACTATAGTGTCATCTGCATCAATTGGTGCATGTGTTTGTATGATATACAAATCTTAAATAGTTATACTTTTTTTTCGGTGGCAAATATCATCCAATGACAACCCCCGCTCTTGGGTGAAGCGGGAGATAGTGTCAGACTCTTACTGAATAAAATCCCACCCCGTTCCTTCTAGCCTCTTCATAACGGGGCTCGAGCTTCTTTTCAGATAACCCTGGCCCCAGTAGGCTTCGATCCAGGTGGACCCCAGCTGTTGCTGTCAACTCCTTAAATAGTTACACTTGAAGATTTATGTTCTATCAGATTATTTTATTCACTTTAGAGTAAAAACATATTGTTATGTGAGACATTATAGTATAACAGCTGCTTACTATTCAAAGGATAAACTAGTCATAGTCATAGTAGTTTATTGATAAGGGATTCTTACAAGTCATATACAGATATTTCAAATTACGTAATAGTTAACAAATTATACAAATAATTACATTACAATGTCAAATAATATAAATTGTCAAGAAATTATAAATTATAATAATTTAAGAATTATAATAAACTATGAAATAATATTCATATTTGACTTCGTAGGCGCACTTTAATATTATCATCTAGTTGTTATTTTTATATATGTAGGTATTTCCTCTTTTAAAATATGTTTTTCTGACCCTTAAATTCCAACAATTTAGATTTCTATATCATGATTGTTTTTACAACTTCCTTCCTTAATTATTCTCATCAATCATTAATAATTATAATATAGTTTCTATTGCTTATCTAAACTCAAAATCTTATTCATCAGTTTGCTCATGTGTTATATTGTAACCGAACCTTTATTTTCTAAGCTCACAAGCCGATACTTCAATTATTTATTTTAATTCATTTGCATATGTTTTCGGACTAAGATATATTGATTTTAACACATTTTGATCGTATCACTGTAATAATTTATGTTCTTTTATGGCGATCGCCATTGACAGATTGTTATCAACGAAAATCAGCCAAGTAAAAGTCGATTGCCGCAATTAGTATTCCGCATCGTAAATTATTTACGTCCCACATGTTTTACAGATCTATAAAGTTAACTGCTGTTAATATTAGGTTCTATTAATCAATCAACTTGCTGTGTTTTGGATTCTACAGGTGGATTTTAACTATGGGAGTGATTTCTAATGAACTATTCAAAAGCAGTTTCTATATTATTACAATTGATTTTAGATCTGTCATAAAATTTTTCATTAGAAAGTTGTTTAATTTTAAATGCGTATGCCAATAAATTTTCCTACTTGTAGCTAAGTACGTTTTGTTTTATTGTACATAGTAATGGCTACTTTAAGTTAAGATTTGAAGTCTAAACTAATAATATAAGAAATTCAATGGTTTTTGGTGAGCAGTGGTGGCCGACTGGTAACAGCACCGACTTTTGAGTTGTAGGTTGCAGGTTCAAACCCAGACTGGCGCATTACTTTGTGTAATTTATTTCATCACCACTGCTCTCAAAACGGTGAAGGAAACCGGCACGTCTTAGAACCAAAACGTCGAAGACATGTGAAATTCACTAACCCGCACTGGGCTCGCGAGTTGAATGACGGCCCATTCCCTGTCCTAAAGAGGAGACCTGAGTCCCAGCAGTGGGATGTGAATGTTCCCACTGCTGGGACCAAGCAAGGGCAATTATGGTGTACTTTCTTATGCCTTAGATATCGCTTTGCACCGTTATTAGGAATGTTCTTATGGAAGAACCATTACCGTGCTCGGGTATCGAACTTATGACTGTACTTTACAATCTCGCTAACGTCTACTAGAACACCTGGGTAATCAACATCCTGGCTATTGTGTTTTACAATTCAAATGCCTGTACCAGACGGATCTAGTCTTAACTGACTGTCGCGTCGCAACCACTTTGTCTTTTAAATGTCATTTTGTAGCAAAAACTGCTAGAATCACTTCCTGTCCATAAAGATCGATCTAACTGATACAGTGGCATGAATTTATGTTCATTTGATTGTATATTATTTGCTACCTTGCCTTTACATTCTCAACTATATTTACGTATGTACTTTCTTGCTTATTATTTAGCTAAGTTGTTGATAAATTGATTTGTGATTTTAAATTCATTGTTTGAAATGTTTTTACTTTTATTATGAAGGTTCATTATCATTTAGGAACATGTCTATTATCTATTGCTGAAGCTTCTACACTTATTATGAAAATTTTATGATTATTATGAGTCATGAAACTGACAGAAAAACATTGGAATGTTATTAAAAATTTCTAATGTGTTAGAAATTTCTAACGTGTTAATATTTTTAGAATCCAATATATCAACAATTTAAGCATTTAACCAAAAAAGCAAGAGCTCTGATTGAAGAGACCTCTCACCTACAGACAGGTTTTTTTTTTTTGTCGACGGGGAAAATCATCTTTGACAAAACCCGCTCTTGGGTGGAGCGGGAGATAGTGTCAGACTCTTACTGACTAAAAACCCCGCGCCGTTCCTTCTAGCCTTCATACCGGGGCACGAGCTCCCTTTCGGACAACCCTGTCCCCAGTAGGCTTCGACCCAGCTGGGCCCCTCCTGCAGCTGACAACTCCTTGAGGCGCGCGGGAACAGTGCGCGCCGTCGACGTCTTGTACTCGGTTCATTACCGGACGATCGGACAGCGAGCTACCCATGGCTCGCCGTCCGCGAGCCCGCGTCTACGGTGGCCGGAAATCGGGATCGGAATCCCGGGTACGGCGGCGAGGGCGACCTACAGACAGGTCAGATGCAGACAAAACATGATTATTTTATCAAAATATTATTAACATAACCTTAAACACAGGTGCTATTACCATTATGCACGTAATAAGTAACACAGTCAGACAACAAGGTGTATCTGGGCGATACGTTTTATCGTTCAAATGGATCTTGCTTCTCTAATTAAAGTTTATGCACCTTTTTTTCAAAACGATCGTTATCTCCATCGGTGCGGTCACGATATGGTATTAATTTTATTAAAGGAACGCTATTAATAACTTAGTTATCATTGTAAATATTGTTGAGAATGCTGCCTGAGATAGTGTCTTTTATTGAGTCGTTTGGTCTAGTCTAGATAGATGAGATAGATTCGGAGAGAAAGATGATGAGATGTGATAGGAAGTGAAATAGATGTTTCGAAGCAATTCCGTTTAGTAACCGGTAAAAAATGTGTCACTACTGTCTATGTTTAGGTTACGAAACTAAGGAAGTATACCAATCTGCGTGATTGATCGAAAGGGTAATTCTGTGGCCCTAAAACGCAATACTCAGTAAAAGTCTGACTCGCTCTACACGGAGCGAGAAAAGTATTTTATGATTTCCCACCCTAAAATACCCAGACACAGAACAAATGATCGTGCTCAGCAAACAAACGTTTTTCTAGGGCGGGAATCACTACATAGTATAAAACAAAGTCGCTTTTTCTGTCCCTATATCCCTATGTACGCTTAAATCTTTAAAACTACGCATCGGATTTTAATGCGGTTTTTTTTAATAGATAGACTGATTCAAGAGGAAGGTTTAAATGTATTATATTGCACCCGAGCGAAGCCGGGGCGGGTCGCTAGTTGAATATATATATATAATAGCAGTCAGAGCCACTAGCCACTGGGCTAAAAGGACAAGTCAAAATATAAACTAATAATCCTGTGATCACGAACCAAGGAATACTAATGACAAGCGTAGGTTTGCGACAACAGTGCAATGGCCGGCTCTCGTAAACATAACCTTTAGTTGGACTGACCTTTGCTTCTACTGGAGTTTAGCATATTCAACTAGTCTTCAAAACGTGAGGCATCTGGTAGTTTTTTAATTATTATGTATCTTCCTCCTCATATTTCACTTTCACCACAATCTGACTTGATGGTGAAAGATGGAGCACGCTTGTCTATAGAAACTTACTTGGTCTTAACATTTTTAGCAGTTTTATCCCTTTGGCTTATGGCTTGGTGATAGTACAGCTTTCTTTTAGTGATAGAATCTCCAAATCCTTATCTTTACTAATATTATAAAAGCGAAAGTGAGTTTGTATTACGTCTTCACGCCTAAATGGCAAAACCGATTTTTATGAATTTTGATAGAGATAGTTGGGGCTCTGGAGACGGACATAGGCCATAGGAGAAAGAGGGAAGAAAAGAAGAGAGGAATTAAAGTATATTAATAAATGCGGACGAAGTCGCGGGTAAAAGCTAGTAACCCTATAAAACCAATCAGATTTCTTAAATTATTAGTTTAGGCTACAAGTCTTAACCCAAAGTAGCCATTACCATGAACCATATAAGCTTGCGTTTCTGCGTCACGAACATGGACACTGTTAATCAAAAAGTGCAAAAACAAGTTAAATTCTTAAGGTCCAAAGATCCTGATGACTCACGTCCAGGGTCCGAGGGCAGGGTTGTCACAGATTGAGTCTCCGATACATGCAGTGTTCCAGGGAATCAACACGAGCGAATAACACTCGATCGAGACCAATTTCGCAAAAACTACACAACGCGATCCGTTGTTCTGATCGCTGATATCAAAGTAGGGTTTGCAGATAACTGGAGGAGATGTGACCTAATTGGTTTTCTTCTTCTTTTTTATGAACTGGAGGAATTGGTCTTCAAGAAAGCCCAATCGCGAATTCTTGAGTTTCTTGTATGTCATTAGGTTTTAAACTTTTATTTCTGCTGTTATTTTTATGTAAGGCATCAGTGAATATGTGTCTATATGTATAGAAAACATAAAAATGAAAATATAAATGTTGTAATAAAATCATATTCAACAATCACAAGTTTTGATGAGATCAAAACAAAAAATAGAAGTAGATATAGATAAAATCATAAAATATTATACACACTTAACAAAACTACTGAAGCAAAATATAGTATTGATTAATAGCATAAAAATTCAAATCTTCCAAACGAACATCTGTTTAATCAAAATCTTGAAATCCAAACACAACCACGCTCAAAGACCGTTTACTAAACATAAGTACTAACAGAAAAAAGGCAACTAGGCAAAAAAAAAACTAACCCAACCAAAAACTGTTTCGTCCGCTGCTATCGGTACGAACACACAGCGCGTATCGTGCGATCTAATATTATTCTGGGAACGGCCTTAATAAGTCACTACAGAATGTTATCTACGCCATTTTATCGGCTCAGCAGATAAGGATCTCAATCCAATTAGCCTCACAATGCAATATGGGCCGTCTCAGCAGCGGTTATGATGGCCACTGTGTGTGTTTTCAGTTTTATGTGCTTTTCGGGTAGGCAGAAAGTTAAAAGAGGATGTATTGTTGCTAAAAGAGCGAGAAGATTGATATGGTCGGTGGTTGTTTCTGTTCAAATTCTTTTAAACTTTCATTGTTAGTGTAGCTTTGTTTCTATGTTGTAACTGTTTTAGTAATCTTCAACTATACTCGCTACAATTTCTGTGTCACTCAACTTTAGCTGTTTGACTTCTGTCATCAAAGGAGTATACCAAAATATTTAAGCTTCTCAAGCTCTTAAGTATTGTATGTATCTATAGATACTTCCTGTATTGTGCTGTGCAGTTTACTTTTGAAAACCAATTACATTTTGATTTTATCATTATGATCGTTTATAGTTTGCACCTGAAGTTTCTGTTGTGTCAAAATCAACTTTATCATGATTTAGAACTTAGGCTTGAGCTTGCGTTTTTTCTTATTTTGTCTCTATCTACAAATGACTCAGGGGCCCAGCTGGGTTGAAGCCTACTGGGCCCAGGGTTAGCTGCAAAAGGTAGCTCAGCCCCGGTACGAAAGAGAACGAAGAAACAGGAAACCCACGTTTTTATTCAGTAAGTCTGCTACCATCTCCCACTACGCCCAAAAGTGGGGGGATGTCAATAGATGATTTTCTCACCGAAAAAAAAAATGGCAGGTGATAAGTCATGCTTATATAGTCATAACAACTAATTCTACATTAATTGGTAATTAAAAGATATAAATTAACCGGAAAGGCAAACAGCTGATCGTGTTTTCTTATAAGATACTAGTGTATATCTACGCTTCACAACCATTTAAGGTTGACCTATAAGTAGAATGATCCATTGGGTTCAACTGATTGGAATGGGCGATGACTAAAGTTCTTGGAAAAAAGCTGGCACGATAAATGTGTGACGCACACTACAAAGATCAGAATCGGTTATAGAAGTATATCTGTTAATCAATACGTTTAGTAGTAGCATCTAGATATTGATGGCAGTACATTGTTATTAATTAAAGAAGGATTGAAAAAAATCTTGTAGCAAAACGTTTATGCGGAAAATAAATGGGTGCTCAATTTTTGCAGGAAAAGTATGGTTCTCCATCATCAACGTTCTGCGATTATGCCTTGACTATTCCATCTTGACTGCTATCATTGATTCCCATGATTATTATAAAAAAATTATAGAATAGTTTTTCACATATCATGACCATGTACCTTTGCCCTTCTTTGTAAACCAACTTCACTTTATTAGAAACATAATCTTACCTTAGATCTAATCAGGGCCGAAACAGAATAAAAAATATTACATCTGTTGTGAATCAATGTGGTCAGATCAGATTACACATTCAAGGTGTCTTGGGCAATGTATTACAAAAATGTGGTTCGTGGAATTTGAATATAAGATGGCTGGTGCATCAACATGACGTATGCAATGATTTAATTTGAATATCATGAACAATAGATGACCAAACAATATACTAGCTTCTGCGTTTTGTCTTGGGGTATTGATTCCCTCAATAAATTTTTGGATAATCTTAATAGTATTTTTCAGTTGAATTGTTCTTCTGGGAATCATCTGCTAGGCAACATTCTAGTGTTTGCCACTGTTTATTCTGTTTCAAGGGCTAGAGCGTATCCTAAATAAAAATAGCGGTTTTATATATCTCAAACATATGTATCTGAACCATGCACGAAATCGTGTTTTTATTTTAACATATTCGGGAACCACTGCAGTTCTACATACATTTCCAAGTATTTTTGCTGCCTCTGGACTAAAAACCTCTGTTATCCTCTCGTGTGATTCCTTTGTCCTCGGTTAATCATCACACCTTACAGAGGAAGCTTGCAGGCGTGGTGACCCCGCTGGTAATTTGATCGGCCGATTATCAGCACCATCTCACCATCATATAAATGTTGTAGCGACAAGAAAAAAAGCAGTTTCAATTTTTTTTTTTTATATCTGTGGTGGTCAATAGTGAAGATGGTGGATGGACAAAAGTTTATGTCGGTTTTAGTGTAAGAAAAGCAGTTATTGAAACCAAAATTGATCATACAAGAAATAAGGAAATTATACAAGTAGCAGCTCGGTACATCCAATTAGATGAAGGAAAAAAAGATACATATTAAACGCTGACTCACGGCAGTAAAACTGTTCCCTAAGCATCTGCAGAAGCAGAAAATAAGTTTTTACAAAATCGTGTTCTTGATAGATTATCAAGCATAAAACTCAATGTTAAACTAGATTCAGATAGAGATAAACATGAAACCTGCCAGCTTTGAATCAGGAATCATGCTAGACCACCGTTTGGAGTACCCAGTCTCTCTTGAGTCCATAAATCGAACGTATAATTAATATCTATCAATGTTAATACCGTCTTTTGCTACCGTTACATCCAACACCTGTGGGGACCGCGGGGGGAGGCCAGATGGTGCTGATAGCGTATCGATTGACCGCCTATCGCTCCATCAACGAAACGAAACGCATCAAACCCGATACGTTTCGTTACCTGTGCTTGTGGTTATATTTGCGGTTTATTTTGGATGGCTGTGGTCAAGGTAAAAATGTGGTAGACGGTATGTTTTTATCAATAATGTTGATAGGTATGTGAGCTAAGCTGTGCTGTATTGCTTGACGTCTAGTGTATAAATTTTTTCAACAACGTTAGGTAAGTATAAGTAGTCTTGTTTCAAGATTTTTATTGTGGTCTGAACAGTATCATCGTCATTATTCGTGTCAAGTGCAAAGATAATTTTAGTTTTCTTTTCTTTTTTACCGAAAACCTTATCTTTACTGCCCAAGAAATTGTTTCCAGCCTAAAAATCATTCGTTTTTTTTCATTTAATTGACTCTACCACAGAATTCTTCCGTACGTGTAGCTATAATTTTAAAACAATAAAATACATTGAAAGGTAAAATTGCAGACAACAAGGTTACAATTAAAAGTCATTATGTAAATTTAATTTTACACAATTGTAACCGGTAATAATGATATGGAGATAAAAATTATGAATACAGTAGCTCACTCTGATAACAATCTAGATGGACAGACAAACTGGGAAGTAGTTTTTAAAATACATGCTCATCTGAATGTAAGAACGATTGTGAATCAGACACTTGCAAAGTTATAACTTATATAAGTTTTAGTTTACTTTTAGGGTTATTTTCTAGAATCTAGACGATGGTACCCACGATAGATCAGTTTCTACATTAACTGCCTTTTATACCGTATTTGAAAACGTTGTTATTTTGCTTGGCTGTAAAGTCTCTTTTAGATTTACATGCTACTATTGGGTTTCAAGTACATTCAACTAATACTTCAAAAGTATAAACAATAATCCTAATGCACTATAGTAACAGGTGCAGAATCTGATATTAAAAGAATTGTGTAATAAAATAACCAGTTCAAGTCACTCCCGTGTTTCAATTTCTAACTCCCTATCTCAGACTACCATTCTTCCAACTGCCAAACGCCTTGCTGAGATCTAAAAAATGGCGCTAACACATTTAACAAATTCACACACCAAATCAAGGGCTTCAAAAATTCCTCGTCCACATGACGACCGCCGCATTAAGAATCCATTAACTTCGACCAATACTGATTAATGTTTTATCTGCCCTTATCACTAGGCACCGAGACGGGTTGATTTATTCTGGGACTTATCAACACATATGGCTGGCGCCGACCGCCTATCAGACTGGGCTTTCTTTTATGAATTTTCAAGTAGATATGATGTACTTAGCGGCTGCCGTTTGATTTGTATTTCAAAGCCCTGTGCTCTGGTTTTTTAAAGAACATAGTTTTATTTCAATTTATGAAGTAATTTGTTCCTTTTATCCGTTCTTGTAATCTTTTATTTGAGTCTTTCAATCAGATCCTACTTTTACAAAGTTGCCGTAGATAAGTTTAAATTTAACATTCTCAGAATAATTAATTTCTTAAGGATTGCGTTAGGTGTTATCATTACATCGTCAATTCTGTTGGCTTCAAATTCAGTTGCATGGGTTTTGTAAGACATTGCATGAAGAGAACGAGCGGTGGCATCCACTTGAACTGATGACATCATACTATAATCAACAATCTGCGTACCTTGTGTGGTTACTATGGTTCAAGTTTTATCCTTCGAAGATCTGTTGAGCATATGATTTATGAGGAAGCTACTATATCAAGGCTTTTCTTATTACAAAGATTTAATTTTGCTGAAAGGTTTTCAATCACTCTGCCAAGACTTTTTCCAATTATGTTGGGATCGGCTTCCAGTCTAACCTGATACAGATGAATATCAGTATCTTATAGAGTAACTGCTTATCCGAACTTTACAACCTAATATTTGAGTATAGGTAAGGTACCCCTACAATTAAAATGTTTAAAAATCATTATGTTTGGTGGCCACAACAATTTTGAAGCAGTAATTCATCATCAGGCTCCAGCTCTTGTCTTATGTTCCTTGGCACTATACGTATTCACACTATCTTGCTAACTGACTCCCTCTTCACCTATCCAAATTTATGATCATAATTCTTTTTGTGACAAGGTTTTCCCAATTTTTTTTCACATAACCGTACTAAACGAACGATTATCTTTAAACTTTTTAGTTTTTAGTTGCGTCAGAAATTAACATATTAAAAGAAAATAGAGCGTTTCTAAACGTAACCAAACTTAACAATATTACACAAAAACACCACAAGACTTATTAAAGCACACAGTACAACAAAAAGTTAATCGATGATAAAAGATAAAGGCATGGTCGAAAAAATAATAGTTTTTATGTAAATGAACGTTGCATACGAGATGTGAGATAAACACAATCTCAGACGGGGATCGCACACAAGCGTCGCCCATGTGTGTGTGTAGTGGTGCCAAGTGCTGTGTTGCACGGTACAAATATTCCATGGAAAAAGTAGCCGGGATAAGAAACTGATATGGAAAGAATCAAGCTGTTTTAATTTCTTAAAATTGAAGATTATTATCCAAAAGGTTGACGACCAGAGAGTCTGTCTCAAAATACATAAATATTGAATAAGGTTATAATGCTGTGTGCCAAATAAACGTGTTTTCTTTCTTATTATCTGCAACCCAAAACCCCCAATGGGATTCCCAGATACAGTAATCGTATTGCACATAATTTACTTATGATAAGTGGGGATAACATAAAATTCCTGAAACCACCAGAATTTTTACTATTTCTGGAAAAACACTTTACTTTTTTTATTTGCCAAAACGATTAATGCAAAGAAAACTCTTAAAAAAGTTATTCTAGCTGCTACCTTTTTTTTTTGTATAACTTTACAAATAACCGCTGTCTGTTATATATGCTTCAAATATAAAGAGGGATTTTATACAAAGTAAAACATTACCATTACTAACGAGCTCAAAACCAAAAAAATTTAATATAAAATAAACTCCGGGAAAATATTTATATTCCCAATATTTCACCGCACTACTGTTCAGCCACCTGCGTCCGTATCTAGTAAATCATAACCTTGGCAGCTATCGGAGGATCAGCACCGAATCTAAGACTGCTATTAACTGCGTGCGCGCACTTGGGCCATATATGTGGATAAATGTACAATGAGCAAAAACTATGTTTGTTTTAAATTATGGGAGACTTGGATAGATTTCATGATAATGCGGTTGAAATATGTAAACTTTAAGTAATGGCTGATTGTATTGATGTGTGTTTGAAAACGAATGGCTAGGCAGAAGTAATTTATAAAAAACATTAATATTCAAGTGGTTTTTTTTACAGAAAGGAAGGATAATAAGACCTGTAAATTCAAAAGGACACTGTATGCACATCTTGTGCTAGGTCAACTTGACCTACCTAACATTGCTAGAGATCTTACAAACGAGTTTCTTCACTCCTAAATATCAAAGTTCACGCCAAACAGGCTTCAAAGTCTAGATACTTCCTTTCTGATAGAAAGGTCATCAATATAGCCAATATATCTGGTAATTGACCCGTAGTGTATAAAATGGTATCCAAAATGGATGGCAAAGCCAAAAAGGGTTAATAAAGTCCATATTCTAAAAGCACTATCTGTGATATTGATATAGCAAGGCCTCGTATATTCCGCACACGAATTACACTCGTATGGGTTGTATTTGATTGAACCCTAGAAGGAAGTCTACGCGTGAAGATTGTTAAATGTCAAACGAAACTGACTCAGAACTATGTGGACCTGCATTCAGTTGCTGACCCACATCGAGAAGTTTTCCTCAATGTCACCTTTTGTTCGTCATGTGTTTGTTTTGTCTGTTACTACTACTTTGTTTGTGCTCTCTGCCAATGTTATTGCGCTATTTTTATATTTGTTTTGGGAAATAAGAACATTACTAATAAAATTGACAATTTTGTAGCTGCCCTTAATTTTTCGTTTCTGTGGTTCTAATGACTTTTTTCTCTTTTCAGGTAAGTCTCGTTCCGGTCTAAAGTTATCATTTATTATTCGTAAGTATAAACAGCAAAATCGAGAAATAATACTCGTACTATGAAACCAGTTTTTCCCAACTTACAAATGTTACCAAAACTTAACTCTGATAACGTTACCAAAAAAACACCAGAACTTCTATATTTCTGAGAGCTCATAACAAATTCTTGAAATCATAAACCTTGTCCGACTTCCGACATCCCAGGAGTATAAAAAAAATCGCCGCTAGACCGACGTGTATGGCGCGCAGCTTTTTTATTTGACATTTTATACAAGTTTATTCAAAGAGCGATAATATCGCTGACTCTTATCTTTCAATGCAACGTTACCGCGAGCCCGGAGTGATAGCATCTGGGGCCAGCCATTGCTAGTTAAACCAACCTGATAAGGGATCGGCTGTGTCTGTGTGCGCCAGCGTGCGGACGAGCGCGCGTGTGTGCGGGGAGGGGCGGTCGACTCGCCGGGCCAGTCACTCACTTTACGCGGCAAAAGTATGACGGCTAAAATGCCGCGCGCACAAATATACACAAAATAAATACCAAAAAATAGTGCTGTGCTGTGGATATTATGTTATTGTGGTTGCGGTATCTGAAGCAGCTGGAAGTGGCGGCCGGGGACCCGCCGCCAGGTGGCGCTGTCGACTTCAAAACAATGTGTAAGATTTGTTTACATATCGGTCGGTGTGGCTGAGTGTTTATATAGCTTTGTTTTTCATATTTTTATGAACTTTCTAATAGTTTTAAGGTGTTTAATCTCCTTATTTCATTCCATTCGCGTATTCTAAAGCTGGCTTCTTGTCTATTCAATCTGCGATGAGTATCAATGAAATATCTCGAGAGTAGATACCGGTGCCGATTAGAGGCATCTGTCTCGATCGTATTGAATGAAATGTTGTATCAAATAAGAAATGCTGTTATTACTGGCTCGCTCTACTATCGTTATCTATTAAATTTTGACACTTTTTACTCATTTCTCTACTTCCTTATGCTGTGATGAAAAATTTGCCAATAATAATACTTTTTTAATTGTCTTTTTTTTGGAGTGGGAAATTATTCAATGCAATGCAACTACAGCTACGTCTTGATAATGACTTTTCGCGTCTGATATCTCTAAAGTTGTAACAGAAATCAACGAGATCAATCTGGTAGTTTCTAAGTTATGCAGTAACAAAACAACACAACGCTGCAGTTAAATCCTAGTCATTATAATACTTATTCTAAGTTAGTACTTAACTATATTCTTTAGTAGATATCTATATAACGTCAACAAGTCTCGAGAACACATTGATTTGAAGGAAAAACAGAATGAGATTGTGGAATTTGTTGACATTAGATAAAACAGCATTCTTGGAATTTACTTGTGGACGTATAAGCACAGTTTTATCAATGATCGGGATAACCGGAGTACCAATTAGTGTCATTGAAGTATTAAAGACACTTTTAATGTTATTAAAGTAGGTTTGGAGTACACTGTAATGACAGGTAGAGTTCAAAATCCTTCACCTACTAAGTTAAAACGATAAACAGTTTACAATTTGTTTAGGGAAACGTTGGAAACAATTGCAATTATAAACGAATTTTAGGAGCTCACTTATATCAATTTAAAGTTATTTCGAGGGGTTAATGAACTCTATACTTTATCGACACAACACAGTGGTAGCCGTAAACAAAAAACGACATTGAATATTTAGGTTTAAAGTATTTACAAGATCTAAAGAGATCTATAGGTTTAAGTTGGAACTTGCGAGTCATTTAAACCAGCGTACAGTCGTACACATACCAAAGAGGAGCTACCACAAGCTACAAACATAGACTTGCGGGATTGTTTGAAAGAGTTACCGATATCCTGGAACGCAAAGGGCAATTGGAGAGACACAGAGAGATTAATATAGTCTGTAAAAGTCTGTTAAGACTTGCTGTTACTCCACCGAAAGCGCGACTGCGCGAGAATTTAGTTGATCATCAAAAAAAAAGTTACACACGCCACAAAAATAAGGACCAAATCTACCAAAAAATCAAAACCAATATAATTATATATTTTGGACACAACGCTATAGTGTAGCAGTATTCTCTGAATTCGCGATAAGACCGTCGTTAAGATTGGTCGGTTTTTATCTGTTCTCTGATAGCCTTAACAGTGGTACTAATGTATTATATAGGATTTTTATTGCCCTGTAGATACATTATCAGAATATGAACGAATGTAAATCATTGATAAAATGTAATTATTGTGAGTTACTTAGATTTTCGTGTTTTGGATTGCATTTTGGGTTTATATTAGAATAATAACAGGTTTGGATATATTTTTGAAAAGTTGAACGCGTTTTAAAGGTTTTGAAACATGGTAAGATTCGTTGTCTCCTGTCAATGTTTCCATATTTGACTTTTTTAACTTGATAGTTAAAGGTTACAGAATCCGATGGATGCGGAACGCACAGGATCGTTCATTGTGACGACATTTGGGAGAGGCCTATGTCCAACCGTGGACGTCTATCAGCTGCAATGATGATGATGATGATGATGAACTTAATAGTTAACATATTCATTAATTTAAATCTGCACTGCGTTACCTTAACCTTACTTCCTACTCAAATCTGTAACATTTGATTTAAAACCTTCTAACCACTAAATAGTGATGTGACATTAAAAAACTAGATACAAATCTTAAGCCGATACCAAATCATACTCGTAGAATCCATTTTTAAATACCGAACTCGTGAGGCATGTTCCTATTTTGACAGCTGCTGTCAATGTCA
The DNA here is from genome assembly GCA_949319445.1 of Mythimna lalbum. NCBI lineage: Eukaryota > Metazoa > Arthropoda > Insecta > Lepidoptera > Noctuidae > Mythimna > Mythimna lalbum. The sequence goes on along the minus strand of OX439349.1, from coordinate 3,295,427 downwards.
ACTATGTCTAAATAGGTTGTATATGTTTTGTTAGAGATGTATCTCGTTGCTTCATCGGTATAAAGCAGTTCAACTGTCGGTTTTAGGATCAGATTTGTGATTGAAGAATTAATATTAACTCATGTTTTTTTTCACTTTATGGATTTATTGATTCTTAATTTACTCGGCTGATATTTCTTATGATTGCATTTTTTTATATATGAGGAATGTTTACTATACAGGCTGAGGGTGTGGGCCAGTAACTGGTTGTTATATAATTAACCACAAAATCCACTAGAAATTTTAAAACTACAGCTGCTACTGTTCATAATAGCATTGTTACTATTTAAAAACTAAATAAAAAAACTATCCATCAGCCCTACACTTAGACAGTCATGGCTTACGATAAAAATGACGTGTGTTCCACTCAATGGGACCCAGCCTCCCGATCCCGCTGATAAGGCGAGGGAGAATTGTTATCTGCGTTCTGATTCCACGTTCATTATCAAATTGTACAGTTGTGTGTGTGTGAGAGAGGGAGAAAGCGAATGTTAATGTGTGTGCTATGTGGGGTGTGATTCTTTTTAAATTTCTACAGGAGGATTGAAAAGGACGTTTTATTCTTCTGGATTACGAAATATACATGGAAAAATATTTATTAATATCCTCCTCCTCCTCCTCCTTGCGTCGTTTATCCTCAATGCTGAGGGTCGTGACCTCGACGAATAACTTTCTTGTGGACTATATAGGACCTTCGACGATGTAGATGGCGTCGCAGACTGTGGTCTCCAGTGTAGCTTGGATTTGGTCTGACCAACACGTATTGGATTCCTGCCCCTGGGTTTTTTCCTCTCTACTTTAATTATATCAATCAATAAATATCCAAAAATAGAATACTAATTGTAAAAACAACATCAAAATTGGTAGAAAAGCAAACGAGGTCTCAATGTTTAACAAATTTTAATATATCTATCTCTCTCGCCAGGACGCCATTTTTTATGGCTGCCGTACGGGTGTCATGACTTTTGACGTCAAAGACCATGTCGGACTATTTTTTCATAACAGTAGCTTTCTAAACTTTGTTGTTGAAAAAGATATTTTATTTTTTACAAGCTTTTATTTAATTTCACCTGTCCCGATGTTTGTCTGTAATCAAATCTTGTAAATTAAATTTGACCCACTTCCCGGTTACCGATTGAACTGAAATTTTGCATGCATGTGTAAACCAGATGACAATGCAAAATGATTATAACATGGAGCAGATCTGATGGTGAAACCGGAAGGTGGCTATAGGAAAGGTAGTTAAACGACACAACCCCATCGAGTTTGGGCTCGTATGATTCGTCTTGACGAGTATTAATTATATATTAAGTTTGCTATAAAAAAAAAATGATTTTCATTAAAAGCTTGTTTTGTTTCAATTTTTTTTTCCAGAGCTAAAAAATATTTGATTTGGCAAATAATAAAATTGCATTCATAGTCCCTATTATATTTATATTTCAATGTAGCTCTGGTCACGGTAATAGTATCATACAGTATTGTAACTCATCCGTATCTTTGAAATAAATACCTACAGCCGCGCGGTACGTAAACATCCGATAGGGCTGCCCGCCTCCAGCATTCTAATAACATTTGCCTACTTTGTGTTTCCATTTAGTTTTGTGATTGTAAATATACTTACTTTTTTATATAAACAAAATACTTTGTGGATTGAATAGGAAGTGTTCAATAAAAATGCGTGTTGTTTTTTTATTGGTAGATTTAAATAAAATGCTTTTTTTAGTATTATTCATACACATAGTACAATAAACCACTATTATTAATAATAAAATACCACGTCTTTACTTTGAATTATACAAACTAACAATAATCGCGCGATTATTGTTAAAAAAAACCGTCGTGTCCGCTCGTCACTGCCGACAGTTGCGACGGTCGCGACTGTCTCTATGCCGAGCCCATGCTACAACCGAGGCGCGTAGGTATAGCTCGCGTTTCGTCCGTTTGTATGAAGTTGGAATACTGTATGATATTATTACCGTGCTCTGGTCGTTGCTCTTTTGTATCAGTTTCAGTAGGTATTGCATTTATAATAGACAGGTCTGCTAATAAGATTTCTTAATGAGTTTGTCGTTCACGAATATCATTAGTCAGTTGTAGTCAATTATTTTTTATCAGCTTATCTTTCATTTAAGAAATAGCGAGTTAATTATTGCCAATGGTGTATATCTAATAGAATATCTATTAAAACTGTCATTTATTAGGCACGAGTATTATTAACTATTTAAACAACCATGAGGAATAAGTAATTAAGGTAAGAAAATGTCAAATGGCACAACTTCCCAACTTCGTCGACGGCGCGCACTGCTCCCGCGCGCCTCAAGGTGTTGTCGGCAACCGTAGGGGCCCAGCAAGGTCGAAACCTAGTGGAGTCAAGGGTATGCTTCTGAAAGGAAGGCTCGGCCCTCGAAACGGGGTGAGTTTTTTAGTCAGTAAAAGTCTGACACTATCTTCCACTCCGCTCAAGGGCAGGGGATGTCAATGGATGATTTTTACCCACCGAAAAAAAAAACACTGATACTGTGTTTGAGACAAGTCGAGGAAGACCCATTTGGCTAGATTATTTCCGGTCAGCCAGGGTCAGCAGTCAGTTAAGTGATTTCTAGATTGGCCACTGCAGTTCGTGTCCAGGGAGGTTATGTTCTGATGGAACCTGTTCATACAGGCACTTAGGTACCTATCACTGCCAATGTCAACCTTAACGGCATCTTCATTCGCCAATTCTGGTTTCTAAATCACTTGGTTTGTGAAGTGTTAATATTGATTGCAAACAAATAATTACCTGACAAAAATAAGGCTAAAATGTTTAATTGAACTTTTCTGGCTCTTTCAAACTATAAATACTAATAGCATTGCAATGTTTACAGTTTTTACCGTTGTTGTGATTAATTGTTATTATTTATTCAAAACTGGCTCCATTTATTGCTGTACTTACCAGAAATCTTATTTATTTATCAATTGCTTGCTATACTTAGCAAATCTTCTATACTTATAATAAATCTGTAGAGAGGTCAATTCTGTACATGAAATATATTTCCAAAATAACTATCAGGGGGTGATTAGTGATCGATACTGATGCTAAAAATGCAAACAGTAAAATTTTTGTCTGTCTGTCTGTCTGTCTGTCTGTATGTTCTTTATAGAAACAAAAACTACTCGATGGATTTTAACGAAACTTGGTACAATCATTCTTCATACTCCTGGGCAGGTTATAGTATACTTTTCATCACGCTACGATCAATAGGAGCAGAGCAGTGAAGGGAAATGTTGGGAAAACGGGAGAAATTACTCCATTTTTTAAGCTTCCGTCGCGTTTGCAGCCTTAATGGTTAAAGCTACACAGAAAACATGTATGACGGAAATATTCTCCTCAAAATTATATAAAAAATGTCCCACGACAGCATACGTCTATCTTTTATGGTTAACTCACAATAACACGTGTAACTCCCGATAGCTTAGCAGTTCTGAGCTTTCTGTTTATTTTTGTCTACTCTTACGTTTATAACACTGAATGTCGCTGGCATAAGCAACAGGATCTGCGTACGAAGTCGCTGGCAGAAGCTAGTAAATAAATAAGATTAAAAAAAAATATATGCGCTTTGGTGCATACTGTAAGTATACAGTATGCACCAAAGCGCATATCATTTTATATAAGTGCATTTTATTATTAGTGCTTATATTATATTATCAAGGTTCAGTTGAAAACCAGCGTCAGGCAAGCTACTTTGTACCGAGTTATCTGGTATTTTGTTAAACTGAGCCTATTTGACACAGTCGTAACATAATGTTTTAGTGTTTATTTTTATTTTTGCGTATCTGTGTATAAAGAAACTTGATGTCCTTCTTTTTTTAGTTTATTATAAACTAGCTTTTTCCCGCAGCTTTGCCCGCGTACATAAAATATAGCCTAATGTCACTCACGAGTAAAGCAGCTTTCTACTGGTGAAAAAAAATTAACAATCGGACAAGTACTTTCAGAGATTACCTCCTACAAACAAAAAAAAAAAACTTTTCCTCTTTATTATATTAGAGTTAAAAAAAATAGAGGCTTTACAGCAAATAACTCTAAACTGCTGTTATTTTTATGATAACTATCATATCCACGTAGATTCACTCAATGCTAATAGTAATATATAATTTTTGACCGACAATAATTAACATACGGAATTAATTGTATCTCATTAAAAAAATAATTAGAAAAATTAACTTATTTGGTTAAATATTTACTTTTTGAATGGCCTACCCTGGGATTACTTAGGCTTTGAAAACTATTAAATTAGTTTTAATAGGCTTTTTTTTTAGGTTGGAATATCATCCAGTAACATCCCCTTCTCTTGGGCAGAGCTGGAGATAGTGTCAGATTTCTACTGACTAAAAACCCACTCCTGTTCCTTCTTTGCCATTGTTCGAGGGCCCAGGAGATCTCTTTCGCTTCACCCATGGCCCCAGTAGGCTTCGACTCTGCTGGGCTCCTACGGTTGCTGACAACTCCTTGAGGCGCGCGTGAAACACTACGTACCGTCGACAACTTGGGCTCGGTCCGGACGATTACCAGACGGTCGGACGGTGAGCTACCCATTGCTCACCGTCTGCAAGCCCGCGCCTACAGTGGCCGCAAATTGTCATCAGAATCTACCCTGGGATTACTTAGGCTTTGAAAACTATAGATACGACGATATAGAAACGACGCCATGAAGTGTTATGATAATTTTCACTGGCCTGTTGGTGTAACGGTTAGTGACCCTGACTGCTATGCCGCAGGTCGTGGGTTCGATTCCCACCCAGGACAAATGTTTGTGCGATGAGCATAATCATTTGTCTGGGTGTAATTTGTCTATAATATGTATGTATTTAGAAATATATAAGTATGTTTATCAGTTGCCTAGTACTCAAAACAAGCTCTGCTTAGCTTGGGACTAGATGGCGTTGTGAGATAGTTGTGGAAAAAAAAACAAATTCTATAGGGATGTACTGCGTACTGATACCGATACCAAATTTTTTGGTCTCAGCATATCAATTAGGGGAACTCGTTATCGCCTCTGAAAGTATGTTATATTTCCTCCAAGATAACAGTTCTGGTAATGATATTAACTTTGTTGACTTTTAATTAGCGAAATACCTAACAGTGTAATTTATTTTTATCGTTCCCCGGATAAGAGCATTTGAGGTCTTTGGAAAAAATATTTACGAAAATTGTTTTGATAGTGGGAATTGGGATTTACCAAAGCAAATATTTATGAAACTACGCGTATCAAATATCAATAATATTTTGCTGTATGTGTATATCCTAGTCTGAACTTTTGTATTTTCCATACAAAAACAATATGAAATGTGTCATGCTTTTGTTAAAAATAACCGCATTGAAAATACTTCTATTTATTATTTATAAATATTAATAAAGTACGAATAATTATTACTGAATTTTATTCATTTTATATACGGTTTACGTCACTAGGTGCCTATATTTAGAAATAAAAAATTTATTGCCACTCATTAAGTACTAGGTACTTGTTATTGACTCGAATGTAAATAACTTAACTTTAATTCAGTAAGTAAGATATTATTTTATAAATTAATTAAAGTAATAGTCTTCTTTACAAATAGAGTAAATGTTTTAAACAAGTATAAAAAAAAACTTCCTCAAGTCGTTCAAAAGTTTTAATTTTTGACCAGATCTTAATCAGGCTACATAAAAGATAAATTATAAACAAAATTAATTCCTACAACAATGCCATTGTTTAACTTCAAAACTATATTTTTTCCACCGAAATAATAAAATTATCTAACGAAAACATCGCTCGGCCGGGGAATCGAAGCTGTTATCAGGAGCTTATATCTACACCGCTGCGCCGTTGTGTTATCTAAGTGATCTCTTTTTGTAAGCACCTTGAAGGTTCTTGGTCGAAAATATTGATATTATTATTGCTCTTTTAAAACATCAAGTAAATATTTCAAACTAGTCGATATTATAATGGTGATATTTACGAACAGTTCCATTAATCCTGTTGCGGTTTTCGATACTGGTTTCGATATCTGTAACAAAATTGTGTCACGTTACTAGTTGTAGATTGCATTACAAAAAAAATGTACCTAACTTTTTAATTGAATATATATATTTTTTTTTTTTGACAAAAGAAATACAACTGCAAATGTAAATTTAATTATCGAACTGTAAATTAATTTATATTTTTATGCAGTATGCTGGTACTTAAATACTATTCCATTTACAGATCTTTAACCGTCGCTATGGATATTCAGAAGCCAGGAAATCTGACCACAGTCTTGCCAAGGGTTACCGTGTTACCCAATTGCTGGGTTGTGGAGGTCAGATAGGCAGTCACATGTAAAATACTGGTACTTAGCTCCATCATAAGACTGGAAGTAGACCCCAAAAAAATTAAAAAGAGGTAGATTGATCCATCTACTGTTCTTTCCTGGAAATCTATTACTAAAAAGAAATGTTTTTCAGCATTTTATCACAAAATATATAGGTCCAGAAGTCAATCTACATAAAAAGAGCGCTCGAGCAACGCACACATAGACACCGCTCACGGACACGATATCTCAGAGCGCCTCGGACCGCTCGTCGAACAGTTCCGGCTCAAACGCTCGAAGGTATAAAAAGTGAAGTACATACATGAGATAGTCTTCTGTACCTATCTATTTTGTGGCTTCATAATCATCCACACCTCGACTTCCGCCCACGGCTGGACATAGACTTCTTTTTTGTGGTGCCATCCTCACGTTTCAGTGCCACCCTCTTACAGGTTCTACCAACAATCACTTTTTTTCTGGTTCCTCTCCATATGATACGCTCAATGAAGCTTAGCTTCTGACAAGATCATTGGAAGATTTCCCACGTAAAAAAATCTGACATTTTATTAATGCCCATGTAGGCCTATACAAAATAAAAATATCTTGAATTGAATTTTGATAAAAGTATAAATGTGCGTCACACATGACACCTTTCGGCTGGAATGATGGCGATGATGATGATCTCGCTGCGAGACGACCAGTATTATTTCTACCAGACCTAGAGACACCACTCGGTGTCAGCCTTAGCCACAGCACACCAAGTTGATAACATTGTACATTCCTGTAAATATCCACCTACTACTCTATAGAAACCTATAGTTAACCTATAGAACCTATAGTTTCCTGAGATCCCATTACCCATAGGTTCCTGGGAACCCATAGCCCAGTCGGTGTCGAAATACGGGACCTACATCATGCTATCTGACATCTTGACGATATTGCAGACTCTCGCCCTATAGAGCATGCGCTGCGTTTATGTGCGGACTTAATTTTTAAAGAAAGAAAGAAAAAACAGTTATTCAACTTAGACGGAAAAAGAACACCAAAAACACAACACTTATCTACGAATAAATAAAGAGATGCTTATCTAAATTAAAGAAAAGATTAAAATGAATTCTTAAATTCTTATACGTAGAGAGGTCGCTTACGCAAAATATGACGTTACAAATTCTGATCTGTGTATATCAGGAAAAAAAGACTGATAATATATGCACATAATTGGAATTTTGACTTGAATTTTGAGTTTCATACAGAAAATCTGCTGCTCTGGATCAATATACCTTTAACTCTTCAACGTGAAAACGCCTAAAGACATCAAAATTTTGTTTTTTTACTGCACTCAATACTCTTCCTCTTCACTCTTCTTCTTTGGCGCACTTTGTACTTTTATTTTTGTTTACTTTGCGTATATAACCGTTGTGCTGTGTCTTCTGTACCGAATAAAAGTATTTCTATTCTATTCTTCCCACTTCAGGCACAAAACACCCAAAAAAACACCTTTTTTCTAACCAAAACTGACATTTAACCAACAAAACTCTGCTCTCAACACAGTCGCACGGTTAATAATCCCCGTTTCGGGGTCAATCTCGTTTAGCATCAATTTATGCGCCCGCGCCGCGCCGTGGGCCGGCCGACTCACGCGCACGCTAATTGATTCTAGATCGTAGGGGGCGGGGCTACGGAAAGGTCGCGACTTCGATGCCGGATGACGGTGACGGAACCGTGAATACTGTGAAAGTTGTTAGTGATCAACGATTTTTTTGTTGTGATTGGTAGTTTGGCCTTTCGTTTAATACCGAAGGTTTAAGTGAATTTAACACATTGCTCGCAGAACAGACCGCTGAAGGAGAAGAAAGGGTGGCCTATGCGGACGAAAGGCTCTGAAATGGCGACCACGTACCGGAAGACGCATTTGAAGCCCTTCCATAAGGTGGACCGATGACCTGGTGATCGCGGGAATCTGATGGATGCGAGACGCACAGGACCGGTCTTGGGGGAGGCCTATATCCAACAGTGGATCTTTCGGCTGAAATGATGAAGTGAATTCAATATTCAGATTTGTAACACTAGTGCGATTCACCATCAACGATTGCATCACTGCTTGCCGCCAGGTAGGATCGCAGTCAAGCCCTAGTTTATATATCATTACTATAAAAGCAAAGGAAACTCATCAAACCAAGACTAAAAATATTTTTTTTAAAGAATAACCATGGAGTTACCAGTTTTTTGTTCATAGAAAACGTCCAATTTGATTCGTGCACTAATTTCTGAAACTTTATTACGTATGCATGACGCTAGATAATGCCTTATTGCCCATAAATGACGCTTCATAAGTTCCTTATTGCCCATGCAGGTTTACATGAAAAAGTCGGTGTTAAATAGCAAAGAAACAAAACCAGAAACACTGTCTTCCGAAATGAAATGTTATTTTGCACTTTCAATTGTTATACCCCCTCAACTAAAATTAAATTACATAGTATGTAAGTTCTATAGTAAGTTACCTAAAAAACATAATCATTACAAGTGATCTCATAAAATTTTAAGAGTTCCTCCCTCGATTTCTTCAACCATGGGACCACCTACGAAGTATTATCAAAGTAAAACAAAAATCCGAATCGGGGAAAATACATAAAAAATAAAAAGATTCCAACGAATTGAGAACCTCCTTCTTTTTGAAGTCGGTTAAAATATTTTTAATTTGATTTTGTATTATCACTCATCACAACGTGAACACCAATCACGGTACAGCAGTCATTCATCATCATCATCATTTCAGGTGAAAGATGTCACTGTTGGACTTAGGCTTCCCCCAAATAACCTCCACAAATGTGCGGCGGTCATTTTCCTGAAACAGCAAGAAAACACACGTGAAACCATCCCACCGAACAGTTCCACCCAGCTCGCGACATCACACGTCCGCGTATCACACCGTCACGCTCGAATCCACCTTCCATTTATTACAACGGATCGTAATCTAAGATGGAGAGCGGGCCACTGATAAGAAACGCTGCGACGCGCGACGCCGCATCGAGATAAGCGGGGTGTGTTGCCGGTAGACGCCGCGCTTCGGTGTGAGAGGGGGCCATAATTATAGGAGAGAATGTTATCACACAATCACTGATTTAGTGACTAGATAATTTCGCTGTGTGTGTGTAAACTATAATGAATTTAGATTTTATTTTATTATTATAATATCGGCTGATGTGCAGTTATAAACTCATTTAGTGACTGAAATTATTCTCTGATAAGATTCTGTGATTTTTGTTTGAGATAGGCAAATTAAATATTCATTAGAAAGTGTTATAAAATGAATAAATAATGCTGGATTTCTCTTCAGGGTTAAGTTTAAATGAGAAATATCTATGTGTTAGTTAAACTGATGATCTAACGAAGTACAATTTAAACCACATGTAAGTACTTACAATGTGCAATGGGTTTGCTGGGCCAGTCGCGTGTTCAAATTTCTGGCCAAAAACCAGGCGCATTACTTTCAGTAATATATTAAATCATCATGATACATTCATCATTTTACCGTGTGGAAAACAACATGACAAAGATAGCAGCAAATTCAAAGACATATATCTCCTTCACCAATCCGTACTAGACCCGTGTGGTGGATTACGGCCCATTCCTTCTTTTAGAGAGAAGTTCTGAGCCCCAGCAGTGGCTTATAAGGCTGATATATGTTATATGTGCAATGTGTATTTAGACTAAGTATTTTTGATAAGCCCTTTGGGCGATCACATTAATTCAGCAGTCACAAAAATCGACTGAAAATTCCATTAAAAAAAAATGAACACCAGTACAACTGATCACAAAAGTTGACCCTTAAAAAAACTTTAAATTGACCTCAAAACTGAACACGGTAAAATGTAGCGACCCCCAAAAAACAACAATACGAACAGTTATATTGTACGTCCAAAAGGCGTCTAGCGAGTCGCGACTCCCGAGGAGGGGGGAGGGTGGTGTTTATCGCCCAAAATGCGCCCGATCGCTGCGAGATTCGCCCGGGCGATATAGACCGATTCTTCGGCACGATAAAACCCCCACTCCAGAGCATGCCTGTATCTTTTCAAAAAGGTTTTTGTCTCTAATCGCTTGCCAGAATCTAGTTTTAATGACTTTTTATAATAGGTTTACGTGGGAGGAATATTTATTAGTTTTTTTTTTTTGGTTTTTGAAATTTTTACTTCAGGTGGTGTTAATTTGAGGGGAAATGATTTTCTTTATCCAAAGTAGTCTTTGTGTAAAAGATAAGATATTGATCGATAGCATTACACTAGAGTTGCATTTTCTTAAATTTTTCTTGATGGTATATGTGTAGCCTTTACCCAACTTTGGAACTGGCTTCCTGTCCAACCAGATGTTTCCGAATAGGTTGGTATCTATACAAATACTGGTATATTTTACATGGAGCTTCTCTATGACTTTAACAATCCAGTAACTGGGTAAACCCTGACTCTCGTCTCAAACTTAATAATAAATTTAAAAAAAGAACACGCCTTTTTTTAAATGACATCACCTTACTATTACAACTCAAACTTTATAAACAATTTAAAAAAAAGAACACGCATTTTTTTAAAAAGGAATCACCTCACATTACAACACTACGACTAGCTACGTATTACGTAAAAATTTAGTGTTTTTTTTTTATATATTTTAATATGCACACCACAAAACAAACGCTACCACAAAAAAAACACACCAATTCTTTTTTCAAAACAATTTACCTTTTTCCAAGTTGCATCACCTCCCTAGCGTATTGTTGTTACGATAGTGAGGCGCACTAAGCAGCTAACAAAACAATACACAATGTATAATTGTTTTTTATCTACAGCCGCGCCATAGGGGCGGTATCGCTGCGATGCGACGCGCCTCGATAGCGTCTTGCCCCTATGTTAGAACTAACCGATTAGCCTATCAAATATGTTGGTGACAATTCTAGCTCACTATGGGGTTGCTACTTCATTAAAGTTGTCTATGGAAATGGTTTTAGTAATCACCGACTTAGATGTCTTCCTTGGGAATCGGAAAAAAAAGAGGGAGGCCTTTGCCCAGCGGTGGGACAGTACGGGCTAGATATATTAAAATAATAATTATTGACTTGATTATAAGCGGCAATGTGGTCGTTGCGATAGGCTATCAATAATAATAAAAAATGCCGACGACCGCCGTCATCATCATCATTTCAGCTGAAAGTCGTACACTGCTAGATATAAGCCTCCCCAAGTGTCGCCACAATGAACGGTTCTATGCGTCTCGAATCCATCGGATTCCCGTAACCCTTACCAAGTCATCGGTCTACCTTGAAGGAGACCTTCAAATACGGCGTCTTCTGGCAAGCGGTCGCTCCTACAGCACCTCTCGGCCGCAACGGCCATCAGTTCTGCGAGCAAAGTGCCCTGCCTATTGCCACTGAAATTTGAAAAATCGTCCATCTAAATAATTAACTATTAACTGTAATTATCGGTAGCAGTATAATTGATATATTTATGGCTAACATGCTAATAAAAAAACTAAACTAATAAGTAAATAAATAAACGGTTTAGTCCCATGAGATGATCTTAAAATTTCAGTTTTTCATAAAACCCATGGAATTAATAAGTACTGTAAATTCTTTAAAATAAATAAAGTATTATGTCACCCATCCACATGAATTAATAAAAAAATATATACAAAATTGATAAGTAAAGTAAAATTCTATTTAAAGTCACAAAAAAGCCGCCGGTTATTCCATACGATTAAAATAACGTGTATTTTCTATATTTTATTGCAAACGAATAAAACGGTGAACGATATACATACCTACGAGAATAAAAATGTATAAAATAAAATATTAGCCCAGAACCTGATCATTTGTAAAACAAATTACTACCAGAAATAATTTGTAAAAAAAATCAACGCGCAATAATGTTCAGCTTTTACACGTGTTTATCCGAAAACATGGAAAAAATTTAACAGAAACATGGAAAATATATGTAAATGGAAATTATTTCATCATTACATCGACGATCACCTGTTAATCTGAGTGTAACAAAATAAAATTATGTTATTCATAATGGTTTTATCAAAATTATATTAGAAGTTCTAGGTGTGCCGTCGCCATTTTATTTATGCGATCAATGAAAAAAGTTTTACATAAACATGTGTTCATTGATGTCAATGTTGCATTTATATCTTTTAAATTTCGAAGCACCTTTTGTATCCGGGTCACTACACTCAACCTGAAAACTAAACCTTATCTTAACTGGTCAAAATTGATTATCAGTTGACCGTTGTCGAATTTTAGATCTTTTTCGCATGCAAATATAATTCGTTTTATTGTTTAAATTAATAGATTGATTTTTATCGATGTCTGAGCATATTATAAATCTAAAATGTCTCCACTCTTTTAATTTATAACTGAATATTTATTACGTATAATTAGTACTTTTAGTACGTTGGCACAATTTAATTAAAGTATTTAAATAATTAGCATGTGGTTAATGTTTTATTTATAATTATTAAGTAAGACTTACTTAGGCCTCGAAGCGTTACAATTTCTCATAATTATGTTATACCTAAATATTTATTTATTCTTGACGCACAAGAAATAAATAGTTTTCCTTATGAAATGTTACATTTATTACTTATGTAATTGTTTTCAGTTACATAAGTCACTGTGGGAAATTATTTTAATAGCTACTTTAGGTGTATTACTAGATACTGCAGGATTGTTCGAAAGAGTCACCAACTGAAGGATAATGAGTGGGTTTTAGTCAGTAAAAAGCACTCCCTGTCACTCAACCCAGAGCGGTACCTAGTTGACGATTTACCACCTCACATAAAAAAAGTTGCGTTACATCTATAAATCTCATTTTCTTCATCGTCATTATCATGCTTACTGTTTCTAATTTCATAAGATCAATTTATATTTCTTGTACCTAATTAAAAATATTTAGATTTGAGTAGCAAATTCACGTTTTTAATCAATGTCAATTTATCAAACTGTAAATAAATTATAGGTGAATTAATAGTTTAAAAAAAACGAATATGTCCTGCAAAATACGGAAACTGTGATGTAGCTATGTAGAGTGTATAGCTCCATCCCTCTTTTTGACTTGACAAGCTTGACGTTTTAAAACGTCATGGTGGCTTCTGGTCGCTTAATTAATGAGCGAATATTATATTTGAGGGCACGTTTTTATCAAATTTTCTCAAAAAATACAAATAAATCTAAAAACTATCATCTTTATATCAGCCGAAAGACGTCCACTGTTGGGCATAGGCCTCCCCCAAGCGTCGCTACAACGACCGGTCCTGTGCGTCACGCATCCATCGGATTCCCGCGACTAAAAACTATACACTACGCTAATTACCCCAGCACACGTTTGCAATCCTCGTGGTATCGCTATCGCACATTATCGCATCGCTCCCGGAAGCGTCGCCGTTCTTATCGCTAGCCCACCATTACGATTATGTTAAATGGGGGTGAGTGTTTATAGTGCTACAAAACAACGCTTTGTTTCTGTTTGTACTTGTAAAAATATAACATTATGTCATCACGCCTATAGCGACGGGTGTAAAGTGAAAAAGTTATCTGTAATTTTGAAATTGCAGTAATTCACTTAAAATATCTATTTATTTATTTAATTCTTTATGCACGTAAAAGTTCAGAGGTGGACTTAATGCCGTAAGACATATATACACAGATCATCATCATCATTTCAGCCGATATACGTCCACTGCTGTTGGATATTATTTTTTTGTTGTTGATTGTTGTGGCACACATAATTACAACAGAGCAAGGCTATCTCCGGCTACCGTAGGCGCGAACTAGCGGACGACGTTTGTGAGTTGGTGGGTTGGTGTCACATGTCTTCGAATTTTTAGCTCTAGGACATGCCAGTTTCCTCACGATATTTTTTTTCACCAACTATCAGAAATACCCTGTGAATAAAGTAACCTTTCAGAGCCTTTTCTTGTCTACCTATGTATATTAAGATATGTTGATATTTTATTTAGATGCCAATGAAATACTAAGATAAGTTGAGATTTTATCTAGCTGCTAATGAACACATATACATTGGATCAACGTTAAAAAAAAAATATATAAAAATAAAATATATTATATTTAAGTTTGTAATACCAACAGCCACTGAAAATTCGATAAAAACGTGAGCTCAAGATGAGATGACATCACGTACCTATTAGATTTTTCAGTTACTATACTAAAAACATCGAATAACTTTTTAAGCAAAGGATTTATTGTTGGTTGAAATCAGTCTCTACAAAGGCATCGTTTTGTCTTGAAAGTTTACCTTGATAGTATTTTTTTTTTTTGTAATGTGAAACAAAGAAGTGCATAACGTTTTTTGTTTTACAAAGAAGTGCATCTCTAACCTCGCTAGCCCCACAAAAACAAAACAAATCTTCCCGCTAACAATATTCTGTTCAAACGCAACAGATTCACCGCCATTTCTCTCGAAACAACAGACGTACGACTTTATAATACAAGCCTAACAAAACGTGGGCGCGCCTCACGCTCGAAGGTGCGACAATAAAATCGCAAGCGATCTTCTTGAGCCGTTAACAAGGGGCAAGACAAGCGCGTCGTCGCGTTGTCGCGATCGCATCGGGCCAATTTGTACGCACGTCCACGGGTACGATTTATTGGGCACGCGAGGAGCGCTCATTGCTAGATAGGCTACTCATAGGTGGGCCTGTCTTCGAGTAAGGGATTAGGTTGCCTGGTCCAGTGCACGCTGTGGGATGTATTTGTTGCTACAGGTTCATCGGAAAGTTTGTTTGTGTGCATCCGAAATTGAGATGAACTGTTCGTTTATAAAATTAGCCATTATGTAATCTTATCATGTATCGACGGCTGATGAATGAACAGCTAAAACTTTTCAGATAGCTACAAAATTGCCAAATCATATATGTAACCTACGGGCTATGTTCGGAGTTTCCTTGCGGGATCGAATCAGAAATGAAGATCCGCAGGAGAACCAAGGTTGCCGACAAAGCCCGAAGAATCGCCAAACTTGGTGAAGGTTGCGGGAAACCGATGGTTGCGAGACGCACAGGATCGATAATTGTGGCGACACTTAGGGGAGGCCTATATCCAACAGTGGACGTCTGTCGGCTGAAATGAATGATGAATGATGAATGATATGTAACCTATGACGTCGCAAACAGATCATGCGAATAATTAAACACTATAATATAAGCCCTTTGTATCTCATTTTAAGTGAACGAGTTCGAATGAAGTATAATATATAGAATACTAGCTTTTGCCCGCGCGGCTTCGCTCCCGCTCTTCCCTACTCCACCCTACTCTACCCTAATCTACCCTACTCTACCCTAATCTACCCTACTCTACCCTACTCTACCCTACTCTACTCTACCCTACTCTACCCTACACTACCCTAATTTTTTTTTCATAAGAACCTTCTCCTCACAATAACAACCACAACAAAAAAAAATCAGCCAAATCGGTCAAGCCGTTTTCATGCTATGTCGTGACAACGGAAAACGGGTTTCATTTTTATATATATAGAAGATATAGAAGTTAATAAGAAGTTCTAATGAGAATAAAACTATTTAAATCTAAACCTAACCAACATGTAAATCCAAAATGGTAGTGTCTTTTTGTAACCACCAATCACAAGTTCCCTTTTTTTTCCTGTGAAATCATCAAATAACTTCTCCTGCTGTAAGTAAGTGAAGCAAATGGTAGTGTAAAATTTTTTATGACTAAAACTCACCTGTATTCCTTCAGTTGCCTTTTGAATTACAGGGCCTAAACAACTCTTTCATACAATCCCAAAAATCGATAAATGTAGATCAAAAATCATAGTAAATTTTAGCAACCACTAATCACAATTCAATTTTTTTTTAGCTGAGAAACCACCAAAACACTTTTCCGACTTTAGGCAGAGAAGTATTTTGTTGATAGTGACAGGTACTGTCAGACTTTTACTGTTGAAAACCTAGTATGTCCCTTCAGTTGCTCTTTGAGTTCCCTCTTTCAAACAATCACAGTCCACATGAGTTAAAAAAAAGCCCCAACTCAACAAAGGAAAAACAAACACCCTCATACCTACAATTCCTTTTAAACAACGACCATTCTCGCCAATTAAATCGCTTTGGTTTACAAGCGCGACGCTCACGCCGGCCGAGAGTGAAATATAAACGGTGCGCGTGAGTCGATAGATCGGCACAAGCGCTCTATCGCGGCCGGAGATCGCGAAGTAATATCATTATTGTACCCCACACCCTGGGGAGAATATCGAGGACAGTTGGTGCTGCGAAATAGAATAAGGATCTGGAAAAGTGGAATTATTTTTGGGGAATTTTAACTGTTTTTGTGTTAGATTTTGAAAAGCATCACCATCACCATCTCAGTCAAAAGCATCGTCCCAACGATCGGTCCTGTTCGTCGCAGCTAAGACATCCCCTTGTTCCACCTATCATCACAGGGCCTTACCAGCTACTCTACATAGTGCCCAGCTCCATTACAGTTCATCATCATCATCATCATTTCAGCAGATAAACATCCACTGTTGGACATAGACATATCCTGCGCGTCCCGCATCCATCAGATCCCGCGACCCTGACCAGCTCATCACGATCCACCTTGTGGGAGGCCTTCCAACGCTGCGTCTTCCGGTACCCGTCGCCACTCCAGAACCATTCGGCCTCAACGGCGATCTGTTCTGCGAGCAATGTGCCCTGCCCATTGCCACTTAAGTTTGGCAATTCTCACAAAGATATTAATTAGTCTTAGGCAAAATGTAAAAATTAACATTTATTAAAATGTTCCTTTTTTGAGAGAAATAAAATGATATTATTATTCTTCGTACAATGTCGGCCACCTTGGTTCTCCTGCGGATATATTCCATTACAGTTCCATTATTCATTTTTCTCTGCCAAAAATCTTGATTGAATTGCACGTGATCAATCCCAAATATCCTATATATCAATAAAAAATGGAATTACCCTGCGGAAGTCTGTATTTAGTGATAGCTTCAACCTGAGGGTATATAAGTCAAGAGTGAATAGGATACTTCTAGGCAAGCGTGCTCCATCGTCGACAGCATCTTCGCTTTCCATCTGGTGAGATAGCGGTCAAGTGCAAAGCTATCAATGATAAAAAGTATATATTATGTGCTTTTTCTAGTCGCTATACGATGACTTCCTGTAATGTAAATATAAAAAAGCTTGAAAACTTAATATAGTTTATGAAAAATTCCTGCATGCAAATGTAACTTTTTGACACCAAACAAAACAACCACATAAAGACAGAAATTCCAAAAATAAAATATATTTTCCTTACCTTTTTCGGTACTTAATTATGTATCAAGATTTAAAAATCAAAATTGACCTTCAAGAGGCTGGATCGAGATAATCAAATTAATAGTATATAGTCGCCTCATCAATAAAAAAATCATCACCATAGCTGATTACCATATATTTGAGGCTAAACTCCAATTAAAAGCCAGATAACGCGATCAGTAACTTATTGCATACCTACGAAATATTAATATTCTTGACATAATGATATCTTTAAAGTAATAAAAACTTTAATAGTATTACGGTAGGTGGATTAGTTGCCATCAAATTGTATAAATAGGCATAATATAAAAATTTGTTAAAGTCGGATAAAACTCTGTAAAGGATATATATACATACAAGTATATAAACATTTATATAAATATGCATGTAGGTATATCAAGCTTCATCACTATTCATCTCATGAAACATTCACAGTTCTAAAGAATTATATATCTTGATGGATGATCGAGGTTAAGTCACCACACTGACCACTAAAGCATTTTTGCAAATTCGTAAGTTTAATTCGTCTTCGCATTCCAACTTTGTATCCTTGTTTGTCTCTTAGCACCTAATAGATCAGGTTATCAGACTTCTAAAACTGTCCTTGATGAACTCAGACCCATCCAAAGCAAAACTGCAATAAACTTTCCTTAATCTAACAAGTCGAGGGCAAAAGATCACGTGGACACGCTCATGCCAACTCCCAAGCCACCAAACAGAGAGCTGCATGGCGTCGTATCGAGAGAGGAACGGTGGCGCAGGATTTGACCGAGCTATGTCCACAACCACTCTGTCAAGACTGCACGATTAAGATGAAGAAGAATCTAACAAACCAATCAATCGAGCCACAATCCTTTTTTTAATTTTTTTATTAGCCTATTCTATCCTACAGCTGGGCAAAGGCCTTCCCCAACTTCTTCCAGTCATTTTTTTCCCGAGCCACCTCGAACCAGTCCCCGCGGTAGGCGTCCAGGTCGTCTCGCCACCTCTTCCGTGGTTGACCTCGGCGGCGTCGTCCATCTTCAGGTACCCGCTTCGTGGAAACTCTTGCCCAACGGTCAGAGTGCATGCGAGTGCGACTGATGTAACCCGCCCAATCCCATTTTAGCTTGGCAGCCTTTTTTCCACAAACCTTTACATTGTTACAATATCAATCGACATTACAAAAGGAACAACGATAATTTAGTACTAATCGCAAAGTTACTCAACAAAAACAAATAGATAAAAATCACTTTTTATCGCACTGTGTAAGACCGTGAGGTAAGGGTTACTTTAGACAAATATATTGCTATAGTGTTTGTAAGCGACGTTGTGGTACATGGAATATAAATACAACACTGGTACAAGAACACGGAAATATCATGGGGAACTGTTTGCAGACGTGGTCACGGGTGGAACAGGAAATAAATTCTAGAGTCTTAAAGTTTAGTAGATTTTCGCTGTTTAGGCTTCAGAAATTAAAACGATTGAAAGGTGTATCATTAACATTAGATTTGTTAATATGATTAGGGACATAAATATCTTAGCATCACCTAACAGTGGAGATATTTATAAAGCACAATCAATAAATAACTACTAACTTTAACAAATTCGTCAAGATGATTCTAACTAAAATTTTTTACACATAAATATTGTACAATCCATGAGTATGTTACAGCGATACATAACAAATAATTAAGAATCGACCATACACCTGAAACAAAACACACATGAATTTGAAATGATCAGTGTTAGAGCAAAAAAGGTACCGAGAAGTACAATGCTTGACAAGAAGTTCCTAAAAAACGTTAACATTAATGCTTATGATAGTAATGATGCTGAAAAGGCATTAAGAAAAAATCCTCTAGTCAAAACAGCAAAGTACAATAACGATACACCTTCTTGAAGACATCTTAAAACCGCAAAATAAGAACACTAAAACGAACCAGTAAAACTGCTTTATAAGTTTTACAACCGACTGTACGAAAAGATAAAGGCTTAAAATGTAAATGAGACGTGGTGAAAAAGTATAAGATTATCTCTCTATTAGGTATAAATTAAGGGACGGGTGAGGTATGCGGCACAATTATATTGTCACGAACGTGGCGATCGTGGTCGCACCTGCGAGTGCAATCGGTCTTGCCATCGGCGCCTGCGCACGCTATATTGACGGGAGGGGGGGACTTTTTTGCCATTTGGGAATTATTGCGTATTTAAATTTTGTTATTGAGCCATTTTTGGCATAATTGGAGGGTTATTTGGCAATGATTTTGATTTTTGATGGTTCATTAAGGGAATCTGAAATCACAGTACTGTTTTTTAGCTTCTGTTGTTTATGGTGTAAGTTCACGTCGAGTGTTTTAAAGACCAAGTAAACTGCCTGAATTTTTTCAGCTCTCTCATCTTTTTTAACACTGACATTGACAACTAAACGACCAATTCCAAAGTAAAATCTTCAAAACTATCGACTTAGACATCACTAACAACAAACGTCAAACAAAAAGGAACTAAACTACCGACTCGTTCCCATCACTAGCGAAACCATCGACAAAGCGGCCCGTAATCGATACTGCAACGGACTCACCATATTTTATTGTGTGCCAATTAAAATTATTCCCTTCCTCATGCATTGTGGGAAGTTAGTCAGTGAACTGGCTAGGTCTATTTGAAATATGGCGTCTACACTGTGATGTATAGATGGAAAAATAATTGAGACTGTCTGTTTAAACGCTTCCAGTTGTTTGTCAGTTGTGGAAACAACTCTGTTAGTAGATGAGAGTTGGGTGTAGTTGTGACGTGATTTCTATTGACTTGTGTGGAATGTTCAAAATAAGTTACCGTGGGCCTGGAGCTCAAATCTGCTATTTTTATAAATTCGTCATTGCAACACGATACCATTTTCATTTTGCTTAAAATTTGGTAATTTGCTAATCCATTATGTAATATCAGCCTTAAAATGTTACCACATCTAGCCTATTTCCTGAACCGTAATCAACATCCCGGGCCCAGGCGGATTGGTGGAGGTCACATTCTTCATCATTTACAGCCTTTGAGTTTTTGATTAAAGGACGTTTTTTTCTTGTCTTTCACCGCTTTGAGAGATGAAATAAATTACACAAAATAATGTGCCGGCTGAGTTTGAACCCGCAACTCGTAAGTCGGGGCTGTAACAACTGTGTCGGGGTCCACCGGACCACCACTGCTTTCAAAAACCCTACACCACGTCAGCTTTTATCCTGGGCCTAGTCTAGATAAATTAACCTGATTGAAGCAACGTTGAATCTTGGCTAAAATTAAAAGACATTAGACAATAATCCTTGACTTTTGTCTGTCTATTAAGTAGATAATAACAATTAAAAACTATTTTCATCTAGATCTTAATCTAATCGCCGTTCCCAGACACACTTAGTCTTTATAAAACTCGTTTACTTAAATCTTCATTTGTATTGCATTTAAAAATGTCTGTTTCTTAGTACAAAATGCTCGCATCAAGTAAGTTCTTTAGTTTTTTAATTGAAAATTTGAAGTTAAGGACTAGACAAGCTCAAATTTTCAATTCAGAATAGATTATAGAACTAGTGCAAGTGCGTTGCTCTTGACCAGACGATGGCCCACTTATTGGAGTGCTCACAGTGTCCCTACCTGCTCTTTAGAGGACCTAAAAACGCCACTAACATCGCTATAAACGTGGCAACCTACTGGGCCCAAAAGCTTTGTGGGAAAGGAAAACCATCGATTCGAGAGAAGAAGAAGAATTCAGAAATCGACGTATATCTCTCTCTACATACATTAATTCCTGAATATCTTTCTTTGGGAAGCAACGATGACACTATTGGTTGATAATATTGGTTTCATATAAGTATGAGCATTCTAATTTAGCACATTGCACGCAGAACAGATGGTCGATGGGGACGAAAGGTTCTGGAGTGGCGACAACGTACCGGAAGACGCAGCGTTGGAAGGCCTCCAACAAGGTGGACCGACGACCTGGTCAGGGTCGCGGGAATCCGATGGATGCGTAACGCACAAGACCGGTCGTTGTGGCGACGCTTGGGGGAGGCCTATGTCCAGCAGTGGACGTCTTTCGGCTGATATGATGATGATAATGATGATGATTCTAATTTAGGAGTCAATTGCTCATCCTTTTTTTTTTTTTTTTGAACCCTGAAACACCAGTCTAGTAATTTTATGTTTAAAATGTTTTTCTGTCTAAAAAGTCAAACGAATTGAGTAATTATTAGGGTAAAATGAAATCAGATGTAGTCAACGCTGGTTCAATAATCAAGGTTGATTAAAAAGAGACTTTGATCATTGTTTACTAATAGAAGACCTTATAAAAATTAACAAATATAAGTATTTTTTAAATGCTTAAATATTATACAAAATTTCCAAGTCGTTTGACTTTTTAAATAGATTTTATGTACAAAATTTTAAAACTATTATGAAAAATCACAAAGTTAAAAGCCAATTATGGTACCTGGTTGGCGACTTAAATACATGGTCACCGGGGCTCCTGGGTGACTGAGGGGATGTTTGCATTCCGCAACCAGCTGTGCGCTGGTACCTAATACCCGCTATGATTTGCCGTGACCTGTGTTGTACTTAGTCGGTGTTGGTGGTGTCCAACTTGTGACCTTTTTGAAATATTTTTTTTTTATTCTGAACAAATTATATTCAAGTATCGCATCTGAGTAAGTAAAAATAATGTTGTACCTATATTATCTGCTCATTTATATGCTGTTAAATGTACACATAAAAATTTGTTATCATTACAATAACAATGCGCTTGAGTAGTTTTTGCCACCTGTTTCCTTCGGCGTTGTTCCAAAAGCCATGAATCATTCAAAAAAGTCGGCTCACACGCATCTGGTTCCGTTACCGATCGCCGATCGCATCGATTTGCAGAATTGGCCAGTCTTTGCACGTGTGAACTCACCTTTTGCAACACCACCTTTATCGACAACTAAAGAATATAACCACCCACCCGATACAAAGGAAAATCAACCCTATCTGAACAGGAATGGAGATCAAAATCAGTTGATACGTTTAGGCAAAAACCTCCCAGTAATCGACTGCATTCGATTCCAATTTCAAATGACTTGCACTGAGGTTCGTTATTCGATTAAACTGTTTTACATCCCTGCAGTCAAAACTGAACTTTGATTCTTTACAATCAAGGTTGAAAATTCAATGGATGGTATCTGGTTTTTACGTTGTCTTAATTTACAAAAAGGGTGTGTTGGCGCGAAAGCAGGCTGCGTACGCGCAGATAGCCATGGCGAAGCGGCTAGACGGTGTACAGACGGTGCGTGTCATCGGAATGCGGTATCTTTCACTTGCAAGTACCAGGAGCGAATGATTGCGAAGAGTTGCGTCGTAATGTCACGGAGATTTCTTCAGACTTATTTATGGAGAAAGACATGGACAAGAGACGGAAATGACAGTAATGTGACTGAACAGACTTTCTGAGTACGACATTAATGAAATAAATTAAAATTGCCGGCCAAGTGCGAGTCGAATTCGCGCTCGAAAGGTTTCATACTGTCCGTAGCAAAAAACGGTACTTAAATAATTATTTTATTTTCTTTTTAGTATTTATTGTTATAACGGCATCAGATCATTTGTGAAAATTTCACCCGTCTAACTATCACGGTTCGTGTGATACAGCCTGGTGACAGATGGAGAGCAGAGACAGCGGAGTCTTAGTAATAGGATTCCGTTTTACCCAAAGGGTACTTAACCTTAAAAAGTACTGATTGATATGGCCGCTAAGGTAAGCCTATGTCCTATAGTTGATGTCTTTTGACTTACATATGTGTTCACTGATGGAGATAGGCCCGTGCGTCCCCCAACCATCAGATTCCCGCAATTCTCACCAAGTTCAATGAGAACCAGAAATTACTGCAGAACCTTTCGGCCCCGTCGCCCATCTGCTCTGCAAGCAATGTGCCCTGCCCGCCCCGGTATGAAGGCTAGGAGGAACGGCGCGGGGTTTTTAGTCAGTAAGAGTCTGACACTATCTTCCGCTCCACCCAAGAGCGGGTTTTGTCATAAGATGACTTTCCCCGTCGACAAAAAAAAACTATCACTTAAGTTTACTGATTCTTCTGGCTATGTCATCGACCTTAGTTCTCCTGCAGATATCTTTATTAAGTAATAGTTTGATCAAGCCAGCAACTAACATCGACTTACGTTATCGTTCATCATGATCATTTTAGCCGAAAGAATAGAATAGAATAGAAATACTTTTATTCGGTACAGACACAGCACAACGGCTATATACATAATGTTAACAAAAATAAAAGTACAAAGTGAGCCGAGCGTGCCCGTACTGAAAGGGTGACCATCTCAGCATTTGCTGGGCGTTAGACACGCAGCAACGACGAAAGACGAAAACGACCACGAATAGACGTCCACACGACGACGGCGACACTTGGAGACTGTTGGGCATAGGCTATGCCCAACAGTCTCCAAGTGTCGCCATAATGACCAATTCTATGCGTCTGACATCCATTGTATTCCCGCAATCCTCACCACATTGTGGTTACTTTAATGAAATCTCAGTAAAAAGATAAGAAAATAATTAAATATAAATCTGTGTTGATGAGTAAGAGATGTTATTGTCAGTTGCGATGTGATATGAGTCAACAATGTGAATCAGCGATGCATTGATAGAGGTAGCGTCCCACACATAGGCTGACTAAGATATTGCTGATAATGCTTCATAGGTTATGTGCAATCTACACTAATATTATAAAGAGTTAAAGTTGTTTTTGTTTGATCTTTGAGAGTATCAAAATGTAGGTTTTTTGCGACATAAACTGCCATACGCTGGCTGCCATATCTTTTTTATTCGTTAATTCATGAATCCCCAAGCGACCACCGGTGGCCGCGCATCTATTGTCTTACTATTGTGTCTCTAATTGACGGTATCTGAAGGGTTAACTTAAAAGTTTGATTTTTTACAGCTTGAAGGGACCGCAGGCCTGAGTATATGGTTTTAACTTCATTTCGATACTACCACGCGTTCTGAAGATAAAGGGTCTTGACAGACAGACAGACAGACGGACGGACAACAAAGTGATCCTATAAGGGTTCCGATTTTTTCTTTTGAGATACGGAACCCTAAAAAGGATGACGGTGCGTGTCAGTTAAATCCGTAAAAACAAATACGTAAGAATATAAGAAAACCAATGATTACATTATATTTTGATTAGGTTTAACTGAGCTGACTGTACCAAATTCAAGTTGTTGGTATTCGTTTGGAATTGAAAATAAAAATTATTTAAAAAAAATACAAGTATTATTAGTTTTTGGTATTAGAATGGAATAAACCATTATAAGATTCTAAAATTGATTTATATCGAAAACCGAGACGGATACTGTCAAATTAGCTGAATGTTTAGGCCTGAAACTTCATGGCCACATACTGACTAACGGTTCAACAACGCGTGTCGAAATGACGATCAAACTGATTAGCAATTTATTTTTAAATGACCAGAAATTCTTTAGTTAAAGTATATTTTTGTTACGTAGAGCAAATTGTTTTCATTAACACTTAAATAACTAAGTATAATTACAATAAATAACTATTTAGAACTAAATAAAAACAATCCAAAATATGGCGTCCAAAACTCCCCCGCATCGCTGTCGACTGGTAATGTGCCTAAATAACTGACGCCATTGCCACGGTAAATGGCAATGATTATCAGATGTCTCTGTCTGTATATCGCTTGGGTCACGCGACGTGTCAACAAGACATTTAAACAGAGCTTTAAGGTAGAACTACACTGCTCACACGTGTGCAACACACGTCGATCTTGGCGCGTCGGTCTCCATACATTTTATATGGAAACTAGACTTGTAGAGCTACACTTGATCTACGCCACGCGACGCCATGCGACGCCCGTTCCATCATCACAAGAACATGGTGGACATCATCGACATACAGCTAAGGAGTAGAATTCCCTGCTGGATGGCGTTCTACGTACAAATCAGGCGTTACACGTGTGTCTAATGTAAAGCTTTACGAAATTTGTAAGCTCCTTGCGATTCGAAAGTTTCAACCTTAAACAGCTCGAAAATAAATAATTGCCAACCTATTATGTTTCAATCGCTGGAAACATAATAAACATCAGGAAGAATGTTTTTCCCGATTAACTTAGGCACCAATTTCCCTCATTCTACAACTCCAAGCATAATCAAAGTACCCACAAAAACATACCTCGATCAGCCATCAGTTTCAATTTCCCAACCCCTTCCACTATCCTCCAAGACTCTACATCCAAACATACATAAAATAATTAAATATAGCCGCATGCAAGCTCTCGGGTGTTATAGGGATGTGCCGAGATGTGCTAGGGATGGGACGACGGGTGGATGGGTCAGATATTTCAATTCTCGGTCGGATATTGGCGGGTGTCGTGACATCGCATACATCTGCGATCGCCCCCGCCTTATCGTAATATTAAAATCTTGTGTGCTATGTAAGTTATGACGGGTTCCTTTATGTACGGATGTGTGGCTGTAAATATATTGCCGTGGTTTTTTTTTGTTGGTCTAGCCGGTTGGAATTATTTTTTACATTTTTATTTTTTTAAATTCTCGTTTTAAAAGTATATGGTTGTTTTTAATTTGTTTTAAGTTACTGCCTGCAAGGCATTTAACGACTACCTATTTTCTTTTTTTTTAAATCTTCTATTCATGCTGAAGGATGAATTATGAAACAAATAAAGCGATTAAAAAATCTTTAGATACAGTTTTGTGAATCGAAAGATGAGGGGAGGTCGCTATTTACAGTTTTTGTGTAAGTAATTCATAAATTTTTAATAATTCTTGTTGGATTTTATTAAAAATATCATGTATTATCACTACGTAGTATAAAACAAAGTCGCTTTTTCTGTCCCTATATCCCTATGTACGCTTAAATCTTTTAAACTACGCAACGGATTTTGATGCTGTTTTTTTAATAGATAGAGTGATTCAAGAAGAAGGTTTATATGTATAATAACATCCATTCAATAGTGGAGAAATACTGTTACCCGAGCGAAGCCGGGGCGGATCGCTAGTTATATAATAAAGGTTAATATTTCTATTTGACAAATATGAACTGCTTTATATATATATTTTGCCTAATCCTCTTAAAAACTCTACATCTCAATCGCGAAAAAAAGCCTAAATATCTTTTTTTCCAACACTCCTTTCACATATATGCTGGAAGATATTTCTTTAGATATAAGCACCTATTTTTCTGTTTTCTTTTTATCTTTTTCATTATACATTATAGTTAAAAAAAAAAACATAAGTCATATTTTCAAAAATAATTTAACTCGTATTATGCTTTATTTTATTGTACCTACTTAGTAAAAATATTAAAATACTAGCTTTCCGCCCGCGGCTTCGCCTGCGTGGACTACAGTTTATATCGCGCGGGCAGAGACCCGTGCTCAGCAGTGGAATTATATGTAGCCTATGTGTTATTCCAGTGTCTCTTCTACCTACCTACCAAATTTGATCTAAATCCGTTCAGTAGTTTTTGCGTGAAAGCGTAACAGACAGACAGACAGAGTTACTTTCGCATTTATAATATTAGTAGGGATACAATGGTAATAAACTTGAATCTATTAAGTGCTAGACTACTACATTATTACCGACTTCCCAAAAAGGAGGAGGTACTACGTTCGGCTGTTTGTATGTTTTTTTTTTTTTTTTTTTTTTTTTATATGTTTGTTCGTCGAATACTTCCCCAAATGTGGACGGATTTTCAAAATTCTTTTTTTGTTCGAAAGTAGATAGCTCTGAGGTGGTCCCATTATCACCAAATTAGGATCTGATGATGGGATCTTGGAGAAATCGAGGGCAACCTTCAAATTTTATAGGCTCACTTATTGATTTTCGCATATTTTATGAAGTATCTTGTGTATTTGCGTATGGTCGTCACCATCTCAGGTAGCTGGGCTGATGATGGAAGGTACAACTCCTTAACAGTAAGAAGTTACTCGAACAGGCAAGGACTGTTTTAGTAAATTGTTTTGATGTTTGATAGGGCATTTGCCACATTTGGTCTCATGATCATCAAGTCATGACCTGATGCTGCAGTCAGGATAGTCTGCAGAGTACCTAAGTCCTCGACAACAAACAGCAGATATATCGAGTTTAGGCTCATTGAAAACGGCTCGATGTGTGGATAAACGTACTGCTAATAAAGAACACCGAAGTACATAGAGACCTGATGCTGAAGCCAGGAGCATCAGGAAAAGTACAAACCTTGAAATTACAGCACCGTAGTCGTGTTTGGGCTCATTTTAAACAGGACTAAATTTTAAGTTCATTGCAATGTTGACATAAATCTGGCCTGATGCTACAGCCGGGATTATCAGCATCTAGTCTAATGACTGATTGAAAGATTTACCTTTCGGCTTCATCATCAGATCAGTTCGATATATCCTTTCCCTCTCCAGCATCTAGTTTAATGACTGTTTGAAAGAAGAGGGGGAGAGGATATATCGAACTGATCTGATGATGAAGCCGAAAGGTAAATTAATGTAATCTAACCGTGTTTGGGATTATTAGAACCGTTATAAGATGCGCTCTGACTATAAGGTATTTAAGTTTGACTGAGGGGTACTTTTTAGTGGTGGTACCGTAACTAAAAAGTGTAAAATAAAAAAAAAACTTTTTACAAAAAAAATATAACCGACTTCAATGATAAAAAACACTGAAAAGTATCAAATAACTTTAATTTTGGAAGTCGGTGTTAAATAACGAAGAGACTAAACTATTAAAGAAACACCGACTTCCAAAATTAAAGTTATTTGATACTTTTCAGTGTTTTTTATCATTGAAGTCGGTTATATTTTTTTGTAAAAAGTTTTTTTTTTTTTATAAAAATAAATTACTGATTAGATTATTTTTAATCTATATTACAATGCTAAATCCACAGGTGTTTGTTAATTTTATCTTTTCATTGAAAAATTCTTGAGACACCTAAACAGCTTTGAAGAAGAAAATGTCTCTATAAATAACTCTACAAGACTTTCAATAATATGAATAAAATTAAAGCATCTGTTTGTAATAACAAAATAACATTTTTTTACTGAATGTAAGCTTATGAATGTATTATTCGATACCTATAAAAAAAGCATTTTTTTTTCTGTCTATCTATCTGTTTCGACTAACCTCTGAAACGACTGGACCGATTTTGAAGGAACTTTCGCTGGTAGATAACTGATATGCACGTTGAAAAAAAGAGTTAGAACTTCTCCTGGTCTAGGTAGAACAAGAGGGAGTGTCGGAGTTTTGCTGAATAAAAAACACCTGTTTTCCTTCAGTTGTTCTTTGCGTTCCAGGATTGATTTAAATATCTACATATTCGGAATCAGAAAAAAATCTAATTCCAAATACACATGCATTTAAAAAAAGAACGAAAAAATGTTACTTGTGCCTTTTTTGCGGCAGTAGTATTAGCGAGTGTATGTGTGTGCGTGTATGTGTGGTATTAATGTGTAGCTGTTTTTGATTATTTTGTGTATTTTATCTATGGTCTCCGTTGCCTGTGTTTCAACATGTGGCCTACTGAATAGGTTACTTCTAAACAAGCGTGCTCTATCATCGACCACAATTGCTTACCATCAGGTGGGATAGTCGTCATATGCGAGCAATCATATCCTACCTATAAGTTCCTTTTGTTTTTTACCCGTTTGTAGGTACATATTATTACTTTAAGTTTGTATATATAACTATTAGTTTATAATATTTTCTAATAATTAAGATGTATATATGTATGTTAATAAAAACCGCTTAGTATAAAAATATATCTATATATATAAAAATCAATGCCACTTTTCGTTGTTATTTTATAACTCAAGAACGGGCTCACCTATCCAAACCAAATTTTTAGGCTTTGTTCGGACTATTTAGTAGATGGTTTATGTGAAGTTTGGTAGGGTATAGTAGGGTAGAGTAGAGTAGTGTAACGTAGTGTAGGGTAGAGTAGAGTAGTGTAACGTAGTGTAGGGTAGAGTAGAGTAGTGTAACGTAGTGTAGGGTAGAGTAGGGTATAGTAGGGTAGAGTAGAGAAGAGAGGGAGCGAAGCCGTGCGGGCAAAAGCTATATATAATAAATAAAAATACCAAAAATATTATATTAAAAAAAATCTTTTCAAAGTAAAGCTCGATGCGGGTAGTCCCAAAAAAAACGTACCGTATAAAATACAACAAAATATTGAATAACATTAGTATATTGACGCGTTGACAAGATCCCGCGATCTGGCTCCGCAATTTCCTATTCCATCCGTCCGTCCGTCAGTGTTGGCAACCATGTTTATTTATTTCCTTCTAACATTTCACGACTATTTATCTTTGATATCGTTTTCTATAAAAATGTTTGGCAGTACGTATAAAAAAAACCTTTTTGTGATGTGTTTTGGTCAAGTGATTGGCGCAAGATGGCTTTTAATTGTCTTTTTTTTTTAACGGTGGGCAAAAATCATCTTGTGACAACCTCTGCTCTTGGGTGGAGCGGGAGATAGTGTCAGACTCTTACTAACTAAAAACCCACCTCGGTCCTTCTAGCCTCTTCGTACCGGGCCTCGAGTTTCCTTTCGGATAACCCTGGTCTTATAGTACCTAATAGTCTTATTTTGTAATTTGGAAGCAGGAAAAGTATTTTCAAATAATCCAAAATGTTTTATCGAAAACAAACAAAACTTTCGACTTAAAACATTATAATAAACGGCTAACGCATAATAGAATATTTCACATCGAAAACCTTATTCGAATTACAATTGATTAAACATTTAAAAGATAAACAAAATTGAAACCAACCTCTAGCCAATCTAATAACGGATCACAACTTACGAATTCAAATTTCAAAACAAAGGCGCATCATTCAAACGAATGAAGTGAACGAGGAACGAACGAGTGAACAGATTGAGTGAACAATATCTTATTTTGCAATAATCCGCTAGGAACTGTGGTAATTTCCTGAAAGAGATGAAACAACGCTCAGTATACTGTTTGAAGCACAACTGTTTACAATAAGCAATCGTTTTTGAATACAAATAGGGTGTATTTGGATGATGTAGTTACTTTATAGATGGTTTGTTTTTGTTTCTATTCGATAAGTTTTCTATTACTTCGGGACTTGAGGATATTACAATCGTAAAGGCTAAGTTACCTACTATTTCAAAATTCAGCTCAGGTTTTGCTAAATTTCTTTACTTTCTATTACTAAATGATCTTTTTATTACATAAATAATATTGCAATCGGGCAAAAAATATCACATTTTTTCATATGAAGGCAGTTCTAATTATTCGCAAATTGATGTAAAATTGATGTAGTTTTGAATCCGAAAAATGGTAGTTGTGTCCTTTTTACTTATAACAAACTGTTTTACAGTTTGACAGAATGTAATAAGGCAATACTTTCCCACTTTTGGGCGGAACACGAGGGCGTGTCAGACTTGCGGTCTAAAACTTACTCCTGTTACTTCTAGGCTTTCGTTCCAGGGCCTCAGAATTCACTTTCGCACAACCCATTGGCGCAGTAGGCTTCGACGTGGAAGCAAATTTTGAATAAACCAAAAAAAAAGTATGAATCATTTAAAAAAATCGGGATGCCAATTCCTGTCTACACAATACAACTGGCATAACAGCCTAAGCGTGCACCTACGCCAAATCATCATCAACATTATCATTACAGTCGAAAGACGTCCACTGTTGGACATAGGCCTGGCCCAAGAGTCGCACCAAAGACCTGTTAGTTTCGAAAGATAGCTCAGCCCCGGTACGAAAGGCAACGAAGAAACAGGAGAGGGTTTTAGTCAGTAAAAGTCTTACACTTTCTCCCGCTCCGCCCAAGAGTGGGGATGTCATTAGATGATTTTTATACCGGAAAAAAAGACCGGTCCTGTGCGTTTCGTATCCATCGGATTCCCGCGACCCTCACCAGGTCATTGGTCCACCATGTGTGTGGCTTTCCAACGCTAAATCTTCTGGTGTGTGGTCAAATTCAAAAACTTAATTCGAACTATACCTAGCGAAAGATTAACGAAACGAAACCGCGGGTAAAGCTAGTCTCACTCGCAACATCCTTTATATTAAGGAACCCATTTAAAATATTATGAACACTTGAATAACTTCACTTGTTTACTGTTCGATCAGTTGTTTTATTTAATTAAAAGATTGCCACACTCACGCTTGACTAACACTGGGAATACTTTCTTTGTTAATTTATTTAGAAGTTGATTGAGATGTATATTTTATTAAAAAAATATGTTTTATAGAAGATTTTTTTTTGGGTAAGTAAGGAATGAGTTAGGTTACTTCTAGGCAAACATGCTCCATCGTCGACCACATTATCGCTTACCATCAGGTGGAATAGTGGTCAAACAGGAGCCTATTCAAAATGATAATAAAAATAATACAAGGTGTAAGGAAAAATAATACAGGCTTGCTTAGTAGACACAAAACTGAACAACCTTCCACAAGATTGTTTTTCAGGAAACGAAAAAAAAATCAAACTCACCATAAATCATCATCATATCAGCCGAAAGACGTCCACATACATATTCAAACCAATTTTTTTGAGATGCTTCTCCGCATCTTATGATTTCTCCCACTGTAGACTCAGACTTTTACTGACTAAAACCACACCTATGTTCCTTCAATTGCCTATTGTGTTTCAGGACCATGAGTATATCCTTTTCAGACCAATAGATAATACTACTTTTCTTCTATCAAAAATGCAACAGATAAATTTAATGTTAGCAACACCTTCCTGTCAGTTCCTTCCCTCCATATTGGTAAACTTAATTATTGCTAGACAATTTGTCGCAGTTAATAAAGACGCAAGAAGTGGCAAGTTCTTTGTGTGGCGCTGGATTTATCGGCTTCTCCCGAGCCCGCTTCATTTCCTGAGCTCGCCTCTTGTCGAACTTATGGGTGGCGCAAGATGGAGGTGAGGGCGTGTGGTACAAAGCTGGGTGGGCCTTATTGATAGTAGCTTTTGATTCGAGAGACGTATGATCTCTGAAATACTGTTCTGAGAGTTGAACCTGAGTTTTGTTCTTATTTGAAACCGTTTTACATACTGTATTGATTATTTCATGCACCCATCATATTCTCAATAATTTTATTATGCAAGTCGTACTGATACTAAATAAGGTTTGATAGCTCGTAACTCTATTTTTTTAGCTCTCTCATGTTTTCTAAACAATTTATTTTTTTGTGCACCTGACATATTATCTCTACACGATCCTAGGTTAATTGGTAGACAATGCCGAAGGTATTAAGCCGCCTATGTACGTTTGTGTAGCATGAATCTAGATATATATATGTATAATCTGACTGACTGACTTATCAACGCACAACTGAAACTATTGGGACTAGCAGCGTGAAATTTTGCACAAGGAAGAAAGGGTTTTTAAAAATTAAATTTTGCAGGTGTCAAAATGGGGGAAATTCGTTTGCATGCAAAATTTTATTTCTTGGCCTAATATACTTAAAACTATGCATGAATATTACTTAGTATTTTAGTAATATATATAGTTTTTCAAAACTAATCCTACAAAACGAATTAGGCACCCGTAAAGGTTGTATGGGAGAATCTTATTCCTTGGGTAGATAAAGTTGAAGCTTGGCATGAATAATAATCTAAATGAATAACTAAAGACTGTCATTATTAGTTTTTCAAAACTACACATTCTCGCGAACGACGACGCTGACAAAGTACTATTTGTTTGTTGTGTTTTTTGTTTGTAGAAGGTAATCTCTGAAAGTACTGGTCCGATTTAGAAATTTTTATCATTGATAGAAAGCTGTTTTATTCCTGAATGACATAGGCTTAAGGCTATATTTTATGTACCAACGCGGGCGAAGCTACGGGCTAAAGCTAGAATTAAATATATTAAATAAATAAATATTGTGTGTCCATTCCCCGCCCCGCTGTCAGCTCACAACTCACGCCTCCCACTAACACTACAACGCAGGGATAATCGCATTGTTTCGTTTTTGATTCATTGCATTTGTTCTCGTAAACTTCGTATTTATTACGTTTCTTGCACCGATCGGATATTTCTATGTTCACTATATTAACCGCACCCCTGATTTACGTATTGTTTATCTTTGAGAGGTTATTAATAAAAAGGTTGTGTGTTTGTTTGTTTATGCCTAGATCGGACTGCCTGGTTGTGGCAAGAATTCTGTTCCTATAAGTATATATATTAATATTTTTTACAACTATCACACAACGCTAGTATCAAACTAAGTAGAGCTTATAGTATGAGCAAAATAAAAACAAGCTTTTAATGAAAATAATTTTTTCATAGGAAGCTTTTATAGCGCGGTATACCTACCTTTATAATTAATACTCGTCAAGACGAATCATTCGAGCCCAAACCTGATGGTGTTGTGTCGTTTAACTACCAAGTTCCTATAGCCACCTTCCGGTTCTATCATCAGATCAGCTTCTTGTCATAATAATTTTGCATTGTTATCTGATTTACTCATGCTTGCAAAATTTCAGCTCAATCGGTAACCGGGAAGTGGGTCAAATTTAATTAACAAGATTTGATGACAGACAAACATCGGGACAGTTGAAACTAAATAAAAGCTTGTAAATGATTAAAAATTTTCACGCCATTTTTTAGTTTTATCGCGTCAAATTAACAGCATTTGATTTTTAACCGACTTCGAAAAGGAGGAGGTTCTATGTTCGGCTGAATGTATGTTTTTTATTTAATAAAAAGTTTAAGAAAATACTTAGTTATTTTAATTGTGATTTTATATCTTATTTTTTACTTTTATTGTGTACTAAATCATATTATTTTGTTGTTCACAGGTAAGTCCACAACATCATTATATCCTTACTGGACAGACAATTCCAGGTAACACCACAAATATGACTTTTAAATTATTGGAATATAGTTTCGAATCACAATTGAAATTCTTTTTTGACCTTTTTTATTAATAGTTCATAAAGACTACATGTATGATTTTATACATGTTTTGTAGAAACAATTAGTTTCCTTGAAAAACTCCTAAAATTCTCTAACCTGGAGAGGTACATCAGGGGACCAAATTATGTCCCCCAACACAACTCACAATGCTCAATCGACGTGACGTTGCGCAGGGTCCAACTTACCCCAACACTTAAGAACTACACTGCGCACACGTGTGCCACACACGCCGATCTGGGCGCGTCGGTCTCCTTACATTTTATATGGAAACTAGACTTGTAGAGCTACACTTGATCCACGCCACGCGACGTCGTTCTACGTACAAATCAGGCGTGTTACGCGTGTGTGTCGGGCTAATGTAGTTCTACACGCATTCACGTGACGCGGGCGTGACATGTTGGACAATTTGACAACGTTGCGCGTCATGTTGGGGGGCATTTTGTCCCCTAATGTATTTGAGGATTAAGGGAAAACAAAAACAAAGCTTTCCTTCACTTCCATTATTCCTAGAAGGTTTAATCACCATATCTATTGGGACTGCTATTCTCAATGGAAGAGAAGGATCCACGAAATACTGTATTTTTTCTCCTCACTACTAATTTCTCTTGTTTCGTGAAATTATAAACCTACTTCCACATAGGTAAAGTACCTTCTCTCAGATACCGCAAAAGGCAAACTTTTCAAAAGCACTGAAGCCCCATCGAGGCGTGATGGTAGATTAGCCACTCTCGCGCTTTCGTGCCTTCCTTCTCGCACTAGAATGAAAGAAAGAGATAGATGAACTTATGATTCGCATTACTTACATAAGAATATCTTTAAGCTCGTTATTATAAAGAAGGGTAACAGTACCAATAGTGTGACTTCATCATCATCTTCCTGCCCTTATCCCGTTTTATTTGGGGTCGGCGCAACACGTTTTTTTCTTCCATTCTGTCCTGTCGCTCGTTACGCTATCACTCCCTTTTCATTCATATCACTTCTCACACAATCCATCCAATTTTTCTTTGGCCTCCCTCTCCCTCCCCATCCATCTACATGTAGATTCATAACTCTTTTAGCAACATGTGTTTCATCTCTCCTCTTAAAGTTAATAGTGTGACTTAAAAGCCGAAATATACTCGTCAATAGCACATAAGTAAGCAAGCAGCATGCATGCCATAATGGCATCCACTAATCAGAATTTATTTTAGCTCTCTGGCATGTAAACTACTTGCAAACTTTTGTGCCAACTACAGACATAACAGTCTACTGATATGATTTATATGAGAAGTTACTTACAAAGTACTGGCTGTAAATGTGGTCAACTGGCTCATTCGTCCTAATCCTGGTATCATTCGCCACTTCTATCTAATTCTAGGACCAACCCATCTACCTCCACCATCTTTCTAGTCTTTTCCCAACTATACAACAATATCTCTTTAACTAATGTAATTGGCGGATAGCCGTTTTTGTTAAAGTAAAACCATAAATAAAATAAATAAATCCGTGTTTTAGATAGTGCCTATCACACGTCCACAACCCAGTTACTGGGCAACCTATACCTACTTACTTGATTTAATGAAATTCTGACCTATGAGACATTTCAACTTTATGTTGGACTAGCTGGTCCAGCAAACTTCGTACCGCCTAACAGTCAAAATGTGATATTCTAATTCTTCCAAACTTTAAACTCATATATCTTTCAATATAGTCAACCGATTGCAATGAAACAAAGCCTAATTAATATATCAAGTTACACACAATTTTAATGTTTAAAAGTTATGACATCGATTTCGTATATTTTATGTGACGCTCAACTAAAAACTTCTACAGATTTATTATATATTATAGATTGTAGTTGTATATGCCATGTTGACATTTCATGCGGTAAGCTCCTTGGCCAATACCATTTTATTTCATAAATCCAGACCCAAATTCCATCAATTCTTACACCGATTCCGTCCACGATAAAGCTAAATTCTCCACAAATTCTTAAGTAAAATGATAATCACAAGTTTTCTAAGTAAAGCACCGTTATTATGTAACACTAAACTTAAGCTAGGTACAGTACAGCGTGAGAATATCCTAACATTTGTTCCAAGCGCTGCGCAAATGCAGGATCTAATCGAGATATTAATCGAGTTAGCGAGTTACTCGATTGCGTGTTATCGATTGTAGAATGAATGTTACTTTACAAGCAATTAGAGGTTGACGAAGTACTTATATGGGTATGTGAAATCTTGGAGGTAGTGTTGTGACTAATTGATACCGTATCTGGACTGCATTCTTTGTTGTTTACTTATAATTACTGAAATAGTTTTTCCTTCAGTGGGAGTATTAATGTTTTGATTAAGGTTAGCAGCAAAAAGTATGTAGCTAAAGAACTTTATTAATATTGACATCTTTTACAAGTTTCTTTGTACGCTATGGCTCGACTCCACGTCTGTAATCTCTGTATCATAGAATACAAAATCGGTCACACCCTTCATTGAGTGCCATAGACCGTAAAGTCTTAACTATCAGCTTTTTACAGTAGGTATTTCCGAAGTGTAATTTTTTCTCGGAAAGTAGTGGTGGTCCCTTAGTTAATGATCCCGACTTACGAGTTATATATAGCAAAGTGTGAACGTGTCCTAAATAAATGTATGGTGAGCGATATTGTTGTGCTATGAACTATAAGCTATATGCTATTATATTATGGCGTAGTCTGAAATGAGTTTTATGCTTATAATTTTTTTTTTCAAATCATCGAAATTGGATTAGGATACCACCAAATACCGCATTATCCTCATTTCTTCCACGCTAGAGTTTCATAATTCTAATTGGGTAGATACAAGCATTATTTATTTATTCAGTATAGTAAAATAGCTATTAACACATATTATACGTTCATCTTTTCACTGTCCCACAGATCCGCAAAGTTTCTAATAATATCGTCTACCAATCATCAGCAAAGAAATCCAAACCAAGATTGGTCTTCATAAGGGCGTTGAGCATCATTAGCGGTACATCGCGGTAGCATCGTTGGCTTACAAAACGCAGATACTTTTCCACTTATAATATCATAAAGGCCTCTCAAACCACAATGAACACCTCACCATATCATCTACCTAGCAGAACGTGATTCCTCTTCCTCAATCTGAGCCAACAGCATTACTAATTGTCGACCAAGCTCTCAAAACCGATCGACTGCCGAACGCAGATTACCCGCGCTCACCCCCTCGAGTCAGAGGGATGATGGTGCTTGGAGATGATTCTATCGGAACTTGCTCTTTCCAAGTCGGCTGGAGAGGTTATTGATACTGGCTGAAATCTTTTCGCGGGCTTTTGTTGTTTGATTTTGGAATACTGGTGTGTGGTAGGATCGTCATTTGTTTTTTTTTTTTTTTTGATGTATGAAAGTGAAAAATATCTTAATATCAGGGCCTTTGAGAAATAACTAGGCAAAGTACATAAACTAGTTAAAAAAATAATACAACAAGCTAGATTAAAGTCGGATTTTAGTTATTTTCTTTAGTCAGAGTTTTTAAATGATGTAGATGTTTAAATTTTTGCGCCCTAAATATTATTGTCAGTTGTAAAGTGACTAATTTGATTTGGTATCGACAGCCTATGGGTGATTCCTTAATCACGTTTTATTTTGAATCAATCACAAGCAAGTATTTGGTTTTGTTATTACCCTGAAGTTCAGTGTTGAAAAACTCGACTGAAAATGGGTTAAAGAGTTCACTTTCAAACGTCAAATCACTGTCTAGAAGCATGCCCACAAAGCCTAATGTTAGGATCATGGGTGTGGTTTCCGTATAATTTATTATGAGAAAATATCTAATCTACTAACATGATTTACATGAATATGAACGAAAATTTAAGCCGGGCAACACCAGACGTTACCATCGAGAACAAGGATATCTCTTGCGGCCACAATCTCTGTATTATCTATGGCTACAACCGGTTGACAAACTGCACTACGTGATATTGCAGCCATTACTCCTGGTGATTCATATCGAACACCCCCCGGCAGAGCCCCAACACCCCAACTCCCTGAGATAACGACCCGCCCAATATACCTATTAAAATTTAACCTGCACACAAAAAGTAGAAACTCATGCAGTATGCTAATTACTACAATCAATCATTTTAGAATGCGTTCTGTTTGTTTTCTCGATACTGCAAACGAATTAAAAAGGAAGCATCACAAAGATAATGTCTAGACCATTAAACGAACTGCAATCACGATAGCAGCAAAAGTTGTCGCTCAGAAACGCAACAAACCAAAAAGAAACAAACATAAAATCAGTCATAACATTTAAAAAGTTAATAGGCTTGATAACCTTTCCCCTTAAATGAGTAGCCATCGAAAAAAAAGAGACCTGTTTAAAAAAAAGTTGAAACGTCAAAGTGACAGTTGGAGAGCGCGCCAAAACTACCGTTGACAAAGCACCGGTGAGCCGAAACAATCAACAAATTCACATCGTACAAACGGATCGGACATTTATTGTTCGCTATCGTTACATTCCACCTCTGTTGTTTATAACAGAGACGCCCAATTTGCTAGGGAGAGACTTTTTATCTCGTTTTTTGCTATTTTTTCGGTACACGTCGAACAAAGGCGATATGACAGGTCTCAGTGTAGGACGGTATCGCTAGTCAGGCACGACGAAAAACGAGAATAGAGTAATCGAGCAATCGAGTAAAAACAGAAGGAGCGAGCCCATCGGCCCGTGACAATTGCATCTGCAGTCGAATTGCAGACGCCATGTTGGATTATTGCGCACCTCTATTTCGATTAAGTGTCTCGACGGCTTTGTTTTAGTTTGCCGTCCCGTGTTTGCACTCCTTTATTTTAGTGTTTTTTCGTACACGATTTTATTTTTGATTTTACTAATTCATTTGTGTTTATTTGATGTTATTATTTCCTCACTTAAGCCATAATTTGACAGCCAAATGTGATAATGACAATACAAATGGACTCATACTAATGATGTTTGTATATACTATAATTCAGTTAGTATCCAATATGAATACAAACCATCACACGTGTAAAGTATTCACAGCATTTTGAACGCGATATCAGCTTACAACCTTTCTCGGAAGGTCCGTGCGCTTCACAATAGTGTTGTGCCTTAAAATATTCTTATTTTAATCGAGTAGGTGTATCGAGGAAGCGAGTATCGAGAGCGTTCGTGTGGAATATAGATAGTGACGGACGGTGGACGGCCACCACCGATACGATAGAAGGCGCGCCACGCCAGAAATCTATTCATATTTTTCAATTTTCGTCCAACTTTGAACGCAGGTAAAGCTTTGAGTCAGATTTTCAGCCTCTTGGAGATAAGAATTACGTACATTCTATAAACGCGTTAATACTTTGAATAACAGCTTATGGTATAGAAAAATAAACTTTGACTTATTGAAATACGATTTTGATTCAAGCAAGCAATTCTTGAAAAATAAAAATAAACTAGAAATTATCCTACCAAAAACGAACGTCTAAAATCCGAGCGTCATCGCCGAAGCTGTCGCAACTCCAATTTGAAATCAATCAACTCAATCCTCTGACATACGTCATCCGACTTTGACAGCTTAAAAAAAATGGCGAAGGAACCAATCGGGTTGTGACGCTGGCAACAAAAGGGCGCGCGTCAGCGACGATGGATTCGAAAATTAAAATCTCGCGTTAGTTGGCAATGTTGGCCGTGGTGACGGCTGTCGGCAGCTGCCGGCCGCGCTGCCAGCCAGTTCGATTTCAGGCTTGTTCTAAATATGTCAACACTTCTTTGTTATCGAGGGACGTGCGCGCGGAAATGAAAGTCCATCGAGTAGACGAGTCTATTATCGCATCGCATATTATATGGGAGCGATGTACAGAGCAAATTAACGGCAATTTACTGAGGAATTTGCTTCGTGATGATGTACCCTCTTCTGTACTATGTCCTTAATTTTTTGGAACCCTGATTTGAGGAGATTTGTAGCATCCTGTAAATACAATAGTGTGATTTTTGCCGTCCAATGACTCGTCCTGACTTTATTGACTTGCCTTTTACACGAAAATATCAAAAACTCTAACACGCAATATCTTTACAAACCAGTTCATCACTTAAACACAATATTAACATCTTTTAAACTTATCAACTGCCATAAATCGCTCGCATTAGTAATGCATGAATACCTGTGTATATTGATAAAACCTAACCCGTAGCGTAACCGAAACATTCAATAAGATGAGTGACACACGATTAAGTATCAACTTACACCGCGGGGGAAGTAAAGGATACGTACTTTACTTTATATTAAAACTCATCCAAAACTTGAATGACAATATCGCTGAAAGACATCGCACAATGCGGCAACCGCGCGTCATCCTAGCTAAAAACCGCGCAAAATTCCAATTTCAACTTCTATTCGATAATTCGCGGAAACGCGAAGAAAACTTACATGAGTGACGTATCAGTACGAGGCAGGCGGCTGCGAGATATCCACGTATTTACCTACGTACCTGTCGCCGTCTCGTCACCGGCGAGCTAAGCCGCGCCATTCTGTTGAGAGTTGAAAAACTTTTCGACTGTTATGTGTGATAGCGACGCCATTCGCACTAGAGTTCAGAACAAAATAAAGAAGGTTTATGGAAAGCCACCATGCACTCGGAATTTTTAATCTGTTTTGAGAGCTAGCTTTGGGAACCGGTGCGTGAGGTAATTAGATTAGCGGTATACATCTAGCAGCGGAAACTATAAACACTTTATGGATACGAGTATACTCACGTTTGACGACTATTACACCTGATGGTAAGCGATGATATGATCAACGATAGAGCACACTTGTTTAGCTATCATCAATTAACTCTTTTTTTATGTGAATTCATCAAATGACTTTTAGCGCTTTAGTTGAAGCGAGAGGGAGTGTCCGACTATTCATCATCATCATTTCAGCTGATATGCGTCCACTGTTAGACATAGGCCTCCCCCAAGCGTCTCCACAACGAAGGTTCGTGTGCGTCCAGGTCATCGGTCCACCTTGTAGGAGGCCTTCCAACGCTGCGTCTTCCGGTACGCTGTGGAATGTCAGACTATTACTCACTTATATTCCTTGTTCCCTTTTGCGTTCCAGGGCTGCAATAACCCTTCTAAACAATTCCGCAACCCAACCTATTCACTCTTGACTTTAAGATACAAAATAGCCTACATATTTATGATAAACAGGGGTTTATAAACATTTTTGGGTATAAAATACATGTGTTTTTTCTACGGGCACTGTATCGTCACACGTCACCTGTCCGAACAGATTCCGATCGCGATCCGCCGCACATTATGTTTGCTCAGTCGTCAAAAATTCTTTTGTCCCCATAAGATAAGCTTCGCACCAGTGTGTGACACTAGCTATCGTCGTGCAATTTTTTAAACTAATGTCGTATATTGGCTTCGTTTGAATGATATAGGGTTTATATTAATTCATGAATCCCCAAGCGACCACCGGTGGCCGCGCATCTATTGTCTTACTATTGTGTCTCTAATTGACGGTATCTGAAGGGTTAAACTCTTTTTTTTCTGTTTCATCGGTTTTATTTAATTTTGGTTATCTGTGAGATCATTTGTGAGAAAGATTTTTATATCTTTTAGTAACTGTTGTCCCCGGTTTCACTCGCGTCTTTGCTTTAAATCGTAGCATGTTTTACATCCTCAATAAATGAGCTATCCCTCACTAAAGGACTTCAATTCGAACCAGTAGCTTCTGAGATTAACGCGTTCAAATTAAAAAAAGAATTGTTTTGAGTTTTACAAAAAGAATTAAAACTCAAGTGTTTTTGTTTATAATGAATAAACTCGAAAACTACTGCACCGATTTTAGAATATTTTCACAAGTAGACTGCTACTTTAGCACTGTATGACAGGCAAACTTTTACATTTGCGCGGGCAAAGCCACTGGAAGAAGCTAGTAATTTTTTTTCTATTGCGCTGTTAAATTTTGTTGTTAAGTTTTTATCTTTTTCAATTGAAAAACTTTAGATAGATACAACTTGATCATCATCATCATCATCCTTTTTTTAATGTTCCCGCTGCTCGGACACAGGCCTCCTCTGTAGGAGAGGGAATGGGCCGTAATCCACCACGCGGGCCCAGTGCGGGTTGGTGAATGTCACATGTATTCGAATTTTTGGTTCAAGGACATGCCGGTTTCCTCACGATGTTTTCCTTCACCGTTTTAGCAGCATAACTTAATAGTCACATGTAACATTATTAAGTCGCATTAGTTAAACTACATCACTATCTTCTAGATTAATTGTCTTTACACCTAATTGCTTATATAATTTCCTTTTCACAGTTATCGTTGTTTCAAAGCGCTATTATTTTCCGATAATTGTAGCTATATCTATTTATGCCAATTTACTAGTTCCATACAGGTTGATAAGGTAATGCAACCTCATTTTAATGTGTTGCAAAAAAAAAAGAAAATCGAGTTCTTATTTTCAAACGTTTAACGTCGATAACGGTTTTAATTTTATTTTATTTGCCTAAAGGACATCAGATAACGCGTATTCCACAAAAAATTATTGACAGAACAGGGTAAAACATACCTATTAAAATAGTAACGTAACCCATACCTTTAGTGATCTGTGCAGCCTTTTCCCAAAATCAAATAACTTACTATGTAAATTCTATATACTGAGATTGTTTTGCCAATAAAATATTAAGTAAGTGAGTACTAGACAACTGATAAACATACTTTTACATACGTATTATAGATAAATTATATCCAAACACAAAACTAACATTTGTCCTGGGTAGGAATCGAACCCACGACCTCCGGTATAGCCACGGGCTACACGGACCACTTGACCAACAGGCCTGGCAAATAATACCGAGGGTACTGTAAGCCTAAGTTTTTACGGTGAGCAAAAATCATCCAATGACAACCCCCGCTCTTGGGTGGAGTGGCAGATAGTGTCAGACTCTTACTGACTAAAAACCCACCCCGTTCCTTCTTCTGCCCTTCTGCCTCTTCATACCGGGGCTCGAGTTTTCTTTCGGATAACCCTGGCTCTAGTAGGCTTCGACCCAGTTGGGCCCCTCCTGTTGCTGACAACTCCTTGAGGCGCGCGGGAACAGTGCGCGATGTCGACGTCTACTGTAAACCAATTGTGTAAAAAGATTCAAAGATACGTAACTTTTCAACGACGCTACACACGGTTGCTATCAGATTTCCAAGTACAAGAATAATCAGTAAAAAAACAAAATATTTTATTATTTTACCCATCAGTCTATCGGGTGTAAGATAATAATCTACACAGCTCCTACATTAATTCTGATTGTGATTGCTATCAGACTGTGTAATCCAGCATGTCGTTTGATAAAAATCGTAAAAATCGCGCTCGATTAAGTTTTTATCGGTTTTTTCAACGATAAGAGTCGCGCTTGGTCGCAAGTAGTTAGTGCGCGCTAGATTGTCGAGGAAACATACTGTGCTTGTGAATATACGAGTATTTGAACTAAGGAGCGATATGGATGAGATTTTAACGCGGTTTGTAACATTTTTTTTTTGTATTTATTTAACAAAATTGTTAATTTTTTTTTTGGGAAAAAAAACAGTTACATGCTAAAGTAAATACAAAAAAAAAACATATAACTAAATG
The DNA here is from genome assembly GCA_949319445.1 of Mythimna lalbum. NCBI lineage: Eukaryota > Metazoa > Arthropoda > Insecta > Lepidoptera > Noctuidae > Mythimna > Mythimna lalbum. The sequence goes on along the minus strand of OX439349.1, from coordinate 3,251,217 downwards.
CACAAATATCTAATCCATTCCAATATTCAAGTCTTACACATGAATAATAGAAGTATTTCCGTGCATTTGTTTATGTTTTTTTTTTTTTTTTTTTGTAAACTGAAATTAAGTCGTGTTTTATTAAAAACATAATTTTAAAAGTGGTCTCAGAGCCGGTTAGAATAATGCAAATTAACTAATTTACGACAAAAATATAGATTATGATAACGTTAATGGAAAAAAGAGGTTTAAAAATAACGATAACGTTTTGATAGTTGGAGAATTTCGATGTTGAGAGTTTGGTGTTGCTCATAAAGATATAAAAAATATACTATAATATTATTATTTGTACAATTTCATTTTTTATTCTTTGTAAACTCATCAAATAGGTAACCCTTCCTCTTCTGTTTGAAACAAGAGGAAATCATCTTCTCATGTCGATCTGACTCACATTTTGTCCGACCAATATTTATCCACCTGGACAGCTCTATGAGTGTCGGACTATTACTGACTAAAACCCACCATTGTTCCTTCAGTTGCCTTTTCCGTTCCAGGGCCACGGTAAGTCTTTCGAATAATCTCGCAGATTTGAAGAAGAAGATATGATTAACACGCTGTGATAGGAAATATATACGTTATCATTATCTGTGTTGATTGAAAATAAAATATCTTAGATTTACTTAAAACTTATCAAAGATATCACGGTTTGAAGGGCATGGTTTACACGTCCTTCACTAAATATTTATTTGCGATAATCTTTTTAACGATAACCATCAGATTTTCTCTAACCTATTTTTTGACCGACTTTTAGGCTTAATGTTTTAATAAAATAACCCACTGTGCAGTTTTATTAAATTTTGTAATGTTTTTTTTTTATTATCCAATCATTTTTACACCATGTTAGATTTTACCCAAAAATATTTAGAAAGTTGAACACCACCGACACTAGTTACAAAACAGCGGGTATTAGGCGCCAGCGCACAGCTGGGTGCGAAAGCTAATGAAAATGAAGGATCAGAAAACCCTGACACACCCTCTCGTTCTAACTTAGAGCGAGAGAACGATAAACGACACAGGTTTCAACACCACAAGACTTTTTTTTCAGGAAACGAAAGAAAAAATCAGCAAAATTAAAAACTTGATTGATGACGACTGACGATTTTTTTTCATTTCCTGAAAAAATTAATTGTGGTCGGTTGTTCAGTTTTGTCTACTGAGCAAGCCCTTATTTGTGGAGGGCTGTCTCTTACACCCTGTATATCTACAATTCCACATATAGATTTACACCCGTGCGAAATCAATAGTTTTTGATAAAATACGTATCTAGTAGTAAGTAGGTATTCGATAAAATACTTACAGTAGCGATTGTTTGAATTTCTATTTTGCGCCTAATAGATAAAGCCACGAGCAAAGATAGCCTGTATCAAACAATTTATTGTATATTTACACTTAATTTTTATCTTCACATGTAAAATTGTTTCAGTGGCAATAGATAACAGATGTACGGGCTCTTATCAGCAAACATATCGCAAATGTTTGAGCCAACTTCTATTGGTGCAAACATTGGTGCCAATATCAGTCTTCAGTTGGCTTGTTTGTTACTGTGTTCTTATAATGATGTTTTTTTTTTAATTGATATTAACTAGTACTTGACTGCAACCCCACCTGATGGTAAGCAGTGATGCAATCGTTGATGGTGAGGCGCACTAGTTTATTAAGAGCCTTTTATTTTTTTTCGGTGGGTAAAAATCTTCCAAATGACATCCCCCGCCCTTGGGTGGAGCAGGAGTTAGTGTCAGATTCTTACTAACTAAAAAACCCACCCCGTTCCTTCTTGCCTTTCTTAACGGGGCCCAGCCTCCCTTTCGGAAACAGACCCCAGCCCCTGCTAGGGTCTGTTGACTGCTGACAACTTCTTGAGGTGCGCGGGAACAGTGCGCGGCGTCGACGACTTGGGCTCGGCCCGGACAGTTACCGGACGGTCGGACAGCGAGCTATCCATTGCTCGCCGTCCGCAAGCCCGCAACTTGAAAGTTTCACGTGTTTTCTAAAGTGAGGTCCCGCTATGAAAGGAATGGTCATACATCCAAAGACAAACCTCTGCCTTGCTCAAGAGTAAGCAAGTAATTCATTCAATCGGCTGTAATTCATTAGCCACGAAGCTCTATCTGAACAAATATTGGCACAAATGTTGGCGCCAATGCCTTACTTCAAATGGCTTTGTGGTATTATGTACCTATTTTTATTTGCTTACTTACGTTTTAATAATCATCACCAACATCATCATTTCAGCCGAAAGACGTCCACTGTTGGACATAGGCCTCCCCCAAGTGCCACCACAATGAATGATCCTTTGCGTCTCGCATCTATCGGATTTTCGCAACCCTTACCATGCAGGTCATCGGCCCACCTTGTAGGCCTTCCAACGCTACGTCTTCGCAATACGGATGGTGCGGGGTTACCGCACGATCTCCCGCGAAGCGGCGAGCCTCCTGGCTGGCCTACCACCGTGGGATCTGGAGGCAACAGTCCTTGCACACATGCACGATAAGCGCGTGGAGATGCAACGCCGGGGTGAAAGTCCACTACCGCGACAGGTCGAGGTATGGCGGACAGAGCTCCGGCGGGATCTCACGGTGAAATGGCGTCAGCGACTATCGCAACCCAGTGCTGGGCACGCCACGATTATGGCGGTAAGTCCCCTCTTTGAGGCGTGGCTGGAAAGACCTCACGGCGTCCTTACCTTCCGCATGACGCAGGTCCTCACCGGACATGGCAAGTTCGGGAGGTTCCTGCATCGGATTCGAGCGGAAGAGACGCCCGGGTGCCGCCACTGTGCGGAACGCCCGGAGGACACGGTGGAGCACACAGTTGAGGTGTGCCCTGCTTGGGCGGAGCAACGCCGTGCCCTCGTGGGGGTGATCGGCGGCGGAGACCTCTAGCGCCGGGCCTTGGTTCAGGCCATGGTCCGGAGCGAGGAGGAGTGGCAGGCGGTCGCCTCCTTCTGCGAAGCAGTAATGCTAGCAAAGGAGGAGGCAGACCGCATCAGGCAACGGCGCCCCCGCCGCCGCCGCCGGGATTCCGATCCCGATTTCCGGCCACCGTAGACGCGGGCTCGCGGACGGCGAGCCATGGGTAGCTCGCTGTCCGATCGTCCGGTAGCTGTCCGGACCGAGCCAAGGCGTCGACGGCGCGCACTGTTCCCGCGCGCCTCAAGGAGTTGTCAGCAACAGGAGGGGCCCATCTGGGTCGAAGCCTACCGGGGTCGGGGTTATCCGAAAGGAAACTAGAGCCCCGGTATGAAGGCTAGAAGGAACGGCGCGGGGTTTTTAGTCAGTAAGACTCTGACACTGTCTCCCGCTCCACCCAAGAGCGGGTTTCGTCAATGATGATTTTCCCCGTCGACAGAAAAAAAAAACGCTACGTCTTCCAGTACGTGGTCGCCATTCCAGAATCTGTCGGCCCCAACGGCCATCTGTTCTGCAAGCAATATTGCCCATTGCCACTTAAGTTTGGCAATCTTCGTGCTATGTCGGTAACCTTGGTTCCTTTGCGGATATCCTCATTCCTGACTCGATCACGCAAAGAATCTCTGAGCATAGCCTAGTTTTAATAATAATGTGAAGAAATAAAACAGCATTGATGCTTTTCAGTTGGAAAAAGTGGACTTTGATAAAAAAATTATATCTTTAAATGAAATATTTTATTATTTCCTAGTTTTTATTGTTCCAATAAATTAAGTTAATGAATTTAATATTTAAATACTCAGTTCAAAGTCAAGTCTAGTATTTAAATTATTTTAAAGTAACATTGAACTTAATAAAATATTTATTTAAATACGTCAGGTAAGGAAAAATTCCATTCATTTAATTTTGGTGTTTCGTATATATATATATACTTATACCAATACCTACTAGCGGTTATATTAACGTCCGTTGACGTTATTTTACCTAAAAGCTGGCATTCAGAACAAAATAATTAAGAATTCGATTGCAGCGCCACTTATTGGCGTCAATTGTATTTTCAACCCATCCAGGGACTCACTCCAATATCATCATCATCATTTCAGCCAATAGACGCCCACTGTTGGACATAAGCTTTCCCCAAGTGTAGCCATAATGAACGATCCTGTGTTTCCCGCATCCATCGGATTCCCGCAACTTTCACCAGGTCATCGGTCGACCTTGTAGGAGGATCATTGAAATATACTCACAAAAATTAATTTTTAATCCCAATTGGTTAAGCCGTTTAAGAGTAATTAGGTGACAAACACACGTACAAGCGCAAGTTCGATCGTGTATAGAGTAGGTACTAGTCTCATCTTTGTGATGTGTCTGCCAAATACCAACTTGATACACTAGAGTCGATTGAGATGAGAGCCCAGAAAATCATCAAGAGCGGGGATGTCATTGGACGATTTTCCCACAGCTAAAAAAAAAGCCGAGAAAATCATTGGCAATGATGAACTTGTTAAGGCCAAAGTCCAAAGTCTTGAGCATCGCCGCTGAGTTGCTAGCCTGTCGGTTTTCTATCATTTACATTTCGGGGATTGTGCATTGTATTGCACAATTTAATTCGTCTTTTCTTGTATGGGACTCTCCTTTTATATTTAACTAGCTACCTGCCCCGGCTTCGCAAGGGTTCTTTTCGATAAATAAATACAAAAACTTAACAAATTCTATACTAAAACCTTCCTCGATAATCACGCTATCGAGTGGTGAAAACCGCTTGAAAATCGGTGCAGTAGTTTTTGAGTTTATCGCGAACAGACAGACAGATGGACGCGGCAGGGACTTTGTTTTATAATATGTATTGACTTTATTTTTATTTTATTATTTTTTCTAAAAGCTGCAATAAAAGTACATATCCTGTGAAAATTTCAACTCTCTACTCTACCTCTTATGATTTTTGGGATACAGCCCAGTGACAGACGGACGGAAAAAACTGATAAGTACCTATATTGTTAACTTTTTAATTTTATGGAATACTATTTAGAAATTATTTCCTATTTCTACATTAGCTAGGACACGCATGATATTTTACACCACCAACATATACTAGTAGGTATATGACATTTGCGACCAACATATTGGCGCCAACCACCCGCAGCATGCACTTTACCGATTTTCGCGTGTTACCGCACGATAAGGTCGATTTCTTTCTTATCTCTACCCCTCCCCCCTGCCGCACTAACTCCCCTCACCCCCTTTAGCGATAACCAACGCGTTACTGGTTACGTGATGTTTTGTTTTCAATCAATAACTAGTGTTATGAGTTATTTTCTAGTTGTAGACTTGCGAGGTTTGCGTTTATTTTTCTTTTATCCCGAGGTTCTATCTCCATATCTTGACGATATGTTTACAGTAAGTACTTAGATGATGCATTGATGATTCACGATATCGCACGAATCCGAAAAAAATTAATTACTTATTAAAAATTTTAAACTTTTATTATACAATTCTGATTTAACCGGAAGACGCAGTGTCTATAAGGCCGAATAAGGTAGATGGATGACCTGGTGAGGGTCGCAGGAATGCGATGGATACAAGACAGACAGGATACTTGGGGAGGCCTATGACCAACAGTCGAGATACGTCTTTCAGCTTAAATAATGATGATGATGAATTCAATTGAATCGATTTGGAAATTTATTTTTGTACTGGTATCAATAATTTAGCTGTCTTTGATTCTTGTATAGATAGCACTATAAAAATAACAAAAAAATATACAGCAATTAATATTCAGCTCTGGATTCGTGGCTTCATAAGATTGTACTATAGGATTTTTTTATGAAAATGAAGAATAAGAAATATGGAAAAAATATTTTCTAAAATCTTAGTCGCCCAATTTACCAGATTTGGTAATGATCTGAAATTATTAATCAAAGTAAAAATTAAAACAATTAAAAAAAACAGGTACAAAAATGTACAAATTGTTTCTAAAATGTTTTCCAGTCTTGGATGTGCTTTCAGCTTTGATAAACTTGAACCGGATGTTCTAATTACGATAATATTTTAGACTTAGCCATTATCTATGAAATCCATTCATGAACGATTATGCTGTAAAAATAATCTCGATCGATATGATAGTGAGAAATGATAAAACAGTATCATAACTAAAATATTAAACAAAACAGTGCGAGGTTCCTCTCTAAACCTTTTTTACGTACTAGTTTGAGTAACAATGGGAATCTTGTGTACCATCCCAATAAAAATGTAAAAGACAATAGAAAAAAATGGTTTTGTAATTATTTATAGCGACTATAATTTTAATCTGCACTAAAATGATTGAAAAACCATTTTAAACTGATGAAAGACAAAATCAAAGCTATTTATTTGCATTAAATACAGTACAAGAGATGGTAACATATATTTTTAGCACAGACACATTTTGCCATGAGTTGGCATGCAAATATTAAAAAAGATTAAAAAAATAATACAAATGATGTCATATCTGAGTCCAAATTTCGAAAGACAAAAAATTAAATTACACGATGTCAATATTATCAATGACAACGCAAAAGATAATACAATCTTAATTAATTGCATTAATATCTTGTAATCAATTATTTGTAATATCATAAAAATTGTAATCTGAATCAATTTACTTTTATCTTTTGTTACGTAAAATCTTTAACTGTATATAGTTGAAATAATCTTATCGCATTTGAAATGAAATATGTCTAAGTTTTGTGACGAATTTGATGTGTAAGATATTATATTTTCGTTATGGTTGCGTTACATAAGATTTCACCAACAACTTGATTGATAACACATATGTACCTATATTAAATTCACTAACATATAACAATATATAATATTAACAAAACGGCTGCGTAAGGTTCATATAGTTGGGGGATTCTTTTCTCTGAAATCCTGACCGCTGGTAGCTTAGACACAGTTCCCACTATCGGTAAGATACAATGTTTTTTAATTTAATATCAATGACATATTTAAAAAAGAATAACGAAATAACCTAAAACCCAATACCTTTCCAAGTCATCGTCTTTTAGCTAAAATAGAAAGAAGGAATGAAAGAAAAATATTTATGTGTAATTCGAATAGGAAAAAAACAGGTAAAATTATGACGATGAAACGAAATAAATTAATAATAAAAGTGCCAAAAAAATATACATACGTAAGTACATACACTTGAAAAACATAACCCACCTTCAGGCACAGTCGGGGGGTCGGGGGGGGGGGTATTTAATGAAATAAGTGTGCAATCAAGTCAATTTAAATTCATCCTACACAATTTTCATTCAACCTACACAGCTTTTTTATGATAAAAAGATCATGTGCTATTACATGCTGTAATTTTACACCGATACTTCGATCAAAAAGATTCTGATCATAATAATCGTTACGAAAATCCAAAAAAAACCGTTTCCCAATCGATTCATAATCGTTACATTCGATCGATTATAATTCTCAAATATCGATTACAACACTAATACTAATATCCCCAACTAGATGTCGCAGCGATTGTAATGAAAGTAATTCCCATCGATGGTAATCCTTATTTTATTACTTTAATTTAATTTTTATCTCAATGGTAGATTTAAAATTAATAATTTTCACACAATGTTTGGTTAATATGACACCTTTGAGGTTATTAACATAAAAACTAGTTAAGATAAGATCTATAGAGGTACTCATGAGGTATCCAATGGCGTTGATAAAATCGCAATGATACTAGTGTTTCTGTTATTTTTTGGGTTAGTGTGGGATTCCCATGTGTGGTCGATGTGGGTGATGTAATTTCCTAATAATTTTCACTTTTACCTTGATCAAATCTAATGATTTGTATTCGTATTACGTCACCTAATCACGTGGCTACAACTTCATTTTATTATTTTCAAAAAATACCTAAAAATTTAAAAAAAAACTCATAGACCTACATGGGTACCTACTTATAAAACGTCAGAAGCTAGTGCACGGTTCCAAATTGTTCTTTTTCTACTAGCAATAATACTTTTAAAGTGAGGTGTAGCCTATCGGTGGCGCTTCCACCATGACCAAGAATACGCATCATGTAGGTATCCATGCTGAACATCCCACCCATATGCTCAAAATGATTTGGAAACACTTTTATTGTACGTAGAGCTTAGGAGCGGAATTCTCTCCGGAGTCTGTGTTTTTTGATAGCTATAACTTTTGGGTCTGTGAAGAGTGAATAAGTTGCTTCTAAACAAGCAGGTTTTAAATATCGTATCATATGCTGAGATAGGAGCCTTAGTTATAATCGCACAAATTTTCAATAAATAAGTTTTGTATGCATTTCTTTTTAAAAAAATTATGTCGGTCCATGCGCCCTGTATATTCCCAAATCTTTAGATTTCAATATTTGCTGCATAACCTCCAGTGCGATTAGTATTAAATAAATATAAACCGCCTTCTTTTAAAGCAACTTGTCTCTCGTTCTCCTCCCATATAACCGTTCTTCAAAATACAGTTTAATCCAAATCAAACCAATCTACTGCACATGTATCCATGTCCTTTACTAAGATCAAATCTGTATCTAATTGTACAAAACCAATGCATGCCAATTAACCCTTAATTCGTGCTTCTGAGATAAAACCAACAAATGTCACCGTTCCAATTCACATGAGTTTTAAACTGTTCGTGTATTATCGTGCGCATCTTTGTGAAGAAAAGCTTGAGTGAATCTACTGTTTATCTGCGAGTCAGGAGTCAGTGTGTGTGTGTCTTGAGAGGTTGGAATGACATCTGATGAGGCGTTGTTGATATGGCATATTTAAATTTTGGGTGATTTTGGTGTAGTGTTGTCAGGTTTTGCAGATAACTATATTCAATGCCAAATGATGTCGAAATTGAGATTGGATTTCTGTATAGATGATTTTCTTTATTTGAAAACGATAATGGCGTTATTTTTCATCGCTATAGTATGCATCCATGGTAATAAAAAAACAGATAATGCACCAGTCTTTCACATACGCTTGAATATTATACATAATATCTTCGGTGTGTCTGCGTATCTCCTTTGGGATTGGCCATGCTGATCGAAATTCGGTCAAGAAGATTGTTAATACATACTACAAGGATTATTTTTTCTTTTGTTGTTTCCAAGGAATTGAATTTAGTCGCAATTTCATACATGCTACTCCGATTTGGTACAGAACTCCCCTTAGGTACGGGCCCGCTAAAGCTGATGGATGCCAGGGTTGTGGTATTGTTCAAAATAATTACAGCAACACAGCAGTTGGAGGAATACGGATAGGTTTTGGCCAGCAAATGCCCTCAAGATATTTGATGATTTCACACCCGAAATAAAAATACTTACTACGCTGCTTATACCTGTTTGATACATGGATATTTAAAAATCAAATATTTGCGTAGGTTGAGTGTGTCAAATTTATGCTTGTCTACATCTTCAGCAATGTCGCTAGATCGCAATAGATGAAGGATATCAATATCGTCATAAAAATTACCATTCCAATACCTGAATGAATATTAATGAAATATCTAATGATCTACCTACCGGGTACTTTTTAAATCAATATTATAAATTCCACTAATATTTTCAAATGGGAAAATTCCCATTACTGACATAATTTGTTAAACATTTGATTTATAAATATGAACTTCAAACAGTAGCGGAGAAACTTGATACAAAACAATAAATTCAATTTAAAAATACGTATTTAATAATGTAATAAAATATTTGATATCCAATTTAAGAATCTACATATTTCTTTCCAATCGGTTCGAATTCGATTGGAATGTCTAACAAGCTAGTCGAGACACAATATGTCTGTCACTTACATCACAGTTACAGGCCACCCGAATAGTTACTAATCGATTAGGAAAATCGATTCTCGAATGAGAAATTCGAAAAATACATAGGTTTTATCGGCAGGATCTACTCTCGTTAAATATCATTAAAGCTCCCGACTCGATTTATTAGCGATCGATAACCGTGAGTTATTTGTTTTCGTATAGATTTTTGTGATCTGTTACCAGCTTGAATGTTTATTGGAATTATCCTTAGTTAATATTGTCCTAGATTGTATCTTTGTTGGTTGAATATTTTACAGTTATTCTTTGCGTTTGAAATACCTTAATAAATATCTAAAGCTTTACTGTATTTGACGCACTTATACATATAAGTTGAGACTAAACTCAGCTATTTCTTACAAGATTATTTAAGAAGACAATTGTTTCTTAATATTTTCACTATCAATTAATCCCTGTGTTACTAAAACGCCAATAAGTACTACGAAAACTATGGAAAAGTATGAAAATAAACTTACTAATATTAAAATAATACACATTTTAAAACACAAAAAAACATAACAGGACTAAATTAACATTAAAATACACCCACACAAGACTAAAACTAAAAACGAAATCACAAAGCATAATTTGCGACCTAACCTCAAAGATATACCTAAAAGAAACAGCCAATTTACATAACAACTAAAAACTAATAAATCCTATCTACCAGATCAGAATATTAAATAATTAATCTGCCTATTATTTAAGGTTAATGTAGATAATAACCAAAAAAACAGGAAACTCTAAGCGTAGACGCGTGCCTTTGTAGCTACTAGAGATCTCGACAAATTTAAGCACACTTCAAGTCAACAGTATCCTGGATAGTTTGTAAAACAACTGACACGTGTGCATAATGACTAAAATAAGATAATTCTTGAACAAGCCAGTTCTAGATAAGTGTATAATGTGTTATTCTAATCTATTCTATTTGTTCTCTTGGTCCTTTTTTGCGATAAAACTGCATTCCTTATTAGTAGTAGGTGTGGATTATTTTCGTAAATAATTCTAAATCTGTATTTTTTATGATGTTTGTCGTTTACTAAATTAGTATTAGAACATTCGATTATCGAGATTTGATTTTTTATGATTAAATGAGAATTCGAGTCAATTGCCTAGAGTTGGTTTTCAAGTTTAAGCACTCCTTACACAGTCATTCCGTAAATGGGTGACTATGGCATACCATGGAGGTGACCGACTGTCATTCCCCCTCGCTTCAGTTCATGGCCTAAACCAGGACTCGACATAAGAGGTCACAATCGCCGCTTGCCTCCTCGAGGACACGGTGGTGTTCCGCCCAAGCGGGGCTCTTCTCCAGGCGGTCCACACAATGGTGACACCGGTGTGGGTTTTTTTTTTTTTTTTTTTTTTTTTTTTCTCGACGGGGAAAATCATCTTTGACGAAACCCGCTCTTGGGTGGAGCGGGAGACAGTGTCAGACTCTTACTGACTAAAAACCCCGCGCCGTTCCTTCTAGCCTTCATACCGGGGCACGAGCTCCCTTTCGGACAACCCTGTCCCCAGTAGGCTTCGACCCAACTGGGCCCCTCCTGCTGCTGACAACTCCTTGAGGCGCGCGGGAACAGTGCGCGCCGTCGACGTCTTGGACTCGGTCCATTACCGGACGATCGGACAGCGAGCTACCCATGGCTCGCCGTCCGCGAGCCCGCGTCTACGGTGGCCGGAAATCGGGATCGGAATCCCGGCGACGGCGGCGAGGGCGCCGTTGCCTGATACGGTCGGCCTCCTCCTTTGCAAGCATTACTGCTTCGCAGAAGGAGGCGACCGCCTGCCATTCCTCCTCACTCCGGACCATGGCCTCGACCAGGGCCCGGCGCGAGAGGTCTCCGCCGCCGATCGCCCCCACGAGGGCACGGCGATGCTCCGCCCAGGCAGGGCACACCTCGACGGTGTGCTCCACCGTGTCCTCCGGGCGTTGCGCACAGTGGCGACACCCGGGCGTCTCTTCCGCTTGAATCCGATGCAGGTACCTCCCGAACTTGCCATGTCCGGTGAGGACCTGCGTCATGCGGAAGGTAAGGACGCCGTGAGGTCTTTCCAGCCACGCCTCAAAGAGGGGACTTACCGCCATAATCGTGGCGTGCCCAGCACTGGGTTGCGATAGCCGTTGACGCCATTTCACCATGAGATCCCGCCGGAGCTCTGTCCGCCATGCCTTGACATGTTGCGGCAGTGGACTTTCACCCCGGCGTTGCATCTCCACGCGCATGTCGTGCATGTGTGCAAGGACTGTTGCCTCCAGATCCCACGGTGGTAGGCCAGCCAGAAGGCTCGCCGCTTCGCGGGAGATCGTGCGGTAACCCCGCACCATCCGTATTGCCATGACCCTCTGGCAGGCGTTCAGTATGGATGCCGGTCGCTTTGCCAGCGACGGCGCCCACACCGGCGCCCCGTAGAGGGCCATGGACCGAACGATCCCCGCGTAGAGCCTCCGGCAGGAGGCGTCTGGACCCCCAAGATTGGGCAGGAGCCGCTTGAGAGCAGCCCCAGCCCGGAGAAGCTTGGGAGCCAGACGTCGGAAATGTTCTACGAAATTCCACCGGCTGTCGAGGACGAGTCCCAGATACTTCATCGTCGACCCGACGCCGATGCGAACTCCTCCTACCGTAAGCTGGGAGTCCGATGGTGGCGCGTTCCGAGGGCCGTGGAAACACATTGCCTCGGATTTATGCAGCGCCACCTCGAGTCCCAACTCCTGGATCCTACCAACGGCTATCGCAACCCCGCGTGTCGCTAGAGCGACCGCCGCCTGGTGCGACTCTCCCTGCGCTAGGATCAGCGTGTCGTCTGCGTAGCAAACCACGCTGACCCCGTCAGGGAAGTCGCCGCGCAGCACGTAATCGTAGCCGATGTTCCACAAGGGTGGGCCTAGAACCGACCCCTGCGGAACACCGCACGACATCTCTCGACGATTCCAGTCTCCCTGGTGACCGGGGTAGACAATGTACCTGTCTGACAGGTACGCCTCGACCACTAGACAGAGGTATTCGGGCACCCGGTGGTACCGGAGTGCCCTCCGGATCGTACTCCAGGGCAGGGAGTTGAAGGCGTTGGCAATGTCCAAGGACACTGCCACGACACACCTACCCTGGGACACCGCTTCCCCTGTCGTGAGGGCTCGCACGCGCATGATGGCGTCTATTGTAGAGCGCGCCCTGCGAAAGCCGAACTGTCCGCCCGACAAGTCCGGCCCCACCCGTGTTAGCCGCACGACGAGGCGGTTTGCAATTACTCTTTCAAAGAGCTTGCCCACCTCGTCGAGCAGCACAATGGGCCGGTATGCGGACGGAGAGTCCGCAGGGCGCCCTGGCTTCGCTACGAGGACCAGTTTCCCCGTCTTCCAGCGAAGTGGGAACTGGCCCCTCTCCAGGCATGCGCTGAAGAGCCCTCTCAGTCGAGGCCCGAGAGCCTCCATGGCCAGGACCCAGGCTTTCCCTGGCAAGCCGTCGGGTCCTGGGGCGGTGTTTTTGGCACTAAGCCTTCGCACCGCCACTCTCAGCTCTACCTCGGTCACACCGGTGTGGGTTGCTCCTGAACTTAGTATGTCCGGTGTGGAGCTGCGTCATGCGGAAGGTGAAGACGCCGTGACTCCTCTCTGGCCACTCCTCAATGAGGAGACTTACCGCCACAACTATGGTATGCTCAGCAGGTGGTTACAATAGTCACTGTCGCCCTGAGAAATGTGTCACTGTATGAGTTTTTCCAACCACACGCACAAACTAGCCTGCGCATGCAAAACTGTGGTGAAGCTTGAACGTTTGGTAGGCCTTATGGGACACATCGTTTTTTTTAATATTATTTACTTTTACCATTTCATCATCATCATCATCCTTTCTAATGTCCAACTGCTGAGACTCAGGCTCCTCTCTAGGAGAGGGAATGGGCCGTAATCCACCAAGCGGCTCTATGCGGGTTGGTGGATGTGACATGTCTTCGATTTTAGGTTCTAGGAATGCCGGTTTCCTTACGATGTTTTCCTTCACCGTTTTGAGAGCAGTGGTAATGAAATATTTAGATTACACAAAGTAATGTGCCTGGCTAGGTTCGAACCCGCGACCTACAACTCGTAAGTTGCCGATTACCATTACCATTCGGCCACCACTGTACTAGTACCTACTGGAAACCGAAATGAAAAATACACTTTTATGATAACTTAAATATCATAAAAGTGTATTTTTCATTTCGGTCTCCTTTCTAAACATTAAAAAAGTCATAAATAACTTGTATCTCACAAAATACTTATTTAATTTTTTTTCTTTACAGGTAAGTTCGATTGCACATACATCATAGGAGCGAACCTCATTAGTAGAAATGTGTTATGTTACATAACGAGTAAACCCGCGCCGAACAAGATGTATGGCAGGAAACATTAGCTTGTAAGTCGTAAGTTATGTTTTTTTTTTATATTTATTTAAAAAATGTTCCCGTATTATTGTAATGTGCTGCCGATTTTGAAGTATTCACATCGAATTAGATTCCAAATTCAAATGTAATATTATGTTTTTTTTTTAAGTAATGTAACAGTATTTATGGCCAAAATTTGAAGTTACGTCGAGTTTTTTTACTGGTTCTAGATTTTTAAGAAAAAGTAGTTTAATACCGACTTACTGACAATTTGGACACAGTATATTCGGACATAGTGTCCGAATGAACGCATTTTTTTAGGCTTGCGTTTGACCACTATGTCTCCTGATGGTAAGCGATGTTGTGACCGACGATGGAGCACACTTACTTATAAGTAACCTATTCACTCTTAACTGAAAGACTCCTAGGTTGTAGCTACTGACGATTCGGACACGCACTATTTAATAAAGTTAGATAAAAAGTTTTAAACTGTTAATATATGGGCGAAAAAAATTGTTTCCAAAACTATTTTAGGCTGGATTTAAGGTTCCAACTTCGGGTAATTTTCTTTATATTATATTTTAAGACTTTTTATATGACTGTAATAAATAGCTTCAATAAAGGTGGTGTCCGAATCATCAGTATCTCTTGATATCTAAGGAATTCTGCAAAGTGCAAGAATCTAATATTAGTTCTATTGTCATTGAAACTGTTATTATGAATATTTATAAAGCACTTTCGTCTAATAATAAGTGGGATAAAGTCGTTGAAACACCTAACACAATAATCGTTAGTTATCTGAACGATGTCTAACGTCCTGTGTCTGATACTTTTTTAATTACCGTAAAGTGTAAATTAATAATGAACCGTCAAAGCTGCTCAATAAAAGTCGATCTAGAAACTTTAATAAATTCTAGAGATTCAAATAAACTACAGTTGTTTACGTGATTAAGGCTTGTGTAACATTCGTGACACAGGAAGAATTTTTGAAAATTAACAATTACAGGTACTTTAGAATTGTCAAAATAATAATAATATTCCACAATTATCTCACAACGCCGTCTACTCCCAAGCTAAGCAGAGCTTGTGTTATGAGTCTACTACTAGACAACTGATAAACTTACTTATATATTTCTAAATACATACATATTATAGATAAATTACACCAGACACAGAACAAATGATCATGCTCATCACACAAACATTTGTCCTGGGTGGGAATCGAACCCATGCCCTCCGGCATAGCAGTCCAGGCCACTAACCACTAGACCAACAGGCCTGTCAATGACGGTTAATAAAAAAAAAGTGAAGAAAAAAATCGTTACAGAGCGTAGATATCTATGGAGGAGAACGTGCAAGAAACTCCATGGGACACTCTTTAAAATCATATTATGACTTACAGGATTTATAGTGGATAGTTACATGCTACCAGTGACTTTTCCTGCATGAAAGTAGAAAACATATGCACTGGTCACTCATTGATAAAGTAATTTTCTACTTAGTTTTTGAAATTATTAATTACTAGCTTCTGCCCGCGACTTCGTCCGCGGAAAATTTCTTGTTTTAAAATAAGATTACACTCGATTAGACGATGCGCACGTTCAGCGCTAGATTCCTGAGCACGGGCCTATGATGTTATGGCATTTTGCCTAGCGAGCCGCTGCGAGCGCTCAGCACTAGTCTCCCTATCCCTTGTCTCAGAGACATGCTGCCTTAAATGAGATAGACGCTGCGCACGTTCAGCGCTAGATTCCCGAGCACGGGCCTGCGATGTTATGACATTTTGCCTACCAAGCCGCTGCGAGCGTTTAGCGCTAGTCTCCCTATCCCTTGTCTCAGAGACACGCTGCCTTAACTCAGATAGACGGTGCGCACGTTCAGCGCTAGTTTCTCGAGCACGGGCCCGCGATGTCCTCACATTTTGGCTAGCGAGGCACTGTGAGCGCTCGGAGCTAGATTCTCTAGCGCGTGCTTGCGAAATATATTCTCTATTTCTCGAGAGGCGCTGCTCATTTTCAGGGGCAGATTCTTCCGTACGGCGTACTCGAGCGGCTCTTGTCTGTGATGTCTGCCGGGACAGTTGAGATTTCCTTTTAGACATGCTCTCAACAAACTACGCACAGACTTGAAAACAATTATGAACAAAAGGAGAGCGACTCGAACACCGTCCGCCTTTACAAAACAAAACAATCGTAATATCGAATAACTTGTATCGATTGTTACGATAGAACGAAGTACGAAACTACGAACATACAAAAACGTACAACGAAATTACGATATTTTCGATTATGAGGTATCTATCAAAAACAACAACCATACGAACGAAACAACCGAAACCAATAAGCAACTGACAGAAGAACTCCAACTAACAACAACGTGGGCATAATAATTCGAGAGGGTCATCAATCCACAGAAAGTCTTAACACCGCGATTCAGAAAAATTACGTAATTGCAGAACGCCATCTATGGGCAAATAGGTGAAACGTTGGGCACGCCACAATTATGGCGGTAAGTCCCCTCTTTGAGGCGTGGCTGGAAAGGCCTCACGGCGTCCTTACCTTCCGCATGACACAGGTCCTCACCGAACATGGCAAGTTCGGGAGGTTCCTGCACCGAATTAAAGCGGAAGAGACGCCCGAGTGTCGCCACTGTGCGGAACGCCCGGAGGACACGGTGGAGCACACAGTCGAGGTGTGCCCTGCCTGAGCAGAGCATCGCCGTGCCCTCGTGGGGGCGATCGGCGGCGGACATCTCTCGCGGCGGGCTCTGGTTGAGGCCATGGTCCTTAGCGAGGAGGAATGGCAGGCGGTCGCCTCCTTCTGCGAAGCAGTAATGCTAGCAAAGGCGGAGGCAGACCGCATCAGGCAACGGCGCCCCCGCCGCCGCCACCGGGATTCCGATCCCGATTTCCGGCCACCGTAGACGCGGGCTCGCGGACGGCGAGCCATGGGTAGCTTGCTGTCCGATCGTCCGGTAATGGACCGAGCCCAAGACGTCGACGGCGCGCACTGTTCCCGCGCGCCTCAAGAAGTTGTCAGCAACAGCAGAAGCCCAGCTGGGTCGAAGCCTACCGGGTCCAGGGTTATCCGAAAGGGAACTCGTGCCCTGGTTTGAAGGCTAGAAGGAACGGGGTGGGTTTTTAGTCAGTAAGAGTCTGACACTATCTCTCGCTCCACCCAAGGGCGGGGGTTGTCATAAGATGATTTTTGCCCACCATAAAAAAAAATAGGTAAAACGTCTGCACAATGAAAGTTACGCATTTTAGTAATTTTATATTATCTTCGAAACTGTATGACCAATTGCTATGCTGTAAATGGCAAATCTTATCTGTATAATGTTCTTGTGATACTGAAATAATTTATTGTCATAAGAATTAATATTTTGTTGCTCAAATAATCAACCAAACGTAAGTATGCCGAAAAAAAATATTTTTAATGCAATAAAAGAAGTATAAAAGATGAAATATAAAAGATAGAGATATGGTACCGCGGACTTTTTTGTAGAAATAATTAAGACGAACCAGGTAGCCATACATTGTTTTTAATTTTAAGCAACTGTTTAGGCAGCGCACGCAAATAATTCTATTTTATGAGGTATTTTTTTCCGACTTGCTAGACAAAAGTTGTGATAGCTCGGTTAATATACATGCTATAGAAACAATTTATAGCCTATAGCACTCAGGAATAATGTAGCTTTCAGCCAGTAAAAAAAAAATTTGAATTGGATTATTAGTTCCAGAGATTACCCCCTACATACAAACTTACAAACTTACAAATTTTACCTCTTTATAATATTAGTATAGATTAAAAAAAAATACAAATCTATCTTCTTTATACACACTTACTGATTAATCACGAAACCTCAGAAACCATTACACCTATAAACTTAAAATTTAGCAGGTAGGTTTCTTAGGCAGGTGCAGACATCCGCTAAGAACGGATTTTGTGAAAATCCACTCCTAAAGGGGTTAAAACGGGGGTTGGAAGTTTGTATGAAAGTCCTATATTCACGCGAGCGTAGCCGCTGGCAGAAGCTAGTGTTACTATAAAAAGAAGTGAATTAAAAACCGCAACACAAGAACCTCGAGCGTAACCCAATTGCACGCTGTTGTCTAATAGTTTAGGATTACCACATTAGCCGAGCAGAGTGCGATGTCGCCAACGATCCGTGACGTGGTGGCTATCTGAAAGCTCTCTAAGTCCGTAATCTTACGGAATTAAGAGAGACGATACATTCCGGACTTTTATATATTACTAGCTGGTGCCTCCGACTTCGCTTGCAACAAATTCGTAAAACAGCACAATGCCCTAATGTGCAATGGTCACAACGTCAAAAACATTTTTAACCGACTTTTAAAAAAGGAGTAGGTTCTCAAATCGGATGTTTGTATTTTTTTTAATGTTTGTTCGCGCATAACTTTCTCGCTTGCCAACCGATTTGAAAAATTTTTTTTTTAGGGTATACCTACTTCCGTGGTCCCATAGTCACGAAGTTGGGATCTGATGGTGGAATCTTGGCGAAATGAGGGAACTCCTCAAGTTCAATTAAATTTTTAGTGAAATCGGTTATTTTTTAATAAAAAGTTTTTAATTAACCCTTCAGATACCGTCAATTAGAGACACAATAGTAAGACAATAGATGCGCGGCCACCGGTGGTCGCTTGGGGATTCATGAATTAATAATATATATTGCAAGACGTTTTATAGTCGACGACGCGTATTGTTCTACGCGTGCCTCAAGGAGTTTTCAGCTACCGTAGGGCCCTAGCAGGGTTGAAGCCTACTGGGGCCAAGGGTCTGCTTCTAAAAGGAAGGCTCGGCCTCGGTATGAAAGACAAAGAAGGAACAGGAGAGGATCTTAGTCAGTAAAACTCTAACACGCCCTTTCACTCCGGCCAGAGGCGCGCGATGACATTGTATGATTTACCACCTAAAAAAATCTCTAATATCTACATACATAACCTAAATTCAAACTCAGATAAATTCCACTCCTCCCAAAAACCTACCCCATTCCGTAAAGAACACAGACAGCTAATCTTCGCAGCCCACATCTTGTCACAGGGCAGATAAAGCGGCCCACTCCACGGCGACCGAAAGACAAATCTGAACAATTATTTCTGGTGCTAATGACGCCGATACCGATGTAGCACGATTTATTGTCGCCGCATCGCTAGCCAGCTTTACATACATTTTCATATTTTTAGATAGTCGACGAAAGGATTTCTTTTGAGTTTTCGCTGATTTTTCTTTTGAGAATTTGATTTTTTAATTGGTTAGAGTTTTGGTTGTGATTTACTGCTTTTGTTCATCACACTGCCTTTCGCATTTTAATTTGTGTAATTTATTTCATCACCACTGCTCTCAAAAGGAAAACATCGGGAGGAAACCGGCATGTCTTAGAACCGAAAATTCGAAGACATGTGACATTCACCAACCCGCACTGAGCCCGCGTGGTGGATTACGGCCCATTCTCTCTCCTAGAGAGGAGGCCTGAGTCCCAGCAGTGGGAACATTAAAAGGCTGATTATGCTATACTATGATGAAGCCTTTCGTAAGACTTTGTGTTGTTAATATCGTGCAGTTTTGATCACACATGCGGGATTGCCGGCGAAAGTTTATGGATGTGTAAGTTTGTTACTTCTTCACACTCGAACGGCAAACTTTTAGAGAAACTTTAAGTAAATTTCTAAGTAATATTCTTAAGTAAATACGTTTACTTTTTGAGTTATACGTAATCTTCACTCTAATAAACACTTAAAATGACTGAAGTAACAAATCTTAAGCATCCCTTGATTACTGCATTTTAAACTCGAACTGTCCAACAGTATCAGGTCACATTTCTTTACTGTTACAACCCGCCCATCAGCGAGGCCGCCCGGAGGCACCAACAAGTTAACCTGAACTGTGCTTAAACTCAGTTTAATGTATTAACCTCGTTTAGCTCGGTGACTTATCGCACGACAATTTATCCGCGGAACGTACTCGGAACTCGCAAAAAATGGTAAAAAAAAGTTTAATAAAGTCACTTTGTCGAGACACATCGCGGAGATATGACGAGCTTTTGGGCATATTTAATTGTGTAATCTGGGGAGTAAATATTGCTTTAGTTTTTGTAATATTTTTTGTGAAGCCAAAACGTTTTTACTGAGCGGCATTTTCCATTCTTATTTATTTAGAGAATAAAACTGACATGATTCACCTACGGAATTTTCTAAGTATCAAACTACAATAAACCTGTCAACAATTTTATATCCGACTGAACTACGACAGTTTGATCACTTTTTATTTAACATTTTGACTTGTAAAAACATTTTATTACTTATCTACTAATAAAACAAATTACTCTAACCTACAAATGACTTTACAACGCCTATAAAAATAAAACTTAAAAATCCTTAAATCTGTACCATAAACATTCTAAACGACCTAAATACACAGCGTTAAAAATGGGCAATAAAAAAAACATCTAGTTCGTATCACCGATCCGACAATCAGGTTCCCAGAGAGCAATTACTAAAGTTTGCGCATCCCCATGACAAATACCTACTCCACTTTAACAAATACGGTCCGGACGATTTTTTCCTTTTATCTCGTCGCCACAGGGCACGGCCTGAGATACACAATTTTTCAGGGCGATATAAAAGCTGAAGCAAGTTGAGTCTTTAAAAAGTTTATCGTTGAAAGTTCGCGCACCTCTCCGTGTCGCGAATGATATATCGGGCGGCATTAATCTTTGTTAAACGTTAGTTAGCCGTGTGGTGGAGTCGGACTTTTTTGCATTTCTTTTTGAGAGGAAGTTAAGTTTTATCTGTAAAGGTATACCGGTTTATAATGTCAGTAGAGGTATATGGATTGCTGGCGGGATGATATAGTTCTTCGTTGTGAACTATGTTTAAAGTTAATGTAGTGACACAAAGTGACCCGCCTTGTGTTCAGTGTCACGATAGACTGTGCCGCTGTCGTTATCTACTGCTCCAGACTTGTTATAGTTGGAAAAGGCACAGTTGGCGCGGTGGTTGAGTGATTGAGTGCTGCGTTGGTTGTCGCGGGTTCGATTCACAATCGTAACAATCTAGACTGGCATGTGTATGTGAATTTGTATGTTTATGAACGCACTCACGATACAGCAGTCCTAGTGTGGGGTTACGATTAAAAAAAAAGTTTTCAATACACTTACTCAGAAACTCGCTCTTGTCCCACCGCTTACAGGCACGCAATGGGCTGTTTTCCCCACTAGTGAAGAAAAGTGCTCGTGCTCGCCCCGCCCCAATTTTATTGTAATAAAATTGTTTATCGTAGCAAGCTGGGCGTGCTTCGACCCCCACGAGGCATGGGTCACCCCTCCTGAGTCGTAAGTGTGTTGAAAAACGTCGTTTGACATAATAATATGTGCAAATTTTTCACTGCATCCCTCGGCTTACTTTACTTGTATTAAAATGTACTACTCCGCCAGCAGCCGAAGATTGCCGAATGGCCGATACCACTTAAACACACAACCCATTCTTCCATCAGTCACCAGCATGTTCAAAGAACGCTACAGTAAATTAAGATCCTGTCCCGATACGCCCACACACACACACGGACAAACATACACACATACAAGGTAACCTTTTAACGGATACCGCTTATCTCCGGAATCAGCCTGTATGAATGATCAGCCCCCTGTATAGGCATTATTTATCGAGCTGATATCGATGGGATGGGAAGCGGGATTGTTGGCAAGAGTTACCGTGGTTCTGGAACGTAAAGGGTAACTGAAGGAACAGGGTTTCAGTCTGTAAAAGTATGACATTTCTTCTCGCTACACATAGAGCGGGAGGAGTAATTTGATGACTTTCCAATTTAAAAAAAATCGACGAGCAAAATAATAATGTACTCGGATATGAAAGATACATAGTTGCGTAACCATCATCTTCCTGCCCTTACTCCGTATTATTTGGGGTCGGCGCAACACGTTTTTTTCTTCCATTCTATACTGTCACCCGTCATGCTATCACTAACTTCCTTTTCTTTCATATCACTCTTCACACAATCTAATACATCTTTTCATTGGCCTCCCTCTCCACCCATCCACGTGTATACTCATAACTCTTTCAGTAACATGCGTTTCATCCCTCCTCAAGTTGCCTAACCAAGTAATGAAAAAACTACACTCATCATCTTCCTGCCCTTGTCCCGTTTTATTTGGGGTCGGCGCAACACGTTTTTTTCTTCCATTCTGTCCTGTCACTCGTCACGCTATCACTAACTCCCTTTTCTTTCATATCACTTCTCACACAATCCATCCATCTTTTCTTTGGCCTCCCTCTCCCCCGCCGTCCATCCACATGTAAACTCATAACTTTTTTAGCAACATGCGTTTCGTCCCTCCTTTTCACATGACCATACCAAGACAAACGATTTCCTTTCAACTTTTCAGTCACTGGCGCCACTTTCAAACTTCCCCTAATATACTCATTTCTCACTTTATCCATCCTTGTCACACCACACATCCATCTTAACATTCTCATCTCTGCTACATGTAATCTTTTTTCATCCATCTTTTTCACATCCCAACATTCTGATCCATACAGTACGACAGGCCTTATCACGGACTTGTAGATTTTACCCTTTAACTTGAGGGGCATCCGTAGGTCACAAATGGTTCCCGTGATCTGTCGCCATTTCATCCATCCTAAAAACTACAAAAATCAACACTAATAATAATAAAGAGGTAAAGTTTGTTTTTTTGTTTGTAGGAGGTAATATCTGCAAGTACAGGTCCGATTGCTAAATTTTTTTCACCAATAGAAAGCTGCTTTACTCCTGAGTGACATGGCTATATTTTATGGACGCGAACGAAGTCGCGAGCAAAAGCTAGTATATTATAAAAGACTAACCTAACCTCTTTTAGTGGTATTTCTATTAGTGAAAACCGCAGATCTACAATAATATGAACTCCTAAACCCTCTTCATAAATCAGTCTATTGGGATAAACTGCATGAAAATTCGTTCAGTAGTTTTTGAGTTTATCGCGGTCATACAGACAGACGAGGTCAGGAACTTTGTTTTATAAAATGTAGGGATGTAAAGACAAAGATTGCCTGTCCAGTAACTACTTATCTATATATTGTACTATTTTTTGCCCGCGGCTTCGCTCGCGTTAAAGTCGTTAAATTCCTCCATTTTAGGGAAGTGGGGGGTTAGAAAGCGACAAGAAGTAGCCTATGTCAGTCTCCATCCCTTCAACTATCTCCACTTAAAAAATCACGTCAGTTCATCGCTCCGTTTTATCGTGAAAGACGAACAAACAGACACACACACTTTCCCATTTATAATATTAGTATGGATAAGCCTTCTACTAATAACTGTAACAAAAACACCACGAAGTGAAGATAATGATTCCTACAATCAGTTCTTCAAACAGTAAAACATGCCATTTAAGGAACCTACTTATCGACTAAGGAAGCCCGCACATCGCGACCAATTTTGGCGTCCAACAGATAGCCATCTGTATCGATTTTTATTTATTCGTTCGCATAATATTCGCCAGCTAGTTCGAATAAATTATTATTCGAAATCTATTTTATCTCGCGGATCTCGATGACGAGATTATGTTATTTATTCGTACTCTAGTCGCCCACATGATGGGGAATCTTTTTGAAATACGAGGAAGGAATTTCTAGTTTAGGCATTCGATATTTATAAAAATATTTTTTTTTTTTGTTTTTTTGCCGATTTTAAAGATGATATCTCGGTTCAATGGCACTAATCGATAAAAATATTTCCATTCTTTGCTTTTGAAGATTGTTATTCTACATCAAAGTTGACACCGAATTCGGTTAAAGAACTTGCCACACAATATTGAGTCGAATATGCATGCTAACACCGAAACTTCTCGCACTTTCCCCGACATACTTAAATGTTGTTCCAATGCCAAAACATCAATTAACACCCCGCATTCCTAAGAGAAAGAAACTTCAAAATGTAACGAACTTCTAGCTCCATTCAGCATAATGATGGCACACGGCATTCTTGGGACCTCTCCCGAACAAGAAAGTATCAAATATTAACCATCGGACACACCTGAAGCCAGACAGCCTGGCATGCATATGAAGAGGACAGATACACGCCCACAAACTTAACGAAACACCCCCGAAAATACAGCCTGACTCCTATCTCAAACCGAGAAGAGTCAATTTCGAATAATATTTGAATTTTGAAACGATTCGAATGAAGTTGCAGCACTGCCTGAGATAGTATCATTTCGTACGTTAGCAAGAAACACATTTCAAGCGAAACATGGGCGATGTTGGGGTCGAATCGAAACAAAGCGTTGTGACATCGAGATAAGAATCGATAGGCTCGCGAAACGTCGCGCCGAAACGCACCGAACAAATTATCGATTCATAAAAACATCGATTTTAAAATATTGCTGCGAGTTTATCGCGTCATTGTTCCGATAGGGTGGCCAGTTTAATGTTAATAAGTTGCCAGCATTAAAAATTCTTTGCGTGTGTTGACTTTGTGCGCCCTTCGGATTCTTGTCGCTGTTTTAAGAAGAAACTTTTTAGTGTTGCTAATTAATTATGTTATTGAATGGTAATTAAATTAATATTATATTTTAAATCTTGTTAATTGTAGTAGTAGAATTCAAAGAATGTTCATCATGTTGTCTTAAATTAATTATGATCGTTCAAACATAATTACCTGCTACCAAGTTTGGTACCTTGTAAGAGATATGTTTTTCACACCTAAGCTAAATAAATAACACTCTTTTCAAATTAACTGTGCTTCTAAATTCAAATAAAACTACCGTACTTTGACATAAAATCCACAAGTTGTTCCAACGTCCATTTCCCTTCCAGTTCAACAACACTGTTCCAATGGCAATTTAAAACTTGAAATAAATCCCTCAGTTCACCGCCAGGATATGTGGCCAGCATATGGCCACCCTGGTTGCGCCCGCGCAATCTTGCCCGTCCGTCATACACTATCGCGCGATCGTCGCCCCACTGTGGCGCGACTAGCGAAATGAGCTTTTGTTTGTCACTTGCTATCGATGATTTTAATACAATGTATTGTTATAGCAAAAAATATTTTATGCTGATATCGGAGTAACATCTGATGGAAAAACTGGAAGTTTTATATGTGAGGCTCAGAGTTAGGTAAGTTTGTAGTTGGCAGCACCTGTCTTTCATAAGTAATCATATGGCAACATTAAGCGGAACACAATGTTGCCAGTAATCTGATAAATTTTTACTACTTTTATCTACCATGACATTATTGGTACGAAAAATGTATGGAATTAATAAGTTATCTATATTATCTTCACTTCTACACTAATATTATAAAGAGCTTTTGTTTTTTTTTTTTTGAAGTGTGTAATCACAGAAAGTGCTAATCCGATTTCAAACATTTTTCACTTATAGAAAGCTGCTTTATTCCTGAGTTACATAATTAAGCAATATTTTATGTATGCGGTAAAAAGCTAAAATATTATAATAGAATACAATAAACTTGACAGCTCTCGAAAGCATGTTAGGTAATAATAATAATGTTTATTGAATTGATTTCCATAAATATTTATACAATAATGCCTTAAACTAGAGGTAAAGTTACAAAATTGCATTCTACCTGAAGTAGGTATATATTGATTGCATTATGTTTAATCAGAAAAAATCACCTCAAGTGGTCACTAAACCATTATTTATACCGTGATAAAGGTCACGGTATATAATTTCACAAACTCCTACTTCCCAACAGAACTCCACTGTACCACGAACTACAAAAAGGTAAACAGTAGACATTAGTGCATTAGACACCTGTTGCCACAATCAGATGGTGTTCTGCGTCCATTGCGCGCTATCTAGGCTCATTACGAACGCGACCCCTTCCCAACAAGTAATGGACAAGGAATGGCAACATTATTGGAATAAAGTGTTTGAAATGTGGGTAATGGTACTTATTCGATTTTTGAATTAGAGTTTTTTAAACTACAAAATCGGAAACTAAGTGATGAAAAACTAATTGTGTTATTTTAAGGTTTTTTTTTTTTGGCAAGCATTGAAAGTATTGAAATTCTTGAATGTCAATATTTACATAATAAATACTCGTACCATGAACATTGAAATAACTATTTATACAGAATCTATATTAAAACGGAAAGGGAAAAAAAAATAACCGTATAACTTTACTTTAATTTAATTTTTTGTTATATAGTGATTTAAGCTATACAGTCCGGTGACAGACAGACGAATGGATGGACAGCGTGGGCCTAGTAATAAGATCCCGTTGGCACCCTTTCTGGCCTACCTACGAAGCCTCAATGTTACAACCATCCCTTTAGATAGAATTCGCTACCAGGTAAAAAGCGCGGGTTTCTTTGATCCAGGATCGATTTACAATCGAAGGCCGTCGAACTAATCAAATGGCTTTAAAAATTGATAATGTTTACTGATAACGAGAGAATTTCGCGACACGATGTTATCAGAATAGAGGTAGGTCCAGTCTTGCGTAGTAAAATTCAAATTAACTCGACCTGGTGACCCGTGGAATGTTTTTTATAGCTTTTTGAAGAAAAACCATTAAACATAATAGCATGTATTTTTCTATGAATTAGTCATCAGCAATGACATTTTAATAAACAGACATGTTTATTTATTTATTTAAACTTCATGTACAGTAGTGGTATATAAAATAAAATACATATATATGCTAAAATAATAAACTAATATATACTATGAAAAATAACAAACAATAAATAATAATAATAGTAATATGTTATACACTCACAAATCAACCGAAAAATGTGTTCCGCGCAGCAGCAGTAGTATTTGTGGTATGAGATCCCCTGTGTTTTATTTACTTTGGTATCATAATTGGTACACTTTTTAAAGACACACGAAGACATTTTTTTATTTAATTTCAGCGTATGACTAGATCCGATACGTGACGCCTAAAGGCAAGGATCCCAATTAGATTCCTTTCGAGTCTTCATGAGTGCGCGCTCATAGCAAATCTGTTTATTTAAATATCATTGGTCATCGGTGTATGTTTACACTACTTTCGCCATTTTTTTACCGACTTCTAAAAAAGGAGGAGGTTCTCAATTCGGATGTTTGTATTTTTTTTTGTTCGTTGTTTGCGCATAACTTCGTCGCTTGCCATCCGATTTGAAAAAATCATTTTTTGTTGGAAAGGATATACTTCCCAAATGGTCACATAGTCACCAAGTTGGGATCTGATAATGGAATCTTGGCGAAATCGAGGGAACTCCAACCCCATTAGTTTTTTTAGTGAAGTCGGTTATTTTTTTTTTATATAAAACTGGTTGGCGCAGTATTTTGAGCAATTGGTTACTGCGCTTTCATTTTTATAAGTTGCAAATATATAAACTCACATACACAAAATACAGATTTGACTGACCTGTTGGTCCAGTGGTTAGTGACCCTGACTGCTATGCCGGAGGTCGTGGGTTCGATTCCCACCCAAGACAAATGTTTCTGTGATGAACATAATCGTTTGTTCTGTGTCTGGGTTTAATTTATCTATAATATGTATGTATGTATTTAGAAATATATAAGTATGTTTATCATTTGTCTCCTACTAGTAAGCTCTGCTTAGCTTGGGACTAGACGGCGTTGTGTGATAGTTGTGGAATATTATTATTATTACTATTCTGTAAGTTTACCATTTACATTGGGATCTAAGAGAGCCTACTTAATACTCTCTTAGCCCCCATGCCAGCTGCTACTGTAAAATTCCTGTTAGTCAAACAATTCATAGATACAAACATCACATTTCTCCCATGCTTATTACTCAATTTTGCACACGTTTAGTGATATTGTGCATAAATATAATATTCAGCTTACCTTATCACGAGGTCGTGCGCAGAGGCCTTACTTCTAGGAACGAACAAATCTTCAGGTCTTCCCAAACCTACAGACTCCCTAGGATGACCGTAAGGGAATATGGACTTTAGTATACGGTATTAAGACTGCATTTAGAAAGTTTATTGGGAAAGTTTGTGTGCAACGGCCGTTTGTTACACAGTAGCTTTGGTTTTAGCAAGTTTTTTTATTTTATTAATACTTAGTGATAATATTTTTTATGTTAGTAATGCTGATGATACTAGATGCAATAACAGTAACTGTTGACTTATCAATTACGTAAATTAAAATAAATAAATACTTAATTTATATCTAAAGATCAATACAACTTGAATTCATTAATTTTGTAATTCAAGCAATGTGTCATTCCAAGTTGCCATTCTATTTTCGTCAATGAAATAATAATAATAGTTTATTTGCTAATAAGAAATTTATTCCACAATATCTATTAGTAATTCTTATCTACATTAGTTCGTCATCAAAAAATAATACTAAACGAAAACATTTAAGTATATAAAATAAACTAAAATGATCAATAAATTAAAATGTTATTTTTAAAATATCAGTTAAATATTTAAAAAATTAAAACAATAAAAATAGAAAAACCCTCCAAATAATTTTCTTACCTACATTTTCACACGAACATTCGCATCGGTGTAACTGGCGGCCGTTATCGCGATATCGCCGCGCGGGGTGGCCGCGCGTCGCGCGATCCTCCGGCTCGATTACACGCGGGACGCGCGCGATATTTAGCAAAATGACACGACAATGTCGCGTCGTGGGTAGCTGTTTATTGTGTCGTGAATGGCCGGCCTTATATCGTATGCTTGTGTTGAATATATCATAAATTAAATTATGTAGCTAGGTTTTTATGTTAGGGCTATATATTTTTTTATTGAATACTGATTTGTAAGTTTGTAAGTAACACTCGTTTTCGAAAAAAAATATATCTTGAGGTACAAATAAATTGAGAGAGCAATGGTGGCCCAGTGGTCACGGCCCCGACTCACAAGTTATAGATCACGGGTTCAAACAATGCCAGGCACATTACTTTATATAATTTACTAGCTTTTGCACGCAGCTTCGCCCGCGTACATAAAATATTGCCTATGTCACTCTGGAATAAAGCAGCTTTCTATCAGTGAAAGAACTTTAGCAATCGGACCAGTACTTCGAGAGATTACCTCTTACAAACAAACTTTACCTCTTTATTATATTAGTGTGATTTCATCACCACTGCTCTCAAAATTGTGAAGGAAAACATTGTGAGAAAACCGGTAGGTATGTCCTAGAACCAAAAATTCGAAGACATGTGACATGGGGATGCCTGCCTACTGGGGTCAGGGTTATCCGAAAGGAAACTCGAGCCCCGGTATGAAGAGGCTAGAAGGAACGGGGTGGGTTTTTAGTCAGTAAGAGTCTGACACTACCTCCCGCTCCCCCAAGAGCGGGGGTTGTCATAAGATGATTTTTGCCCACCGTAAAAAAAAACATGAGGATGCCTGAGTCCCAGCACTGGGGACATTATAAGGGTGAATATGCTTATGACATGCTTTACAAATACATCAAAAGTTAAATGTTCAACAGCCAATTAATGTCTGTTCAAAATATGCGGTAATTTTCGGTCCAGAAACTGAGCTTCACGATAATGATCGGAAATGTGTAAAAAACGGCCATAGTAAAACCGTAAATTACCTTACAGTTATATTAACTGCGTAAAAAAAAAAACAAGTTAAAATCCGTGATTCGAATCACCAAAGATCAAAAATAAAGATATCCATCTCACAAAAAAAAAACAAGAAACTCCACCGCTGCGAAATTAATTCATTTTAAAAATTAAAAGGTGTTACTTATCTTCAAAAAATATTGTCTACCAACGCAGGTGGCAATATAAATACCGATATTTACCATAACTATCACATTATGACCATCAAAATATAACGATAATATCATATTTCAAAAGCATTTTATTTTTCCGTCTTCAACACATATTACCCATTCTTAATTTATGAAATTAGAACGTAATCCTATATTTTATTAAGCAAAATTCAATGCGATAGTAATCGGAGCCGTAATCTTTGTGGCAATCGTAACAGATACTCAGGGTTTATTTACATAATATATATATTTATATGCTTATGTTTTTAGGCGTGTGAATGGGCGGGCCCTAGCAACCAAGTCCATCCGGTAAGGTAGAAGATTTGGTAGGCGTATGTGAGAAAGACAGGTTTAAATTTACTCTTAACTAAATGACACTGTTTCGGCAATTTTGATCCGCTAAAATGGTTTAAATTAATAAGCGAGACTCCAGCGGAAGTTAATATCTTAATTAGAATATTTGTAGTGCGTTTTTTTCGAATAAAATTCAGTCTCTCAGCTGTTGCTTAGATTAATTTAGAGAGCATTTAAATAAAAATTTAAAATTCTCGCAGATTTAAGCTTGCCAATTAACTCGACACATTTAGATACTATCACATTAGAATATGTTACCTGCATCCTCATTTTAATGGAAAACATAATAACTTCATTCTTTATTAGAAAACTAAATGCACAACTGCCTCTCAATCTATACTTACTTATTAATCCCTACTATCCCTACTTCCCTTCCCTACTAATATTATAAATGCGAAAGTAACTCTGTCTGTCTGTCTGTCTGTCTGTCTGTTACGCTTTCACGCAAAAACTACTGAACGGATTTAGATCAAATTTGGTAGGTAGCTAGAAGAGACACTAAAATAACACATAGGCTGAGCACGGGTCTCTGCCCGCGCGATATAAACTGTAGTCCACGCGGGTGAAGCCGCGGGCGGAAAGCTAGTTAATATTATAAAGAGGTAAAGTTTGTCCTTTTGTTTGTAGGAGGTAATCTCTGGAAGTACTGGTCCGATTGGTAATTTTTTTTTACCGATAGAAAGCTGCTATTCCTGAGTGACATAAGCTATATTTTACGTACGCGGGCGACGCCGCGAGCAAAAGCTTATTAGAGTATAAGAGTGTACGTTATTCAAGTTACACGTTTTATGGACTACTTGACTTCCCTCTTTCTCCCCCTTTTATCACTTAAAAAAAAAATATTTGCCTATGTCCGTCTTCAGGGTCTAGCTATCTCTGTACCAAAATTCATCAAAATCGGTTTTGCCATTTAGGCGTGAAGACGTAAGAAAAAAACAAACTCACTTTCGCTTTTATAAGTAAGGCTAATATTAGTAAGTGAGTAAGGATGTGTAATCAAGTACCTCACAAATATATATAGGCCACCTAATGTAATCAAGTTCCTCACAATTCTATCATCCTTACACCAAACATCCCATTTCAGGCATTGTCACCTCTGTGTTCAAATCGGAAGCCGGATCACAGGGCCGGTTAACCCTACAAAGCTCTAGTTAGCGGACAATTTAGCGATAGTCAACCCAGCCAAGCGATGGTTAGATACTACGTCTCATTAGCCCGGGCTTAGCACGCGTTCGACGGGTTAAATTAGGAAGTGCATCATAATAGATGGGGTGCGCGTGATCGGTTTGCAATGGAGATGGTTGTTAGGAGTATTGTGGAGGAGGAGTGTGATGGGTGGGTTCTTGGTTGCACATTAAACGCCAAATATAAAACAACGGTGTTTTATTTAAATAATAAAGCCTTTTTATTTCCTACAAGCTTTTGCCCGCGGCTTCGCCCGTAGATAAAGTATACCCAGTTTATGTCACTCAGGAATAAATCAGCTTTCTATCGTTGAATAAATTTCAGCAATCGGACCAGTACTTTCAGAGATTACCTTCTACAAACATAGAAATAAACTTTACCTCTTTATAATACTAGTGTATACTGTATATAAATATATATTAATCTAGTTTTTAATGAAATTATTATACGATTTGCGTCATTCATAAAAACAAACCTTGAATTAGCTTCAATACTCGTTAGAAAGTAGGTACCGTAGCTACTAGAAGTGGAAAACTTCCTATCTGTTCATCGTATTTCGCTTTTTTTATTCGAAAAATCATTAAATAACTTATCTACCGCTCTCGGTGGAGCAAGAGGGCATGTCGTCATGGGTCATAGCGGGCATTAGGAGCCAGCAAACAAATGGGCGCAAGAGCAAAAAAGATTGTTTTACTCTTGCGTTCAGTCGCCTGGATGGACCGGTGACTATGTATTTTTACTGACATAATAAGCTTGAAATTTTATACATAGATTCTCTACATAGAAATACTAGACACGTGTTTCAGGTTTCGCATATACTAAGACAAATATTGTTTATATGTATGTATATACCTACATACGAGTATTATATACCTTGCCAGTTTGCACGTTAGCATAGTAAGTAAAATAAAATCTTCCGCCATCTTACAAAGCAGAATTTGCTCCAATATACGTTAGCAATTTGTAGTCTCGCTACCAGGGCCCCAGTAAGCAGGAGTAGTAAGTAATGCACGGCCACATGCATCACGCACATAGATCGAGCAGTTATCGGCACAGCGGCGATAGCGCGGCGTGCACTCGAACGATAAGGCGCGCTCGACTCGCCTATATTTCACACCACACTGGTTGCCTGGTCCAAGTGGGATAGAATATGATGGAGAAAGTTTGAAATCAGCTAGAATGGGGACTGTTTATTAAAACCTTATACACTGGTAATAAACACTGTACAAAGGTATCTACCATTCGATCGGTGCAGAAACATAACCTGGTAGGTGCAGCTGATAAATGATATTAGTTACACTATTATTATAAAGACGTAAGGTTTCGGTCCGATTGTTTAAATTCTTTCACCGCTAGAAACCTGCTTTATTCCTGAATGACAAATGCTATATTTAACGTACGCAACCGAAGCTGCAGGCAAAAACTAGTAATAAATAAATTTATATAATTAGATACATACAAATTAACAATGTTATTATGAGAAGAAATCCAACGAATCAGCTCTGTGATGATTACACAAACCTCCTGCGAATGTGTTCACATTCAACAGATTCTTAATTTCGCTGGTATCTTCACTTGTTCAACATCCAAACGGAGCTAACTTCAATATATTTGCTACTCATTTGCTACTCTTACTGAGTAGCTAATCCAATACTAATTTCCTGACTTTAAAATACTGCAAAGTATGCTTAGGTCATCTTACTTTATAATCAAATTGCTGTCCTGCAACATGGTAAAGCTTGAATCTAACCCATTTACGGCCGCTTAGTAATAGAATCTTCAAATACAACGCCCTTTTCCCCATGGCAACGCAAATTTCGCCGTTTTTTCCCAAGGCAAAAGTCCCCCAGCATCTCTATAAGCCCGTCGCCACAACCTCGCAACTTGCGCCGCACCACGCGACGGCGACGACTAATAAAACGATTTAATATCCACTTCCGAACGCTCTGTGCACCCTGGCTCGTAAACCTAACGGTCCACTACTTAGGTTATAAAATTAATAACCGCATTTAAATAACTGCTCTTGATCGGTGTTTGTGATGTGTATGTGGGTTTGAAGAAGGATTTTTAGTGTGACAATGTTTTTGGGAGTAACTTTGTAAAGCGGAAAAAAGCTCTAGATATTTTTAACAGAGTTGTAGGGGTAAATTAAAATTGACAGACAATAAAGATCATAGAAAGGTTTTTAATTAGATTTTCTAGGAAGACCCCCCTACATTTCCCCCCATCCTATATTTAATTTGAAATATCTATTATTTACTTATTATGCACATTTACCACAGTGTTGTCTTACCAGAATGTCTGTTGTACTTCTACTCTACATGAAGTTTAAATAAATATATGATATGTATGCAATCTCACCAAAGTACTTAACCCATTTTTTTGTCTGCAGTGGAGAGATGAAATTGTTCACTTTTTTTTTATTCTTGATAGCCTCGCGTTTGACCACGTTCTCACCTGATGGAAAGCCATGATATGGTCTACGATAAAGCACACTTGCTTAAAGTATCATCGTCTTTTCAGCCGAAAGAAATGTACTGTTGGATGTAAGCCTCCCTCAAATGTGGCCACAAGGACCCATATATACAATTATAAATGTGACCCAAATATCCTGTGCGTCTCGCATCCGTCGGACTCCCCCGACCCTCACCAACCCCTAATATCTAAGTGAAACTCTTAATCACTTTCAAATCAAGCTTTTATGTCTTATCAATCGCTTCAAATTCTTCGGGCATATCACCCGTAACGAGGACTCGACGGAACGTTTGGTAGTGCAAGGGAAAGTCGAGGGCAAAAGATCTCGTGGACGCTCTCCAACACGGTGGACGGACCTCATCAAAACCGTGACACACTGAAGCGTAAATGAAGGCTCCCAAGTTGCCAAACGCGAAGGCAAGGCATCGTATCGCGAGAGAGGCGGTGGTGCGGGACTCGACCGAGACATGACCACGACCACTCTGTCAAGAGTGCATGATTTAGAAGAAGATCAATCGCTTGAAACATATAATAGAAACCTATCGAGCCGATATAAAACTGCACAGCAACTTTGTATTAAACCTCGGATCGTTTCTGAAAATCATAGGGGCATTAACTGCAACATTGTCGTCTTAAGAAACGTCATAACTTCAATATCAATTTCCATCACAAATCAGAATACATTTGGAGGTATGCGGAAAATCCCTGCTCTGGGTGAAGCAGAAGGGTGTCGGATTTTTACTCGCTAAAACGTATGGCCATGATTAAAGTAGTCTTGTAATCTATTTTATTTAGATTTCGAAGATAAGATTTTTTTTTATTTATTCCGTTCTACTACCAAAAACTAATACCACTTGTATTTTTGTGCAATCATATTTATTTTCCACTCCGAACGAATACCAATAATTTGGTACAGACAGCTCAGTCAAACCTAATCAAAATTAATTTTAAACATGAGTCCAAACAAATACCAGTGGTATTAGTTGAGTATTAAAATGGAATAAATCGAATTTAATAGTTCAATAAGAGGCTTTGCTGGGGGACCCTCAGAGCTTGGAGGCCCCAGGATACTGCCCTGCCTACCCCTTTAGTATCCACGCCAGTGCTCATAACAAAGATAATAATGTTCGTCTCACAATACTGCTCATCCAATATCGATAAAACATGAAACCAGCAATCAGCTATAAACTCTTTGAGACTTTAAAGCCTGCACTTCATATCAATTTCTTTCAAACGCTCCGATCCGTTTACGGCCCGTACATTATCTGCGTGAATCGGACCGGCGCGGCGCGACATATAGCGCGCGGTGTCGCGCCTTATCGTGCGGTTGCACTCCCGATATCGCGCGAATAGGGTTGCCGCTGCGAAAATAAACTAAATAAATGTTCTTGATTCCTGTGTGGCTTTATGCGGTTTTTGGGTTAGCTGTACTCTGAATGAATTTGTTTTTTTGTGGCGTTAGGTTAACAGAGATCTATCTGTGTTCAATGTTTAAAATGGCAACTGTAATATTTCATTTCATTCATTCATTAACCTAGTTCGGGTGGTCCACTAACAAACATTGCATATCCGAACCAACATTATTTGCACATTTAATATTATTTTAGTTTTAGTATATTTTTAGGCACTGAACTGTATGAAAACCCTTATTACTGTTGGCTTTACATTCATTTTTTGTAAACGTTATTTGAATAAATTATTATTTTCATGTTTAATGTTACGAAAGTGAGTGCTGAAACCAGCTGAAACGTGTTATTCTTCATCTTAATCACAAAATTGTAGGTAACTGTCGGATTCTTATAAATTGATTTATTATAATACCACTGTCAGTTTTTTGTATTCCACTGCTGAGAGTGAGAGAGAGTGGGTCATGTGGGTTCATTGCAGTTTTGTCAAAATATATTAAAAACTTGAACCTCTTTTTTAAATTCCTTTGCCATGTCCTACAGGTATCGAGCAATTTTTCGAGATAAAGAATGTATCCTTAATTACTCAGCGATGGAGCATTTTTACAAAGATTTTATTGTAAACTTCGCAAAAATGTGATTTAAAGTTAGGTAATAACTTTGAATCACTGAGTTTGTTTTCGGTGTTTTTTCTCAGGGTAGTCAGCTAGGTAACACCGGCCTCGTGTAGTTTAAATTGACGAAAAAATTGAAATGTGTAAATGTTTATATAAAACCTATTAGCAAAATAAAGATCATTTATCAATCTTTGCACAGTCTACTCAATGTCGCTTAGTAATTATTGCCTTTCAGGCGTCGATATCTATCTATAAAATTAATTTGCCTCTGTATATTAAAGAACAAGTTTCGATAACACTCTTGCATTATAAATAACTGCATTCTGCCAACACAAAACAAACACAATCTTAGGTAGCCACGCAGCCACAAATCTTTATCAAAATTCATAGAGTAGTGGTGAGATTCACAAAACCCGGGAGATACAGTGTTCGTGGCGATACGGCGGGTGTTTGACGGCGATAACGGGTCGCCTGCCCCGCTCGGACGCCTCACCCCCGCGTAGGACCACCACGCTCACGGGGAAACTGGGACAGATGCAGCGGTATGTCAGATTTGTTTTCTTTTTTTTTAGAAAGAAAGAAATAATTAAATCTGGCTTGACTTTGACTGATCTATTAGTCTATTGGTTATCCTTAAGATCCCGCTAGTGGAGCCTTCTTCTAGGACAAGCCTGAATAAGTATGTACCCTTACAGATTACTTAACAATATTTTTGTTTGACTGGCCTGCTGGTTTAGTGGTCAGTGGCACTGACTGCAATGTTGGAGGCTGTGGGTTTCCACCCAAGACAAATATTTGTGTGATGATCATTTATTCGGAATTTGAGCTTAATTTATCTATATATGTATGTGTTTATAAATATATGTGTTTATCAGTTGTCGAGTACTCATAGCACAAACTCTGATTAGTTTGAGGTTAGATGGGGTTATGTGATAGTTGTGAAATATTATTATCAAAAACGGATTTATTTCTTAAAACACATGATATATAAACACTAGTTAAGTATAATGGAAGCAAAATCAAATAGTGTGCCTCAGAAACAAATAGCAGATGTTTCTTATCATAAAAATAAAACTTAATGATACACAAATCTAAGCCCTTAGAATAACTTTCTTGTTAAAAAAAATACTTACGTCTTGCACCAAAAATGTCCTCAAATATTATAATTTCTGGTCACTATACAACAGACGGCTGCGTCTAACAGATGCAGTGTCTTGCGTCGCAGGGCGGGCGGGAGTTATCGCGACCTATCAGCCCGCCCAACTTGTTACAAATATGCACTAGTTTTGAAAGGTTTTTATTATAATTAATCTTATCGGAAAATCTCGTAGTATGTTCTGCCTAATTCTGAATCTTTCACAGCTTAAAATATTAAATAAATTGACAGCAAAAATAATCGGTAATATCGGTATAGCATCTAAAGCTATGCTCATATCAACTGTCAAATGTGCTAATTATAAACACACACACACATACATGCTATATCTTGAAATATCACAAACCATAATATACATATAAGTCCACTAAATATCTCAAATCATAGTCACTCTCGCGGACGACTACATCAGACAGATGCAGTGTCTTGTGTCTTCGTCGCTATTCGCTGGGCGATCTATTAGTCCGCCCCAGAATACACAACATGTCCATAATTTAACGTCATATTAAATCACTTCGGTAAATCTCATTGCCTAAGTCCTTCACTTGCTTTTTTTATATTCTTAATAAACTAGTGCGCCTCACCATTGACGATTGCATCGCTGCTTACCATCAGGTGGGATCGCAGTCAAACACTACTTTATATCAGATAAAAAAAAATTACGTGTGAAAGAATATCATCTTTGTAAGCAAAATTGTTTATCATCGCTTAACATCAGTTGAGATCGTGGTCAAACGCAAGCCTAACAATAATAAAAAAAAAAATTGAATATAATACTTTTACTCTACAGCCGTAACTGATACACAGAGTAATTCAAATAGATATTTTTTTTTTGGATATTAAATTAATACTTGCGATGCCAAGAACTTTTTTTTGTTTTCGTGTTTACCTATTTTATGAGTGCTTTGTGTTATGCTTAATAAATTTATTTTCTTTCTATTTTTCTTGTTCTTGCCCAGCATCCAAATACTAAAGAATCCAAGTTTTAGTTTAATGTATATTTTAGATATTTAAATTTTTATACGCACCATATCCTGTGTCCTTGTCATCAAGATGTATTTAGGATATTGTCCCGTTTACCGCACTAAATGATAGTCCCAGTAAGGCGGGCGACTGCGTCTCCCAGCTGCAGTGTCTTGCGCCGCGGCGCCGCTCGCTGGGCGGCCCGGGCGGAGTTATCGCGCGCGCCCAGCCGGTATCGCTATCAGCCCGCCCCAGCCGCTTTAACTTTCTAACACGATGTGTGAATGTTTTCATGTTTATTTTGTTCGAAATTTGCCTTTTAATCTTTGGAGGTGAATGATGAGTGGCTTTGAAATTGTTTTTTTTTTTTGTAAATAATTTTGGAAGTTATTTTGATTAGGTTTACGTTTAGCCTTTTTCCTAGCAGTTGATACTAATCGGGCTAACAGAAAAAGGTTAGTGTAAGTAAATTCAACACTTTCCCAAAAAAAAAACATATCTGTGTCTAAAAGGGATCTTAGAATAGAATAAAGTTGTTTATTTCTGAGTACATGGTACACGAAGATCTTAATATTAGACGGAATCACTTTGACTTTGACCTTTGCTGGTGTAGAAATATTAAATGAGTATTTAATATTATGATTATCTTATAATTTTGTATTTACGTTTTTATAATTAACGAAACTCTTGCACTGTTTCATGATTGTAATATAAAACATTACTTGATAAAGTACTTAACTAGTCCATACAACAGAGAATAAGTAATATAAAATTTAAAAAATCGAATTAAATACATATATATATTTTTTTTTTATTTTACATAGCCATACATGGGCACTTATAAACCGTCAAAAGCTAGTCCACGGTTCCAATCGGTAATTTTCTATGAAGATGAACCGGTAAGAAACTCCATGGTTACTCTACATAAAATAATAAGTTATAAACAGAAACATAACAATTGATCAACAATAACAATCAAACGAAACGAGAATAGTTTCTTTTAGCAAAACCTCTTTGACTCACATCTCAATTGTGAAACAAAGATATCAATTGAACAACTAAAATCCAACTCAAAATCAAAACACACAAAATACAAAATCCACTGCAATTGTTTTAAAATATCAATTCATAACACCAATACAGCAAAACAACCTAAGAACCATTCACTGACAATCGAAATTGAATTAAAACTACTTTTAAATAAGGTTTGAATTGGTTTGAGTAATGTAAGGAAGATATTTACTAGACAAAGAGTGGAAGTACGCCCTCGCAATGCTTGAGAGCTTGCATGCAAGACAATTATCTTTATTAAGCTAAATACGTGTAAAATTTGCCCTCAGGCGTGGGCTAGAAGTGCTTCGATAATATCTTCAGAATTGATATTGCTAGATACAATTTTTAAGATATTTTATAGGATATTTGACATTATGTGTGGAAAACAGTAGCGGGTTAAACCAGCACGAAGCATAAACTTGCTTTAATTTTTTTTTTATATGCAACCTAGTACCCCTATGTAATCTTTGTTTTATATACATATTTAGTACCATTATTCTCATCCTTATTCTCAATAGGGTATTTTGCAGTACTAATCGAACTGGATAGTCTGTGTGTTGATTAAATTACAATGAAAAACAATAACTTCGTGCATTTTAAGATTGGGTTACTCTAAAACAGTTAAAACACCCTCTCCCCTACTCATACAAGTTAGGAGAAACGATACAATTTGATAGCACAAACTACATCGCTTCTTCTGCTTATCTTTATGTTAATTGTAATTAAGTTTCTCGGCAATGCACCCGCGGGCATACGATATGACGATATTGTGTTCTGCATTCTTTGCTAAGATAACAGTTGGAAGGGTATCACAAGAAATGTGCTATACAGCAGCTATGCTACGAGAATGTGAAAGCTAAGCTATAAAACTATGTGGCTGTTTACACTGATGTAAAGCTACATACTTTGCTTTTTTTTACATACAAATATATTTTACTAGCTTTAGCTTTTGTCTTCGCCCGCGTACATAAAATATAACCTATGTCACTCAGGAATAAAGCAGCTATCCATCGGTGAAAAAATTATCGCTATCGGACCAGTACTTTCAGAGATTACCTCCTAGAAACAAAAAAAAACAAACTTTACCTCTTTATTATATTAGTATAGATATACACACATATGTATAATTGTAGCGACATCTATGACGCCACATAAGAACTACGAAGAAAATACGAAATCCTGCATCGCGCAATCAAAGTTCTCCGCGCGATTTAAACATATACGACAGCCCGACAACAACTATCGGGCAGTCGCCCACCAGATCATAACACCCGGTCTGGTCGGAGGATCCTCCCTTGTCAAAGGAGGTATGTGGGACTTTACTCTCTGTTCCGCATACCCTCCAAATAATGAATTGTATAAATGTGTTTTGAGCTCTAATTCCGAGACGCAGGTTTTTTAATTTTAGTTCTTTTGTGGCATCATAGATGTCGTTACAAAACAAAGCTATAAGCTTATAAGCATACCCATAATCAGCCTTGTAATGTTCCCACTGCTGGGACTCAGGTCTCTTCTCTAGGAGAGAGAATGGGCCGTAATCCACCACCCGGGCCCAATGCGGATTGTTGGATGTTACATGTCCTCAAATATGTTAGGACATACCGTTTTCTCCGCGATGTTTTCCTTCACCGTTTTGAGAGCAGTGGTGATGAAATAAATGACATAAAGTAATGCGTCTGGCTGTGTTTGAATTCGCGACCTACAACTTGAGTCGGGGCCGTTACCACTAGGCCACCAGAACCCCAAGCCAAGTTGCTAATCTGCAATAGTTAACGCTAGTAGAAATCTTCAAATGTACGGGAACGACGTCGTCTCAATGCTCAGGCACGTGGTCAGAACAAAAAAATTGGAGGCAAGGTCAACTCGAAGCGTTCAACGCAAACGAAACGGTTGTAACTTAGCTAGGGGGGTTGATCTACAAAGTTCCATTGACCAATGGAGTTGATTGGTGGATATCAAACGCATCCACAGCAACGTGTCATGGCATAAATCTGGTTGAAAAGCAACCTTATTCGTGTATGGGATAAGCAAAGATAGCAGTTATCATTACGTGATTACAAGCAGACTAAAAAGGCTGTCTAATTATCGATTTTAGTAGATAATCTTGTACTTAATCATATCAATAATATATTTTTATCGATGGATTAGTACGTAGGTATGTTGCTAGGTATAGAGCTGTAGGATTATTCGAATGATTTCCTTGACCCTGGAACGTAAAGGGTAACCGAAGGAATACAGGTGGGTTCTAGTCAGTGAAAGTCTGAAGGATCACCCAGAGCGGAAGAATTGTTTGGTTTTTCGCTTTCGATCAACAAGTTTTTCACTTTCAAAAAAGGTAAATAATTCCAGCAACTTGAATGTGCATCTACATAATTTCTAAAACTATTCTGTTGTAACTTTTACATTGATGACGTTCTATAGCTTCTGACTATCAAATCAATCCGCATTTTGCCAACTATTATAAATTGTCGGCTGCCAGCCTTCTTAGATTCTGCTGGCTTTCCAGTTCTTACCCCCTTTTTTTACGGTGGGCAAAAATCATCTAATGACAAACCTCGCTCTTGGGTGGAGCGGGAGATAGTGTCAGACTCTTACTGACTAAAAACCCACCCCGCTCCTTCTAGCGTCTTCATACCGGGGCTCGAGCTTCCTTTCGGATTACCCTGGCCCCAGTAGGCTTCGACCCAGCTGGGCCCCTCTTGCTGCTGACAACACCTTGAGGCGCGCGGGAACAGTGCGCGCCGTAGTTCCTACCCCCTGAAAAAACGCGCAATTTTATGCACATACATGTATGTTATTTCTCAAACTGCCATTTACTCCTTTACCAAAATTAACAGGATTTCTAAACACTAGGCACAACACTCCCGTATCTTTCCGCCTCCATTACAAATGGCAGCGATACATTAAACGCCAGTAACTCAACAAGTGTACACAGTAACACAGTACACAGTAGAACCACGTTAGACAATCTACAATACGAAAAACACTAATAATTCCGAGTTTTAGTTTGTTTGGTAACCGACACGGTTTTAGGTTTGACACAGATTTAGAGAGGGACTGAATGAGACAGTGTGCGTAGGTGCGCTCAAATCTTTGTGATTTGAGCGTAGTATTCTATCTTAAATTCCAAAGTCACTTGCCGTTGTTAGACAAAGGACACTTTGGTATGGTAACTTACAATACGCAACTGCCTGTATTCCAGTATTTTACCATCAGTTTTCTGTAATTATGAACTTAATGAGATCCTCGAGCTGGCTTTCTTTTAACTGGCTGAAAGTTATACCGATGCTAATCAAATATCTTTACTAATATTATAAAAGCGAAAGTGAGTTTGTTTGTTTGTTTGTTACGTCTTCACGCCTAAATGGCAAAACCAATTTTGATTAAACTTGGTACACGGATAGACCATGTCTTGGAATAGGATATAGAATACTTTTTATTCCGGAAGTATGTTCCTTTGAGATAATTTTCTGCTATCACGCGGGCGACGCCGTTGGGAGCAGCTAGTTAAAACCAAATGACTATTTCTTATGGAAGTAAGCTACAAAGCATCACGCACGTGCTAGATCCTTGCATACTCCTCTTGTTTTGTTTGACTTGTACACGCATACACATGCACAAAAGAGGATTTGTAAGAGATAAGCCCACCTTCTACTTCAAACAAACTGTTTTCTTTTTTAAACACCAATGACGTTAAAACTCCGATGTTTTAATGCATTTGCCTTAGTTATTTTTTAGAGAGCCCTGACACCCATAACAAATTCAATCTTAGCTTGGATGCCAGAGGTGCAAATCTGTGTTAACATACAATTTACAATATTTATGTTTTAATGAAACCACGGTGTGACTTTACTAATTGAAAAACTAAGGGAGAAAAGATAGTAGAAAATTATCCTAAGGGGAAATACTCCCGGGATAAAAAGTATCCTCTAAGCTATTCCAGAGCATGGTTTACTTGTGAACCAAGTTTAACCGTTCGAGCATGAAGAAGTAACAAACGAATGTTTGTAACGCTCACGGACTTTCGTATTTTAAGAGTGACTATTAAGTAATGGCCTAACATAAACACTTCATCCTAAATGCCTTTGCCAATCACCAAAAGCACAATTCCATCCCAAGTTGCCGTGCCACATCCAGCACTCTAAGTCGTCGTCCTACGTGCCGTATCTCGAGGCAGGCTCACGCGGCGCTAACGATTTATTTAGTGACGCTGTAACGACGTTTGTTCTGCCGCGCCACACGTCACGGGGTAGTTGCGTTTTTATCACGAGATAACGGGACTAGGACAGGTTTTTTGAAGGTTTTTGAAGGTCTGGGAGGTGCCTTTGTAGAAGGAGAGCCTTGGTTCTAATGAGCGAGAATCATCATCACCTTCCTACTCTCATACGTAAAGCGTTTACACCTTTTATTCTTCCTTGATTAACTATCTTAGATATACTTTTTAGAGAATTGAATTAGCATAACTATTTGAGCCGTACAAGAGCTTTTTAAATGGTCTCATATCAGTCAGCAAGACTCCATAAACATACTCATATTTTGTAACCAAAGAATTGTTCTTTCGCCAATTTTTTTTTCCATGGGTAGATCATGTCCTGAAAAATTACATTTAGTACTTTCTATCCCGGGAATATGTTCCCTTGGGATATTTTTCTACTATAACTGGGGTCAAGCCACATATTAATAATGTTTTAACCCTATTCTAACTAATTTTTCAGTACCTAGCCATTCAAATTTAATTCAATTGTGTTATTGACTATTCACCTAAAAACAAGTAATGATTATACATTATAAAACAGTCAATCAATATTAACTTTTTAAGAGAACTTCTGGGGCCAGGGTTAATTCGCAAGATAGCTCAAGCCCCGATACGAAA
The DNA here is from genome assembly GCA_949319445.1 of Mythimna lalbum. Lineage (NCBI taxonomy): Eukaryota > Metazoa > Arthropoda > Insecta > Lepidoptera > Noctuidae > Mythimna > Mythimna lalbum. Next base: position 3,207,249 of record OX439349.1, on the reverse strand, counting down.
GGCAACGAAGGAACAGGAGTGGGTTTTTAGTCAGTAAAAGTCTGATACTATCTCCCGATCAGCCCAAAAGGGGGCGTCATTAGATGATTTTTCCACCGCTAAAAAAAACCTTTTAAGAAAACTTTTATAGGTATATCTAATCATTAACGTATGATCTATTTCCAGAAATAAATCATATTTAATATTAAAATGTAAAAAAGAAGACTAAAATAAAACTATTAATAGAAATTAATAGTTTAATTTTCGTCACAAAATAACTATAACAAAATCGAACCAACCAGTATATATTTAGCATATTTATTAGTAGCATATTTAAAATGAAGCCATAATGTATTCATTTACAAAATCCGATCCACTTTGCTCTATAAAATTACTAAGTAATATCTTTTTAAGGCGTATTAAAAAATAAATGTAATCTTCGAGTCTGGCTTGAAGTCACGGCTTCCAAGACGACTTCTGAAGGCTTTGCAAGACAAACTTTACGCTAAGACACGCGGCTTTTATTTAAAATCCTTTTTGCGAAATAAATTAAATAATTTTGCGGAGATTCTGATAGAGTGTTTTACAGCAGGAGAAAGGAATTTTCTTACAGGAAGAAGGGACAGACATTGATCACCCACACTGAAAATGCTTTATTTATTAGGATCTTCGCAAAAATATTCAATTTAGTCAGTGCGTGTTCGTCATTGAAAGAAAAATAAAAGAAAGAAAACTGGCCTGACTGGCCTGATGGTCTAGTGGTTAGTGACCCTGACTGCTATGCCGGAGGTCGTGGGTTCAAGTCCCACCCAGGACAAATGTTTGTGTGAGGAGCATGATCATTTGATGTGTGTCTGGGTGTAATTTATCTATAATATGTATGTATTTAGAAATATATAAGTATGTTTATCAGTTGACTAGTACCCATAACACAAGCTCTGCTTAGCTTGGGACTAGACGGCGTTGTGTGATAGTTGTGGAATATTAAAACCATTTTTAACGGGTAAACGTTTTAGTTTTTCGAATGTAGGTATGTTTATTTCTGTAACATGCTCTAGAGTCTAGACGGCTTGTTGCATTTAAGGTTGAGAGGTGTCGTTAAAGAGACTGATACTGGCTAAATTAAAATTATAAAATGGCAGATTTTTGGCACCAAATTATGTAACCAAATTTATTTTTTTGATGTCACAAATAACTTTCCCGCCTTGGTTAGAGCAAGAAGGAGTGTCAGACCTAAAAAACCACCCACGTCAGTTGTCCTTTGCGATCCTAGGCCGCGGTAACTCTTACAAACACTGGCATGAAACAATTGTTTCGAGATGAAGTAACATCAAAAAAAGCAAGTTATATTAAAATAACACATTCCTCTCCTATCAAAACCCTCGTAACTCCCACCACATATCAATAATAAACAATATGGCCGCTCAGTTTGACAGAGCGCATGTCCACCAGTTGCCACGTTATCGGAATTAACATAAGAATCCAGTGTAATCAGCGCTTAATGTTAATTGGAGCAGCATCGTGTCGGCCGCATCGCAATTTGTTGAGTCGCACTTTCTTTTCTCTTTTTTCTTTCTTTTTGAAGTGGCAGCTGTTAAGGGGGAGATTGATTTGGTTGTTTAATGATTTTTATTCTTTATTGAACTTACTTTTTTATTAAACAACTAGCTTCTGCCAGCGACTTCGTACGCGGATCCTGTTGCTTATGCCAGCGACATTCAGTGTTATAAACGTAAGAGTAGACAAAAATAAACAGAAAGCTCAGAACTGCTAAGCTATCGGGAGTTACACGTGTTATTGTGAGTCAACCATAAAAGATAGACGTATGCTGTCGTGGGACATTTTTGATATAATTTTGAGGAGAACATTTCCGTAATACATGATTTCTGTGTAGCTTTAACCATTAAGGCTGCAAACGCGACGGAAGCTTAAAAAATGGAGTAATTTCTCCCGTTTCCCCAACATTTCCCTTCACTGCTTTGATCGTAGCGTGATGAAAAGTATATTATAACCTGCCCAGGAGTATGAAGAATGATTGTACCAAATTTCGTTAAAATCCATCGAGTAGTTTTTGTTTCTATAAAGAACATACAGACAGACAGACAGACAAAAATTTTACTGTTTGCATTTTTAGCATCAGTATCGATCACTAATCACCCCCTGATAGTTATTTTGAAAATATATTTCATGTACAGAATTGACCTCTCTACAGATTTATTATAAGTATAGACTACCTTTTGCCTGCTGCTTCACCCGCGTACATAAAATATATATCACTAAGAAATAAAGCAGCTTTCTATCGGTGAAAAAAATTTAGCAATCAGACCAGTATTTTCAGAGACATTCTTCTTCAAAGTTAGGGGATAAAAGTATCCAGTGTACTGTTCCAAGGTGGGGTCTACTCGTGTGCCAAATTTCACGCGAATCCGTCCAGTCGTTCAAGCGTGAAGAGGTAACAAAAATAAAGATTTTTTTTTTGTGCATAATAATGACTGGTCTACACTTTTCTTACATAATATCTATTATTACTGTAATATGGAAATATTGTAACGACAACCACTTTTTAAAAAAGAGTATCCATGAAGTTTTTTGCCGGTTTTTCTCCATAGGAAACGACCAATTTGGAACCGTGCACTAGCTTCTGACGTTTTATAAGTGCCTATGTAGGCCTATGTGAATTAAAAATATTTGAAAAGCTTTATTATATGAGTGTAATAAATTAAACATAATTAATATTAAAATAAATTTAAAAATTAAAAGTGAACATGTAATTAACCCTTTTTTATTTGTTTTCAGGTAAGTTATAGACAAGAGACGAAACAAATCATAGCACCAAAAGTTTTGAAAGGTAAAATGCATGAAATAGTATTCCGACATTTTCATCAAATATTCTTGCATCGATTTATTTTCTGTTAATGACTGTGAGCTATGAAAATATAGTTATTATTTTTCTAGAGGAAATATTTTTTTTATTGTAAATAGGCTCGCGCTTGACCATTACCCCACCTGATGGTAAGCGACGATGTGACTGACGATGGAGCACGCTTGCCTAGAAGTAACCTATTCACCCTTGACTTAATGACCCCTAGATTATAGCTTTTTCATTACTCATACTCTGAAAGTAGGTCTGAACTTGCCTGAGGAGCGGGCTGAAAAGTATCACACTTTTCATCCCTAGGGAGTTTAACTTTCGCACTGTTCCCGCGCGCCTCAAGGAGTTGTCAGCAGCAGGAGGGGCCCAGCTGGGTCGAAGCCTACTGGGGACAGGGTTGTCCGAAAGGGAGCTCGTGCCCCGGTATGAAGGCTAGAAGGAACGGCGCGGGGTTTCTAGTCAGTAAGAGTCTGACACAGTCTCCCGCTCCACCCAAGAGCGGGTTTCGTCAAAGATGATTTTCCCCGTCGACAAAAAAAAAAAAAACTAACAGCTGACAAATTATAAATAAAAAAAACTAGGTCTATCTTCTTGTATTCGTAATGAAAAGCACAATGCTTACCTCGGGGTTAAAGTTACTTATTTAGTTCCTCGAATTAGCGACCTCGCTACGCTCGGCCGCCAACTCCTTCTCGGGACGAAATAAGTATTTTTCACCCCTAGTGTAACAACGTACTATTTATTTATAATGGATAGGCTCGCGTTTGACCACTATCTCACCTGATGGTAAGCGACGATGTGGCCGACGAAGGAACACGAAATCTGGTAGGGAATTCCACTCTATAGTAAACACCCATAAACAACATATTTCCAAAAATAAGAACCTTCTACGCTTAAACTACTTAAAACCATTTTCAAAACGCATAACTCAAACACAAAACAAAGCCTCCAGTAACCAGTTACCACGAAATTAAAAGGTGCTAGTTTCCGCCCGCCCTGATGCTATCGCCGCCCGCCCAACTCTAATTGAATATATATCGACTCAGGTAGGAAGCTAATGGGCTGATAGAGCGGCTCTATCTTGTGGTGTACTTGTAGTTCAATTATCGAGGGTAGTTTTTAAGTTTAACATAAGCTGGTTTCTGAATTGAGAATTTGGAGTTAAATGTGTCAATGGTTCAATACCGGGGACTGGGTGGTCTGGGTGGAGGTGTGCCCTGCTTGGGCGGAGCAATGCCGTGCCCTCGTGGGGGTGATCGACGGCGGAGAGCTCTCGCGCCGGGCCTTGGTTCAGGCCATGGTCCGAAGCGAGGAGGAGTGGTAGGCGGTCGTCTCCTTCTGCAAAGCAGTAATGCTAGCAAAGGAGGAGGCCGACCGCATCAGGCAACGGCGCCCCCGCCGCCCACGCCGGGATTCCGATCCCGATTTCCGGCCACCGTAGACGCGGGCTCGCGGACGGCGAGCCATGGGTAACTGTCCAATCGTCCGGTAACTGTCCGGACCGAGCCCAAGACGTCGACGGCGCGCACTGTTCCCGCGCGCCTCAAGGATTTGTCAGCGACAGGCCCAGCCCAGATGGGTCGAAGCCTACTGGGGCCAGGGTTATCCGAAAGGAACTCGAGCCCTGGTATGAAGGCTAGAAGGAACAGGGTGGGGTTTTTAGTCAGTAAGAGTCTGACACTATCTCCCGCTTCACCCAAGAGCGGGGGTTGTCATAAGATGATTTTTGCCCACCGAAAAAAAAAGGTCTTTAACTCAAGAATGAATAAGTTACTTCTAGGCAAGCGTACTCCATCATCGGCCACATCATCACTTACCATCAGATGAGATAATGGCCAAACGCGAGCCTTACAATATTAAAAAAAAAATGATTTCTTGACTTTGATTTTATGATTAAAGAGAAAAGCAATCATATAAAAGTTGATAGGTCTTCTACAGGACGGACCGATGACCTAGTGAGGGTCATGGGAGACGCACAGACGACTCTTGGGGGAGGATTATGTCCAACAGCGGGCGTTTTTGGGCTGTAATGATGATGAATGATGTAGTTGTAATGATAGAAGCACACTTTTTATAAATTATTTTAATCGCGAAATGCAACAATAGTATATTTTTTTTAAATTTACGGTTTCCATATGTAAATCATTATAATATCTTGGTAAATATATTACAAAAAAATATATAATTATTTTCCATACCGTTTCGGAAAATCAAGCATAGCCCATATTGCCCATTACCTTTTATGAGCATAACACTTTACTTTTTCTCTCATCCTCAAACAAATACGGCTGCCACAGCTAAGTCATCAAATTTAATTGAAGACGCTTAACATGGCGGAAGTCCACAAAATAAACATTTACAACAACATTTAAAATCCAGAAAAACAATATTGCGGAACTCTCACTGACCCTGCCAGGGTGCTGAAGATAAGCATCTCAGGAAACATATCGGGCCTTAACAGGGGAATAAATAAGTACGGATGCATTAGGGCGGGCGGGGCGTTAGCCTCAGGTGATCTTCCGCCCGCCCTGTATCGCTGATAACGTACGTTAACGGCTGTTAACGGGCGTTAGCGGGCGTAACGACGCCGTTAGTAGAGGTTACTTCCTCCGGCATTGTATAGAGTGGTCGAACTTTCTAAAATGGCCGCTTGCTCCTCGTAAATTTGTTCGGCGATCGGCGACTATGTTGAATTTGTTATCTGTGAAGCTGTTGCTCTTTTAAGGAGTCTTTAGTTGCTCTAAGATATTGTTAGTCTATGACATGTAGGTAGTGGTACTAAAAGCAAAATTGATAGCTGTCCCAGTCTTCTTTCAGTCAGTCATTGACTACACGTATAAACAGAGCAACTTTACTTACTACGACCGTTCTGCTGTGGTCCTATAAGGAGTTCCGTTTCATATCTTTGAAGTTCTTCATCAGATCTTAACAATATTTCTTTGGGACCAACTGGAGAGTAGATTTTTTCGATTGGCGACTGTGTTAAATTTGGTATCTGCAATCGGTTAATGTTGGTAATCTATGGCATATAGGCACTTAATAGTGCTACTAACAACAAAACAGATAGCTGGAAACTACTTTTTTACGATTGTAAAAATTTAGACAATGTTTCTTTTTATAACTTAGGTGAGCACTAAGAGAGGATTTTCCAAAATTCCCGCCTATGGAGATTAAAGGGGGTTCAAAGTTTGTACAGAAAAACCTTTCACACGGGCGAAGCCGCTGGCAGAAGATAGTTTAGCATATTTTGGCCTATATATAAACAGAGCTATAAATAAATAATACTAAAATGTCCTTCAATTGGGAATAGTCAATGTCAGACAGAAAATTTAACAGGCGTTCAAAATGGCTAGATATTGTGATTTAGATCGTATCTAGATATTAATATTAGACAATGTCCATTAAAATGATACATTTCAACGATTTGCCCGTATGTTTGTGTATGCTTATTATTTATTGGTGTCTTTATTATTTCGAGACCATAACTTAAATTGTTTTTATGAGCTGGCAATGGAAGGTGGATTTTTGGAAAATTTTATGCCGTTTTGTCTTTATTACTGTTTTTCTGGTAATATCTTTGATTTTAATATATTTTAATGTACTTGATTTACTGTGCCATTATGATATTATGAATCTTAAACAAAATTAACAAACAAAATTTGTGCGTACCAAAATAAAAGGGTTCCAAAAAAAAATTTAATAATTTCTTTATAATTTGTTTCCTTTTGCAAAAACTACACAGTTCTACCAAATTGATGGTTATCTTCACTTAATTTGGTTGTCATCTAAATTAAAGGCTTACAAACTTAAAAGTTAATGTCTATGAACTCAGACTTAAAAGTCAATGTCTATTGTCTATCTAATCTTGAAAAAAATATATTAAAAAATAATAAAATAAAAGCCACTGCGGCCTTCGCGGCAACTAAAGAAACACAACTAGGTCAGTAACAGTCTGACACTCCTCCTCGCTCCCTCCAAATTTTATAATTTCCCACCCAAAACAATAACTGGTACACAAAAACAAGTAAACACGGTATTTTAAAAATATATTTGTACTTACACACATAAAACAGGAACCTAATGACAGTAACACCAAGTTCAACCAAATTAATTTACATTAACAGTAACACTATACTTGTTTAATTTGGTTGATTCACCTAATTGGGAGAGCGGTGGCCGAATGGTAACGGTCCCGATTTACAAGTTGTAGGTCGCGGGTTCAAACCCAGCCAGACGCATTACTTTGTGTAATTTATTTCATCACCACTGCTCTCAAAACGGTGACGAAACCGCCATGTTCTAGAACCAAAAATTCGAAACATTCACCAACCCGCACAGGGCCTGCGTGGTGGAATACGGCCTATACCCTCTCCTACCGACCAGAGTCCCAGCAGTGGGAACATTAAATTGATTATGTTTATGCTTACCTAAATTGAAAGGCCTTTTACTACACCTTTGTAAAGCATATTAAAAGGCATATTAAAGTGAACCATGCATTTTAGAAAAAATAGACGTTTTTCTAAACCATGATCACCTTAATAGAGATGCCCACATATCCCAGTTTTACGACCCGATAAAAGTAAAGTTATTAGCCTTATACTCTATGCCTTTACAAGTATTGTGTGCATTAAAAACTTGTTGGACATAGACAATAAATTGTACTCTGATATATATAGCTTTTACGACTCAATAGTAGATTGTAATGCATAGTTCTTTATTTAGTTGATTAGTTTTAAGTAGTTATTTAAGTTTAAAGTAAAAGAAGTGAGAATAGAGTGAACTTTATTGTATGCCATAATAATATAACTTTTACACTTATTTAAATAAGTATATGGGTACAGTGGCGGTTGTATCTCTAATAGTGACTATCAAAAAACTTTGGATGAACTGAAACAACTTATACCTACATGTAATGGTAGTGTTTATGTGGAAATTGGTACAGCGGACTAAGCCACTGCTCATGCATGATATCTGTTATCTGATTAAATGAATTATATTTCCTTTATTTATCATAGGTACATATCCTTACTAATATTATTAAAGTGAAAGTGTGTTTGTTTGTTTGTTACGTCTTCACGCCTAAATGGCAAAACCGATTTTGATGAAACTTGGTACACGGATAGACCATGTCCTGGAATAGGTCATAGGATACTTTTTATCCCGGAAGTATGTTCCCTTGGGATAATTTTCTGCCATCAAGCGGGCGAAGCCGCTGGGAGCAGCTAGTAATAGATCATCATCATCATCTTCCTGCCCTTGTCCCGTTTTATTTGGGGTCGGCGCAACACGTTTTTTTCTTCCATTCTGTCTTGTCACTCGTCACGCTATCACTAACTCCCTTTTTTTTGTTTTTTTTTGCTTTTGCTTTTTTTTTTTAGCTAGTAATAGATAAAATTACAAAAATGTTGATGCATTTAGATGTTTTTTGCAATAGGGTACGAAATGATTTTACAAATAAAAAACCGCAGCATACACGTGCTATCTAAACTAGAACTAAAAATACTACAACAATTTCAAAACTTTGTAATACTACAGGTAATCTGTACAAACTATCTAGAATCTCGCTGCCTTATCTATCAAACTAGCTTATTTACTTTAAAATTCAGAACAATTCGGCGAAATCTGAAGCATCCGCGTTCTCAAGTTGGTATCGCGCTCGAATATATCAGGGCGCTGTATCTTGGCTAGTGTTGCCAGTTGTTAGGCTATGGTTACCGGGATTGCCATATTAAAATACAGGGAAACCTGTATAATTGTATATTTGAGAGTTCAAGGGACCTAGGACTTGTCATTTATAGAGGCTTTCATTTCCACAGTTTCTCATTTATTCACAGTTTCTCATTTGAGATTGGTTTTGGAGGCTATTTAGCCAGGTTTAAAGTGATATTGTTTTATTTACAGAGGGCCCCGCGACCAAATTCAAATGTCTGCAATCAATTATGTCATAAACTTCCTTGGACAATATTTTAATGCTAAATTATTATTTAATTGTCTTAATCACTGAGGCTATTGAGCAAAAAAAAAACAAATAAAATACTTAGAAAAAATATCATAAATACATATATCTATATTGAGCTTTATTATTCTCATTAATATTCAACTTCATATTATTATTAGTAGAAATTAAATTTAGTAAAAAAATTAAAATAATATTAGTAAAAATAAAATTCGTAAAAAAACTAAATTTTTTGACAAAATACTTCCCAAAAATATCCCTGCATTTTTTCCGGGACATTACCAACTCCTAACACTGGCAACACCGGCGGGCAAAGTAAAAGTTTTGGAGGGAAGTGCAGTGCATCGAGATACAGGCCAGATCTCGGACGTATAAAATTTCAAACTGCTCTCTAAGCTGCTTAACATTTTTCATCCACAATGTACCCGGATAAGCCCTGGAGATAAAACTAGCTATGATACATCGGGCTGTGCGAAGATTCCGATCAGTAATTTTAGCTTTTTGCTCTTTCTGTAACGGGCATGGTGGTTCGAAGTTTTTATTTCTATGATGAACGGTAGCAGGAAATGCTTCTTTTCTTACGGCGGGTTTTAGTTTTTAGTAGAAAATTTTATATTGGTTGTATCACGGTTTTATACTTGCAACATCTTTCCTACGAATCTAACTAACATTACACTAATTTTATAAAGGTAAAAGTTTGTGAACATGTGTGTATATATTTGTTACTTCTTCACACTCAAACGGCTGAACCATTTTCACTGAAACTTGGTACACTGGTAGACCATGTTCTGGAATAGCTCATAAGGTACCTATTACTTATTATTCCCGGGAGTGTGCTCCCTGGGGATCATTATCTTCCATCATCTTTTCTTGACCTCCTTCACTCTCTCTATCCATTCACACCTTTTCTTCCAAGCTACATTTTCAAAAAATTTGTACTTTATTATTTTTCTGGTCTATGTTTTTCAGTTTTCAATCAAGATTTTCTCTCCCAGCAACATCTTGGTGCATGGTAATCTAGTCGCCCACAAAAGCTCCACCAGTTCCTGGTACATTGTATTTGCAACCGTTTACAGTGCTCAAGACATCGACAACGATACGTTTGCCGATACGACTAACTTCGCAAGATCCAATACGAAACACCAAAAGTTGGTCTTACTGGGTTTGGTGCAAGTGAAGAGCGATAGCGGAGAACAAAAAGCGGCAATAATTGGGATGACAAAATTCAAGCGTTAAATAAAACATATATTATAAGATTAATTGATTGACTGGCCTGTTGGTCTAGTGGCCCTGACTGCTATGCCGCAGGTCGTGGGTTCGATTTGGAAATCGCCACCCAGGACAAATGTTTATGTAATGAGCATGATCATTTGTTCTGTGTCTGGGTGTAATTTATCTATACATGTATGTATTTAGAAATAAATAAGTATGTTTATCAGTTGTCTAGTACTCATAACACAAGCTCTGCTTAGCTTGGGACTAGATGGCGTTGTGTTATAGTTGTAGAATATTATATTATAATTGAATTTCATTAACTAACATGTCCAAAAAAAGTATTAAAATTACAAAATTTAATTCTGTAATTCTAATTGCACAAAACACACGGTAGAATGAAATAAAAACAAGATAAATTACATTATAAATATTAATTTATGTCTAATTGAATTAAATTTAAATTAAAATACAATCATCAATATCAACCGTGTTCTGTTAGTAATATTCGACAACATCGTCGCTTTCCATCTGGCGAGATAGTGGTCAAGCGCGAGACTATCGACAGTAATAAAAGAAAAAAATACTAATGCTTCTGTTATGCTCTCTTCTTCAGTCTTACCCCAAAGTATCCGCTCTTGCATTTTTTTTTAATGATATAAACCAGTGCCTGATTGCAATCCCACCTGATGGTAAGCAGTGATGCAATCGAATCTTTGGTCAAATTCTCTAACCGCTGTTTTCTCACCCCTTGGCCCCAACCCCGCCTACATTGCAACTAATACGGTTTAGATGCACTTGTAATTAAACTGTTATGTTAGTTTCTGTCTAATGTGGCGGGACGTCGCGCCAATGTTCCGCTAACGTTGGGAACGTGCGATAACATTGTTTTACGTACGAGGCTGGGCCATTTGCATTCGTGGTGGGGTGTCGATAGTTCGGCCGCGTTATCTCTGAGATGTCCTGGCTTCTTTTGGTTGCTGGAGTTCTAGATTCGTGCTTTCTTGTGTTTTGGAACTGATTAGAGCTTATAGTGTTGAGTTATCTTGGGTTTTGACTGTTTATTTTAGGGGGTTTGGTTATTATTAAATAACTATTCTTACTGTGGGTTGATGTGAGAGGGAGTGACAGAATGGGCAGATCGCCGTCCGCACGTCCGATAAGGACTGAGCCCGAGCTGTCGACGGCATAACGGTAAAGACAGCTAAACCGTAGGGGCCCAGCAAGGCCGATGCCCGCTATGACCACGGCAATTTCTAAAAATTTACTTGTGGTTCTAGAACACAAAAGACTAAGGTGTGGTTTTAGACAGTAAAAGTCTTACATACTCTTTCGCTCCCCATCAAAACGAAAGAAGTCATTGGATCATTACCCACATTAAAAAAATAATAATTGTGGTATTTCTAATCTTTGCTCTACACTTGGAACAACTCTTGTATCCTGGGTGCGTTCACAAACATGTAAACTGACATACACAAGACACTCAGGCCAAGAACATCTATCTGTAGGTCATACAAATATTTGTTCCGCGTAAGAATCGAATACGCGACACGCAACGCAACAGTCAATCTCTCAAGTACTGCGTCAACCGTCAACCGTACCGCCAATTCGTTTTACAAGTCTTCAGTAATAAACTTTTTTTGTAATTGATATAAACTAGACAGGGCGTCAGATAAACTTCAAATAAAGTACATTGACCTTTTCCTAAAATCTCCGATATATCGAAGGTACCCGAAACACCATCAATGAACTATTTTCAAAAAAGGTAAAGGATCACGATAGATGTCGATTCAAGACAGCTTTATATCTTTAATTCCGTTTTTGAAATTAAAAATGACAATAAATGTAGGAGGGTCAATGACCGTTCTTCTGCGTTTATTTGGCGCCTACATTAGTACTTGACTGCGATCCCACCTGATGGTAAGCACCTCCGCACTTCCTGACATATTTGTCTCATTTAAATTATTGTGAAGCCTATGATAATGTAGTGTTATGTCGAAATAAATGTGTCCAAGTCGCGATGTTTTAGCCCCGATAACAACTTAAATTGATCCACTCTCGTTTTTTTACGAATTTTGATCATATCTTGAGCAGCTGATATGATATTAACATATCCATAGCTAGCGTATGTACATCAATTCAATTTAAACATACAGATAAATTTTGTATCTGTATGTTTAAATTGTGTTTATAATAAAGAATAAAGAGTATCCTGAAGGTTATACATATGTAGGCGATAGTTTATAAATAGTACATTTTGATAAAAGTTTGTGTAATTTATACACTGCTCTCAAAACGGTGAAGGAAAACATCTTAAGGAAACCAGCATGTTCTAGAACTAATAATTCGAAGACATGTGACATTCACCAACCCGCACTGGGCCCGCGTGGTGGATTACGGCCCATGCCCTCTCCTAGAGAGGAGGCCTTTGTCCCAGCAGTGGGAACATTAATAAGGCTAATGATGATGATGATGATGCAGAAGGTTTGTCATTGCGACCGAGACGGAATTCGCTGTAGACAAGTGTGTTTTAGATCCGAGAGCTGCAGTAACAAATTTGCACGTGTATCAAACGACTTTTTTCAATACATTTACGAAGAAATGAATAAACGAGGTTAGACCAGCGACTCATGGGGATCAACGCGCGCCAAGCCTGATACAACAAATTTAATAAAACTGTGGCGACGGCCAGCACGTGCATTTTTGTGCACTAGTACGGAAAACTGTCTATTGCGTGCCTAAAAGCGGTGGTATAAGAGCGGGTTTTCAAAAAAGCCTTTTTACGTCATTCAATAAACACTTTCGGGAACTAACACTATTCCTGGTAACTATTTAAGTGCTACATTTGTCATCCTGCAACCTAATTGCGTAAAGCAATCGCAATAGCTTCTATTTCGACAAGTCGATTGACATTATATCTGTCAGATGTTGTCAAGTTGACAAATTTACTGTAGCGAGGATAGTGTGGAGACCATATTAGCAGAATTGTTGTTTTTCAAGCGTGCCTAAGAATATACTTCTCTCATTTCTTTTAAAATAAACTTGATTGTCTGATTGAAAACGAAACCTGCTCTCTGATTCGTTACTTGTTTATTTTATTTATTATATTTATCTTATTTATTTTATTTATTTTATTTATTTTATTTATTTTATTTATTTTATTTATTTTATTTATTTTATTTATTTTATTTATTTTATTTATTTTATTTATTTTATTTATTTTATTTATTTTATTTATTTTATTTATTTTATTTATTTTATTTATTTTATTTATTTTATTTATTTTATTTATTTTATTTATTTTATTTATTTTATTTATTTTATTTATTTTATTTATTTTATTTATTTTATTTATTTTATTTATTTTATTTATTTTATTTATTTTATTTATTTTATTTATTTTATTTATTTTATTTTGCACATTTGGTCTTATAAACTACCTACATGAATAAAACACCTACATAATAGGAAAGTGAAGCTAACACCGGTATCCATGTTATCTACTTTGATACCTAGGCACTGTTAATTGTTGAGCTAATAGTACCTAAGTAATGACTTAAACGAAACAAAATCCTATTACACATACCCGTAACTTAATTACTCACATTCCTCAGCGCCTAAGCGACACACACTTTATCTACGAGATAGTCAGCTAACGCCGAAGCATTAATTTAGTGCCCCCATCCACGGTTATCTGTGAAAACTTAAAACATTCGGATAGCTGTGAGACAAATGAATCACTCCGCCATTTTAGAGCCGAGTGTACAGTGTGAAGGGACCTTTTGCGACTTTGACTTAGTGTCGAAGTCGATTTTGAAAGCCTGCTCTTTTTTCATCGTTTTTTTTTGGGATAGGTTCGCGTTTGACCAGTAATAGTAAGCGATGATGTGGACGATGATGGAGCACGCTTCCCGTAGAAGTAACCTATTCACTCAAGGTGTAGGTGGAAGCGACATATGGCTTCCCCAAGGAGGAAGGCCTCCCACAAGGTGGACTGATGACCTGGTAGTGGTTGCGAGAATGCGATGGATGTGTGATGCACAAGATCGGTTGTTAATAGTGATATTTAGGGGAGACCTATGTCCAGCATTGGACGTCTATCTGTCGAAATTATGATGATGAAATAGAGGACCATAGTTATAGCTGTAACCGAAAGAGTGTTCATGGAAAGTGTTGGACTGCAGTCGATTTGTTTTGTTATTCTTTTAGGTAAATGAGACGTTTCCGCTTCGAATTTGGATTACTTAAAGTTTCTGCAATACCTCTTCTCTAGATATTGCGGTATTCATAGAAAGCGGGGAACAGATACCATCAGATGCCTTATATTTGTTTAACTAAATTAATAAATAGTTTTGTTAAAGATCAAGTAAGTTCAAACACAAAGAAACAGCTGTATTGGTCTGTAGAAATACTTTAAGAATTACAATACAGTCACAAGTTTTTCATGTTAGCAACATTTCTAGACCAAAAACACAAATTTTATTTATGAAAAAACCGTCACCAAAAGCCTTTGCAAGTCCCCACTTGTATGCCCCTGCCTTTACCGAGGATATAGGCACATAATATGTGAGATTGCGCCTGACCAGATAAAAGAGAGTGCTTTTTAAGATAACACCCCTCGTGAGAGACGAAATCCAAGTATGATTTAAATACATATCTGTGATGACTTCTTAGGGTTTATCTGGCGCAAAATGTCAAGGGTTTATTGTAAGATAATGTTAGGCGCGCGTGCTAAATGGTATTAACATATAGCGGCTAATTGACGGGCCCTGACTCATTGGGGAGTGTTAGTGTTCTTTGTGAAGGATTGCTTTTATAGCTTTGTGGATTGTATATTAATTATTGGTATGCTTAAGTTTTATTATTGTACTAGCTTTTGCCCGCGGCTTCGCCCGCGTTTATTAATATACTTTAATTCCTCTCCCCTTTTCTTCCCTCTTTCTTCACCTTTTAACACTTTAAAAAAAAATCAGCCTATGTCCGTCTCCAACCCTGGAGACGGACATAGGCTGATTTTTTTTTCCCAACTATCTCTGTACCAAAATTGATCAAAATCGGTTTTGCCATTTACAAACAAACAAACAAACTCACTTTCGCTTTTATAATATTAGTAAGAATATGATACATTTTGGAGAATTAAATGACTTGAATCCGCCATGACCTTTCGACCATCTGACAACCCGACGTACGGCGACTGTCCACCCTTACATTGAATGCAAATGGCAACTGAATTATACAGGTGTGGTTAAAGTCAGTAAAAGTCTGACACGCCAACTTCTCCCTGTCGCGGGAGAAGTCACTGCATAATTTCCCAACTCAAAAAAAAAAAAACACTGTCGGATCGTTTTTCCGGGACTTAACGAGCTTCACTACCGACTTAGAACTTTTATGGTGTTTATCACTGTTGATTCTCACTTTATGGAATGACTTCTTCTCTTTATACCCAAACAAATAGTTTTGGAGTAATTTTGCGGTTCATTCTACGGCATGAACGAAAGTAGCAGGGAAAGTTTCAATCAAATTACGTCTTTATTTTAATCCTGATTTTACTTTAATTTTTATTCTGATAGTAGGAAATAATTGAGGGATTCTGTGTCAAAATTCTAATTTTCAAATGATTAATACCAGGCTCGTAAAATATTCCAATTAGTTTTTTTTTCTGAAACAAAGAACATCCTTTAACTAATTATACCTACAACAATTGTAGTCAATTGGTGCTTACATAATACCAATTGACTACAATTGTTCTTTTTAAGATTCAAAGTCAAAAGTCAAAGTCAAAAATTTTTATTTCACATAGGCCTACATGGGCACTTGTAAAACGTCAGATGCTAGTTGCATCATTATTCGCGGGAAAGTATAGGAAAACAAATTAAACACCCGAATACACATTAAAATAACTGTATTAAGTTATTTAAATAGTCAAGCAATAACTTGTGTTAAGTGAAAGTGTGCCAATCTAAATCTTATCTTCTAATTTTATAAAGATTACCCGATTACATTTATTTTAATAGGGCCGGTCTATATCCGGAGGATATCTTCACAGAAATTTTGATTAGATGAAGAGATTTCATGTGAATAATTTTATAGAAGCATAATGAGTTTTTTGCTCCCAGACTAAGCGGGTCTTGTTTACTAAGTTGGGCATTCGGGCATTGTGTTACTAGGTCTAGTCTCAGAAGTTGGCATCCTACGAGTAAATCAACATCTACACTATAATAAAAAGAGGTAAATCCAGTTTGTTTATTTTTTGTTTTATGGTAGGAGGTAATATCTAAAAGTACTGCCCTAGCCAAGTTACAACCGTTTCGCTTGCGTCGAACGCTTCGAGTTGATCTTGCCGCCAATTCTTTTGTTCTGACCACGTGACTGAGCGTTGAGACGACGTCGTTCCCGTACATTTGAAGCTTTCTACTAGCGGTCAAATGTTAGTATCCCATATTTTAGCCACAAAAAATGAATTAATAATAGCCAGATAACAATCACAACTATTCACTAAAGCCTCGGTTTTTATATGTCTGTCGTAAAAAGCTATCGCGGTTATCATACGATCTGAATGATGACCAAATTAATGTAAATATAAGCGATCTGGAATTAAAAGGTAGATATTATTATATCTATCTATTGAAAAGTGAAGGCTGTTTAATTTTCAAACTCGTTAGAGAGTCAATCGAGTGAAATGGCAAGGATATAAGTCATTGTGTTGTGCATTTAACCAGTATTAAATTTAGAAAGTATTAAGTTTTTAGTCACTTTAAGTTATTCTAAGTTCCATTAGATTTGCGGCTGATTCTAATGTTTTTGCAGTATTTTGCAACAAATTGCAAAATACTCAGCAATAAGAATCAGCAGCAGTATCGAGTCAGCCGTCTTGGCAAGCTTCACTATGGAACTCAATAATATCTACAATAATTCTAGAAATCGCGTCTATTTCAATGATTCCCCATTTTGTTCAGTTGCATAGACACTAGAGATATAAACAGTACAACAATTTTACAATGTCCACTCCGAATCAATTTACGAATAATTAAAACAGCCACGAAACTTCACTCGAATAATCCCGCCAAATACCTCAACATTTTGAATTTTGTCACCGTTCTTTTTTCAAAAGTTAAACATTTTTTAAATTATTATTGTTAACCATGCCACATTTCCTTTAACTTTTTTAAATTTAGAATCAAACAATTACACTTTAATCCCGATAAAACTGTCATAAAAGGCATAGTCCGACTCCTTTTTAGGGTTTCGTACCTCAAAAGGAAAAAACGGAACCCTCATAGGATCACTTTGGTGTCCCTCTGTCTGTCTGTCAAGACCATTCATCTCGAGAACGCGTGGAGGTATCAAGTTAAAACTATAAACTCAGATCTGCGGTCCCTGCAAAATGTGAAAAATTCAAACTTCTAAGTTGCGAATAAAAAAGATACGGCCGTATATATCGGAAAAAAACGTACCTATATTTTGATACACTCAAAATCGAAATTCATAGGGTACCTACATCCCGTTGACCCAGAATCCTGAAATTTGGCATAAAGCAAGGTCTATTTGCTATAGCACAGGTATAGGAAAAAATCTGAAAACAGTAAATTTGTTGTCAACTAAGACACAAAAAAAAATTAGAGAGAAAAATCTTTCAAACTCCATTCGGGAATTGTAGTCTGCACGGAACCCTCTGTGCTAGAGTTCGATTCGCACTTGCTCAGTTTTTTTAATTTTAGTTTAAGTCCATGAAGTCCATCCTAAGGTTGTCTGGTAGATACCGCTGTGTCAGCGTTAAGACCACCATCGTACACATAGATTTAAATCATGAATCCCCAAGCGACCACCGGTGGCCGCGCATCTATTGTCTTACTATTGTGTCTCTAATTGACGGTATCTGAAGGGTTAAATTTGTTTGGAGTCGTTACTATTTTGATTTACAATAAAGTTTATTCTATTCTATAAAAAGCAGTCACTACTACTATTCCCCACTCCATCCTTCACCACCCAATCAACAAATCAGCCATAAATCCTAGTATAATTTCTGAAGGCAGCAGTCAATCAATGGCAGGTTATCTTGCAGCACCAGCTCTCTATCGCTCTATACATCACCTACCCCCGGCGCCGCCCGCCCTTATCACAGCCCCGCACGCCCAACTCGTTATTTTACTACACAAGTACACCACGTGGACTTGTGCAAATATGAAAATGTTGTAAAATTTTATGTGTGTGTTCTTTGTTGATCTGTGTGTGTGTTAGGTTTTATGTGTGTGTGTTTTTTAGAAATTAATTGTGATAAAACTGCTTATTCTGCCAAAACTTTAGTTTGCTGAATTATCAATAAAACTCTCTAAGTTCAAGGCTTATAAAATAAAAAACATATTTTCGAAGGAAGAACTAAATTTAACATATCATTAAATAAAACTACTTCTACTTCGAAGGAGGAAACATACTTTAATAGGTACTTTACTAAGTGAAACCACATTACATAATTATATATTAAACAATATCGCCATCGAAATATGGTGTTAGAGATTCCTTTTCAATATGGCCGATACACACAAAGCATAAATCATAGACAAAACGTGTAAAAGCATTTCAGTTTCCATTTTTAATTACCAATACAACAAAGTGAATGTAGATAACTTAAAACACTTCTAATCTTGAGTATTATTTATAAAAAACAGAGATTATAACAATGTGGAGTTATTTCGAGGTGTGTTTACCTTTAGCCGCGCGTTTAAGTCAAAAGGGTGTTATCAGTGTGGTGCATCCATCACTCGGCGAGCGGGTTGCCAGTGTAGAAAATAATATTTATTTATTGAGTGTTTTTTTTCTTTCGTGTTAGGATTTGATTTTGTGGGACATTGAGAGTAAATTGTTGTAGAGAATTCAAAATGTTAGAAATGAACTAATTTAATTTGTTATAGCAGCAACAGCAGTTAGGTACTCCATTAATGCTATGTTGTAAAAGTGATGAATATTTGGTTAAACCATGAGGTACTTAAGGCTTTTTCTGAATTGTGTATTTTGATTAAATACCTTGTCAAACCCATCATTATCGTTCAGTAAGTTTTGTCAGGTTCTCAGGCTTCATTATGCTTAATTTAAAAAAAAAAACGCTCGTTAATAAGGTATATTTAAAATGTTCTGTTCATATTGAGCTATTTATTATTGACTAATTTAAGCATTCTACAGTTTGCTCATTAAATTCGTAACACGAAAACATTTACGGCCGAATTTCAGTAAAAATTCTCAACAACATTCTTCTAAATCCAAACATTTTTATAACCCTCGAACTTCAATAAACAAACCACCAATAAACAAACAACACAACATTCTAACCCTAACTAAAATCCATAGAGCAACATAAAAACGTTGAATGTGGCAACACTAGGCGACGCGGCACGGCGGCGCGACGCGGCTCGACGCTCGCCTCCCGTTATCAGCGCACACCACCCGGCGTTTGTCGCGTTTTATTTCAGACTACCTATAGCCTGTTTAAACTTCACACTCCCAAGCCTTTTAATGCTTGAGGTCAAGTCAACAAGCTTTGTAACATGTTTTCGGAAAGTGACGCGTTTCGCATGTTTTATGGCGCGATTTTTGGGTTATCTATGGCCAGTGGCGGTTTACTGCCGTTCTAAGTTTGAAATGCATGCGACTGGCTTTTGTTTTTGGTTTTGACGTTCATATTAATAGGAAGCTTTCTTATAACTTTATTAATCGGTAAATATTAAAAGGAAAATTAGTAACGTTTCAGAAAAGTAGTTTCTTTTTATAGCTGTTCACACTTCTTTTGTCTACTCTAGAAAATCTTTATATTGAATACAGTTTTTTTTGTAACTTAATCTTCAATGTCGCAAAACATATATGCAGGTTCTACGAGTATATCATAAGGACAAATAGAAATGTTACATTTGCTAAGTGCCTCCCTCAATTCAATCGTGTAACATTATAGGTACTTACGAGTAAAAACAACATTACATACAACTTATATCAGTATTGGACATGAACAGACTTATATTTTATCAAAAAATACGTTTTTAGCAGTGTTAAACGTTTTCAAAAAAGTAAGTGAGATAAAAAAAAGACTACAATCAGTATTTCTATTTGGGTATGTAATAAGCAGAAATCTTTGTTAGAATCTACATGTCATTGTTTGCTATAGGTACCTAATGACAGAGTAAAATAATGGAAAACATTCTATTATCATTGCTCGTCAATCAGGATAATAATTAGCTTCAAGACTTTATCAATAACAAACATAAGTACCTAGTACCTAGACCCAGTTATTTAATCTAAAAAGCTTCATAAGTTTCATATTCAAATCAAAACACGGCGATCGCACAGATTATGTATGCAGCCATAGACACGTCATCCCGCAATAATCCCGCCTTTTATACGACCACAGATTATAAATAGGATTCTGTCATGTATAGTGGACAGCAAATTGCTGTATATAGCACCACTTATAGCATGATATGGACCCTAATTAAACAGTAAGTAGTGTTATCTCAGTAAGAAGAGACGACGTTTAACGCTATCTATCGTTATGACAAAAAGAAACCAACGCAATCTGCGTGCACATCTCTCCCATTAAATAAAAATAATCATAGACTATGGTATGTCGTAATTAGCTTATTAATTTATTCTTATCTAGCGAACCCTTACCAATATTTTATAATAGATAACGTTTAGTATTGGTTTTTATTATTTTGTTTTACGATTTTTGCAGCTCAATAAAAATGTAATTAAAATGTCATCTAGATAAGCAGCATTTGCTTTTTTTAAATTTCATATTGCATTTTATCTATCCCTAGTGAAAAGTCACAATGGGTGGTTTTATATTCTTAAAAAGATTGATCTTAGCTATGCTCTGAAATTATTAATCACAATCCCATTACACTTTTTCAACAATATATTCGTACTTGACAAAAGCCAGACACGACATCCAAAAAAAAACGAATAAGAGTTTTTCACGAGAACTCGCCATATCTCTGTAAATCGGCGCTCTTAAGGCAATCCTTATCCCATTTACGTGTCTCCCATTACCATTAAAATCTGAACTTATCTCGCTCAATAAAAACCTGAACCGGTCCAATATATAAATAATACACAGAACAATAACGGCTGGTAATTAGGCAATAAATTCTTCAAGCAGATATGAGAGATATTAAGAAAAAGGCAACGTTTGATTTGTTTGTGGCTGACTATGTGCTGTTTGTGTCCGTTTTTTGATGCGGTACGATATAATTATTACAGATTTATACGTTAGACACCAGTGAGACACTCTAATATTACAGAAATGTTACTCTGACAACGCCTTCTCCCACAAGATCCATCTTTCTGTTAAAGTCTTTTAGAAAATTTTCTCACCCACAACACTTCATTTTCTTTCTATTTTTTACACACGTACATTTAGTCCCTTTCTTTTAATTCAAATCGATTTTTTCCAAACTAATGTACCATCGTGGTAATTGCCGCCTGATGATGTTTTTAAATAAACAAAATCGCTTGAATCCTGCGGCGCGATGCCAAACTACATCCTTGGATTTTTTGTTTTGAGTGCAAGCAACAATGAACTTAGCGGTGGTCAGGCGGAAGTGTCTTTGATGGTACGTCTGCCGCATCCTTTTAACCTTGCTGTCAACCTTGGTAACTAGAGTCCTCTTTCTTACGACATGCTTTTATTTGATTCTATTTAATCTCTTGTTAGCATAGGATCAGAGGCCCTACCATGACCTCTTAATACGATAGATTTGACAACCTTAACTGAACTGTGAAAGTGATATAGATCTCTCTTTCTCGCTCGCTCACCTAAATTTTAACACGTTATGGTTTGACCCTAAAACAGCCTTACATAAAATTTCTTCAAATTCTCAAACAACTACATACTCGTAAAAGCTTATAAAAAGCCGTATCGTATCTCACAATGTACATTCCATCCCGAAATCTCACGATAAGGCCGCATTCAGTTTTATATTTACCATGAGATAAGGGCCTGCCCGCGAATCGATTAGCTCACTCTAACAAACGATGCCTATCTGTGTGTCTGGTCATCCGCTTAGCGTTAAAAATAACCGGCATCATAATCTTATAGAATGTTTTCTTTACATATGTATGAAATAAAGAGCCATTTTAGAGAAAATGCTACTTGGCTGGCTTTTGACAAATATTGTTTTGTCTATAGTCCGAAAAAAAATGTTTACCATCTGTCAATGTCAAGTGAAAAATTTTCCCGCGCAAGATTTTCATTTTCGAATGTTTGCAGTGGAAAATTCGAGATATAAACTATTTGCACCTATCGCTAAATGCTTAAGCTATAGGTACTTAGGTAGGTACCACATAATTTGTTCAACAGTTAAGTGACTCGCGGGTTGCTAGCCTTAAATAAATAGCCGCAAGTTATCAAGCCGGCCATTTGACCGTCAAATTCACATTCCCTTCAACTTGGCATTTCAGATAGATCGGCCACCCACGTCTGTCAGATAGCCAGGACATAGGCGGCGATAGGTTCGGGCGCGCTCGGGTCGCGTCGGGCGGCTTCGGGTCCGCTCGTAGATGTTCGCGATTATGCCCACGCGCACACAGATTGAAGTGTGGAAATTTGTTGCTTTGTCATATTCAGAGATTTAGATACTCGATACGAACAAGTTATAGCGAATTGTTTGTGAATATTGTTTTAGAGATAATATTAATAGAGACAATGTTTCTAGAAATGAACTGCGGCGAACCTATCTAGTTGTGCGGTAACATAAGTCAACTACAAATTGATTTCGACTTAGCTATAAAAGGGAGGCTATAAGATATAATTGTTGAGATAATGCCGTCCACTCAGATTTTAGCAAGCATAGTCCAGGGTTCTGCATACAAAAAAGATAGAAAGGAGGTAAGAAAGAAGGAGAGAAAGAAAATAGATATATTTCCCACAACACAAGACAAAAATATTGGTTAGGTACACAACAATATAGATAAATACTTGACGGCGGAAAAGACGGCTGGTCCAGTTCAGCATAAGTGCCAGAAAACTAATAGGTACTACAATTAGTTTACAGCTTATAAATTGTCATAGTACATGGTTGGTCTAGCTTTTTCCTACCAAGTTAAAAAAATTACACCACTAGTTGACGCCTCAGGTCTTCTCCTTTAAAAACGTATACATGATATTGACGTCTAACGTTTGACGTTGACGTTGATGTCTAACTAATGTCAATAACATAAGCGTTTTTACAGGTCCCTAGATCAGCGTTGACATCTGGTGAACCTAATTTTACAACACCTTCGTTGATCTACTTTCTAAATTCAAAATTTACTTTTACAATTTCCGCTGGATTTCCCCTTTAGCATGCAATACCTGCAACAGCATTCCATTTATCTCCTGCGTTCACAAGAACGTTATCAATGTCCAAAATATCTAGATATTAATTCTCAGCTGCACTACGTGTGCAGGATAACGAAAATTCATCCCCCATTGGGGGTGGAATAGGGGCGTAAGGGGGCGATAGCGATCGCTTATTGGTCGATACACCAGATTTATGCGGTCTATCTGCACTGTCTTAATTTACGGTTTGCTTGTGCATGGATCATAGCTTTCGTAAAAAATATGAAAACTGGGATTTTGTTGCTGTTTTATGCTTGGATTTTTAATCTTTTAGCATCTTTTATATTTGATTTATATCCGCTTTGAGACATCATTCTGGAAACCAATGCAGAAAATTTGTACTATATTACATATCGCTTGCCGACGACACTCTAGTGACAAAATCAAAATTTAACAAGAATAAAATAAATTAATTCTTGATTAACTCAGAAAAAAAAAGAAATTCTTACAATCTTTTCAGAATCCGATTCAAAACATACCTGCAACTTTAAGCATTTCAAGCATTTTTCTAACATTTTGTTTGACGGACTTTTTAACAGAAACCTACATCTTAATACCCCAGAATATCACTCAACGCTTTCCCCACGGTACAACCACGACAACTACAGATCGATTTTCTCATCCCATCCTACTCGCCAAATAAATCAAACATAACCTAGACATCGGAGCAGTCTAGACCAGCCTTATCTGAACACGTGTAGACCATTCCAGATGCCTTAGATACGAGGCTTTTAGCCTGAGATACGGGCCACTCGGCAACCATCACACTCAATCTTGTTCTTGTTAAAAATAAACGAATGATATGTGGCTATTTACATGCTGAGGCGAGCTTGCGTGCTGATTGGTTGAATGTGGAGATTGGTGGTTGATGGAAATTGGTTTTTAGCGCCAAAAGGTGCCTCAAACGTCATCAATAGCTTTCTCAGCGTTGTGGCCGGTCTGCTTAATATTATGGCTTTGTGTACAGATTACTATCAGGGGGGATCGAAGTTAATATATCATTTAAAAAAGATGTGTGTCGAGAAATAATGTGCGTATTAAATTTTTTCGTAGTTTTTACGTAACTATTGACAAATAAGTTATTATTATTGGCTTACTGCATAACTTAACTTCACTTTGAATGACAGCGATGTATTAACGATACATCGTGGACATCCCATTGTGCGTACAGCTAAGGAACGGAATTCCCAGTCTGAGTTTCCTGATCAATACAACTTCTTTAAGTCAAGAGTGAATAAATTACTTCTAGGCAAGATTGCTTCATCGTCGACCACATCATTGCTTACCACCAGTTGAAATAGTGGTCAAGCGCAAACCTATCAATAAAAAAAGCTATCAAACATTGATGAAAGCAAGCCACTGGACATTAAATCATATTTTCATCTAAGACAACAACATTTTCCTTCTATTAACAACATTCTACTCATATCCACAATCTCCCTAGACTTGCTATAAATAATTAAAAATTCTTGATTAAGACATAGAAGAAGATAATTCAAATCGATTGCGTTATTTGAAAGGCTCTACCGGGGAAAATGGCTTCCGATCTTATATGATAACGTTTAGTTTACCTATTATGCACTATTGCTACATTTAAACTTGATAAGTTATTGCGATCTAGTATCTTTAAAGTCCATATTTTATCGATATGCTTGATACATATTCAATGATATCTTAGTGGCGAGGAAATGGCTGAATCAAGAATATTTTCCGGTAGGATTCTTGGAATGATTAGATGAAGTACTTTTGCACTTTGTAGATAATTTCGATTGAGAAGTAACACGATTTCTTATAAGTGTACAAGTACCTCAATGATTAGAACCACCATAAAACATGACACATTCATTTTGATCCTTTCTCGGACAAAAATCAATCAGACAGTTTTTTTGAGGTCATGAAATCCTCCCGCACTAGGTTTATTTTTTTGTTATTTTGGCAGGAGTGTGAAATCTTCATGTCAGTCTAAATTATAGTCTGACATGATTGGATATCTTCTGAAGCAATATGTTTTTTTTTTATCTTTACGCATCGATATATGACATTGTCTAAAAAATATGAACTTTACATCATCTTAACACTCTAAATATATGGCTTACTATAGTTGAAACTATCTACATTATTTTAAATTCCATAGATATTACTTTTTTTAAACCCTTTTGAGGTTGACCCTCTCGATGTATAAAACCCTTCTGTATTTCTTTAATTACCCTTTGCGTTCGATGATCTTAAAAAATATATTTTTACATAGTCGTTTTCGACTGTGCAACGCCTGTTACATCCCTGGAGACTAAAGGAGTCTCCCTTGAGCCGCGCTGTGCAACCTTAAGAGTACCTAATCAAGTCCGATTATCGAAACCTGCTCCAGGAAATGTTACCGACTTAAAAAAAGATAATAGGGATATTAAGTTTTACCTTCACACACCTTATCTCCCTAACTTTACTTAATTACCATGAGCAATACACAAATTAAATTAGACTCATGATAAAGCGGACAAAACATTAGTTTACATAAGTTTTAAACTCATCTACAGGTTGTTTCTTTTCTGAAATAAATGATGTCAATGATACAAACCTAATCTATATATATAAAAATGACCCCCGTTTTCCGTTGTCACGACTTGGCATGAAAACGGCTTGACCGATTTGGTTGTTTTTTTTTTGTTGTGATTGTTATTGTGAGGAGAAGGTTCTTATGGAAAAAAAATTAGGTTAGTGTAGGGTAGAGTAGGGTAGAGTAGGGTAGATTAGGGTAGAGTAGGGTAGAGTAGGGTAGAGTAGGGTAGAGTAGGGTAGAGTAGGGCAGAGTAGGGTAGAGTAGGGCAGAGTAGGGTAGAGCAGGGTAGAGTAGGGTAGAGTAGGGTAGAGTAGGATAGAGTAGGGTAGAGGAGGGTAGAGTAGGGTAGAGTTGGGTATAGTAGGGTGGAGTAGGGAAGAGCGGGAGCGAAGCCGCGCGGGCAAAGCTATTTTTACATAAAGCGGAAGCGGTACCTCTGGAAATAAATGCATATATAATTATGCAATAAATATTCCAATCAAAAATACAAAGCGCTTCTTTTAATACAGATAAAAAAAAAACATTAAAAAATTCAGATGACTTGACTAACTCTTTTTTTGGAAGTTGGTTAAAAATAGCAAATACACCAAACAAATACAAATAAAAAAATACAAATACAATTTTGGCTTTTTATTATATCATTATCAATATGTAGAAACACAAATAGCATAAGTATTAACTAATTCTAACTACCCTATATACAAACTATTCCTATAAACAAACACTAGGATGTCAAAGTATTCTGCGAGAATGTTTAAAAGAGTTACCGTGACCCTGGAACGTAAAGAGCAACCGAAGGAACAAAAGTGCGTTTTAGAAAAATCTGACAGTCCCTTTCGCTCCACCAAAAGCAGGAGAAGTTATTTCATGATTTTACACCTCAAAAAGGCGTTGAAGTACGCCTCCACATTTCTGCCCAGAAAACTCGCAGAATTGCCACTTTTAATAGCAACATCATATTTAATCGTTTTTATTTAGTTCAGATTATAAAAAACCCCATTTTTCAACGAGTTACTCAGCTGAAAATGTGACAATATAATATGGTAATTCAGTCACCATAGTTTATTATCAAAACAGATAAGTATTGGGTGTGCCATGCCCAGCCCGTTTATATCGTGCCGCGCTATGGATGCATGTTAATTAATTATACAGGCCTACTTTGTTTACGTTCTAATTATATTTGAGCACTAGTGGGTTAAAATGGGAAGGTGGATTGTGTGAAAAGTATTCATTTAAATTATGTGATGCGCTTGAAAAACCTACTCTAAAACTATTTAGGACTTTTTTTAAACGCATGGGAAAAATCCTGGAATACATTGAAAAAGT
The DNA here is from genome assembly GCA_949319445.1 of Mythimna lalbum. Taxonomy (NCBI): domain Eukaryota; kingdom Metazoa; phylum Arthropoda; class Insecta; order Lepidoptera; family Noctuidae; genus Mythimna; species Mythimna lalbum. Next base: position 3,179,987 of record OX439349.1, on the reverse strand, counting down.
CCATAAATCATAATATAAGATAAATTTAATAAGTTGTGGAGGGAGCGAGCTCACGCACTTTTCTGAACTAGTGCGATAAACAATAAATTTCGTATCACTATTAGGTATGCAATTTATTGTTGTCAATACATTTATTTATTTATTTAGGAATAAGAGCGGGTATTCGAATAAATGTATTGAAAAATATATAAAAATATATATACGCACGAATCTAAGACATTAGTAATATCTTTAGTAATTCATCAGACATAATCAGCTGATTGCTTCATTGTACTGGTAGACACCACTAGTTGACATAGTCCTGTTTTTTATAGGTGGATGTCTTGACACTTAACCCTTCAGATACCGTCAATTAGAAACACAATAGTAAGACAATAGATGCGCGGCCACCGGTGGTCGCTTGGGGATTCATGAATTAATGACAAGCCCTATAGTTCTATTTTTTATGTATGCAGTAACTCTATTAAAAAAATCCGCAGCACAATGAGAGTCACCCGTTATCTACCCTTACCACCAGGTAAAGATCGTTTCTTTTTGTTTGTAAGTGGTAATCCCTGAAAGTGCTGGTCCGAGTGCTAAAATTTTTTCACCGAGAGAAATCTGCTTCATTCCTTAGTGTCATAGGCTGTATTTAAGGTACGCGGGTGAATCCGCGGGTAAACACTAGTTTTACTATTAATTCATTATTCTAATTTCGTCTTTATCTACATCTTAGTGGCAGATAACTCAAAGTAATCACCTATATTACGTCCCAAACCGCATTTAATTCGGCTAAAGGCCGTCCGTACATATAGCTTGGACAGGCCGGCTTGATACGCAAATCTATTAACTGAGACCCAAGCGCAGACGGGGACAATGCCTAGATGGGTATCTAGCACCCACGCTAAGCTTTGTAACCCCCTGTGAGTTTAATACGCTTGCATATACTAAATATTGTGGAGGAGGCTGTGCATATGTGGGCATGTCAAAGGATTCCGTTAGTGTACAAGATAGGACACCTTAGACGTCCTACTATATTTAGGTGCAGTTGGTATTTGGTCTGTGTCATAAAGGTGAAACAAACTCTAGATGTACACAAGAAACTGGGGGATTAATATAAAAGTTATTTGTAAAACACTAACAACCTTGCAGGACTGTATTACTAACATCATAAACAACAACTTTGGTTCTATGATTTTTAACAAAACATAATACATTAACAAAAAACAATCCTTCAATATTTCCTTGCTCTATTCGGCGGGGGTGCTCGACGATGCTCGACTCGACGCTAGCGTATCAAGTATCTCCGCCGACCAACCCCCCTCCCCTCTGCGATTGTACTATCGCTTGTTTCGCATAGAATTTGTAATATTTAGAACATTAATTAAATTATTTTTATTTTTGTATGAAAATCTGATGAACAAAAATTTGATAAATTTTTAAAGTCATAGAACAAAAGTTGGTATTTATGATGTTAGTAACATAGTCCTGAGAGGTTGCTAGTGTTTTACAAATAACCCTGTATATATTCCACAACTATCACAACGCTGTCTAATCTCAAGCTAAGCAGAACTTGTGTTATGAGTACTAGACAACTGATAAACATACATATATTTTTCTAAATACATGCATATTATGGATAAATTACACCCAGACATAGAATATGATCTTGCTCATCACATAAACATTTTTTGTCCTGGGCGGGAATCTATATAACCTACGACCTCCTCCTACAAGCCAGGGGGTTCTTTAAGTTAAGAATGAATAGGTTACTTCTCATCACATCAGCCGAAAGACGTCCACTGCTGGACATAGGCCTCCCCCAAGCGTCGCCACAACGACCGGTCCTGTGCGTCACGCATCCAGCGGATTCCCGCGGCCCTGACCAGTTCATCGGTCCACCTTGTTGGAGGCCTTCCAACGCTGCGTCTTCCGGTACGTGGTCGCCACTCCAGAACCTTTCGTCCCCATCGACCATCTGTTCTGCGTGCAATGTGCCCTGCCCATGGCCACTTAAGTTTGGCGACTCTTCGAGCTACGTCGGTAAACTTGGCTCTCCTGCGGATATCTTCATTTCTGATGTGATCACGCAAGGAAACTCCGAGCATAGCCACTTCTATGTGTAGTTGAAAAAACCACATCATCCCTTACTCCTTACTAACCGGTAAGATGATGATACACAAAAAAAAAATCGTTAACTAAGAATAAATAAAATCAGCCGTTTCCAACCTGTCCCATCTCAGACCAAAATTTCGATTACCATTTTAGAAATTGGATAAAACTGATATGAACAATTATCAGAAATATTGTCCCGAGACGTCCTGACTCCTGATCTAGAAGTAAGGATGACCATGACACCATATCCCAGAAACAAAAAAACGAAGGCATATGAAATCAACCAATCCATACCGGGTCCCACTTCCTCTCCTAGAAAGGAGGCCTGAGACCCAGCAGGGCACATTTTAAAGCTGATTATGCTATGTTAGATAGATGAATAGATTGACTGTGCTTTTACTATCGGCTCAAAAAGATAACAGACGCAAGTTTTAACAAAACTACCCTCAAATTCCAGCAAAACAAAATAAACAATCCACCTCACTCCTGACAACTCTACTCCCGTCTGATTGATCGTCTCACATACGCATCAAGTATGTAAAAAGCCTGAAAATAAGGTGCGTTGACACGCCACTGGCGTCACGTGTCACGCCGTCACGCATGACAACGTGTGTCAGTTGCGTGGCGATGGCTGATATGCGTGATAAGCGTGATAGTGGGCACGCGATGCGTATAGCCTTGCTGAAAAAGTGATAGCCGTGTGGAGTGGTGGAAGGTGGGAGGTGATGAGAGTGAGATAAAGAAGTTCTGAAAGTGGGGCAAAATATTTTAGGCTAGGTTTCATCCGCAGCTTCGCCTTTACATAAAATATAGCCTACGTCACTCAGAAATAAAGCAGCTTTCTATCGTTCAAAAATTTTTAGCAATCTGACAAAGTACTTCCAGAGATTCTTCCTACAAACAAAAAAACAAACTTTACCTCTCTATTATATAAAAATAAAAAAGTAGTAAGAGTATATAATAAATAAATATATTTCTAGCTTGTGCCCACAGCTTTGCCCGCAGACATAAAATAAAGTCTATGTCACTCAGGAATCAAGCAGCTTTATATCGGTCAAAAAGTTTTAGCAATTGGACCAATAGGTAGTTCCAGAGATGTAGGTAACATCCTACAAATAAAAAAACAAACTTTACCTCTTTATAATATTAGTGTATATAGTTTAGATGTACTATTTCAGTCGCTTATAACTTGGACCACACTGAAAACCGCTCATATTTCCCTGTCATCAAAGAAATCTTATTAAACGAGTTTCAGATGTAAATACAAATAGTTTTTAGTTTCATAACGCTATAACATTGGTTAGGAAACGGTTACTGCAGCAATATATTACTCAACCAGTCAACAGCCTGTGTATTCTGATGACAACTTAATTTGTTATTAAGATTCATTTTATCGTTTTATTAATATTTAATATTAGGTTCTAGTTATTTTTATGGATGATCTCCATGAGTGTTGTAAATTTATTTAGATCTTGATTTTAAAAGCTTTAATACTTCGTTGATACTTCACAACTTAGACCGTCCGGCAACCGTCCGGACCGAAGTCGAAGCCTACTGGGGCCATGGTTGAGTGAAAGAGACCCCCTAGGCCCTAGAACAATGCAAATAAGGAACAGAAGTGGGTTTTTAGTCAGTAAAAGTCTGTCACGCCCTCCCGCCATTGAGCCTGTGGACGCCAATATTTGACACCAGCTTTTGCCCGCGGCTTCGCTCGCGTTAAATTCGGGGCAACTCGGTTCCCCTGAGAAGTGGGGGTCAGAAAGAGACAAAAAGTAACCTATGTTACTCTCCATCTCTTCAACTATCTCCTCTTAAAAAATCACGTCAATTCGTCACTTCGTTTTGCCGTGAAAGACGGACCAACAGACACACACACTTTGCCATTTATAATATTAGTAAATAGTATGGATAGAAGTAGAGTAGTGCCTTTATAAAGAGGTGTCTTACGACTTGATAACATGCCCTATAACACTTCTGCTCCTGTTCTGAGTAGAGCGAGAGAGAGTGCCACATTTTTACTGACTAAAACTGACGTGTGTTCCTTGGTCAGAAAGGCCGAAGCCTATTGGAGCCATGGGCTTGCTTCTGAAAGGTATACCTGGGGATCTGGAACGCAAGGCAAAGAAGGAAAATAGGAGTAGATTTTAGTCAGTAAAAGTCTCACACCCTCTCGCTCCGTTTAAGAGTGGGAAAAATCATTGGATGATTCCCACCTAAAAAAAAATCCACTGCAATGCATTCATAACTCATTTCACAACTCCGACGGAATGCATCCAAAACACTTCACATTCACATAACCTCAATTTTCATACTCTCCCCGGCCATACCACTGAATATTTCACATAACCACCAATAAAATGTCACGAATAGTGTGCGTTGACAAACGCTGGTACTTTTATTGACACACAGAGGGCGCAGTGCGTGCCGATACAGATCTATTTTCACTTCCTCATACCTTGGGGTAAGGATACAGTGACGAGCCTACGCGGGTCCTAAAGCGGGCGCGTTTTTGTTAAATGAGTAATGTGACGTATTCATTTGTGTAAAAACTATTAATTAAACCCTATGCGAACGCCGGCGTTCGCTCGTTCATTGTCTTTCTATTGTCTCTAATCACGGTATTCGAAAGGTTCAATTAGACTGGAAATAAAACGTAGTGCGAGATAAAATCAATCAAATAATCTTTTTTGATTCGTCCACAGACCGTGACTGTCGGTAAACCAAGCTTTATTTTTTCGGTGTGAAATTATCCCTTTTCGTGTATCGTGAGTTTCCCCCGACACACAGCTAATAGCCCAACTACCACGCCAACTGTGCCGTCATATGACTACACTAAGTGACTAAGTGAAGAGGGAGTATCAGACTTTTACTGACTAAAACCCACCTACAATCAGCAGTTTTACCAACTAAAAAGTAGAACGTATCACATATATATTGCTTATATGTCACTCAGTGATAAAGTAGCCACTGATGAAAGATTTTTTGAAATCGGTCGCGTGGATTTCGAGTTCATTCATTACAAAAAAAAGAAATACAAATATTTTCTCTTTATAGTACAGATAAAGTCCAAAATGTTTGGGATAAACCACGTGCCATGTAACTAGCGTTTGTCAATTCCATATATTTAGAAGTTTTTCGACAATAACACCCTAATCGCGCCCGCTCCCGCTTCCGCTAGTCACTCAAGCCGCAACCTTATGAGTATACGGCTAATGTAAAGGTGACATTATGTGACAGGGTGCAAACTTTGACGTATTTGTGTGTCGTGCCCGTTGTTTTTCGAGGGTAGTTTAAAGTTTGGAAGTGGGTCATGAGTTTGGGTAGTTATTGTAGAACTTGAAGGTACTTACTATGGGTATTTTAATATAATTAGCTATTCCAATTAGTTAATTAGTCGTTCCAGCCGAAAAACGTCCACTGTTGAACATAGGCCTCCCCCAAATGTCGCCATGACGATCGACCCTGTGCGTCTCGCATCCATCGGATTCCCGTGACCCTCCCCAGTTATTGATCCACCTAGTGAGAGGCCTTCCAACGCTGCGTTTTCCGGTACGTGGTCACAAATCCAGAGCCATTCGGCCCCATCGACCATCTGTTCGGCAAGCAATGTGCTCTGCCCACTACCACTTAAGTTTGGCGATTCTTCGGGTTCGTCTTCTTCACGATAATCCTCATCAGAAGGCTATAGAAAGTCTATGCTTGGAGTTTCGAATAAGATTTCAAGTACTAAAGTAATTTTGTACCAACTAAAGAAGGGCTCGAGATCTTTTCTCTTACTTCGTAATTTACATAACAAAACTACTAACTCTATAAACCCTTTACAAACCTCAAACTGACCATCCATTTTGTTTTCAGGTAAGTACACCAACAAACGGTCGAGATAAACAACGCCTTGTAAGGTAATGTGCATATTAACCGGCTACTTGGCATAATGCTGCCGAACTGGACGACGGCCTAACGACGACAAAATGCGTTTTAAATTCACTCCCGCCAATAGTACAAAACTCCTTACAGCATAATGTAACATTAATCCTGTGTCCCCATTCAATTTTAACAGAATAACTGACGCATAAAAACTCAGTGTGGAAAGCCGAAATAAATATCGATTCATAATTAGGGTTACCAGATCTTGAAATGTTTTTTTTGAAAGATAATTTCATATTTAAAAATTAAGATTACATTGAAATAAATTAATAATTTATTTGCATACCTATTTAGAAATACTTTTTAATAATATTACACCAACTGAAATGAATATGTTGGTACGTATACGTATAAAAAAATCACAGATAAAGACAGATAATTTGAATAATTAAATTTTATTTTCTGGAATCCTTCTTAACCGACGAGAATTTTTATCTGAAATTTTTATTTATTGCTGTTTATATAAGTAACAAAAATTGTTCAGTAAGTATAATAATTTATTTAAATTAAATAAAAATCATTTAGATAAAACAAAACGACACAAACATTCAGTTTTAGTTTTTTGTCATCACCGTTTTTTTTAATTACAATTTTCTTATCATAATTATCTTCCTCTTCTTATTTCATATTGTTTGGGGACGGCAACACATATTTTTCTTCTATTCTATTATGTCAGCAGTCAGTTCATATCTCTCCTCACGCAATGCATCCACCTTTCCTTTGGCCTCCCTCTCCCTCTCCATCCATTTACTCGTATATTTATAACTATTTTAGTAACATGCGTTTCATCCAATCCCTCCTCTTCACATGACTTCCTTTAATTCTTTATTGTATTATATATTGTAGCTTTTGCCCGCGGCTTCGCCCGCATACAAATTTCGCAATCGGACCAGTACTTTCAGAGATTACCTCCTGCAAAAAATATAAAAACAAACTTTACCTCTTTATAATATTAGTGTAGATAAAAAAATACACAGTGCACGATGGTACTGACAGTTCACGTACAAAGGCGAGCTTTACTCAGCAATGAGTTTTCTCCCAGCAAACTTCCTCTTTAATTTTCAAATATAAAAAAAAATATACAAAATCTAATAAATTAAAAAAAAATCGTAAACCCTATTCATAACACAATACAATCAGGAATCAAATAAAAAGTAAGGGTGACCACACATCGAGTATCTCGGCGGAATATCGCGCGACTGTCCGTTTATTGTCATTCGCGATATCTCCGCAACGATCGCGTATTTCGATTCGTAAGCGAAGACAGGTCGACGCGGTGTAATGATACCATCAGTCAAAACGTAGCTTTGTAATAGATGGAATAAGGAATAAGCTGTCGTATTTGTAATATCGTAGTTCTGTAGTGGATTAACACTAAAGTGAAAGAAGGCACTGCCTTTTAAAATGAACTATGAATAAGGGTAGATTTTTTAATTCATTAAACATTGTCTTTCTATTATGTCTCTAATTATCACGATTGAAGAGTTAATATGGTTTACTGAGTTGTTATGTGCCTTAATAAGAACAAATAAATATGATTAACAATCAATTTACTTATTGATCTTCATTCTTATAAAGTCTCTCCTTACTAAACCTCCTATCTCCGTTCCTTTTTTTCTCCTTTCCACTTTCGTTCTTTCATCTTTCGTAAAGTTTGCATGTATATGCGCGTGTACATGTTTCTCCGTCACGCTCAGACGGCTAAATAGATTTGGTTGAAACTTGATACACGGATAGATCCTTGTCCACATAAGATACAAGACACTTTGGGAATGAGGTCTCTTTGGATAATTTTCTACATTCACGCGGGTGAAGCCCACAAGTTTTTACGCGGGTGAAGCCCACAAGTAGCATTTCATGAAATATAAAATTTCATTTTTTTTTGTATTTCATATTTTCTATTAAAAATCATTCACTTCACTCTTAATAGTTAGATCACAAGGAGAACTTTCATTTGGGTTCGCCCATTCAATTTCGAGTCCTAGGCACTTACAATGGCCTGTTGAAATGTCAATCGTGTGACCAAGAAAGAGGGATGGAACTAGACACCCTGTATAATTCAGCCCATACTTTTAACAGTTCAGTTTAGGTCGTAAAATTGCGTCGCGTTAAGAGCTCGTAGTAGCACTGCTGTAGCAGACCACTAATTCCAAGACGCACAACGTCATCATCATCATCTTCCTACCCTTATCCCATTTTATTTGGAGTCGGCGCAACACGTTTTTTTCTTCCATTCTGTCCTGTCGCTCGTCACGCTATCACTAACTCCCTTTTCATTCATATCACTTCTCACACAATCCATCCATCTTCTCTTTGGCCTCCCTCTCCCTCTCCATCCATCCACATGTAAGACGAATCCAAGACGCACAACGTCATTGGACGATATTTATTGAAAGAAAAAAACAGCATATTTATTTTGTTACTCCACCTAAGCCGTGTGAACATGTGTTAAAGAAAAATGAGACACGTACTCGAATGAACATTCTTTCTCAAAAGAACCGTCTAACAAGCTTTACAACCTCCTACATCAACTAAAGACGACTAACCATATTCTATTAATTTGTTAATGGATTGCCTAACATTATAGGCATAATAACATCTTGACCATCAATCAATTAGATTCGAACACGGTAACATGATTATAGCCACGTTCTACAAATCAATATATTATGCATTCATCACCAATTACTTTTAATCCAATCAGAGGAACCATCTTTTCAACCATATTAACAATGTCATAAAAACAACCGGCTAAATGCGAGTCGGATTCACGCACGTTGGGTTCCGTACCGTCGGAAGCAAATAGCAGCAAAAATATCGCATTTGTTGTATGGGAAATTACTGAACTTACATATTTTATTTTATTTTGTTTTTAGTATTTCGATGCCTACCACGTAAGCTGTTGTAACCCACAAAATGGCTATTTTGTGTTTTTCACTCAAATATACGTAATCTATCAAAAAGATTCATTTAAAAATGTGAAATGCTCTCCAGTAAATTACAGTTTTGGGGTTACAACAACTTACGTGGGAGGCATCGATTTGTTGTTAAAGCGGCAACAGAATTACATCATCTATGAACATTTCAACGATTTAACTATCACGGTTCATGAGATACAGCCTGGTGAAAAATAGTCAGACAAACAGACAGACGGACGGACAGCAGAGTTTTAATAGGGTCCCGTTTTACCCTTTGGTTACGGAACCCTAAAAATCATTCGTTTCATGTTTAACCTTAATTCTTTACTTTTAAATTATGTACATATGATTTAAATTAAATCGTCTCCTATGTACGATATCATCTAGATAATAAAAAGCGGCTTATATTAATATTTATAGAAGTGCATAAATACGTAATTAAATTGTGTAGTGAGTGACGATGAATGCTTATAATGTTGGGCAAGGTTTGTGTTGTGTTTTTTTTGGCTTTTTCCTTTTATTTGTTTTATATTATATTTATATTATAATATTGAGATGGGTTTGAAACTAGGCAAGTGTATGTGAATATGAAGTAAATGTGAATGTTTAACCGACTTCTAAAAAATGAGGAGGTTCTCAATTCGGATGTTTGTATTTTTTTTAAATGTTTGGTTCACGCATAACTTCGTCGCTTGCCAATCGATTTGAAAAATTCTTTTTTTGTTGGAAAGTGTATACTTACCAAATGGTCCCATAATTACGATGGTGGGATCTGACGATGGAATCTCAGTGAAATCGAGGGAATTCCTCAAATTCAATTCAATTTTTTAGTGAAGTCGGTTTTTTTTTTCTTATAAAAAGTTTTAGGCCTCAAGGAGTTGTCAGCAACCATGGAGGCCCAGCAGGGTAGAAGCCTACTGGGGCCAAGGGTCTGTTTCCGAAAGGGAGGTTCGGCTCCGGTATGAAAGGCAACGAAGGAACGGGGTGGGTTTTTTAGTCAGTAAGCGTCTGACACTATCTCTCGCCCAAAAAATCATCCAGGTGACATCCCCCATGGATGTCACCTGGATGATTTTTGCCCACCGAAAAAAAAAACCATCAATCTGTTCAAGGTTGCCCAATAACTGGGTTGTAGGGGTCTGATAGGTAGTCGCTCTATGTAAAACATAGATATTCAGCCGCGTCTGGTTTGACTGGAAGTCGATCCCAAACTAGTTTGGAAAAGGCTTTTTATAGACAATAAACCCCAAACCAGTGCTAGTCTGTTTTTATTTTCTTTTTTTTTTCGCGGAGGGAAAATCATCTAATGACACCCCCGCTCTTCCCATCTGATGGTAAGCAATAATGCAATCGTTGATGGTGAGGCGCCCTAGTTTATTATGAGCCTTTTTTATTATCAACTATCTTTTGCCCGCGGCTTCGCCCGCGTTAATTAAATACAGCCTATGTCACTCAGGAATAAAGTAACTTTCTATCGGTGTTAAAATCTTAGCAATCGAACAACAACTTCCAGAGATTACCATCTACAAACTTTCTGTCTCTTTATAATATCTACACTAATATTAAGAGGGAAAATTTGTATTTTTGTGTGTATGTTTGTAATGAATAAACTCAAAAACTTCTGTGCCGATTTCAAAAATTCTTTTACCATTACAAAGTTACATTCACCCTGAGTAACATAGGCTATATTTATTGCCCGTGCGTTCAAGTAATATGGGATAAGGGCAGGAAGAAGAAGAGGAGGAGGAGAAGCCGGGAGGAGCAGCTAGTGTGTAGATATAAACATTATTATTATTATTATCCCAAATTCTATCAATATTACCACAATATGCCAAAGAAGAATCTTTGATTTCTTTAGCCATATTGCCAGAAAGAGAGGTGATAACTTCGAAAAGTTGCTTCTGACGGGAAAAATTGATGGGAAAAGACCCAGGGGCAGGAGTCCATTACGTTGGTCAGACCAAATCCGTGATACACTGGAGACCACAGTCTGCGACGCCATCCACATCGCCGAAAACAGGACAACATGGCGAAATATAGTCCATAAAAAGATTATTCGTCGAGGTCACGACCCTCAGCATTGAGGATAAACGACGCAAGGAGGAGGATTATTATTATCCCAAATTCTATCAATATTATGGATTTTCCAGAAACGTCGAAATTCTGGAAAACGGTACCCACTATTCTATTCTCAAGCTATCAAAACAACGTCCCATCCCATTTTTAACTGGTTTGGTAACACATCAACTTGCACGCGCCCAGCCCAATACATTTACCAACAATCTTTTCACTACAACTCAGTATGGACACCCCTAATTGCCCTCGCGAAATATTGTTGACATCCCTTCACCAACTACTGCCAAATGAATTTTAAACCTTATGCGGTTGAGATAAGGTCTTAAAGAAAGTTTCAGAGTCTTTCTGGAGATTTATCCGTTGTATGGCGTAAGATATTTATAGTGAGGTGGCATTGTACAGATTTGTAGTCGATTTGCTAGCTTTGTGCGTTTTTAAACGGCATTCGTTGCGGATTTATTTGACGTTGCGGTTTTTTAACGTTTGTATGTTGGTAGCGCGGGTTTTTCTTTACATAATTATGTTGGTAGTGAACGCTACGAGTCTTTTGGCTTGTTGATAGAAAGGACGATAGAACATACTAGTTGGACGTAATCAATTGGTACTTAAATGTACAAAATAAAAGAAATGTATATAATTTTGTGATAAGTAACTCTGAAACAATAACTCACGATCCATTTTTCTTTTTTACATATTTGTCGGTGACCACTATGGTTTTTTTCTGACAAGAAAACCCGTGGTCCTAGAAAACAAAGGACAAATGAGAGATAAAATTGTGGTTTTAGGCAGTAAAAGTCTGACACACCGACTCGCTCATGAGAAGTCATTAAACGACTTCCAAGTTCCCACTTGCAAAAAAAAAAACAGTTCGAATATGTCAAGGCTTTCTCGATACATAAACAAAATTATCTATAAATACTTATCTGATTTAATGAAGATCATTTTGTATTCCGAAATTCCTGATAACTATCTTCTGATAAATAAACATTTAGCAGCGAGCCAGTTATGCAAGGATGCAGAAAATGAAAGTTAATCAAATGCAATAATAAACTTTCAAAAGTAGAAAGAAGGTTAAAAAATGTAATGTAAGGTCAAATGAAAAATGTATGTTTTGTATTCAATAAATATCAATATACTCAACTAAGCAGACCATTATACAGTCCATATAAAAGTCCTTAAATGTCATCCACTAGGGTTACTAATCATACTCTAATTTAGAGTACTATACTCTATTTTGAGAAAGAGCACTTTTTAATCTACAAGCTTTTGCCCGCAGCTTCGCCCGCGTACATAAAATATACATTATGTCACTCATGAATAAAGTAGCTTTCTATCGATGAAAAAATTTTAGCAATTGGACCAGTACCTACTTCCAGAGATTACTCGTACCTCTTACAAACAATAAAAACAAACTTTACCTCTTTAATATTTAGTGTAGATGTATGCAATAAAGTACGCTAAAATACTCTAGGTACCTATTGTTATTCAGATTTGGCCATCATCGGACTACCAGACGTACGGCGATGCGCCACCGGTACATGGTGGACATCCCGCCTACACGCACAAAACGTTTTGGAAACACATTCGTTGTGCGTGCAGCTAAGGAATGGAATTCCTTGCCGGAGTCTGTGTTTCCTGATAACTACAACCTGGGAATCTTTAAATCGAGACTGAATAGGTTTCTTCTAGGTAAGCGCGTTCCATCGTCGACCGCATCGTCGCTTTCCATCAGGTGAGATAGCGGTCAAGCGCAAACCTATCAATAATAAAAAAAAAATTGAATTAAAATGAATGAAATCCTACCATAACAGTAATTTAGTGGATTACCATTTATATTATCTATACTTTCTTCTTTGAAAACCATAGCTGCATTTAAAATAATACATACAATTATATAAAATATAAAAACAACAAAATGTTGATTTTGCAAAAGTAAATCTGGGGTACTTTTTTCTTCTAACAATGTTCTTTAATGTAATTCTTCTAAGATCAGAAATACTCTATTTCTTTTTAAAATAAAAACGTTAGCAACCCTAGCAATGACATATGTGTGACATTTCAAAATATTTAGCACTATTGATTTTTTGAATAAAATGCTAAGGCTTGACAGAACCGTAATCAATAAATTATTCCCAATGTCATATTCAAAAGATACAATAGATAAACTAAATTAATTTCAAAATCAATGCCATTCGTCATTTTAGCGCCGTGGCGACCTGTTGAAACAATTATATGTTAATATATTTAAAATACTAACAGTAAAGGATTAATAGTGACATAAACAACAATTATTTAATTAAACATAAATTATCTTATCTAAATATTAATCTAACGTGATAAGTGTGAAACAGCACAGGTCCAACTCGTCCATAAACATCTTTGCAAAAAAAACTCTTGTCTATGATAGACCAGAATCATTGACGCATGTATCAAATGTCATGATCATAATAAAATCGTTAATTTTTGACGTAACTTCGGACATTTATATTCATTTTTTGCTTTTAATAATCAGGTGTCGAAGTTTTTTTTTATATTAAATAGCGGCTTTACTGTATAAAATATGATATTTTAAAAGACCCTATAAAGATATTGTCACTTAGAGTTTAATAAAATTAAGTCGCAATATCTTTATAGGCAATCAAAAATCATTAGTTTAATAAGGTAGTAAATATCTACCAATTTAATATTAAATAGCGACAAGAAAATATCTTAAAACAATAAACAAACAACATAGATTTAAAAGAGACCATTAAAAAAGCAACCACTAGTGATGGGCGATCGCACAAGAATCGATCGATTACAAATCGCCTATCGAGTATCGATACGGCGGATTCCCGCGGAATTGCACAATTTCCCGCGTCGAGTCGACAAGGCTGGCTAATGAGAGCGTGGATACCAGTACCATTGTTTACAGATGCGATCGCGGTGTTATCTCAGCTATTTTTGTACGGTAGCCATGTTTTACTTATCTCTATACATTCGTATACGATGTTCGTCGATTGTTCCCCGGTTTTTCGTCAGCGCGATCTCGTTATTGTTTCGCGATTCTTTGATATTAATCAATGTAGGATTTGGAGGGCTGTGTAATTATTTGGATTGTTTTAATACGTATGATCGCGATATGAGATTATAAACAAATGATCGTTAGCATAATAAATATGGCGTGACGGTGCGTCTACTTTTACAATAGCGTTAAACTGACATAATTAAGACTTTCATATCTGTGATTTATTGTTGCATAATTAGGTATCTAAAATTATGTAAATTATAATGGTAATCTTAGTGTATAAATATACCCGTCGTCAGTTAACTGAAGATTATTGCAATTAAATTATTCCCAGAGACCCTTCAATACCAGACACTTAACAGACAGACGGAATATATTCCAACCTCGCAAAAACACAGTTATAATAAAACCGTAAATTTTAAAATGCAGACAATAACTAAACAGGTGCTGAATAAAGCACGAAGCAAATTAGGGCGGAGGAGATGACGCGATAAGGCGTCGGTCGCGCGTCACAGCGGCGACACAAATCGCGCGTCGATCGCGCGTCAATCGTGTCGCGGCGCGTAACGAACCGGGTATTGTATGCAAACGCCAGCGTTGATATGTCCTAACTCAGATATAGAATCTTTTACATACGATAATAATGTAACATTTATTTACTTAGCATTGACGTTTTGTTAGAGTTTTCCTCAAATATGAAAGTTTCTTTTTTGTATATAAAAAACCACTTGTTGATTCAAAGGGTTTTTTGTTGGTATAAAATGATAAAACATCAGCAGGAGCGTCAAAAACAATACTGTGAGAAAGAAAAAAAGTTGTACAAAATCCACGATTTGCGTATAAAATTCTTATTATCAATTTTTCCGCAATCACCCATATTATAAGTTCCATTGTGCGGCCGCGATAGCCCCAGGCTTCGGCTCAAACTGATCTTTTCCTAAACCGTCCCTTCAGCCTTGTAATCCCGTGCTAACAATTTAAATTCGACTCTACAAGCGTTCATACTTGTGCTCATAATCGCTCGCTCCATTCTAACTTATATGACGTTCCGTCATTACGGCTGAGCGACTTTTCCCGCGTAACCGCCAGTTTGACCAGCTCTAAACCGGATTTTATGTGCCTTTTTCATAAGGTTCTTATTTGACTAGAAGGTTGAGGTTGTATAAGACATTTGTTCCGTGGCTATGCTGGCGCTATCGGCATCACCTTAATGATGTCTCGATGGTGGATAGCCATTGTGTTGGATGTAAATTTGTAGCCGTCGGCGCGGGTAATGATGTGAGAACAAACTGAGATCCCGATAGCCAGATCTGGATCGCTTTCGGCCCACTGTGCAAGGGATTGTATTCAACTTTCGGCGCTCAAACTCAGCCCCTGCGATCTCATTGTTGTTTTATTTTTTGGAATGTTGAATAAGCTTTGTTTTTTTAATGTCCACTGTCTTGTAAATCATAAACTGTATCGATGTTTCGATCGTTTGCTTCGGATTTATTTGAACGAGAAAGAAAAACGCCAACTAATATTGTTTTATACGTTTTCGCAAAAGGGGTATAAAATAGTTGGGCCTTTCAACAAAAACTGTTGTGCACACCCCATTATCTAGGACCCTAAACCTTTTCATACTATTAGGTACACACAACGCAACTTAACAAACAAAACGTTACAAATTCAAAATGGCTGCGGGAAAATGGCGACCGTGATGGCGTCATTAGCACAGTTATCGCACTATTTTGTCGAATAGACAAAATTTTCAGTCTTTCAACGTGCGTCGGCGTTATGAAAGCGATGTAAATGATGTTTTGAGGAAAACACGATAAATAATAAACCCACTAAAATGAGGTTGATGAAAAACGACACGAGCGATGCGGGTTATTAATTTTGGAGGGAAATTAGACCGCCATTTTGTTAGGGTAGTGTTGTGACCTAATAGGATAATAAGTCGACCGATTTAGAAACAAGTCGTTATAAAGGATAACACCATTATACCTACTTAATTATTTTTTGTCTCGCTCGATTCGTTTTATCTTTAATACACTAAGAGCACCGAGCATGCACCTTGTCGTAGGCACAGTTAATTTATTCTAGATATTAACAGTTTTACAGTCCTTAGAATTCCGCACTGAAATTGTTAAAATACCTAATTCATTATTCCCACTCAGGAATTTCTGGTTTT
Organism: Mythimna lalbum; assembly: GCA_949319445.1. NCBI lineage: Eukaryota > Metazoa > Arthropoda > Insecta > Lepidoptera > Noctuidae > Mythimna > Mythimna lalbum. The sequence goes on along the minus strand of OX439349.1, from coordinate 3,163,795 downwards.
CATTAGATTGTAAATTACTTACTTTTCACTTAAGGATATTTTCAGAGGGCAATACTAACCTAACCTTTATTATGAATTAAACTTCCAAAAGCTTCCTATAAAAACGACACAATCTTATTATTTTAGTATAAATTTTATTTATGTACCTATCTTTTTGTTTCTCATCAATATCTTAATATTATTCTAATTAATGAAAATGTTTATTTTACTCAAAATCCGAAAGCTTAAGTCTTTAAGTTGATACTATTTTTAATTACACTCATAATGAGTCTGTATCATACTTATAAAAATTAGTAAAACGTGAAACTATTTTTATATATTAAGATACAGAATACCGATCATTCCTCCGGCTCCACTTAATCCGCATTTATCTAAATATAGTAAACCCAAACATAAAACAGGGCATCTGCTTAAAACATTTTTAATCACAAAATTTATTATCCCACGTAAACATAGCAAAGGAATCCACAATTAAGTCACTCCACTACAAAAACACGCCATAACATCTTTATCGGAGTTGAATCGATTCTTTTTTCTTTTAAATCGACTAAATACAATCTGTATCGAGCATGGCGCCGTCCGATCTGTTTTTATCGTTGTATTATCGAAGACTAATGCACTGGCCGAGATAACGCGGACATAAGAGCGGGAGCCGATAAACTCGGTGTGGCCATGTTAAAAATAGTTTACACGCTTAGTTTGTTGTCTGGTAGGGTTATTGGTTTAGTATTGTAATGGATTCTCGTGTTGTTGAAACAATAAAATTTTATAAGTAAAATATTCAGGTAAAATTAACTGTATATTGAATTGATTGTTTATTGGTGTAATAAAGTTACTCCTGACAATAAACTCCGGTTAGGCTTAAATATATGTACCCAATATGTAATCCGCACACAACACTGATCAAGATTTCTATAAAAATTATATCTAATGAGAAACATTCTCTCTAAAAGTTTAAACCTTAACAATATCAGCACCAATCATCGATGTTTTATACCAATTATACCAAACTATGCGCAGCCCTATTCCAGAGTTACCATTTACAAATTTTCTAAATTCAAATCCCGGTTATCGTTCGAAACGAATACGTCTTCCTTATTTAAATTGTCATTACGAACTCTTTCGTTCGGCATTTATCGGCCGCGGCCGGCTCGGGGAGATGGCAATAATAAAAATTATCTATACAAATGGGTCCGGATTACTCGGCGACATAAATTTCTACTCGCCCAATGAGAGCTGCTACAGAAGATAAAGGGTCAACGATTTTTAGAGCTGTGTTTTTGCTTCATTTTTAAGTCGACTTGTTATTGGTGATTCCCTATTAGGTGTAGAACTGGATGTAGCAGGACTTCACACGTTGAGTTCTTGGGTTTACCTTTTACATGGTTATTACACCTCAGATACCATTCAAGAAATAGTCATACCAGTTAATTTAGGCCAAGTAGTTATTGCTGGGCTGTAGGATTACTCGAAACCTCCATTGCGGCCACGGGGCACTTGAGAACTTTGGGTCTAATCAGTAAATATCTAAGAATCCCTCTCGTCCACCTAGAGCGGTTGTTTTATGATTTCCTCGTAAAAAAAGGCTGCTGTTGGTTTATTTTCCAGTGCTATCTTTCACCTTCCTGTAAAAAAAAAAACAATTAAATTAAATAATAAAATGAATGATGATAGCTCCATTTAAAAATCCAACAAAGCTCTAGTTGTGCACAGTACTATTCCTAGCTCGTAAAACAAGTGATTGCCAAAGAATAGAGAAATATTTTAAAGTCCAATCCTGTTAAAAAGTTTAAAAAAAACGCTGAGATTCGGTCAGCTCGTCGGTATCGGGTGCTCACTGTGCTCAGCGAGACACCGCCACAGAGTTATTCGACAAAAATGCTAATTTTCAAATCTCCAACGCGTTCGCCCGCCCGCGATCCAAACGACACCGCACACTTTTTATTTTAAGAAACAAACCGATTTTTATCCTTTTACCCCTTTGCGCTTGCAACACCACTCTTTATTTTTTTTAAACGGCAATTTGAGCAGTAATTTGACGCAATCGCCGATAAAAGTCACGTTATTCGATTAACATCCTATAAGTATTCGATGGCAATCGCGAGTTTTCTTTAATTATATAATTTACATTGTGGGTCGGGTCCGATTCCATCTCTCGGGCCTCGCTAGCAATTTCAAAGATACCGGATACCGATTAAACGTGAATTTATTAAAAAAATAAATACCGGCGCGTCCTCGTAAGTCGCTTTCTTGCATTTATGAAACAGCTGTAAAAAATATTATGTCGCGTCGCGTTGATAACAGTGCGGGACAAGTTTATGGGATTTATTCATGAATTCAATTGATTTCTTTCGATTTATCTGGGATCTGTTATTGTCCAGTGGAGCTTGGGCACACAGTCGTATGTTATGAAGGGTGTCAGGTAATAAAGTGCCATAAAAACCGTGTATAGGTTCATGAAAATTGTAGTAGTGCTAAGAACATCGGTATTAGATTGTAGCGCGATCCATCAAACGCTCGTTAACACGTTCTCGGCGACGCGACGAGCTCGGCCGAGTTTTTTTTTTTTCAAACCAGTCGGGGCTAGTGTTGGGCGCCTGTTTTTGTGAGTGAATCGATTGTCGGTAGTAATTGGTATGGGAGTAGCCGATGTTAAACATGATGTTTGACGGTGGACCGAGTTAATTATTTTCGTGTCGTAGGCGTGCTGCGACTGCGAGATGCTATCGACATCGAGATTGTGCTGTAATACAAAAAGGAAATGGATCGGTTTGACGTGACCGTTTCACTGTAACAATGCTTTGTTAGTTTAAATTTAATTCGTTTTCTTTTATTACGTGTAGTATAGGCCCGTCGCACTGTCATGTTCACATGAATAAAACGCAGACAGTACGTCCACGGAATGCAAATAAACTAAAATCAAGATCACTCGATGCTAGCAGTTATAAATTGTGCTTTTATTTTTCTCAGTTGGCAATAACTATCTTGAATCTTTTGCGGAAGACCGTTATCGTGTGCATCTGTTTCGCGGAATGTCGCGGACTCAAATCAAATTACGCATTCGAAATTCGAACGGCGGAATCAAAGGCCAGGCTGTTGATATCGCCGCGTGCGCAATCGACATATTAATATTCGATCTATAGGCGTCTCGATGTTCTCGATTCGTATAATTAAAATCGAGATCGATCCGATTGGCCGTCGGATTCCGTCACGTTATTCATCATAAGTACCGCCTACTTTTGACGCCTCCAGCGATGCGTGGACGCAACTTTTAAGCTGTTTATTTATGTGTATTATCACTTTATCATCAATTTCGCGGTGTATTACGAGTATTGTTATTAAAAAAACTGTGTATTCAAATTATATTATAATCTGGTCGGCTGTAATCCTGGGTTATTAATCAAAACGTGGCACACGTGGAGTTATGGGGGGACGTATTATGAAATCGCATGTGTTTTTACAGAAGGCGCGGTGGGGGGGTCGACTCGTGAGCCCGTGCAACGTATCGTCGCGTTTTGCATAGATTTAAAAACTCGATAGTTATGCAAATGTCGAGACTGCCGTGTTTACTTGTTTCTGAGTTACGGCGTGCCACGGTAATAGACCCGCGCCTATCAGAATTAGACTTTTTTTGTGTGTTAAAGAGTTTTTTAATGTTTCTGCGACTGCAGATTGCATGTCGGAAGGACATACGAGTGTTATATTTGGAAATTGGAATTGTTAACATGCACGTTAGTGAAGGATTTTCAAAAATCTTAAGTGGGTATAAAAAGTTTCGTTATCGTTCTTGGGATTTCCTTCTTGCTTAGTTGAAGGTGTTTCCTTTTAGTCTTTATGACTGAAAACTAATACCTAACTCTGCTATTATAGGTTGAGTAGATACAACTTAACCCTTCAGATACCGTCAATTAGAAACACAATAGTAAGACAATAGATGCGCGGCCACCGGTGGTCGCTTGGGGATTCATGAATTAAAGTAATTGATTAGCCCTACCCACTCACAAGTTTTTAACTTAACATCAAAACAATTTAAAATCAAAATGACGTGTTCGTATGTTTCTGAATGTCAACCATAAACGGGTGTGGTGCATAAATCTAATTAATTACTTCATAAGTTTACTCCCCCATTTACTAATCAAGTAGTCGTACTACCATAGTTTTATTTTGTAATAAGTACAACTACCAACTTTATATTTGTGCTGGCAATCATTATTGCGTTAAGGAAATGTCATTCGGACTGTAAATGTCATTCGTTCCCGCGCAATAATTAAAAAACAATTTATATTTTCTTGTTGTAGGTCTGCTATATTATTTTATTCAATTAATGTGATTCGTTTGTATTTGATTGTAATTTACATTTAAACCAAGACGATTAAAAATGAAAAAAAAATGTTAGTATTAAAAATTCATTGGTTAAAAAAATGCTTTATGTAAATTACGTAATTAAGTTTTCTATCTGATCACAGTTAGGGGCTATAGACTAGGATGAACTGCCAATGAGCTTGATTTGTGGTGATAAGCTCACTTCTTATCGTAATGGGATCTAAAACTGTAATCTACAACTGTGGTTGCACGACAGAGTGTATCGGTATCTTCCTGCTGAAATAATCTAGGATAAGTTTTTTTTAAGTCACAATAAATTAAAACTAACTGCCTTTGTCTCACTCTCCGAGTCAGAATCACGTTTATCTCCTTGAAGTTCCTGTAACGTTAATCCATCCATGATTTGACGTCACTTATACTACAATTGATAGGATGGTACGGGTAACAGCTGTCGGATGCACACAATGTGAAAGATGCATATTTTCGTCCTGCTGTCATCACATCATCCTACCCATGCTATACAAAAAACATTTTTAGTTCATGTCAAACCTGAATATAATTTGTTCAGAATCAGTAACTGAATGGATTCCAATAGTTTTTTAACCATGTCATATTTTTTCCCAAAAATATTTAAAAAGGTCACAAGTTGGGCCACCAACATTAAGTAAAACTTAGGTCACGGCAACTCATAGCGGGCATTACACGCCAGCAAACAACTGAGGGCAAATGCAAAACAACCCCTCAGTCGCCTAGATAGCCCGCTGACTGCGTATTATTGCTAACATAACAAGCTTATAACTTAATGAGTTTTTATGATACAGGCATGAAATTTTGGAAATACATAGGTTTTTTACATAAAAATACTAGACACGTATTTCGGGTTTCGCATGTACTAATGTTGTTATAAGACCTTAATTCATGAATCCTCAAGCGACCACCGGTGGCCGCGCATCTATTGTCTTACTATTGTGTCTCTAATTGACGGTATCTGAAGGGTTAAGCACCAAAACCTCTAAAATCAAAAGATCCCCACAGATCCATTTGAGTCCTTGTGCAACTCTAGGTACGAAAAAACTGTTACACATTGTATTACAATCTAAATGTTAACAGAAGTCATGATGAATAACAAAGAAAGGAAAAGAAGCAATTACTTGTGAAATGTTTAATTTCCTAAGTCATATCTACGTTCGATCGACGGTACTTACTTGTGTTTTTAAATACGCACAGCTTGGGAGGAACGAAAAAATGGATGTGGTATTTTGTTAACAATACTTTTGCTGTATGATGACGACACCGAAAGCTGGTCAATTCGCTTAGTCTTTTGTCATTTACGTTGTTGATTTTATACTAAACTAGCGGCCCATCCCGGCTACACACGGACTATAAATATAGCCTATGTTACTCAGAAGGAAAGTAGCTACCAATGGTGAAAGAATTTTTGAAATCGGCACAGTACTTTTTAAGTTTATTCATTACAAACATACACACAAAAATACAAATTTTCCCTCTTTATAATATTAGTGCAAATGACTACCTATCTAACCTCCACGTCTCAATAAAGTGGGAAATACGATGCCTTATGGCAAGGTGAGTGTCAACATTTCTGACTTCTAATTACCGTTACATTGTTTTTTCTGTGTGCGTGATCTCGTGCTAATCTCTCACTCGCGTAGAAAAGGTGTCATAGAAAATGGATTACGCAAAATAAATCTACATACAAGCAAGACCAACCTGAACGAGATAAAAGTCGTCGTTTTTTTTTTTTTGACACTGCGATCCTTTGATTTTAAATTAGGGAAGTAAGTTATACGCGTCAGTGAATATCGATATCGTAATCGTTACTCATAGACAGTATTTAAAGGAACCAGAAGAAAGAGCAGTCTTGTTTTATGGCGGGAAATTATCAAACACCTGACCACAGAACAGAGAAATACAGCACCTGACTAGAGAAGTCAGGCTCTGGATAGTGCGAGGGAGAGAATCTGACTTTTAGCATAGCATAGCATAGTCAGCCTTTTAAATGTTCCCACTGCTGGGACTCAGGCCTCCTTTCTAGGAGAGGAAATGGGCCATAATCCACCACGCGGGCCCAATGCGGGTTGGTGGATGTCACATGTCTTTGAATTTTTGGTTCTAGGACATGCCGGTTTCCTCACGATGTTTTCCTTCACCGTTTTGAGAGCAGTGGTGATGAAATAAATTACACAAAGTAATGCGCCTGGCGAACCCGTGACCTACAACTCGTAAGTCGGGGCCGACACCACTCGGCTACCACTGCTCTCATCTGACTTTTACTGACTTGTATTGCTGTTCTAAGCCAGGGTTTCTCTTCTGATCAGTCCCGCAGTTCTAGCAGACATTGGCCCTAATGGACCCCGGCCTTTAAAAGAGCCCTACGGGCTTAATATGGGCTCTAAATGCGAGGCACTTAAAGTTGCTCAGCTATAATTTTGTATGTAAAGTTACGGCTACCGACTTTTAAATTGACTGGCATTTAGGTCTCATATTAAAACCCCTAAGGTGGTAATTTTTACTAATTAAATAATAAAGTTTCGGAATTCCTTTTATTTGTTGCATAACGTCCAACTTCAGCCTTAGTATTCCCACAGCTATACACATACACATGGCTGCTTTTTGTGAGGCTGAGTGGGGAGTACTCCACCACGTGGAGATCTTAGATTTTTTGGTTAGTTGAAGTAGATTGAAAAGCTGAAGGAACACCACGGTGGTTTCACCTTGGTGTTCCTTCAGCTTTTCCCGAGTGTAGTAAGTAATGCCTGACATATTCTAAGCCAAGAGCGACCGGGCCTTGGTACAGGCCATGGTCCGGTGCGAGGAGGAGTGGCAGGCGACCGCCTCTTTCTGCGAAGCAGTAATGCTAGCAAAAAAGGAGGCCGACCGCATCAGGCAACGGCGTTTACAGCGCCGCAGCCAATGGACAGCCAGAGCAATGAATAACTCGCCGTCCGACCGTCCGGTAACTGTCCCGACCGAGCCCAAATCGTCAGTAAGAGTCTGACACTATCTCCCGCTCCACCCAACGGCGGGGAATCTCATTTGAATGATTTTTACCCACAAAAAAAACCTACAGCGACTGTACATGTTTCTTTTTAACATTATTTATAGGCTCGCGTTCGACCACTATCTCACCTGTTGGCAAGCGATGACATGGTCAACGATGGAACACGCTTGCCTAGAAGTAACCTATTCACTCTTGACTTAAAGACCTCTAGGTCGATTTAGTGAGATACTGTTGTATCTCACTAACTTTTTATTTTAACGCTTCTCAAAAACTTAAGATGTGAAAGTCAGATCAAAAGATCGTTCGATCGATAACTTGTAGGTACACAAGATTGTTAATATGTTAAACATTAATGACTCGTATACGTGTCGAAACAATGTTGATCTACCGGATAAGCAGTTAATCAATATTTTTATCTATTCTTCAATCATCGATAAACGCTCGCTTTGGTCTACGGGATATAGCGTTGGCCCTGTTAGACGATAATAGACGATCTTAGCTTAACTATCTAGAAAGTTAATCATATATTTTTTGTTCAATCATTAAACCTATAGTTTTTTCACTAAATTCACCAAAAATACTAACTCATCCGAAAAACATTGCTCTAAAAGTTATGGCAATAGCTGCATTCTATCAATGGTCATACGTATAGAATTATAGATGCAAAAAGTCTGCTTATTGGACAGTATTGCCAAAAATACCACATCAAATCTACCAAACCTACTTCCTCACACATGTGGCAACACCTCATGAATATTAAATCCTACATCAATCATACACGGAGGTTGAGATTTCGCTATACGATTACGGCCACTCGTTTGCCGGTAAGGGGTTGCTTTGACGATATTTAGTTAGCACGTAAAACTGGGTTAATTAAAGTGTGTAATTAATATTGTATAAACGTGTACTTTACGTACTTGAGTTCCGAGTGTTTATAATCTTTTATAACGGAAGAATTGTACTTAATTGCTAGTAGGATTTTTTGTAGGACCTTAACCTCTTTCAAAGCTATCAAAGGACTGCTTGTAGAATGGTTCTAAATTCATAAAGAACTAGAAAATAATCCATGCTTAAATTCAACCTAGGAAAACTTCAAACGCAACAGCTTTTGTAATATTATCTGAAATACTTCTAGTCACAAATTTCTCTAAGAAAACATTACTAATTTTTACGGTAGAACTTGATCTTTTTTCCTCAAGCAACACCAAAGATAACGAACTAAGCGTGGCAACATTTATCGCGGTCTCATACCAACATCGCGGCTGTACGTTACTGTTATCGCTGGCCGCGTGGACATCTAGATTTATTCGTCATGAGCCAGGACGTGGACACCACGAGGAAATGTTTATCTACTACGTACTACGCTTACTTACTTACCAACGTTTTTGCTCGACACCGTCTCCATTGCATTGTTTGATGATTTTTTGTTGTGGTCTATACTTGGATGGTAATTATTGATAGTGATGATGAGCTTTTAGAAGCTTGTTTGATTGTATTACAGGATGATACGAAAGTAAATTAGATTTTATAAAATTGGAGATTTCTGCTTACATGCAATATGGGGTTTTAATATAGACGATAATGATCGTAGAGTAACATTAAATTCGATACCGAAATTCCACGTACGCAATCCTATATAATTTAGACTAATATTATAAAAAAGAACATTTTGCAAGTATGACGGGGAAACTACTGGACAGATTCTGAAAATACTTTAAAGCTATAAATTCTTTAGGATAAATTATGTTCCCTTAAAATATTTATCCATGTTCACGCGGGCGAAGCTGCTGGTAGTATAATAATACAATCTCATATTCTTATAGTGGTTATCGTCGATAAAATATCACTATGTCTAGAAGCTCATTTCTCCAACCAACTCGTGAAAATATTCTTGATAAAAAGCCTATCCATTCCCATTCAACAACCAAACCAAACTAAAATATCGTATCGTAATTCGTGACGAAACGGACACTTGTCCCACAGTCAGACTCGGCACAGCACAGGGCGTAACGATAGCGGAATCGAACCGGCGATATGTTAATGTTCGTCCAATCGTGACGCACGACGTTCATCCTGCCGGACACTTGCGGAAGATCACCAACTTGATACGTACTTGAGAATATTTTTTATGTGTAAATAGCGTGGCTTTGAGTCGTTTGAAATTGTGTTCAATGGGTTTGTTATGGTTTTGTGAAGTAATGAGCTGAAGTGAAGTTAGATGCTGGGATGGTTATTATATAGCTTTAATTCACTAAGTAGTGACGGGAAGTATTTGACACTGTACCTTCCAAATCTATTTGAAAGCTATTGAATAAATTCTTATCATTTTTGGCACTTTTGGAATTGAACCAAAATGGATGATCTCCTATTCGAATTAACATCTTTCACGCTTCGCCATTTCTTTCTAACTTGCCATTGCACTTACAAATACAATAATAAAGATAACGTATCGAATATTCATTTACAAATTACTTTAATTAACCCTTCAGATACCGTCAATTAGAGACACAATAGTAAGACAATAGATGCGCGGCCACCGGTGGTCGCTTGGGGATTCATGAATTAAACTTTAAGCAAACAAGATTTGTTTTACCAATCACAGATCGTAGTCCACAATCAAACCAAGCCTTATTTTATATCAGCTTCTATACTTAGAACAAAAAAATTGACAACAATAGTTTGGGAACTTATCTATAGGTATCGCGAAACGAGTTACTTACAGCACATCAGTTCCATTCAATTCATTCCCACTGTTAGTATTAAACACCTATGATATTATCGCGCAGTCCACACGCATGATAGATGTACACACTCCCTAGCACAACAAACTCAAATAAATCAAGATGTGTGCAACGATAATCTCGTCCGACTTTGTCACTCAACTCTTTGTTAGTAACTTTTTTAGTAGGTTTTTTTATTCTCAATCTGGCAACACTGGTAATGGCGCTCATAATGTTGTGTAGTGACGTTAAGACGACATGTTTAAAAAAAGAAAATGTGATAGATAAATGTTTTTGGTTTAGATGAAAAGATTGCTTTTATTAAGATTTTTGTCTAAGTTGATTGACATTTTAATCATGTAGTTTTATTTGGATAAGTAAGGTAACTTCAAGCTTTTTGTTACTTAAAGTGCATGAGCATTTATCGTTGGTCCGTAAGACGTAGAAGTAGGTACATCACTAAATACGTTCTGCTTAAAAATAATCTTAAACTAAGTAGGCTTAGGTTCTTTTAGATTGCCGATTAAAATCAGTTTCTTCGGGTACATTTAACGATGGTTAAAGAAAACTTTCTAGTTGCATTCTAGTAAGCCCGCTAAAAATGTGCTACAATAAACAAATATTTGGTTTTTCTGAAAAGTTTATTGCAGTCGAGTCTAACAGTCATTTTAAAAATTTCATTGCCAATTGCAAAATTTTCGTTACCACTAACGCCATCTAGTGATGCAAAACAACGTTACCGTCTCATTAAAGATTCTAAGGAATAGAACAGTTCCATGATATCGAACAAGATAACAATAATACTGAGACGTACATTAATATTCAATGAATCAGTTTTTATCTCGTGTTATCTGACAATCAGCTCATTTCAAGGTGTATGTCGGTCGCATGGCAGATGATGACCACTACCAGTTGTTACAGAGTGAGTTTGGACGGTGACTGAAGAGTGGCCAACCGAAGATACATTTTCATTCGATTGTACTTACGTGATTATGTGTAGTAACATACACATCTTTCTCTAGATATTTTGAAAACACGGAAGTCTTGTGGAAATTATCTACTTAGGTTTCTGTTGAAAGCAAATACCATAAAGAGTAAAACTAATCCTATGAAGACCTCTGAAAATCTGCTATTTTCCGTGAACTTTGGCCCTTAATTATGTGATCTTAAATTTGAAAAAATATAGGTTCTTAAAGAAACCTTGCACACATCAAGATTCTGAATGACCAATTTAATTTTTTTATTTATTTAAAATTTAAAAAAAAGAACTTAATTTCCTGAAACAAGTTTTCTGAAATACTCGAGTGCGTGACGGAATTACCGAATGCCAAGAGAGCGTTGCCATTTCAAACATTCCGTTGGATTGCGTTAGACGAACAAGCTGATAAACCATTGTCCAGGTTGACCTGCGACTCATCAGTTTTTATTTAGTAGTTAGTTGGGTGAAAAGTCACTTGAGTCCTTGAGCAGGATTCTAGTTAATACATATTTTAAAAGACACGATTAAAAAATCGAAAACGAGTAGCAGTTTTTTTCATTAATAGATTGGATTGGGGTAAGTTCCCTAAGGTAATGGTCTGTCTAAACAGCATTCTAGAAATAAAATGACGGATCTATTCAGTAAACAGTTAATAAATGTACCTACTTAACAAGTTATGCCAAGTTACTTGATGAACTTTACAATGTGAAGATTAACCGCGACACGTGAAGGACTCAACAAAGTCAGAACACAAATCATTCTACCGTTCACTTACGATATATTTACACAACTACCTAAACAAATATTTAATGAACGTCCATATTTATTTATTTTATTATCTCAGATAGTTTTGAGTGCACAGTGATTACGGTGAGTTATCAATCGAGATATGCGTCGTGGTCCGTGGTAGTGGCGCGTCCTAGGTGATCGCTCACAAGCTTCACAATCACAGATTTATATCACTGCGATTGTGACGCCACCGATGCACGACTATTTTAATTGGACCCTGATCTCAAACATGATAAAACCTCAACAAGATGGCCGCTTTGTTTTTTTCCCGACGTGTGTAGGCACGTGTATGACGCTTGTCGGCCACGTTACAACATTTAATTCCATTGCTTAATTCCATGAATTTTCATACAAGAAAACGCAACATGCATTGTTCTCCTGCATTCGTGACGCAACCTCAAAGTCAAAGGGTACACCTAATCTCAACAGCTCATTGTAAAGTTCTAGTCGAAACTATGCGGGCTAGCTTTCAACGAATACATGAGTCGCATGTTTCTCTCTTGTACGAACGCAATGACATGTTTATAAAGACAAAGGGCACAGATGTATATCATTTAACGAATCGACGTTCAGTTCGCGAGCGCTGCATAAACGACACCGAGTCACGCCATCTATCTGATTGTCCGGACAACCTTTCGCCAAGCCAACAATCACAAGCTTATAACTTATTTAGCGAAAACAGAAGCTGGAGCGCGACTAACGAAGCTCGATAAGCTCGCGTTCGCTATGACGCTAACATTAAGCTGCCAGATAAAGGCAGCATTAGTCCACCAATCGCGCGTCACCGAGCAATCGTAATGACCAATCGCAACGCGCGCACACTAGGATAGCGTGACCCGAACGCAATCCGATCCGAGCAGTGTTCGTTACCGCGAGATGGCGGCCGAACCAATCGTCGCGTCCATCTCGCTGTCGTGCCCATATAATGATCTTCACAGGGCCAGGAGAATGAAGTTGAGCCTCTCATTAATTGGCGTTTTGAGTCGAGATCGCTGCGCGAAAGATAGGTTAATTCCTCGCTCGGTAGAGATCGTTGTCGCTCAAAAAGGAAGGTGAGCGAGCGTTTTCTGGAAATCAGATCCAATTACAACGGAGTCCGTTAAGTTTTTGTTCTGTTTGGCCGCGGGCCCGCTCACGATATTGATGGACGGGCATCGAGCGTAATGACGGATCAACCGTCCCGGGTGCGCGAACTTAATCTCGTCCACATTTCTCGCATTTGTTAAGACGAGTGGCCGGTGCGCGCGCCCCACCCACGCGGCGACATTTACATAGCGCGGCCACGTCTCAATTAGGAGCGCTAATGTATGCCTCGACTAGCGAAGCTGCATCTGACTGACGTCGACAGATACGAGACAAAACGTGACGAGTGACGGCTATCGCGGGACGTCGCTGCCAGTTCCCCATCGCACAGCTATTAACAACACTAATAGGAGCCGAAATGGGATGCATTCTTTTTGCTCGCCCCTTTTGCATTTAGGTGCGCAATCAATAGATACTGACGTCTGTTCCTTGTGTTTTCAGGTGAGGACGAGGAATGGGGAAACGAGAGCGAGGCGATGCCGGGAGAACCTCGCACGCCGAGCTCAGAGGGCGAGCGCGCCGCGTCCAGCGGGGGCGTGTCACCTGCGTCGGGAGGATCGCCTGCCGCCTCGCCGCCACGTCTGCGCCTCAACACCAGCCTGGCCACAGACCCTGCGCTGGCCCCGCAGGCGACTATTCTGAAGCATGAGCCACCATCACCATCTCCGCCGCCGCCACCTGCTGCTGCGCCGCAACCACGAGACTACCTTGCTTTGACGGCAGCAGCCTTCCCAGGGCTATTTCCTGCGTCTGGTCCGCCTAGTTACATATGCAAGCCATGCGGCATTCGCTACTCGTCTCTGAGCACATTGCAAGCACATCAGGAACATTACTGTTCAAATAGACTGCCGAAGCCAACAGACCCGAATGCTACCTCCGATCCAGCTGTCGATGAGTCAAGCAGTGAAGCAAAGACACCTCGCCCTGCCGGCAAGCAATACGCTTGTACATACTGTTCGTATAGCGCCGATAAGAAAGTTAGCTTGAACCGTCACATGAGGATGCACTCCTCGTCCCCGGTGAGCAGCGGTACCCCGGCGCCGACTCCGACCTCAAACGGAGAAGTCACGGAGGGGCCTCCGGTACAGGACCGCTACTGCGCCGATTGCGATATTCGCTTTAGCTCCATCAAAACTTACCGAGCACATAAACAACACTATTGCAGTACAAGACAAGTTGTGAAACAAGCCTTAGCTGCTGCCCGAGGAGGCTCTGCGACTTCAGGTTCCGCTCCGCCTTCACCTGGAGCCACGCCTCCAGCACAGAACCAGAACCAGTACGCTCTTGCGTTACCTACGAATCCCATTCTCATAGTGCCCTACTCACTATTACGGGGCGCCAGTACTTTACCAGGTACGACATTGCCTGACCCTGATACGCCATGCTTTCTGTTACCAAATGGAACATTCCAACCAATAAGTCGAGCGTTATCAAACATGAATGCAGAAGGAAAAGAAAATGAGGTTTTAAAGTCAGCCAATAGGCCTCGAGAGCAATCAAGAGAAAGTGGAGCGACACCTCTAGATCTCAGTGTGCGGCGGACACCAGAATCTGTGGTAACTGATGAGCATGAAAAAGAGAATAGACTACGGTCAACAACTCCCGAGCAAATCGTATGCGCTCCATCACTCCCAGGATCTCCAGGAACACCATCTCCCTCTCGGCGGTCTTCATCGCCTAGCGCAGAAAGCTCACCAAAGCGACGGAGATTGAATTCTAGAGGGCCAACTCCAAAACCTGCGAGTGTGCCCTCGCCTCCTGAAGAGAAATACACGCCAATAGTTCCTCCTGCGATTCTGCCTCCTGCTCTAGCATTGCGTCTCGCATCAGAACTGCCAGTTACCGCGGCATCTCCCCAAGTGCTTGTAAAGCAGGGGGTATCGAAATGCAAAGAGTGTAACATTGTGTTTTGTAAATACGAGAACTACCGGATTCACAAGCGGCACTACTGCTCTGCTGGTGGTGGAGAGGAGCGAGCGAGTCCTGCGCCTCCAGAGCCTGGTCCACCGCCACAATACCGTCAGTTGATCTGTCTGGCATGTGGCATCCACTTCAGTTCGTTAGATAACTTGACGACTCATCAATCGTTCTATTGTACCAAGCGGGAGACTCGGTCTCCTAGAAGCGTCCCTGAGGCTCCTCGGCCTACTTCAGGGTCTGAGGGTGGGTGGAAGTGCCCTTGCTGCGACGTGGTGTCACCGACAGCTGCGGCAGCGCAGCGTCACATGGATGCGCACGCCGGCGTGAAGGCGTTCCGCTGCACCATCTGCCGGTACCGGGGCAACACCCTGCGAGGCATGCGCACGCATATCCGCATGCACTTCAACAACAAGAAGCCTGCTGATTTACAGGTGAGTTTTTATCATTAATTGCGTCGTTACTTAACGAGAAAGAAGTCACTTTTTATCCCTACTAATATTATAAATGCGAAAGTAACTCTGTCTGTCTGTTACGCTTTCACGCAAAAACTACTGAACGGATTTAGATCAAATTTGGTAGGTAGGTAGAAAAGACATTGGAATAACACATAGGCTACCTATAATTCCACTGCTGAGCACGGGTGTCTGCCCGCGCGATATAAACTTTAGTCCACGCGGGCGAAGCCGCGGGCGGAAATCTAGTAATTTATAAAGGAAAAGCCCCGCTGACTAAAAACTCCATATTTGCCAGAATTTCTGCCCAAACAATCGCCACCAGACAAAAAAATCAATATTAACCACAGAATCATCGTTTTCCAGGAGGAGAGCTACATCGCCTGCGTTCTCGAAGAGGACAGTCGCGAGGCAACGTCCCCAAGCCCAGCAGTGGGCGGTGAACGCGTCCACCGCTGTGGCAGCTGTGCCTACACCTCCACATACCGCGGCAACGTCGTGCGCCACGCACGCCTCGTTCACGCTACCGACGAGCCTGAGGAAGAGCAGACATCTCCTGTTCCTCCTCCCCCAACCACAGTTGATATAAAAAAGGAACCAGAAACGGAACTCGAAGAGACCCCCAACTACTGCAAGTCTTGTGACATCTCGTTCAAGTATGTGAATACGTACAAGGCACACAAGCAATTCTATTGTACCGCCAATAATCAGGACGCGACGGCTAATAACAACGTGCCCACTCCAGCAAGGGTTACTGATACGCCTGTGCTATGAATTTGATTTTAAGATGCTTGGCGTACACATTTTGTAACATCATCAGCTGGTATTTCATCAAACATGTAAACGAACTTTAGAATTGGATACAACTAGCGCCATCTGTTTTTTGAGGATAGCATGAGAGCGGACTAAAGACAAAATTCTACTCTAAGGTGTACTTTTCTTCTTTTTTTTAAAGTTAAATACCCCCACAATAATTATGACATGTTGGTTTTTGATGAAATGACATGTCATGACTTTTTGACAAGTGATTGTTAACTGCTAGTTGTGCTGTTAACAAATGTACTTTCAAACTATTGCTCGCATAAACAAATGCTTATGTTGCTTCACCGGAATTTCTTGTAATTATCCTAGAATAAGAATGTATCCTCACGTTTTGAAATAAAATTAAAATTAAATGTGCAATAATTATTAAATTAAACTTGTACTGCATATCAATGCCAAATCGATGTTTGAAATTTTCGATTCATGTTATATTATAAATCTATAAAAGGCAAGAATATAATATTGGCTTGCATTACGTCGCGATAAATCATGTAAAATAAAAGGACTATGTATGTCCTGTTGTATGTAAATTAAAAAAAAAACATACAGTAATGGCGTAATTAAAGGCTAGTTATCTGTTTTTCTTAACCTTCAAGACTTTTTGTACTCAAATGAGTACGGTCCCGTATGAGTACGGACTCATATGAGTACAAAAACTTAAAAAATCTTAATATATTGGCTAATGTACATACAAGCCCTCAGTACTATAGGATTTTTGTTACTCTGTTATTGTAAATTTCCTAGTTAAAAGTTAAACTTCGTCTTTGTATTAGTATACGGTTAAAAAATATTACCAAAATTGTAAATATATGTAAAGATATTACTAAATATTATTACCATTCGTTCTAAGTGATTGTTCGATTTTTGTTGTTAATTTTTGTTTAATATTAATTAATTAATAGGTGAATTTATCTACTCCTTGAAGCAGGTGCTGATTCCATAATTTACAGTTTAATTTACCAGTGTCATTTATTCGAAAAAATTGTTACAAAAAACTTATGCAATATTTTATTTTCTTTAGCGTGCTCGTCACTCGAAAATTAATAGCTTTTTTACATGGTTAATTGATTTTCTAAGCAACGGAAAAGGTTTTCTAGCCGACAATGTTGTGATTTCTTGTCCACAACGATATGAATCAACAAGAGTTTGTCAATTCTTTTCTAGAAAATCTTCTCCACTATTTTCAGTTTTAAATTTATTAACAGTTTTCATTATAATAATTTCACCAATGCAAACATTAAGAATGATATTTTTGTTTTTCTTAAACAGTGTAAAACTGGCTAACCACAGTATTTATCATTCCCCGAACTAAAAGTATCAAAACGTAAATGTTAATACAAAAATACTGTGTGCCCAGTATATTTTGGCACGTAGCGAAAAAAGGAACTACAATTTAAAAAATGTACTGTATTTGACAGCTCATTGACATTTGCTGTCAAACGCAGCGCCATCTTTTGAAGTCAAGATATACTGGACACCCAACAAAATACCATGTTTTGTCAATGCCAAAGCATCGCTAGATTAATCGTAATTTGCATTTATAGTTATCTCATTAAATATAGTTGTAGATTAAGTGACTACAAGACTTGTTCCCTATGTATAATTATTGTAATTTGTGTAACTTTTATGTTTTGTCTGTCTGTAAAGGAATGAGTCTCGAATCAGTGTTGCGATTATAAAAAATATAGGTACAAAACAAAAATGTTGTCGATCTTCCATTATGACGTATTTAGTGGACAGTCGTTGGCAGAAGGGACTTTGAAATACACATTAATATTAAATTGTTAACATTTAGAATTTGTTCTTGATAATAATGCTGGAATGGCATTACATACTTGGTATTGTACCTCGCTCAAATGTGGTGGTAGCTACCTCTTTGTCGAGACCATAAAAAAATAAAAATAGGAAGTAAACCTACATTAATATAAAATAATGCTTCCATCCACTTTTAACCTCGCATTTATTCCGCCAGGGTCGCACACCCACGACCATATGCTCACCCTCGTCAGCTCTTCGGTCGCCTATGGGGATTGAAGAGCTAAACGAGATGGAGTACCCAGTCGCAAATACACGACCCTGGCGAATAGGACACGAAAACACTCGTTGAATTCCAACGCGGGTAGTTAAAGATTTCATTTCATTAACAAAAGCACTTCTGCAAACGACATTAAAATCAGTAGTATAAACGTAAAAATCATGACATTTTATGTAAAAAGTAAATAACGAAACACAGCATCTGATGTTATGTGCCATAACTGTGTTCTCAGTAAAAACATAGTTTTTAATGTAGGGGCGTCATCTCGAATAAAATCCTTATTTGTTTCGTATGTTTTGGTGGACGTCTTAAATTATTTTTATAAAGCTCTTAAACTTAATAAAACTTTAATATAATGAGTGAAAATACTCACACATACACTCTACTATTTATCTGCCCAACTTACACCACTTTCAAATTCAATAAAACCTTTTCTTAACCCTTCAGATACCGTCAATTAGAGACACAATAGTAAGACAATAGATGCGCGGCCACCGGTGGTCGCTTGGGGATTCATGAATTAATGTTGTTTTATGTAAATATTTTATTACTAAAGTTTAACAAGCAATATTATAAACTGTTCTAACACAGTTTTTCAGTACGCCATTTGGTAAACAATATTTGTATGCCCAGCAAGGCAACACATAGTGAGTCGATATTTTATAATTAACACCATGCACTGTACCTACATACATTATACCTATGTGTCACAAATAAACATATTTGACTTTGACTTTAACTGAATAAACATCATAAGAACAAGCTTAATGAAAATTATAAAGATATTAAAATTGGTTACAATCTTAAAATGATCTAAAGCATTTTTTAACCACTTAACAGGGCGACGATACATTAAAACTACGTTTTATATGTTCGTGGTTGTACTATATGCTAAAATAATTATATATTTAATAACTTCAGAAATCATTTAAGACGTCCATTCTGTACCTACCAATGTTTAAAATGCAACATTATTATATTAAGACGTTGAATTAAAGTGATAATAACAATTAATGAAAGTAAACTGATGTAGGCATACAATGATATTGTAAAAATACCGCCAGACAATAAATTATTTATCACATATTATTCATTCTTTTTTATTTACCCCTTTATAGTTTCGAAATTACCTGGTCTATGTAAAGGCTTTAAAAAAGAAGCAACAAAATCCTACCTGCTAAGATTAGCTGTAAATATGTATATAAAAAATA
Organism: Mythimna lalbum; assembly: GCA_949319445.1. Taxonomy (NCBI): domain Eukaryota; kingdom Metazoa; phylum Arthropoda; class Insecta; order Lepidoptera; family Noctuidae; genus Mythimna; species Mythimna lalbum. The sequence goes on along the minus strand of OX439349.1, from coordinate 3,144,439 downwards.
TACTGGTCACACTGTATATTACAGTGTACCAAATGCCACAGCACATCATATACTCCATTGGTTTTGGTACTTAATGAAAACAATCTTGATACTTATGTCCTTTTATTTAACCCTTCAGATACCGTCAATTAGAGACACAATAGTAAGACAATAGATGCGCGGCCACCGGTGGTCACTTGGGGATTCATGAATTAATTCGTAGGGTTAAAAAAAATCGTATAAAAGTCATACAAAGATTAGGTACTTTGTTAATTACCTAACTTCGATTTAGGAAAATAACTACTTAATTGTAAACATTTTTAGATAAAACACATGTCAAGATTGTTTACATTCAGTTGAGTACCTACCTAAACAAATAGTAAGTTTTCGATCGATTGAGTTCGATACCCGGCTTAGGGTTATTACGTTTTTCTCTTCGACCCAAAGTCCAATATTAGACTAGTTCATCACAATAAGGCCTCGTAGTACATCACACATAGACAAAATAACAACAATGAAATTGTGATATGACGTGCGTGATGGTGTCCTGTTCACCACCACAGACATTATGTTATGCGACGTCTTCAACGAAACAAACAACAAATAAATCATGCACTGGCGTATCTACTAAGGGGCTAGCTGGCGTAGCAACCAAAATCCTAAGCTCACAGAGGGGTGGGGGGCGGCAAAACCAGATTAGCTTAACTTAACTTCTTAACCCTTCAGATACCGTCAATTAGAGACACAATAGTAAGACAATAGATGCGCGGCCACCGGTGGTCGCTTGGGGATTCATGAATTATTTCATGAATTGAAATGAAAGGCCGCGCATCTATTGTCTTACTATTAATAATAATAATAATAATTTATTTATTCAAAGACAACTTTTGGTCCACATTATATGTTAGTATCCCTTATTACTATGTTAGTTCAGACATGGTTCAGACGCTCAATAATATTAAACTGTTATACACTCTTTCCATAAAATAACATTGGTAATTCTTATAATCATTCATTAAAAATGTCAAATAAATAAAATATCATTGATTACAACTTAAAAATGTCAAAGAATTAAACGGCATGGAAACAACAAATAAAAATGTCATACAATAATAATAAAATGTCAGTAAATTAAATGTCATGGAATAAAGATAAAAATGTCATTCAAATAAATGTCGTGGAATAAAGATACAAATGTCAGTAATCAGATGAACAAAGGTACAGTCATAATTTACCTGCCCCACGCCCTGTATACGGGTGCATGTAAGGCCTGCCAGTGCTGCAAGAAAGGACCATCCAACCTGTTGGCAACAACGGTAAGAAGACTGTTGCCGCTGCCCCGCACTCTGCTCGCTATCGAGGTCGCCCTTTTGCGCATGCAGGCATAAAAACAGTCAATGCGCACGTCCGCGAACATCCCTGACGCGCTGCAGAAGCGAGGCAGCCGCAGCAGTGCCCTCAACGCGTTATTGTATTGAACGCGGAGAGCGCTGTAGGATTTCTGCAAATATGACACCCACAGACCGCTCGTATAAAAAGATGTGCAATAGGCTCGGAACAAGGTGATCTTTACATCCTTGGAGCTACGAGCAAACCTGCGGGCAATCATATTCGCCCTCACCGACAACGCCCTCCTTTCTCGCTCAATATCAGCGTCGTCTTTCAGGTCAGACGTCACAATATGGCCAAGATACTTAAAAGTGTGTACCCGCTCCAAGGGCACCCCACATAGCTTTACTGGTGGAACCTCCGCCGGACACTTGGAACCCGCATTAAAAATCATAAGCTCGCTCTTTTTAACGTTATACTTTAAACCATGTGTATGAGCGTATGTTTCGCAAATGCCAACAAGCTCTCTTAGTCCCCCTATTGACGCGCTCAGCAGCACCATGTCATCAGCGTAGCTGATGTTGTTAAAACAAACATCATCAACATGGCATCCAACATGTCGCCTGCTGAGCTCGGCAACCAGTTCATCAATATACAGGTTGAAGAGCGTTGGTGAGCTCAATCCACCCTGCCTCACCCCGCACTCCAACCCGTACGAATCCGACAGAGCTCCCGACCATTTAACATTATTGACCTGGTTCTCATACCAGTGCCGGAAGATTTTTACAATTTCAGGCGCAACTTGCCTATCCAACAATTTCTTCCATAACACCTTGTACGAAACCAGGTCAAACGCCCTGGACAGATCGAGGAAACAGGCATAAACAGGAGTGCCCCGATCCGTGTAATATCTGACAGCATGCTTTAAACTCAGTATAGCGCCATCTGTGGACAGTTTGGGCCTGAACCCAAACTGGTTATCGTGCAAAGTTATTGTCCTGTTTAACTGAGTATTAAGCATGCTGTCAAATACCTTCGCAATGACTGTCGCTAATGAGATCGGCCTATAGTTGGTCTTATCTGCTACATCACCTGTTTTATTTTTAACAATTGGTACTACGACCGTCCTCATCAGCTCGCCCGGCAAGTACGAATGACGAATGCAGAACGTGAACAGCATGGACAAAACACGTGGCAGGTGGGGACCTGCATGCTGTAGGTGCTCGATGCTGAGTCCATCGTGTCCTGGAGACTTACCCCTGGTCATACTACCTATGATCTTAGTGATCTCCGCAGCTGAGAACTTTACTCTTGGTTCCAGGACACCCTGTGACTCAGAATCGACCACCTCGTTGATTGGAATATTACATGGCTCGACACAAAACTGGGATTTAAAAACATTAGCAATATCCCTCTCCACAGACACACCATCGACGCTCACTGGCAAGCCAGGCCTAGGATTGTGCTTTTTTGTAGACTTCCAGAAATCTCGAAAGTCTTTCTTTGTATGCAACTCAGCCAGAATGTCCATCTGGATTTGGTCTTGGTGATTTTGGCACCATCTTAGTTTGGACTTAAAAGTCTTACGAGACTCGCACATTTCCTCATAAATCACGCCAGACGTAGGTTTGCCACAATTAAGCCACGCATTAAACCTAAGCCTAGCGTACGAGTGAGCCCCGCTGACGTGCTTATTCCAACCTACCACGCGCTTCGGCCTCCTACCACTGATTCGCGTCTCCCTGCTAACAATGGCGGCCTCCCTTAGAGCAGATACTACATCTTGATACAGGCAGTCAATAATTCTATTGTGGTCCGAATCACTGCACATGCGATCACAACAACTGGACAATACGCAAGGGAAATCAATATTACGCAATCGCCGCTGACACTCCTTCCTATAGGTGTTGATAGCCTCAGGGCTTTTTTCCCCCCACACAACACAGTTATCATAGGATATACTCTGCTTTAATTTAGGTCTAATTATATTAAGATCGCATTCGATCAACAATGGGTAGTGATCCGACCACATAACGTCATACTTAATGCTAACATTACAAACAGTTTTCAGAGACGATTCTGTACAGAGACAATGGTCAAGCCATCGCCTAGCCCCGTTACAATCACTGACATACGTGTATGTGTTCGACGTCAATCCTAGCCTATCTACATCAACGCATGAGAAGTTGTTATCACTACAACAGTTCAACAACTCAGTAAAAAATAGTTCATGCGGATGTGCGTTGAAATCACCCAGACAATAAACCGCCTCCACATCACTACTGTCTACAATCGCACTAAGCAGTCCTAAACAATGGGAGAATTCTGGCAGGTTACTTACTGAGTCCGTAGGCATGTATACACTCATCACAATGAAAGGCCTTTCACTCGTATCAATACGTATCGCACACACTCGCGGGTTATCACTCGGAACGACCGACACATTATTGAACGCACTTTTTCGCCATAGCAGAGCCACCCCGCCATAGGGTCGCCCACGCAGCATGCCCGCTGACGTGTCAACGGCCGACGTTCCCGTGCTGCTGAAGTCATCATGGATGGTGCTCAGGAACGGCAGCTCCCCCGGCAGCAACCAACACTCCTGAAGCGCTATTATGTCACACGTAGTACATAACTCACGCACGCCCTCAATAGAACGCTTAACACTTTTACAATTAAAGCTGGCAAATCGTAACAAACTATTATTAGTCATTATTGATGTTTACAGAGCCGGCTTTAAGCGAGTACTCGTCCTTGCGTCTTTGACTATAATGTACAAAACGTCTGAATATTATATTTTGCGGCCAGATATTTTCATCCAAAAAAGCAGGTACTTTGGATTCAGGTATAAAAAACTTGTACGCATCATAGTCAACCTTTTTCCGGAGGGACAGCTTTTCCAATGTAACCAACTCGCAGGTTTTTATTTTAATATGCTTTACGATATCCGCTATGTGTGAGTCCTTATGTACATTCGTAATAAACATCGGTACTTTCTTTTCAGCAGCTTTAAAGCACCCTACTGTGTCCTTAGCAACCCCCGCCTTCCCAGAGTAACGGTACACCTGCTTTGGTTTACGACGCGTAGCAACAATCCAGCCATCATTCTCTTTTCTAGGCAACACCTCACCGCAATGAGTCACTTGTTTACTCACTACGTTCAATCCCTGCGACTGTGACGTAACAATCACAGCTGTATGGACGGGCGACGGCGAGCGAGCCCGCGTCATAGGAACTGTTTCCAACAAAGATAACGGTCGCTCCTTCTCAACATACCCACTACTTTCAATAAGTTGAGTTTGTTTGCCGGCAATATGAACCGAGAGTTTTGTGTCATTTCCCTGATTTCCCGGACTTTGCACTGCATTTTTGGAAGCCTCCATACTTCTGTATGACGAGTTACCAAGAGAAATGTCACCGTTTCCACTGCCTCGCTTTAGGTTCACACACTGCTCGATCCGTGCATGCTCGATCAAAGATCCAAACTTTAGGTCATACTGCAGATCCACCTTGAGTTTCTCCAACTGATCAACCGTCACACTTGTTGACTTAAGTTCTCGCACTTCTTCCTTGAGTAGGGTGAGATCTTTTAACAACTTTGTCACATCCAGGTGATCAAATGTGACGGGGGGTAGGTTTTCAAGGTGCCGTGCAACGAAAATCGGGATCACATCTGGGTCAGTACACTTGAAAAGGCCAATTATATCGGCGAGGTCTCGGTTCTCCTTACCCTTTTGCTTCCGCTTGATATTTCGTTTGTTAGTCGGAACAGATTCAAATAATAACGATTTTGATTTTATGATTACATCGTCACTAAAGGCCGACGAACATATGCGAATCAAGGTATCGTCATCGCTAATCGACAGCTTGTTTTGAATAAAACATAGCAACTCGTCAATAACAATATTACACTGATTACACTTTACTGTGGCGGACATTTCGCTCGACGTATACATACATAACACCGATCGTAGCAAAAAGCAAGCGACGCGTACGGCTGCGCGCGCGCGACTGATTGTGTCTCTCTATTGTGTCTCTAATTGACGGTATCTGAAGGGTTAATTGAAGATTTCCCGAGTTTTTATTTTTTGTCCAAAAATTTTGATTTTGCGTTCTAGATCACAGGTTTCGTTTTCAGATAATCTCTGCTGGGTCTGGCTGGGTCCCTACGATTTTATTGACCTCTCTGAGACGCGCTTGGACACTACGCACCGTCGACGACTCGGACTCGGTCCAGACAAGTTACCGGACGGCTGGAAGGCGAGATACTGCAACAGCATTTATGTATGTAATACTGGAATGTCGGTCCAGCGGGGTTACCATGACGTTCAAAGTAAGATTGTTTTAATCTTGTTTCAGTGTGGGAAAGAGATGGGGCTAGTCAACCTGTATAGCTCTGTCTCTTACACACACTGAAACAAGATTAAAGCAGTCTTACTTTAAACGTCATGGTTTAGGTCCAGGACTTTAAACAAGACTCGGACATCGACAATAACACGCAGCACGCATTGTGCCAGGTCATCAGTAAATCGTTGAGAAAAAATAGTGGGTAGAGTCTGTCTAAAAAGTCAAACAACTTGGGTAATTATTAGGGCAAAATGAAATCTGATGTAGTCAACACTGGTTCAATAATCAAGGTTGATTAAGAGATCTTGATCATTGTTTACTAATAGAAGAACCTTATAAAAAGTAGCGAATATAAGTATTTTTTAAATGATTAAATATTATAAAAAAATCCTAAGTCATTTGACTTTTTAGACCGACTATACTGCCAACTTCTTATTCAGACATTCAGCAAACTTAGTATAGCATAGAGATTTACTGGCAGTTCAGCCGACTATTCCAGAAGCACTGCATCGCCTTAAGAGACGCACAATATTCAACTTGGTTAGCTGATAAAAAAAGTCAATATCGATGGGTATCTCCGTATGACTCAATCTGGCAACACACTATGTTTACAAGTCATCAAACTGTCATTAAGAGTAGAAAAAAAAACAATATTCAGACATTTTATTTTCGATATTTACTAAGGGGGAGTAGGGCTTTTCTAAGGGGCTTTTTTAGTTTTTTTTTTATAAAAAAAGGTATGAAAAAGAAAAAATAACGACCTTTGTTTGAAATGAAAAGATTTTTTTCTACACTACCTAATATAAAAAAGAGGTAAAGTGTGAAATAACCACGGAGTAAGGAAATAACTATATCTACCGATAGTGGAAGAGTAAAATCACTTAACCGCCAGTATGGTCCAAAATAAGTTATTTAACTCATTATTACACTTAAATTAAGTTATAAAACTTCACTGTCGATTTAAATAGTAAAAAAAAATGCGATTCATCTAAGCATTAATAATCTTTTGTTCTCTCCTAAAAAACTATAGTGAACTGATAGCGCCATCTCTACTCTAGTGTAAGAACTACTAGTAGGACAAAACACAAATAGAGGGTACTGTAACTGTTCATAATAATGTACGCAAAGCTTGAGAAGCTCCTCAGGCTAACTTTTGTATGTGTGTATAGATGGCTAGCAATGTAGGAAATAGAAAATAGTGCTTTTTAGTGTGTTGCAATCGATTGTTTGGTGTGAATAAACCAGTGTTTGGCAGAATTTAGCTGGATGATGATTAAAATGACTTGTAGTTGGTTGTTATTGAGTTGTTGGTTGTTGTTGACTGTTGTTAACGAGTTGTTGGTTGCCGTCGACTTTTTGTTGGCTGTTGATGGCTTGATGTTGAATTTTTGTTTGGTTTGAAAGTAAATCTCAGGAACTTGCTTTTTTTTCGAAGAAGGCTGTAGGTATAACCTCAAGTTACGACCCACATAAGCAGAGCAGTAGCCAAAGACGCGAGCGAAACCGCAAGGACAGCTAGGTCACAATTTTTTTGTTGTTTATGAAAGCTACTTAGGTAGTATAGGTACTAACTATAATTACCCAATGGGAGTTTTGATTATTATCAATTGTTTTCTTTTAGAACTTATAGCGCCATCTGTTGTAAAATAGCTGCATTCTACATACATATTTTGAGTCTAAAATTAAACTCCAAAATAATATTAGATTTAAAGTTAAGTGTAAAAACTAAAAAAAAATCATCATCATTATTAGCCTTTTTAATGTTCCCACTGCTGGGACTCAGGCCTCCTCTCTAGGAGAGGGAATAGGCCGTAATCCACCAAACGGGCCCAGTGCGGGTTGCAGTTGGTAAATGTCACATGTCTTCGAATTTTTGGTTCTAGGATAGTCCGGTTTGCTCACGATGTTTTCCTTCACCGTTTTGAGAGCAGTGGTCATGAAATAAATTACACAAAGTATTGCGCCTGCTTGGGTTCGAACCCACGACCTACAACTCGTAAGTCGGGGCCATTACCACTCGGCAACCACTGCTCGCAAAAAAAAAAAAAACAGAAGTTATTCCTGATGTTCAAATGATAGCCGTGATCGTAAGTTTTTAATAATTAGTTGAATAATCATTGAAAATTTATTATTGAATTATTTAGTCATGATTATGATTATTTTTATTGAAAAAATTCACTGGGATAAACACCCTTTTTTTGTGGTGCGAATCTTCGATGAGTTATCCCGCTCTAGGGTGGGACTGGAGGGCGTATCAGACTTTTACTGACTTGTAACTGGTTTTCAGTCGCCCTTTGCGTTCCAGGACCACGCTCTTTCACAAATTCCCTTTGCTGAACACCATAAGCCCCAAATATCTTTTTTTAAATTCTTATCTTATGGACTTTAAAGAGACTTCAAGAAAGATTTCTTTTTTACGGTGGTCTAAAATCACCCAATGACAAACCTCGCTCTTGGATGGAGCGGGAGATAGTGTCAGACTCTTACTGACTAAAAACCCACCCCGTTCCTTCTAGCCTCTTCATACCGGGGCTCGAGCTTCCTTTCGGATAACCCTGGCCCCAGTAAGCTTCGACCCCTTTTGCTTCGCAGAAGAAGGCGACCGCCTGCCACTCCTCCTCGCTCTGGACCATGGCCTCAACCAAGGCCCGGCGCGAGAGGTCTCCGCCGCCCACGAGGGCACGGCGATGCTCCGCCCAGGGCACACGTCGACTGTCTGCTCCACCGTGTCCTTCGGGCGTTCCGCATAGTGGCGACACACAAGCGTCTCTTCCACTTGAATCCGGTGCAGGAACCTCTCGAACGTGCCATGTCCGGTGAGGACTTGCGTCATGCGGAAGGTAAGGACGCCGTGAGGTCTTTCCAGCCACGTCTCAAAGAGGGGACTTACAGCCATGATCGTGACTTGCCCAGCACTGGGTTGCGATAGTCACTGACGCCCTTTCACCATGAGATCCCGCCGGAGCTCTGTCCGCCTTGCCTTGACCTGTCGCGGCAGTGGACTTTCACCCCGGGCGTTGCATCTCCACGCGCATATCGTGCATGTGTGCAAAGACTGCTGCCTCCAGATCCCACGGTGGTGGTCCCTTACACCTTGAATACAGGTGATTTTCCCCTGGCACACACGCCAATGTCATCTCCAACCGAAATTGAAAAGCAAGCTCGTTGACATTAGTGTATCTATTATTTTTTGGCGCGCAGACTTAAGGTGGTGCATCATGACTCACATTTTCACTGTTTTTCATACATTTCATTTCATTTCATTTCATTTTCATTTCATTTATTTATTCATAGAACAATTTGCATTGTGTTTGAATTTTGTTTTACATTAATTAATTTATTTACATTAGTTACATTACATTACATTGTTTTACATTAGTTAATTTTAAATAAACACCAAGTAAATCCAGAGCAGTAAACACAAAGTAAATCCAGAGCAATAAACACTAACTAATTAATAATATAAAAATCAATAAATAATAGTCAATAATCAATAACATAATCAATATTCAATAAATAAAAATTAATAATCAATAATAAAAAAAAATAAGAAAAAGATTAATAATACGATGTCAAAATATTGTAAATAGTCATTATAAATAGTCAGTATAATTTGTAAAATATTATTAAGTCAAATGGTTATAAATCTCAAGAATTAAAATAATGCGTTACGAGGATGTCATAATTAAATGACGAAGAAGCAAAACACTAGAATACAAAAACTATTTACCATCATTCTTCTCTAATTCAGACAAGGAATATAAACACTTCTTCAACAGGAATTCTTTAAGTTTGGCTTTGAATAGAGTACCTTTGTAAATCAAAGACCTCAAGTCGGTAGGCAACCTATTAAATAATTCTACAGCTTGGTATTTAGAGCAATGTTTGGCAATATTGAATTTGGGTGCAATTTTGTTTTTTATAATATTTCTTCTAGTCTTCTCTCTAAGTTCACGTTCTTCTTGTGATTCATATTCGTGTATATATTTTGCAAAGTGACTGAGTAGCACTAAAACATATAAACTTGGCACCGTCAATATACCCAACTGTTTAAAATAATCTTTACAAGACTCTTGTTGCGGGATTCTAACAATCGTTCTTATTGTACGTTTCTGGAGTATGAATGCTCTTTGGCAATTATACCCGTAACTGCTCCCCCAAAACATAATGCTGTATCGTAACCTGGATTCTACCAATGCATAATATACTGATTTTAACTGTTCCAAATTAATATCGTCCCTGAGGTTTCTTAGCGCATAGCAAGCCGAAGATATTGAGGAATCAATGGCGGTGAGCTCTTTTTTCCAATTTAATAAGGAATCTATGTAAACTCCTAAAAATTTTACTTCGTTTACTAGACCAATATTATCCCCTTCGAGCGTAACATTTATGTTATCTTTGTTACGTGACGTTGTTTTAAACAACATTACTTGGGTTTTATTTGGGTTTATTATTAAATTATTTGCTGCAAACCAGTCAGAAAGATTTTTTAAACACATATTAACATTTTCTGCCAACTCATTTAAATTTGGCGACCCGATTATGGCGTTTGTATCATCCGCAAACATTACAAGTCTTGCGTCGGGTTGGATACTATTAATAAAATTAAGTAAATCATTTGTAAAAATTACATATAATATTGGTCCTAAGATTGAGCCTTGAGGTACACCGCGGCTTATTTTGGTAATTTTTGACTTATATATTACTTCCCTCATACATTTTACGTCACTTTTTGCATTAATGTCTTTTACTTCTACATACATTCTACGGTTTTTCAAATAAGATGTCAAAAGTTTTAACGCTTTACCTCTAATGCCATAATGCTCTAGTTTAGCCAGAAGTAGCTCGTGATCTACTGTGTCAAACGCAGAACTTAAGTCAATAAATAAACCAGCTACTTTCATTTTGTCATTAAATTTACTAATAATGTCATTAACAAGATTATTTATTGCATCTAAAGTACCTATCCCTTTTTGGTATCCAAATTGTCTAAAATTAATTATTCTATTTAAACTTAAGTGAGTCATTAGCCTAGTTTTCATTATTTTCTCAAAAATTTTTGATAAAATTGGTAATAAGGATATTGGCCGATAGTTTTTGGGGTCCGTTCTTGTACCCTTTTTGTGTAACGGAACCACCTTTGCCAATTTAAGTTGCTCAGGAAAAACAGACTCTTCAATACATTTATTAATAAATTCAGATAGAGGATGCGCTAATATTTCTATGTTATTTTTAATCACCGATATCGGCACGTCATCGTGGCCACAAGACTTACTTATACAACCGCTCATAACTGATTATGAAGTTATTACACATATTTTATTAGATATTTTGTAAACACAGTATCTTGTGGATATTATCTAGGTTTCTATAGAAACCAATTTCTAAATTTGTGTAAAACTAATCCAGTAAAAACCTCTGAAAATCTCCTATTTTGTATGAACTTTGACACTTTATAATTTGCCTAAAAATTAAAAAAGTAAACCTCTAGAGACCTTAAAAAATTTATTAAGATTCTAAATGACGACAACTTTTTCCAAGAACTTTTAAAAGGGTTTAAAAAAAAACAGCTATTTCCTGGAGCAAGTTTTGTGAAATTTTCGAATAAATGTCAGAATTACCGAATACTAAACAGAGTTTTCAGGCGTTATCTGTCTTTTTTTGCGTTGCCTTTTCGTCAAACATCGCGTTGGATTGCATTAATTCATGAATCCCCAAGCGACCACCGGTGGCCGCGCATCTATTGTCTTACTATTGTGTCTCTAATTGTCGGTATCTGAAGGGTTAAATGAAGTAACAAGATTTTAAACCATTTTCGATGTTTACGATAGGCGAGTGGAAAAGGACCCTCTTAAGTATTCAATCTCAGTAATGCATAAGGCCACCAAACTTAAATGGCAGTGAATATTGATCGTACAACGGATGGTCAATGTCCTCCCACACGGTGGAGCGATGACCTGGTAAGAGTCGCGGGAATGCGATGATGCGAGACGCACAGGATCGTTCGTTGTGGCCACACTTGGGGGAGGCCTATGACCAACCGTTGAGGTTCTTCGGCTGAAATGTTGATGAATGCATGAGTAAAGTCGTGAGAAAGAACCAAAAAAATCGAAGACATTGTGACATCTACCAAAACGCAATGGGCCCGCGCCACGGATATCTATGGCCCGCGCTTACTTTATCTAGATATCGCACCTCCGCTCAAATAGTGTCACAACCCAAAAAATGCTTTTTGCTTAATTTGCTGATCTATTAATTTCAGAATTCATCATACTTTTTGCTCAGGTAGTGTAGTGTGTGTATTTGAAGTTCAATTATTTACACACAGGAGACCCATTTTATTTATTTAGGTATCCCTAAATTTATTACAATTTAAAGTCTTAGATTTTTGAGTTGTGACACTATTTGAGCGGAGGTGCGATATGTATCTAATAGGTAAATTCATTAAAATACACTGTAGAAAGTACCACTACTAACGCTTAATTCATTAACCCCAAGTGAACGCTCTCTTATTGTCCTCCTATTGTGTTCCTAATTAGGTACGATATTCGAAAGGACAACAAAACAACAAAAAATAAATAAACGAAATTGCGCGAATCATTTGTTTTTCCTTGCGCAGAACCGGGCGGGGCAGTGCGGGGAGAGAGTACAAGACGAAGTGTGACGAAGTGCAGTGCTGCAGTTTTACACTTTAAAAAAATATTCAACAAATTAAAAGTGAAATTTTAACTTAACTAAGTTCTCAATAACTTGTAAAATGCCAGATTGTAGTTCCACAACTATGATAATGGGTTATTGGGCTTTATTGTATCGTTTTAGATTCTGAATTATTAAATACTAACTTTTGCCCGCGGTTACCCGCGTACATAAAATATAGCGTACGTCATTCTGGAAAAAAACAGCTTTCTATCGGTCAAATGTTTTCAGCAATCGGACCAGTACTTTAAGGTGGTGCATCATGACTCACATTTTCACTGTTTTTCATACAACCGCTCATAACTGATTATGACGTTATTACACATTTTTCATAAGATATTTTGGAAACACAGTATCTTATGGATATTATCTAGGTTTCTATAGAAACCAACTTCTAAATTTGTGTAAAACTAATCCAGTAAAAACCTCTGAAAATCTCCTATGTTGATATGAACTTTGACACTTTATAATTTGCCTAAAAATTAAAAAAGTCAAAAAAGTAAAACTATAGATACCTTGCAAATTTTATTATGATTCTAAATGACGACAACTTTTTCCAAAAACTTTTAAGGATTAAAAAAACGGCTGGATTAAAAAAATTCCTGGAGCAAGTTTTGTGAAATTTTCGAGTACTTAAATCTTGGAATTACCGAATACTAACAGAGTTTTCAGGCGTTATCTCTCTTTTTTTGCGTTGCCTTTTCGTCAAACATCACGTTGGATTGGAGTAAGTAATAAGCTTTCAAACCATTTTCGATGTTTACGATAGGCGAGTGGAAAATTACCCTCTTAATTCATGAATCCCCAAGCGACCACCGGTGGCCGCGCATCTATTGTCTTACTATTGTGTCTCTAATTGACGGTATCTGAAGGGTTAAGAGATCTCCGGCGGGATCTCATGGTGAAATGGCGTCAACGGCTATCGCAACCCAGTGCTGGGCACGCCACGATTATGGCGGTAAGTCCCCTCTTTGAGGCGTGGCTGGAAAGACCTCACGGCGTCCTTACCTTCCGCATGACGCAGGTCCTCACCGGACATGGCAAGTTCGGGAGGTTCCTGCATCGGATTCAGGCGGAAGAGACGCCCGGGTGTCGCCACTGTGCGCAACGCCCGGAGGACACGGTGGAGCACACCGTCGAGGTGTGCCCTGCCTGGGCAGAGCATCGCCGTGCCCTCGTGGGGGCGATCGGCGGCGGAGACCTCTCGCGCCGGGCCCTGGTCGAGGCCATGGTCCGGAGCGAGGAGGAATGGCAGGCGGTCGCCTCCTTCTGCGAAGCAGTAATGCTTGCAAAGGAGGAGGCCGACCGCATCAGGCAACGGCGCCCTCGCCGCCGTCGCCGGGATTCCGATCCCGATTTCCGGCCACCGTAGACTCAGGCTCGCGGACGGCGAGCTATGGGTAGCTCGCTGTCCGATCGTCCGGTAATGGACCGAGTCTAAGACGTCGACGGCGCGCACTGTTCCCGCGCGCCTCAAGGAGTTGTCAGCAGCAGGAGGGGCCCAGCTGGGTCGAAGCCTACTGGGGACAGGGTTGTCCGAAAGGGAGCTCGTGCCCCGGTATGAAGGCTAGAAGGAACGGCGCGGGGTTTTTAGTCAGTAAGAGTCTGACACTGTCTCCCGCTCCACCCAAGAGCGGGTTTCGTCAAAGATGATTTTCCCCGTCGACAAAAAAAAAAAAAAAAAAAAAAAAAAAGGGTTAAGAGATTACTTCCTACAAACAAAAAAAAACAAACTTTACCTAATATTAGTGTAAGATGAACATTTTTTTTTTCTTTTCAGTTGGGTAAATCATTCACTGATAGGAGTAATCATTGGATGATTTACCCATGCTCTAGTGCGGAGGCGGAAATAGATTAAACATATTCGAGAAAAGATTTCCGTAGGTACTTATAAAAAGTATCCTATGTCCATCTCCTGGTTCTAAGCTAACTCTTAACCAATTTTTAGCCAAATCGGTTCAGCCGTTCTTGAGTAATAAGTAGTGTAGGTAACCAATACGACTTTCTTTTTTTTTATTACAAGCTTTTATTTACTTTCACCTGTCCCGATGTTTGTCTGTAATCAAATCTTGTAAATTAAATTTGATCCCCTTCCGGTTACCGATTGAGCTGAAATTTTGCATGCATGTGTAAAATGATAAATGCAAAATTGGAGCTGATGGAAAAACATGGAGCTGATCTGATGATGGAACTGGAAGGTGGCTATAAGAACTCGGTAGTTAAACGACACAACCTCATCGAGTTTGGGCTCGTGTGATTCGTCTTGACGAGTATCTATATATATAAAAATGACCCCCGTTTTCCGTTGTGACGACTTGGCATGAAAACGGCTTGACCGATTTGGCTGATTTTTTTTTTGTTGTGATTGTTATTGTGAGGAGAAGGTTCTTATGGAAAAAAAAATTGGGGTAGTGTAGGGTAGAGTAGGGTAGAGTAGGGTAGAGTAGGGTAGAGTAGGGTAGAGTAGGGTAGAGTAGGGTAGGGTAGGGTAGAGTAGGGTAGAGTAGTAGGGTAGAGTAGGGTAGAGTAGGGTAGAGTAGGGTAGAGTAGGGTAGAGTAGGGTAGAGTAGGGTAGAGTAGGGTAGAGTAGGGTAGAGTAGGGTAGAGTAGGGTAGAGTAGGGTAGAGTAGGGTAGAGTAGGGTAGAGTAGGGTAGAGTAGGGTAGAGTAGGGTAGAGTAGGGTAGAGTAGGGTAGAGTAGGGTAGAGTAGGGTAGAGTAGGGTAGAGTAGGGTAGAGTAGGGTAGAGTAGGGTAGAGTAGGGTAGAGTAGGGTAGAGTAGGGTAGAGTAGGGTAGAGTAGGGTAGAGTTGGGTATAGTAGGGTGGAGTAGGGAAGAGCGGGAGCGAAGCCGCGCGGGCAAAGCTAGTTAATTATATAAGTATTATACCGTGCTATAAAAGCTTGCTATGAAACAAATATTTTCATCAAAAACTTGTTTAAAAATCTGCGTTGCACTGCACCTCTGAATGGCGTGCACCGGCCGGCCCGCGAGGCCACGACGCCACCCGGCCAACGCGCATGCGCGGACACATCATTGATTAATGGTCCCTCATATCTTCTAGCCCTCGAGTCACGTGGCTCCGTGGAAAATATATCAAAACAAGAATACTTCTTGAATATTCCTGTGCTCTCTCCTAATCTCGTTCATTTATCATCGTTTTGTGCGCGTGTCAGTGTTTGTGATATCAAACAATGGCGATTGAGAAGGTAAAGTCGACGAATCCGTCGTCGCCGTATTACGAACAAAATCAGTGGAAAACTCCTGCCTTCAGGCAGACCATGGTGGACAAACTGTAAGTAATATTCCATGAACTATTTTTATACAGGTATTATAGGTAAGTATCTAATAATTAAATAGGTAAATGTTGGTATTTATGCCACATATTTTAAGAACGACGAAAAGTTCTTTGTTGCGACATCGTCACCAAGTCTCGGGAAAAACAAGAGGGCGCCATCCCGGGAAATATGGCAGGAATGCAAGAAGGCTCCATGCCCAGCCGTGGATCATTATAGGTTGAGATGATGACGATTTAGGTACTTATCTTTATACCAGGACTATATGTTTTTGTTTCTTGGATACCCAGAAAATATTTTTATGCGCAATTATTAATCCCTGCTAACAAACGCAACAAAAAAGAAATACGTTTATTTGTGCCTCACACAATCAATCGAGGTAAAATGGGAGAATTTCGTTGTATGCAAAATTTCATTCCAAGTTCTACCTGGAATGAATTGTTCATTGAAAGTTCTACCTGGCTAAATTTTATTCTAAGTTTGGTGTAGGTAGTACCTACTACTAACGCGACAAAGAGACATTCTGCGAAAGCAACATTATATGACCCGTAGACATTTTGCGAAAGAGCGTTTTGCGACTCTGTGAACTTTCAGCGAACTAAAGAAAAAAAACAAGTCTCACTCCACCCAGTGCGAGATGTTATTTGACGACTTCCAGCCCAGTAAAAAAAATCCGAAACCAACTACTGTGCTATGGATTCCGACCAAGAAACAAAAGCTCCTAGCCGGAGGAGGCTTAATTATGCGTCTATTTGGGCAAAATGAACATTTTTTCTTTTCTTTCTTTTTTCTTTCACCTAGCATAGCATAGTCGGCCTTATAATGTTCTCACTGCCGGGACTCCAGGCCTCCTCTGTATTAGAGGGAATGGGCCGTAGTCCACCACGTTGGTGAATATCACATGTCTTCAAATTTTGGTTCTTGGACATGCAGATTCCTCACGATGTTTTCCTTCACCGTTTTGAGAGGAGTGGTGATGAAATAAATTACACAAAGTAACGCGCCTGGCTGGGTTTAAACCCGCGATCTCCGACTAGTAAGTCAGGGCTGTTACCACTCGTCCACCACTGCTCTTTCTTTCACCTAGATCCCTCACAAATACTCACAACATCCCATTTCCTTCCACAGCAACAACGTGATTGAGGAGACCGGCATCCAGCTGCAGTGCACCGGCCTGGAGCTGGAGAACGGTGTCTTCAACAAGGTGAACAGCAAGCCGATGTACATGATCCTCATCATTTGCCTCATCGAGAACATCAAGGAGATGGGTAAGATAGCGATGATTATTTATCTTATTATGTTCGCGGTCGAGAACCATGTTCAACCTTATTGCAGAGAACCAACGACATTACCTGCCTTTGGGCGGAGCAGGAATGCATGTCTGATTTTACTGACTAACTCCTTGTCCTACTTTGCCTTTGTTCCAACGCCCCGAGATCCTCTTTCGCACAAATCATGGCCCTGTAGGCTTCGACCCTGCTAAACACGCCTATGGTTTTGCTGGCATCTCCTTCAAGCATGCGTAACACTACGCGTTGCCGACGACTTGAGCTCGGTCCGGACGGTTACCAGACGGTCGGACGGCGAGCTACCCATTGCTCGCCATTCACAAGCCCACGACTACGATGGTTGGAAATCGGGATCAGGATCCAGACGGCTGGGGCGTGAGGGCCGTACCCTCGCGCGTGCGGCCGCCTCCTTTGCTGGCATTACTGCTTCGCAGGAGGTGTCCTCCTCGCTCCAGACCCATGACCTGTTTCAAGGCCCGGCGCGAGAGATCGCTGCTGCCGATCGCCCCCACGAGGACACAACGGTGCTCTGCGCAAGCGGTGCACATCTTTACCGTATGCTCCACCGTGTCCTTCCACCTGATTTCCACTGTTCATGTCCTTAAAGTGCCTAAGTATATACATAAGCTATAATTCACCGGGACACGCGACCAGTTGCGCCGCCATTGTGTCTTTAAGCTACCAAACTAGACACCAGAGTCGCCGCACGTCCGAGCTGGTCGCGCCATCAAATTGGTTGCGCAACCAAACGGACACCAGGTGAGTAACTTATCTATAGAGCTGTATACATTTTATTGATAGAGCGACTGGTCGCACCGCCATGGTGTCTCGTTGAGCAGTAGTAAGTAGTATACCAGTACTAAAAGAACAGTTACTCGGGCTCATCGTATTCACACAACGACCTTACAGCCACTAGACGTCTAATAACAGGCGACGCATGTCTGTCAACACATATGACTTATAGATCTGATATCGCGACCAATCAGAACGCAGTATCTCGCTCCGTACCTATCAGAACGCAGTACCCCGATCCCGTACCTCGACTAGTTGACAGAATTGTTTTGGTGCGCTAGTTCAAACATGAGGCATTAGCACAGCATAGCATAGTCGGCCTTATGATGTTCCCACTGTTGGGACTCAGAATTCCTCTCTAGGAGAGGGAATGGACCGTAATCCACCACGCGGGCCCATTGCGGGTTGGTAGCTGTCACGTTTCTTCGAATTCTTGGTTCTAGGACATGTCGGTTTCCTCACGATGTTTTCCATCACCGTTTTGAGAGCAGTGGTGATGAAATAAATTACACAAAGTAATGCGCCTGGCTGGGTTTTATGAACTCGCGACCTACAACTCGTCAGTCGGGGCCGTTACTACTCGGTCAGCACTGCTCCTCGCAAAAAGCATTAAAAGTATTTTTTTATGATTACAGCTGAAGACTCCAAGACTCCAGGGTTGGACTTCATGATGCACAACCACCAGGAGAACTTGAGTGACTTTGAAAACCTGCTCCTGTATTAACAGAAGAAAGGAAGAAAGTCCTCTCAATCATTTTGTCACTCTTTCAGTCGTACGAAACCTGCATTAATTAAGTTATTCAACAATTTTTCTAACATTTTTCGCCCCCTGTTACTCGGTATTTATACCTTCTAACCGCCTACGTCACTCTCGCGTTTATTTCGCCAGGGTCGCACATCCACGACCGAATATTCCATCTCGTCAACCTTCTGTCACCTATGGGCATTGAACAGCTAACCGAAATACGCAGTCGCAAATAGACGACCCTGGCGTATAGGACACGTAAACACTCGTCAGATCAATGAAACGCAAGCGATTAGAGTTAAATATCATTGGCGATATCTCTAACACCCCTGCCTACTCTTTGGGGAATAGTATGATGTATAGAGTATTAGTTGTTGAAAAACCTAATTAAAGCAGATTTCTGTATCATTATCATTATATAGTAGAATAGACATTTAAAATGAAAGTCGAAATTCAAAATTTCTGATATCATCCAATTTGTATTACCAATTATGTAATTACTTTCAACAATAAAAACGACATAAAATATAAAAATATTTATTTATTTTTCCCCTTAGGCATTCTTAAATTACACTTCAGTAGCATTATTCTCCATCTAAATAAGGTTAGACAAACCTTTTACTGTCCTTTCAATTGATTTTGACTTCTATTACGTAGACATAAAGATGGCATTAAAAGCATAAAATTAGTTGCAATACAAACTGTTAAGTCACTATCTTCTTAACATGAACACACTTTACGTATCTTAAATTAACTGTATCTTAAATTTATTTTCAGAAAATCGAACTGTACACTAATATTTACATTATCAAAGTTAATAGTGAAACGGACATCACAGTGTGAGATTTAAAATGATTTTTTAAGATTTCAGCTCTGACTAGCAAAGCGAATTCAATCTAGACTATTCTCATCTGATGATGATTCTTCTTCTCTATATTGTTCCTTAAACTGTTCAGTATCCTCATCTTCTCCATAATAAAACCCATCATCATCACTGTCATTTTTATACCCTGGATCGTGATCCATCTTCGTGCAATGCACCAGGCTCCTACTGTCATTTAAATCAGGATTTTCTTGAAGGATCTTCGCTTTGTATTTGGCATATGCTTCACCGTACTTCTGGACATCTTCTTGAAATAAGTCTGGTGGGTCATCGTATATTTTGTCTTCTCCTGTATCGCTGGATAGGTCGTCTTCTGAAAATGTTCATACATACTTAATATTATAAATGTGAAAGTATCATATGCATCACTGCTCCATCAGATGGGATCATAGTTAAGCACTGGTTTATACAACTTAAAAAAGTAACTCTGTCTGTTACGCTTATACTTCAGCATATTGTTTTAAATAATTCCAAGATAGTAGTAGAAGATTCTTTTTTTTTTTATAATATTGCTACACTCGCATTTGACCACTACCTCACCTGATGGTAAGCTATGATGTGGCCGACAATGGAACACGCGTGCCTAAAAGTAACCTATACAATATTGACTTAAAGACCCATAGGTTGTAGCTATCAGGAAACAGACTCCGTTAGGAAATTCCACTCCTTAGCAGTACGCATAATAAATGTGGTCCGAAAACGCTTTGTACGTATGGGTTGGATGTCCATCATGTACCGATGGAGCAACGCCATACGTCTAGTGATCCGATGATGGTATGCATCAGTACATATGCCATTGCTCTCTATCACCCTTGTTGTATTAGTGACTAGTGACTGCCTTATGCAGTGTCCTGCGTGGGCTGTCCAACATGATCGAGATAGTGAAGCGAACGGAACAAACCATTAAGATTACTGGTAAGACCTACGTGACTTTACGTACGTGGGTGCGGTGCAGTGATGAGCGAAGCAAAATAGTTGCGATTAGTTAGACCAAGTCAGTGACTTTTTAGACAAACGGCAAATCTATACATATGTATGGAATAATATATACTCATAACACAAGCTCTGCTTATCTTGGGACTAGATGGCGTTGTGTGATAGTTGTGAAATATCATTTATTTATTTAAATTGTTAATTGAATTCTCTTACCAATATCAACCCTCTCCATGGCTCTAACCATATCGTCCAACTCTATACTGCTAGGCTCCGAATCTGGGTACTCATTCCTCCAGTTATTCTCATCATTAGAATCATCATCATCATCAGCTTCATTGTCCGAATCTTGAGTTGGATCGTAGGAATCTAGGACTAAACCAGTTTCTACTCTGAAACACAAGATCATGACAAGTAAATAACAATAAGGTTTAAAATCCAATGGCCCTAATTATTTAACGGCATAACTTCTAGTTAGTATAGCATATTTATAGTAAGCTTGTGTAATAAATATCTTTTGACATATCAACACAAAGCCAAAGCTACTTGGTACTATGAGCGTGGTTTCCTTTTATGAGGTAGGTGAGCACTAAGAGAGGATTTTCCAAAACTCCCACCCTGAGAAGATGAAACAGGATTCCAAAGTTTGTATGTTGAAACCTACTTTCACACAGGCGAAGCCGCTACAGAAGCTAGCAGGTGCTAGCTTCTGTAAATAATGTAGTGAATTATTGATAAACTGGGAGAAGAGATAACGGCTCCGACTTACGAGTCTAAGTTGTAGGTGTAGGTTCAAACACAACCAGGGACTACTTTGTCATCACTGACTGCTTTGAAAACAGCAAAGAAACCCGTTGTACGGAAAAGGGTAAAATAAATAACATAAATGCTTACCCAACAAAGTTATCAATCATACTTATATCAAATTCTTGCTTCAAACTTGTATACAGATCATAAGCATATTGAACACTGCCATCTTTGTCATCAGTCTTCTGCAAATCTATTAAATTCAATATATCTTCATTCTCCCCGTCATTGTCCTCATCTTTCAGTCCTCGGCTACAGTTGACTATTTCGTAACGACTTTTCGAAGCAACATCTTTCCGTTCTTTCCTTAATTTTTCTATAATTGTGTCAACACTTGGTAAAGATTGCTTTTTTATATCTGTGTTTGGTAGTAAATTTTTCACGTGCGTGGTTTCCTGTAATCATTTAAAGGTTGGAATAAGTATATGACACAAAGGAATGCTGGCAAAATGTTTTGTGCATGTGAACAGTGTCCAGAATTCATAACATTAACATGGCGATAAGTGCACCCTACAATGCAACACTGACAGTCTCGGCCACTATATTTCGTCATAACTGAGGATGTCCATATGTCGTAGGAGATAAGCTCAACTATGTTTGTTAGAAGTCTTGATCCAGTAAAAATTATCCCAACAAAAACATTCTGTAAAAAACTAGCCAAGTCTCGATGGAGCTGTTTGTTTATCTCTAAAAAGTAATGAAATCTAGACAAAAACGTGCCAAGTCTAAGGCTCCTTTACTGCGATTTCTTTACTGCGATAGTTAATGTTGTGTGACTTGGCCGCCGAACATTCTAAAGTAAAATGCACGGTCCTGCGGGGAAAGACCATGAGAGTAAAGTCGCGGGAATAAGTAAGAAAACAAAAAGCTTTAGGTTAGTGATTGCAGGACTTTTTTAATAACGCCAGTATTTGTAACTTCCTCTTAAGTCTGATAACTCGAAACATTATAGATTTACCTGATCTTCAACGGTTCCCCGAAAAACGAACAGTGATGGTGATATTTCTTCTTTATCAGTTTTAATTCGTTTACACATAAGTACTAGTGTATCTTGTGGGTTCTCCTCAAGTCTCCGTTTTACTCTTAACACTGTTGATGAAGCCATTTTGTGGTATTTATTTTCTGTTTAGTAGTTTACTGCTAAAATGCGGCCTTCTGTTCCGAATTACAAATAATTAGGTACTCCACGGACTGACGTTCACTGATTGACATTTGACTGATTTGACAGTCAAAGTGTTGTTTCATTTTCTGTATTTATAGCATTAAAACTAGTGTTGGTCTACTTTGTCATGACAACTAAGTGGTCATGTCATTTCACCTGTTTTTTATGCTTAAAATTAATCAGACGAAAAAAGTACGAGAAAACTGAAACGCTTCCAATCAATGTTGCCAGTCAACTACGAATAAAGAAAAACATGGGTGTGTTCAATACAAAAAAACGTCAGTGCAGTAAACTGCTGGACACAATAAAGTTTTTACAATACATTCTTTAGTTTTACTGGAGTATTGAATGCTATTTATTATTAGTTTTAAAATATCACAATTAAAATATATACGAATCGACTTAGGCTGGTGGTCAAGCTTTCCCGTGACGTCTTTCAAGCCAGTCCTCAAAGAAGGGACCTACCGCCATAATTATGGCGTGTCCATGGGGCTATCAGGATGAATATTTTGAAGAGCTAAACCTGACAGGCCCTGTTCTAATCTCTCTGATGTTACACCATTTATAGGAAGAGTTGTCAGGATTTTCTTATATAATATATTTGGGTAGAGATCATCGATCGATCAATAAATTTTGTATCAGTTTTTTTTTTTACGCTTTCATTTTGAAATACATAGCTGATACTCTGTTACGACAGTGGCCGCAGGAACACTCAAGAAATGAGAATAATATGCTCACACTATCTTCACATAGTTTTCTTCTGTAGGTATATTCAGTTTTTGGCATAAAAATGCCTAATCCGAGCAGGTTGAACGTATCTGCAGAAAGTCGATCCTGTGCAGGTTAGTCATTATCTCCATCTATCAGTGGAATATAAACAGTCCTCCGAAAATATTCCTGGTAATTTTCTTGATAATTATCGCGTAAAGTACAGAAGCGCAGTACGAGGCCTCATAACTCTATAGTCATATATGTAGGTACTATACCCAGTCTTTCAGCTAGCTCTTGTGCCTAGATAATTAAGTTGTGACCTTCAGTTATTTTCCCGTTTACGTAGCAAAACGTCCAACGTATGTTTAACAGCATCTGATGCTTCCCTTTGAAGATTTTTGAACTATGTGTACAATTTTGGGGGAGTCATGTCCCCTGTGACAAGGGTTGCAAACTATACTTTTATACAAAAATTACATTATACTTTTTACTGTTGTACAAAAATAAAATATATAAAATATTGTTTTCAGCATCAAAACTCTTAACGTTAAACTCGTAAGTTAGACTTAGGCGCTCACACAATATTTTTTTATCGAATTTCAGAAATAATCGAATACCTAATCTCCTTATTCATTTTAATTTTTGTTATTTATGGAGAGGCCTATGAAGTTTCAAATTAAGACTACAAATTAATAAGTTCTGCGTGAAAAATATTTATTTAAAACATTAAACAAATAAAATACCACTAAAATACTGTTCTCAAATAAAAAAATACTTTATTTCTTGTAAAAAAAGTTGGCAACCCTACCTGTGACTGTGACTAACCCCCCCCCCCCTCCCATTTAGAACGGGCCTGCATACTCATGCATGACAATCAAAAATGTTCTAAGTATTTGCGCAGTGCTTTAGGGAGAATGCACAATTGAGTACTCTACTTATTGCAATCGGTATTGCGTTGAAAATGTAAATGAAATAATTTATCTCTTGATCTCTTAGGTAGTCCAAGGATCTTATACACCCTACGGATAAACTGGATTGATTACGAAGCATTTAATATTGCTTCGTAATCAATCTCCAAAGTGTAGGTATTTTTATTTTCAATAATTAAGTTCACAAGCAACAGGGGAAAAATGTACCAAGCAAGAAAACGAGAAAGAGCATACGAGTGGACAGAGGATTCTCTTTCTGCGAGAAAGAGGTAGTATGTCCTTTTCTTACCTCATCTTTAACTAAGGTAACCATAAATTTACTATTTAAACAAATGAATTGATTATTTTTGTCACTGCTGTATTTTATAAATACTATTTGAAGCTGCAGATTTCTATACCTACATTATCGACGGCAAAGTACCAGTAACTCGTAGCTGCCTTTGACACCTGAAAAAATTGTTTTATTTATTGAGAAATCAAAAATGTTTAATTAATTAATTTGTGAGAATAATAATAACTTCTGGTTTAGTTATTGTACTGCATTAATATATTTTATCATAGTGTTTTCGTTGCTGTGGCGCGGCGAGCGGGGCGTTATCGGAGAGCTGCGCCCGCTCTCTGAGAAAATGTAGCGTTCTTAGGAATTATTCTTCAATATTAATAAAATATATATACGTACCTACCAATATTTGTCAAGAGTTTTTAAAAATACATGTTTTATATGTTCAGATGTTTGAGTACTGCGATTTTATTAGGCACCAAACGATTGATTGTGGAAGCAATTCGTTTAGATGCTACAGATATAACAAATAAATTAACTATAACAGGAAAAAGGTATTATAATGTAAATAAAGTACAACGATAATGTTGTACTTGAAAAAAAAAAACAAAATTTATTAAAAGAAAATATCGAGTGTTAATATTTACATTTCAATATGGAACTATCGATATAACGTCAAAAAAAGTATTATTAATACACATCGATATTTCTAAACAATAATATCGCTATTTCGATATATCGATATTTTATCAACAGACCTAGCGCCCCCGTGTCGTAGACAAAACCACAGAACAGAAGAATGTAGAGATTCCTATGTTCTGTGGACAACACAGACTGGTCGAAAACATCGTAGACAAGTCTGCGACGTCGAAGACAATATAGTTTTGTCGTAGGCAAGTCCGTATTAATATATGACGTATTGTCTCAAGTGTGCGCAGGCCCTAAATGAATTTATTTTGGTCACTGACTTCACTCACGAGTACGACCAAACATAAGGTCAGTAAAGTTGTAGATGTGATGAGATAATACTAGGTATAACGCGTACTGAGTACGCGTCCGCCGGAATACTTATTCCAAATACTAGGTCCACGAGTATTTAGGCGTCACAAGTTTTTCCTTATCTAGCGAGTCTACGTACGCCACAAGTAAATATTTATTTTTTCTATAACAGAAAAAGAACAGTAATTATTCTGTCTGCCTGTCTGTCTGTCAAGACCATCTATCTCACGTAGAGGTATCGAGTTGAAATTAAAACCTACCCCATACCGCATACTCAGGTCTGCGGTCCCTTGAACCTGTGAAAAAATCAAGCTAGTAAGTTAATGAAAAAGATACGGCCGGTTATGTCGAAAAAAAATCGTCTATTTCGACACTCAAGGGAATTAACATTCATAGAGTACTTCCCGTTGAACTAGAATCCAGCAAGGTCTTGTAGCATAAGTATAGGTAAAAATCTGAAAACTTTAAATTTGTGGTTACGTCACAAAAAAAATGTGATAAGGAAAAAATTACAACTGTTAGGGTTGTTTAACCCTTCAGATACCGTCAATTAGAGACACAATAGTAAGACAATAGATGCGTGGCCACCGGTGGTCGCTTGGGGATTCATGAATTAAAGAAAATTTGAACTGTTTTTATAGGTAAGTTTGTACGGAACCCCCAGTGCGCGAGTCCGGTTCGCACTTGGTCATTTTTGTAAAGTCCAAATCATTTTCGTTTTCGACCGAAAATGAAACAGAAGCCGAAGCTTTGTTTTCGTTTTCACTAATAAAAAACATATAATTATCAAAAAAAAAGCTTACAAAATTTCTAATCATCTAGGTTCATATTTAACAGAATAACATTTTTTTTTTGGTTTATTATTTTTAATTTTTTTTTCCTCAAATAATAATAAATAGTATTTCCTACACGTTCCTTACCGGACGGTCGACAGTTACCGGAAGGTCGGACAGCGAGCTACCCATGGCTCGCCGTCCGCGAGCCAGGAGCCTGCGCGAGCCCGAACTTTGAGCAGAGGGCTACGCACGAACGTTTTTTTAGAAACCAAAATAATGGCGGCATGAGAAAACGTGTGCGGGACGGAGGTCTAAGCTAGAGATTGACTCTAACCAGACACGCGTTTTTTGACAGATATCTCCTGGAGATATAGTAACAGACGGGAGGTTAAGAGATATTAAACGATTTTATTTTAGGTGGATAAATCATCCAATGACATCCCCCGCTCTAGGGTAGAGCGGGAGATAGTGTCAGGCTTTTACTGACTAAAAAACCACTCCTGTTTCTTCTTTGCCATTGTTCCATGGACCCGGGGATCTCTTTCGCACTACCCATGGCCCCAGTAGGCTATACGACCCTGCTGGGCCCCTACGGTTGCTGACCACTCCTTGAGGCGCGCGTGGAACCCCGTTTAAATTCCTATTCATAATTGGAAAGCATTGTACGTACCATTCATCTTATATTATTTACGTGTCAGACGCCATACGCATAAATACTCGACACGTGTTAAATACTATATAAACAGGTCTCGAGAATTTAGATAAAATAAGTATTTGCGCGTCCAGCCACAGACCTATTCCAAAAACCTGTTCTAGTACATACGTTTCATCTCTAGAGTCTGACTGAGCGTCTCAACAGTCAACACAGACAGAGTACTTTTTGAGTCTGAGTTAGTCGATCGTATATTAACATTAACTAAGTAACTAGTATGAAAAATTCTTGTTCCTAGAGTATAGTCTAGTCCATAGATTATTATGTCTACCTATTCTGTGAAATAGTGAAGTTTAGTTGAATATTGGATAAAAAAACAAAGCGCCCGCTTTGCTATCAAACGCATTGCATTTCATTATTGTGTTACAAACGTGTCAATAGACAACATAATTCACATAAAGTAGTTTTAACAACATATTGATATTGGAAACAATTCAGCACAATGACGTACTCTATACCAATAACTCCAGAAGATAGTTGGAGAACTCCGGCCTTCCGACAGAGTGTCGTGAATCAACTGTAAGTTTTTATTTTTTAAGTAAATATCATATTCAAAGATAGTGATAAAGTCTACTAGTACTGACTAGTAGGATATATAAAATCTTTAATTGTATTCATGTTTTACCATCAGTGCATGTTTAAACTTCGAACAAGGAAAATCAACTTAATTCAAAACATGAGTCATATTTTTGCATTTCAAATTACCATGAAATACCTACCCGGCTGCTTTCTTGTCATTCATGACCCCTATTTATAAGTCATTTAAGTTCTACAAGTATATAGTGAAATAGAGTTTCATCCTGGAATAAAATGCATTCTTGTTGATGAATTTAGTATCGAAGAAAGTTTATTTAGTACTAGCTTTTACCCGCGGCTTCGCCCGCGTTTATTAATATAGGTACTTTAATTCCTCTCCTCTTTTCTTTCCTCTTTCTCCCCTTTTCTCACTTTTTAAATAAAAAAAATAGCATATGTCCGTCTCCAGGGTCCCAACTATCTCCGTACCAAATTTCATCAAAATCGGTTTTGCCATTTAGGCGTGAAGACGTAACAAACAAACAAACAAACTCACTTTCGCTTTTATATTATAATATTAGTAAGGATTATTATTATAAACAACAACCCTCTCAGTTTAGCCTTTTTCTTTTTATTGATGAGCTTTTTTAACTGCGCATTATTATGGATCATAGACCTGAAGGCTTGCGCACACTTGAGTCTTTACATTCTCTTTGACTTGATTCAAGACGTCTTAGACAGACTTGTCTATGACGTCTGTGACAGGACTGTTTTGTCTACGGTACGGGGCGCTAGAACTGTTGATAAAATATCGAAATATCGATATTATTGTTTTCTTAACAATAATATCGATATTTCTTATATCGATATTTTTTATTTATACTTTTTTGACAATATATCGATAGTTTGATATTGAAATATAGAGCTTCAAGTCTGTCTAAGACAGTCTTGTCTCAAGTGAGCTC
Source organism: Mythimna lalbum (assembly GCA_949319445.1). NCBI lineage: Eukaryota > Metazoa > Arthropoda > Insecta > Lepidoptera > Noctuidae > Mythimna > Mythimna lalbum. The sequence continues at coordinate 3,116,295 of OX439349.1, read as the reverse complement.
AGGCCCTGAGATTAATTTTATTCATTCATCAATGAATCGATACCAGAAGTATGTATTAACGTAAGGGACATTTTTACGTTTTGCGTAAAATACTCTTAAATCAGTCATCGTAAGGTACATTTTTAAATTTTAGGTACCTAAATGTCCCTTACGTTATTTCATATTTCTAGTATCGATATCATAACCCTGTTTTCAGCTAGGAAAAAGTAAACGTGCTTTAAATTAAAGTATTATTCCACCTATCTAGTGAGAAGTTGATCCAGAAAACTGGCGTCCAAACGTCACGGACCAGCAGTGAGATGGAGAACCATGTCTACATAAAGGCGAAGTCTCGGGAGGGGTACATGTGCATGATTGCAAAACTGATACTGCATATCAGAGAAATGTGTAAGTAGCATAACGCTAGCTTGTGATTTTTTTATTAGTCGACATTAAGTTTAAGGATGTTTTTAATATCGTGCGGATTTCATCACGATTGCTTCGCACGCGTATGTCCTTTACATACAAGTATTTATTGTAATGCGGGGAATACGCACGCTAGATGCGGATCTCCGCATGCGGAGCAATTCCGCAAGCGTGATAAAATCCGCACGATATTGAAAACCCCAATTAGATCAAACATTAAACTCATTAATGAAGAAATCTTAAAAGGAGACTAATGAACAATGACTGACTGATGAAATAATATGCCATTTTACGTTACAGCAAAAGCCAACTAAGATCAAGGTCAACAGCAAATGCAAGGCCCCAACCAAGGCCAGCCGGGTGCCAGTCCTCAGGTTTAGGCCCCACAAGACCAACAGCAACAGGGGTCCAACTAGAAATAAAACGTAGGAATATATTGGAACAGGTTTTTGGAATAGGTCTGTGGCTGGACGCGCAAAGACTTTTTCCGTCCGCATTACACACGTCTGGCGTATGGCGGCTGACACGTAAATACTTTTTGGATTACTTAGTCAATAAACATGATTAGAGATGCCTTTTGTACTCGCGTATCATCAATATCGAGCATGTTAATAGCTTGTTACCTACTTCATTTAAAGCGATGTTTGGCAAAAACGCAACGCAAAAAAGAGAGAACGCCTAAAATTCTGTTAGCATTCGGTAATTCCGGGATTCACTCAAATATTTTACAAAACTTGTTCCAGGAAATACGTGTTCTTTTTAAACCCTTAAAGTAAGATTGTCATTTATAGTTTTGGTATAACTTGCAAGGCTATTGCTATACTTTTTTAATTTTTGAGTAAATTATGCAAAATAGCTGATTTTCAGAGGTTTTTATTGGATCCGTTTTACACAAATATATAAATTGATTTCAATAGAAGCCTATAATATCCACAACAAACCACAAGATACTGTGTTTCCAAAATATCTAATCACAAATGTGTAATAATGTCATAATCGCATAAGAGCGGTTGTATGAAACATAGTGAAAATGTATGTCGAATTGCATCCCCTTGAGGGCCTGTTACAGTACGCTTTATTCAGCACACGATATTCACACTCGTCTTATTTTTCTTTCCGAGTGAGATCGTCTGACCTGCTTTTACTAAATACACTACGCGATACGTCGAACCATAGAATAAAACTGTCTAAATATCGAGTAGTGCAATAGGCACTTAACTTTATTGTAAGATGACTAAATAAACAAGCGTAACGTTACTGATCCCGAAACTTAAAATATTGTTCTACCAAAACGATATTTGATAACGTTATTTTTTATAACGTTATTTATATTTTTTGGCTTTACTTAAGTATCGTTGCAAACTTCAGAACGTTATCAGATAACATTTACTGTAACAGAACGAAATTCCTATCCGTTTCAAGTCTCTGCAGAGAGCTTTTATTAAGGCTCAACAAGATCGCCTTAAATCAACTTGTGGCGCCACCTGTATCTATATCAATTGATCATTCACATTTAATAAATAATAACAAGGTATGAAATAATATAATAATAGTGTTAAGGTACCTATTTTTTGTTTATTGTAACGTTATTTTTATTTTTATGGGCTTATTATAAAATTTCTAAAAATACGTCGCACTAAAAGAAACCGAGTTAAGGATAGGTTTGAAAATATCTCGCGGTGAAACTATTGGCACATCTATTTAGGTTCTTCATTATGATTCTTTTTTTGTTTAATTCTGTGCGGTGTATTTTTAGAAATTTTGAAATCAGTAAGTACCTTTTTGGTAATTCTTAATAAGTATTGGTACATAAATAGTAGATCTGAGTAAACGGGGTATTTTGTTTTATTTAGTTGGGTGATCCTGTCGCCAAATAAATATATTTTCTTTATTTCTTTTGAATAATATTGATTTATATAAAATAAGCTGAATAATAAAGTGAAAAAATACCATTAAAATTTTTGTTTTTATTTATTCCGTTTTCAGTGATGAAAACGAATTTTGTCATGTTAACTATTATGTTGCATATAAAAATAATAAGAGAATGGTACACTAAATTTTAGTATAAATGGTGACTTTTTAGAATGTGAATGGCCAAATCTGTAAATATGGGATATTTCATAAACACTGAAAGGATTCTCAGGCCCGATTTTGATGAAAACTATTCAGCATCGTTGGATTGTTGTAAAATTTTCCTAGCTACTACAAAGTGGTCGTTTGCTATCACGTGAGACATGTGGTCAAACACGACCCTCCAATAAACAAGCTTTTAATGAAAATCATTTTTTCATAGGAAGCTTTTATAGCTCGGTATAACTATGTAATTAAAACTCGTCAAGATAAATCATACGAGCCCAAACTCGATGGGATTGTGTCCTTTAACTACCAAGTTCCTATAGCCACCTTTTGGTTCCATCCTCAGATCAGCTCCATGTCATAATAATTTTGCATTGTCATCTGATTTGCACATGCATGCAAAATTTCAGCTCATTCGGTAACCGGAAAGTTAGTCCAATTTTTTAATTTACAAGATTTGATTACAGACAAACTTCGGGACAGGGGAAACTAAAATAAAAGCTTGTAAAAAAATTATTACAACGATCAAAACCAGAAAAGTGATAAATAACACATAGCAAACTAAAGTTAATTTAAAGGGGGACTGCTTTTAGTACTGTTCGATATTCATCAGTTTCGGTATAGTCATCCACATGTACACATTTTTTAAATTCGCCATATAAGTTATAAACGAAGTAATAAATAGCGGTATTTCTTTAAATACCTGGGTATTAAGAATTTAATGACAAACTGATTACGGCGGAATAAATAATTATCCCATCAAAACCATAAATGTAAAATGAGAGCCAAGTTATATTATGATATATACCTTGGTTGCTAACTTTAATGACAAAAGAAAAGAGATCTAAATGGGTGCCAAATCAATGGTACCTACTGAATTTTATTTATAACAACATAAAATATCATTTCTTCTTATAACTTAGAATTATATATTGTAGCCTAAAGTCTGACTTGACTAGTTCCTGATGATAATGGATGCTCTGAAGTCGGACATCCAAGAAGAGGCTCCCTGGTGTATGCTGTTTGCCGATGAAATTGTGCTGGTTGCCGAGAGTGGCTTAGAGGCCCAGAGCAAATTGGAAGTGTGGTGGCAGAAACTGAAAGAGGTTTAAAAGGCTTAAAATTGAGCAGAACAAAAACTAAATATATGTTCTGCGATTTTGGCGGTCTCTCTGTCCTGTGCCCTTAGCTCTCGGTAGAACGCCTATACTGACCGTTGAAAAGTTGAAGGGGAATCGTTTTTCCTGGCATGGTCTTGTAAAGAGGAGGGATGAAACGCATGTTATTAAAAGAGTTATGAGTATACATTCGGAAGGGTGGAGAGGGAGAGGGATGCCAAAGAAAATATGAATGGATTGTGTGAAGAGTGATATGAAAGAAAGAAAGTTAGTGATAGCATGAAGGGTGACACACTATTATAGGGCTGTATACATTTTGTTGGTATCTGTGACTGGTAACGGTGTCTCATTATTAAGCCCACGATTTTCAGACTCGTTATAATTTTCAGTCCGAGTAAGACAGTCTGACCCTTATTACATAACGCGATATCGACTAAGTCTGTCTATATCGAGTGGTGTAATAGGCCCTAAATGCGTCAAGCCGTCGCCCTTAAATCCGTCGTCATCCGTTTTCGTCAACGCTAGTGGTCGCTGTCGAATTTTTTCCGACGAAACGCAACCGGTCATGCGACGACTGAAACGGTTGTTAAAAACGATCCTCGTTGCGACTGGCTTGAAGACGAAAGAATCGTTCAGTGAAGAAAGTCTTCGTTGTCGCAGAAAGTGTTGTTGAGAACGGTTTAAGAGTGGCAATAAAATTTGTGCTGTATTTCCTAAATATAAAAGTTCATATTCATCATTGCAACAACTGGTTTGAAACGAAGACGAGACTAGTGTAACAGTTGAATCAATGGACTCTCGACTTATTTTCTTACTAATAAGAACAATTCGCGTAAAGTAATTCGAAGACCGGTTTGCTCAACAAAGATTGTTTGATCGCGGGATGAAAACGGTTGTTCCGTTGCAGAACAAAAAACGTTTGAAAACTGTTCGTTGTTGAAACGCCCACACAAACCGCCAGCCAGTCTATTCTAGTCCATACCATAGAGAGAGATTATTGAGACCATTGAGACGTTGTTGTCTAGTAGTAGTAATCTGTGGTAGTAGTCTGTGAAATAGTAAAGAAAGAGTTGTGTGTGTTCGTGTTGAAAGAAGTTGAGTTGAATCTTGCAAAAACAAAGCGCCCGTTTCGCTACCGAGCGCTTTGTATTTCATATTGTGTTACAAATGTGTCAATAGATACAAAATAATTCACATAAAGTGGTTTAAACAACGTATGGATAATTTGAAACAATTCAGCACAATGACTTCAGAAGATAATTGGAGAACTCAGACCTTCCGACAGAGTGTCGTGTCGAAAATGTAAGTTTTACAATATTTTTATGTATCGTATTCATAATTGTTTTACCATCAGTGCTGATATCCGCAGTGTTTACATCTAGGTTAAATTTGCTTATAAGAAGTCAGAATAACAACTCGATGATGACATTTCTAGATGTTCACAAGACAAGGGGGTTTAAGTAGTTCAAAGCACAAAATACTTATGAAAATGGTTATCAACATCTACAATATCAGCACGTTTAAACTTCGAATAAGGAAAATATAATTTAATTCAAAGCATGAGTCATACTTTTGCATCTCAACTTCCCATGAAATGCCTACCCTGTTGCTTACTGGTCCATGACCCTTATTTATATGTCGTTTAAATTTATAAGTATCTGGTGAAATGGAGTTTAATCTATACTTATCTACACTAATATTATAGAGAGGTAAAGTTAGTTTTTTTTGTTTGTAACAATTGCTATGTTTTCACTGGTAGAAAGCTGTTTTATTCCTGAGTGGCATAGGCTATATTTTTAGTATGCGGGTGAAGCTGCAGGCAAAAGCTAGTTCCAGAATAAAATGCATTCTTGTTGACAAATTTAATATCTTTAACACTTAAGGACTCACTACTGGGTCTAACGGACCCAGTTCTTCAATTTATGTGTAATTACTTGCCTGTAGCACTCACACGCAGTGCCAACTGACGAGTACGATTGCCATTCGCAGTGCTACACTGTCTTTGAAAGGTATTAAGAACGGCAACATCGTAAACGTCAAATCTTAAAAGTTATTAAACATAAATTGAAGAACTGGTTCAGTTAGACCCAGTAGCGGGTCCTTAAGTGTTAACTGTTCAAATACCGTTAATTAGAGACACAATAGATAGACAATGACAGCACAAACGCCAGCATTCACTTGTAGTTAAACTCTTTAGATACCGTCAATTAGAGACACAATAGAAAGACAATGACAGCATGAACGCCAACATTTACTTGTGGTTAAACTCTTCAGATACCGTCAATTAGAAACACAATAGAAAGACAATGACAGTGCGAACGCCAACATTTACTTGTGGTTAAACTCTTCAGATACCGTCAATTAGAGACACAATAGAAAGACAATGACAGCACGAACGCCGGTGTTCACTTGTGGTTTAATGAACTAGGGTAGACTGCAAAGTACAAAGTTTCCTTAAGTTTTTTGTGTTTTACGGGTCAGAGTCAAGTAATGTTGTGTATTGATTAGAATAGTAAGTCAACTGTGGAGCCATATCAACTCCGCGTCCATCAACCAATGTCTGTCTGTGGGACGACCGCTGCGTATCCCTGAGGCGAACATTACAGGGTACGTGTTGCTGTCAGTTTTGCCACAGTCAAATTTTTGATTGATGAAAAACCTACCATCTAATGCGTTCCATAACGGTTTTTAGTACCGATTGACAAAAACCATAATTTACCACCATTCATGATTTCAAGGAGTTGTCGGCAACAGGGCCCAGCTGGGTCGAAGCGTATTGGGGCCGGGGTTATCTGAAAAGAAACTCGAACCCCGGTATGAAGGCTAGAATGAACAGCGTGGGGTTTTTAGTCAGTAAGAGTCTGACACTATCTTCCGCTCCACTGAAGAGCAGGTTTTGTCATAAGATGATTTTCCCCATCGACAAAAAAAAACCATTCATGATTGATGGAATTCAGTTTCTCAGTTTGGCTCAAATTGCAATGTTCCCTTATTTTCGTTGTTCTTTATATCGTTGAGTCTTGCTAACCTGCGCATTATGGATCTTAGGCCTGAGAGTAAAGTAATTCTATTCATTTATCAATGAATCTCAACATACCATCACCCTGTTTTCCGCCAAAAAAAATTTGAGGTGCTGTAAATTAAAGTATTATTCTATCTATCTAGTGAGGAGGTGATCCAGCGCTCTGGTGTCCAAGTGGCACGGAACAGCAGTGAGATGGAGAACCATGTCTTTATGAAGGCCAAGACTAGGGAGGAGTACATGAACATGGTTGCCAAACTGATACTGCATGTCAGAGAAATGTGTAAGTAAAATTATAATAAAAAAAAGACATGCTATGTGTTTTTTTTTTTTAAATTGACAATAACTTTAGGGGGTTGTAAACATTGTGTGGATTTCATCATGCATGCGGGATTGCTCCACATGCATAGCCCTTGCAAATGTCCTTTACATACAAGTAGTTATTGTAATGCATGGAGTACGCACACTAAATGCGGGGTGTGATATTGTGCTGCAGCTCCGCAAGCGTGATGAGATCTGCACAATATTAAAAACACTCTAATAGATCAAACATTAAACATAATAATGAAGAAATCTTAAAAGCAGACTTTGATGATGAAACAATATGCCATTTTACATTGCAGCTCAATCCAAACAAAATCAAGGTCAACAGCAAATGCAGGGCCCCAACCAAGGCCAACCTGGTCCCAGTCCTCAGGTCCAGGCCCCACAAGGGCAACAGCAACAGGGACCCAACAACCAAGGGGGCCTAACACCAGACCCAATCAATGCACTCCAGAACTTAGCATCACAAGGTTCAAGGAATCAAATGATGAACATGGGCCCCCAAGGGCAAATGCAGCAGCAAATGGGGCCAAACCCTGGTATGGGAGGCATGCAAAGTCAGATGGGTCAACAAGGGCCAATTGTGTCACAAGGTCCGCAGGCTCAGACAGCCACAAATCTGCTTCAAACACTAAATCAGAGACCACAAATGAATATGCAGTTGCAAAGCAAACTCGGTGGACCGATGGGCATGGTGGGTAACCAGGGTCAAATGGGCAACAACATGGTTGGAGGAATGGGTGGGATGGGCAACCCTATGGGAAGTCAGCTGCAGAGTCAGTTGGCTGGTGGCATGCAAGGTCAGATGATGCCAAATATGTCCATGCCTAACTCGATGCAGGTCCCGATGACTGGGTCTAATACTATGGGACAAATGCCTTGTAACCAAGTTGGTATGGGGGGCCAGATGGCGCCGAACAATATGCAAGGGCAAATGCCTGGACAAATGGGTGAGTTAAAACTAGTTCCTTATTTATGTACTTTTAATATTGTAAAAAGATATAGTTTGTTTTTTTGTTTGTAGGAGGCAATCTCTGAAAGTACTGGTCTGATTACTAAAATCTTTTCACTGATAGAAAGCTGCTTTATTCCTGAGTGACATAGGCTATATTTTATATATGCTGACGATGCTATGCGCAAAAGCTAGTTTGTTATATACTTTCTAGGGCAATGCTCGGATTGCTTTTTGTGGTTGAATCAGGAATGAAAATCTGTAGGATATAAAATCTATGTAAAGGGAAAGGGGAAGCAAGACCACATAGCACAAAGTATGTCCAAAGTGAAGTGGCAATGGGCTGGTCACCTTGCTTGCAGAACAGTTGGAATGTAATAGCAACCGAGTACCGGAAAACGTCGTGGCGTTGTCGTGACACTTGGTGGAGGCCTATGTCCAACTGCAGACTTCTTTCGGCAGAAATGATGATGATATAATTTACTTTATTAAGATACAATACAAAATGGTTAATTTAAAAGTGTAACCATGGAGTTTCTTGCCGATTCTTCTCCATAGGAAATGACCAATTTGGAACCGTGCACTAGCTTCTGACGTTTTATAAGTGCCCATGTAGGCCTATGTGAAATAAATACATTTGAATTTGAAAGATTTAAAAAAAAAAACTAAAACACATTTAATGGGCGGCCTTATCGCGTTCTGCAATCTCTTCCAGGCAGCTTAGAATAGACAGTAATTGTCAAAACAGGATGCAGGGTTTAATTAATTTTTTTACTCATTTTTCCTGTTATAATGGCAAGTTCAACCTAGACTGAGTGCATGACTAATTAAACTGAACTTACAATTTATTAAAAATTAATCTATAAATAGACACCATATTATAAATATAATGGATGCTTAAACATAAAGAAACGTTACTCAAAAGCTTAGAATATAATAAAGTACTTATTTGTGTCTGAAAACATAAAATTTTTTAGTACTGCTGCCACATAATGGGCTTATGCTGCAAAATGCGACCTAGCAGCTTTGAAGTCGGTGGAAAGGCGTGCGAAGAGGCTAATTGGTGATCCACATTTGTCTAAATCCAATCTACAAAGCCTCGAGAACAGGCGTAGGATAGCCTTCGGGTATTTTACAGGATGCATTTTGGAGAGTGTGAGCGGGAATTACATGATTCTGCCATCTCCTTTCTAACATCGGACAAGCCGATGTACGGCGAGTACATCAACGACAACGTAGGGGTGGATACCCTTACGTTGTAGAAACTTCAACGGTTCGGACTAAGCGTTTCGCTTCGTCGTTTATATCGCGTACATTGAAGGATTGGAACAATTTACCTGCTGCGGTCTTCCCGTCCAATTATAATTTGGGTGTCTTCAAGGCTAGAGTGAATAGGCTCTTAATAAACTTGTGCGCCTCACCATCAATGATTGCATAAATTTTTAGCATCAGGTGGGATTGCAGTCCAGCACTAGTTTAATCCAATAAAAAAAAATAACTATCCATTTTCGTCCATATAAGGTTCTCTCTGCGTTTTTTCAGTTGGAGGCATGGGCAACAGTCAGATCGTGGGCTTAAACATGCTGCACATGGGGCGTGTGGGCAACAAGCAGGAAGTCGGCGGCATGCTGGGCGGCGCCTACCCGTCGCCTAGGGCTCCGCCACCCGCGCAGTTCCTCAGGCAAAGCCCCTCGCCGTCCGCGCCGTCGCCTAACATGGGCGGCCCGAGTCCTATGGGTAAGTTGCAACGTGATGAGGAAGATGAAGAAATGCTCTCATTGTCGGAGCTAAGATTAAATTGAGGGAATGTTTTATTTACATCTTGACGTTCCCAGGCCAAAAAAATGTTTTTGCAATTACCGACTTATTGTTTGGTAATAAAGTCGATAACCGAAAAACAAATTGCGATTACCAATTTACTGCCCGGGGACGTCGACTAGCTTTCTAATTGTACTTTTTCCATAGGCTACTTTTATCCCAGCAAAATGCATGACTGTTTGATAGGTCACAAGAGGAAAGCCACGGAAGTTTAATAGTTTTATATTTCGTCCCTTTTTAGGGAAAACATCGTCAGCGAATGTTTGCGTTTTTTGCTGAACTAAGTTTTCTCTTCTACGAGTAGAATTAAATAGTATTTACCTTGCGCGATTTCGCGCGAAACTCGAGCGCGTCAGATAATCATATGGGGAAAAACCTTGCACCCTATAAAGTACCCCTACCACATATGAATCCTTAATTCATGAATCCCCAAGCGACCACCGGTGGCCGCGCATCTATTGTCTTACTATTGTGTTTCTAATTGACGGTATCTGAAGGGTTAATATAGTGGTGTGCGTTGAGGGCAGCCTGTCAGATTAGTAAAAAAAATGATCCTCGAAAAAACTCGAGCGTGTCAGATTAAGAAATTTAGCATCTGGGCCTCCTCTACTATAGACCCCTTACCCATTTCTGCAATAAACGCAAATTGTTGCTTATGATGTTCGATATGTATTTCATAGATATGTATTTTTTTTTATTCATGAAACATTTTTTGCTAAGTAAGCAGGTTGATCCTCAAAAAGGTAAAAACTTATATTTTTTTTTATCATAAATGCCATGATTTGTGATATAATAATGTGATGTACGTTGAAGTGAGAGTGAGTTGTGCTTATAATAATTATTATAATTGTATTGGTAGTGGGTAGTTTTAATTTTTTATCATATTTTTATTTCGATGCACTACGGTGAGTAGATCCGTTTAGTTCATAAATCCCCAAGCGACCACCGGTGGCCGCGCATCTATTGTCTTACTATTGTGTCTCTAATTGACGGTATCTGAAGGGTTAGAAGATACGTCGTACCGACTAACAATAATGAAGTAAATCGGTAAAACCAAGTTTCCATACAAATATCATTGAAAACTAAGTGTTGTTTTAATTTTACAAAATTTAAATGAATTTATTAGTTATTGATCGATTTGACTCGCGTGCCGTAGGGCTCTCATGCCCCACATGCGTCAGTCAGTTTTCATTAGTCGCTCATTTGGGCTTATTTAATTTTTGTGATAGGGTAGGGTTAGGTGATTCCCGGCACAGTTTACACCAAAAACGATGCGATGAACTTTATTAATCGCTATATCCGGGAATTTCCGTAGAAACGATGCGATGAACTTTATTAATCGCTATATCCGGCGCATAGCGCCGACCGCGTGGATTTTCATAAATCGTTATCCCACTTACGGGGATTTCCTTAATTCTGAAATCAACGACCGCGAGATTGACTATTTTTTTTTTTTTTTTTCAATAGATACCTTATCTTGTCTCTTCGTTATTTAACACCGACTTCCGAAATTAAAGTAATTTTGTTTCATAAATCGTTACCGTTATTTATCGACTAATTAACGTTAGTCATTGCTCTATAGGACAGTTCTTGTAACAATTTATCACTATCTTCAAAATATACGAAAATGTATGTGAAGTGATTCATTAATTCATTAAAATCATAATCATAAAAAGTTCATATTTTTGATAGACGATTCAACCATTCGTTCGAAGCTGCGATATCGTTCCTCATCATTTCAGCCGAATGTCGTCCACTGTTGGACATTGGCCTCCCTCAAGTGTCGCTACAATGAACGGTCCTGTGCGTCTGGCATCCATCGGATTCCCGCGACCTTTACCAGGTCATCGGTCCACCTTGTAGGAGGCCTTCCAATTCCAACGCTAATCCAGACTTTTCGGCCCCAACGGCTATCTGTTCTGCGAGCAATGTGCTCAGCCCATTGCCTCTTAAGTTTGTCAATTCTTCGTGCTATGGCGATATCATTGATGTCCTATTGAATGTTTGAATGTTTCAGACCTATCGGATCGCCACCGCAATGCAATGACGCATAGATTTAGGAAGCTAGTCAGTGGTGTCCCCGACGAAAAGCTCTCGGCTATGTGGAAGCAGGTTGAGTTCATGATCAAACTGTACACCCCTGTCAAACTAAACCCGTAGTTTGTGAAGCTAGGGTTTTAAAACATCACGTATTTGGATCTGAAAGAGTTGGATAGACTGAAAACTACAGCAGGCTTACGACCCGTTCTCGACCTTACAGTCGGGATCAAAATCAAATCAAAATCAGTTGTGAGCATAGCTAATCGCAGGGCGGCGAGCGGTAAGAACAAAATATCGAAATATTTGAAGCACGCCACGGGACGCTGCAGCGGCGCGCGCCCGCCTGCCGCTCCTCGCCGCTAACACTGAAGTCGTGAACAGACCGATAGATAAATGAATTTTCTGTTGGCGTTCCCGCCAAACGCTAAAGGGCCATACAAGTATAAGCCTGCTGGACAGATATGAAATAGTAAGAATTTTGATAGAATATCAGCCTCTGTTGGCTGCTCTGAGGCGCAATATCGCGCTGAGGCGCCATAGTTCAGACAATAAGGCAATCTGCTACGTTTTTGATGTAAAATAAAATCTTAGCTAAAAGCTATTTTTTTATAAGTAAGTAATTTATTTAAAAAAAAAAAATGCTTTGACGGTCAAAGTCTAATGTCAAAATCTAGAAGGTTCTGGCTAGAGCAATTATAGGACTAGGTATTGATTTAAAATTGTTTTATATTGTTAGTTTTTCAATCCATTTTGATTCTGAGTTTTCTTGTATATTTATTGCTAACCAGTTAATATAAGGATTACAAGATTTACAAGTATTTTTTAATGCATATTTCTTGCTTATTGTATAGTTAATATCTTATTAAAAATAAGGCTTTTTTTGTTACCATAGTGACAATGCAAGGTTTTTTACGCAACTATGTAATGGTTTTTAATATATTTTTAATTAAAGTTAATCTTAAAAAGATCTCAGTCAGCATTTGTGATAAATTACTCTCAAAAATAGTCACATTTAGTGCCAAGTAGTAAGGCTTTTTTTATTTGTAAAATGATTTTTATTTTATTGTTTTCGTATTTAGTAGATATTATCTCATATAGTAAGTCACAATCAGTGCATTTTATTTAGCTAGGTGCTATATTTTTTTATAATGATGATTATACTTTTTTTGTAAATACTTAATTGATATTAAAGTTTATTTTTATTTTTTCTTAATTTTTATTTACCTTTTTTTTACTTTTTACAGCTTGTGCTATGTGGAAATTAACTGGTCATATTTAACTGACTTTTTTTTTTTTTGTTAGTTTCAGTAAATAGTTTTTACTAGTTTAAGTTTGCACAAACTCACTCTCAACTTACAGCACACACTACTAATTAGTATTTGGTATTTATATGTTACCGGCAATCTGTATAATCCGGTATAATAATAATAATAATAATAATTTTGTCAATTATATTTGTCCACTCAATTATGTCTGCCTCTCAGAATGGATGTAGGAACGGGTCACGCGGCACTAAGGAGCTACTCCTCATAGACATGGCCATAAGCCAACAGGTTCGTCGATCCCGCAAGGATCTGTCGACATGCTGGATAGATTATAAGAAGGCCTACGACTCTGTTCCACATACATGGCTCATGAAGGTGTTGGAGTTGTTTAAAATAGATGCAACTCTACGCACCTTCCTTGAGTCATGTATGAGGCAATGGAAAACGGTCCTTCGCTATCCAGGATGTCGACCGATCCAGGAGAATGATGAACCAATATGGATTAAACGGGGGATATTTCAGGGCGACAGTTTGAGTCCACTTTGGTTTTGCTTAGCCCTGAATCCTCTAAGCACGTTGCTGGAGGATTCAGGCCTGGGCTATCGGTTGAGAAGAGGTGGTCAGGTCCTATCTCACCTGCTTTACATGGATGATCTGAAACTCTTTGCCCACAACAATTCGCAACTGATGGAACTACTGAAAGCAACTGAAACTTTCAGTAGTGCCATCAGGATGGAATTTGGTGTGGACAAATGTGCAGTCATGCATGTAAGGCGAGGGGAGATAGTGGAATCCGAGGGAATTCAACTCTCGGATTCTATTCACCTTAGAACCCTCTCCTCGACCGAAACTTATAAGTATTTGGGTATGTCGGAAGCGTTAGGCATTAACGTCGCTGACATGAAGCAAACGTTGAAGGAGCGCTTCTTTGGCTGCCTGAAGAAGGTTTTAAACAGTCTTCTATCGGGCGGAAATAAGGTGCGCGCCTTCAACGGTTGGGTCATGCCGGTTTTAATGTACTCTTTCGGCATACTCAAATGGACTCAGACTGAGTTAGACGCCCTGGATAGGCGGGTCCGTACATTGCTGACCGCAAATCGGATGCATCACCCACGATCTTCGGTGATGAGACTGTACATCCCGCGGAAGTGTGGAGGTCGTGGCTTTTTGAACGCAAAGACTCTACACAACCGCGAGGTGTGCAGCCTCAGAGAATACTTTCTCAAAACCGACGTGGGTATGCACCGCGATGTGGTCGCAGTGGACAAGGGACTCACCCCGTTGTCCATGGCTAAAGAGAACTGGCGCAAACCTGTGGTACTTACTATTGATGACCGCAAGGAAATATGGAAAGGCAAGGAGCTTCACGGGCTCTTCATGGGCCTGATGTAGATTTTTTGGCGTCCATGGCCTGGTTACGATTCAGCAACCTCTTCGGGGAAACTGAAGGTTTTGTCTGTGCGATAATGGACGAAGTTATCTTGACGAAAAACTACCGGAGACATATTATGAAGGACGGGACGGTTGACGTGTGTCGGGCATGCCATCGTCCGGGTGAGTCTATCAGACATATTATCTCTGGTTGTTCTCGTCTAGCTAACGGCGAGTACTTGCACAGGCATAACCAAGTAGCCAGGATTATTCACCAGCAACTTGCTTTTAAATATAACCTAGTGGATACTGAGGTACCGTACTACAGGTATGTGCCCGACCCAGTTCTTGAAAATGACCATGTCACGTTGTACTGGGATCGGTCTATCATCACTGACCGGACTATTGTAGCCAATAAGCCGGACATAGTGGTGATAGACCGATTAGCGCGCCGCGCAATGATAGTCGATGTCACCATCCCACATGACGAGAATCTCGTGAAAGCTGAGAAAGAGAAACAAATGAAATATCTCGACTTAGCTCACGAGGTTGTTGACATGTGGAATGTTGACTCAGCAATCATTGTGCCGATTGTCGTGACCGCCAATGGCCTCATAGCCAAAAGCTTCGACGACCATCTGTCGAAGCTGTCGTTGCGCGGTTGGATCAAGGGCCTGATACAGAAGGCAGTACTCCTCGATACGGCTCGCATTGTGAGGAGGTTCCTGTCTCTGGAGCCCTAACCACCGGTAGCTTGGACCTTGCTCCCGACACCGGTGGAATACTATTTTTTTATATTTTTAAATGTTTTTTTTTTAGGAATTTGTTAAAAAAATATTTAAAAATGTATTATAATATGTATACAAAATAAATAAAGAGAATAATAATAATTTTTATTGACACAAACATTATAAAGGTAACAAAATTTGAAGCCCTGGCTCCCGAGCTAGGTAGCCACCTGTGTTACAGGAGGCAGTGTCTTCACCCAGTCGCAAGTGGTACAAATGATAACTTATTTATATACGTTTGATAAAAGTAAATAATAAAAAAATATAAAAAAATAAGTATAGTATAAATACCGGAATTATAAAAATTGCCGGCAAGATAAATATAGCATAATGCTAAGGCAATACTCCGAGTATATGGTGTGTTGGTTGAGCAGTATCTCTTACACTATTCTGCAAAACATCTGGTCTAATTCAACGCATGTATTAAGCAATGTTTAATTCACGCAGATATTATTCTTCATGTCATATGT
Organism: Mythimna lalbum; assembly: GCA_949319445.1. Taxonomy (NCBI): domain Eukaryota; kingdom Metazoa; phylum Arthropoda; class Insecta; order Lepidoptera; family Noctuidae; genus Mythimna; species Mythimna lalbum. Next base: position 3,100,646 of record OX439349.1, on the reverse strand, counting down.
TCAAATCAAAAATCAACATTAGCATCTTGAGATAGACAATTTGCTATTTTAGGAATGAATCAGCCTTAAGTTCAAAAAGAATTTAGATCTGTCTTAGCTTTTATACTGATATGTACAATACGCGCCAAGAAAGATGGGAAACTAGCGCAGGTAAATATTGTACAAAATTTTAATCTATCTAATATGTTCTCGAAAAATCCTTGTCTAAATATACAAATTATGGGTAACTATTTCGTACCTACACGACTGTACCTGCGTAAGTTTCTCACTACTGACGCGCGTAAAGTCTCTTCTCACGTGGCGTGTATTGTACTGTATTTGAAGACTTGACTGTTTAAAATACATGACACAAATCTTTCCAAGCGTTCAATCTTTCAGCATAGAGCTCATAATCATACCTTCCTAAGAATATCTATACTTTATGCCAATAAATCCAAAAGCACCTGTCCACCATGATATCTACAACTATTGCTCATGCCAGGTGTAATGGGCGCTACTATGACGTCACCGATGTCGTCCTTGGGAGCCCTGGGCGCCTGCGGCAGCGTCGGCAGTCCTTCGCCCTCCAACCCTCAGCATTTGCAGCACCACGTCCAACAACCACAGAGGTATGTATGATATGAAGTGAAAACTGGCTGAAAATTACATTACAATAAAACCAGAAAGTTATGGTTCTTAATTCGAATCCGGCTCGAAGGACCAGAAAATTGGTTCGTTATTCAAATCCGGCTCGGAGGACCAGAAAATTGGTTCGTTATTCAAATCCGGTTCGAAGGACCTAAATTTAAAATTATAACGCACTATACGACAAATGAATAAAGAATGATTAACTCTTATTATCTATATTTGGGTTGTAATCATTGAGCTTCTGTGCTATTAGAACTTTCTATCATTGCACTTTGAGGCCAGAGGCGCTTGATATGATAGATAGATAGATAAACTCTTTATTGTACACCAAAAATAAAAATTACATAAGAAACTTAAAATTAATAGGGTGTCACAATGGGCGGTCTTATCGCTAAAAGCGATTTTTTACAGACAACCTTTGGATGGATTTGACCGAGGAGGAGAAAAAGATATACATTCTTCAAATTAAGAATTAATAGGGTTCGTGTAGGCAAGCGTGTTTCCACATCATCGCTTACCATTCATTGAGTTAGTGGTCCGTGAGCTTTTCAATAATAAAAAAATAAATACATTCCGAATTGAAAAACAATATAACCTGTCAACTGGAGCCACGGCCAAATTTTTTATGAATTGGTATGACCGTCCATACAAATAGTCACTTTTTGCGACTTTGATGATATCATAGAGTAGTTGACAGATTTTAAAAAGGAGGTGCTATTTTAATTCTTTATAACAATTCCGCCTTATTGTCTGAATACTGGTCGCCTAGGGGCGTCGGTATGGGTATGGTGGCGTCGCCGTCGTCGTCGCTGAACACGCCAGTCGGGGCCAGCGTGGCTTCCCCCGGGGGTGAGGAGGCGGCCTACAGGGAGAAGGTCAGGCAGCTCTCCAAGTACATCGAGCCGCTGCGGAGAATGGTGCATCGGATGGTCAGCGAAGGAGAGAGTGAGTATATTCTTTTTGTGTCGATTTTTTTACATCTTTCGTATACAACATGTAATATAATAAACGCCTATCCTAAGGGAGCTTGAACACGCTGAGAAATTTCATCGTGTCTGCGGCCGATAGTACCAATTAATCATGTACACTAAAAATTTTGTCGGATTTAGGAAAATGTATCGTGGCACCCTGCCACTCTACCGCACCGCGCACGCGCCATTGACGCGCGTTTGAAACGATACAGACGATACTCGTCCGACTCGCGTGATATCGCGTCTATATCGCTACATACGCGCTTCAACTACGCGTTTAAAAATCGTGGTGTGCACAAGCCCTAAGAACTTTTAAGTGAAATTTCAGTGCATGAGTACAATTTTCTAATTTGGAAGGATGGGGGTATATGGGTGTGCATAGGGTGGGCATTATTCCAGTTACATGGTATTCACGAATTTAATTTTACTTTTAATTTTAATCTAGTGTCAGTTTTATATTTGACCTCAATCACAGGTCATTGATTATACGACTGCCCAGTCAGTTATCGCTATATTCTCGCCAATGTCATCGTCTTGTCAGAAGTCAAATAAATACTGGACATTTAATATATAAATTTTATTTATTTATTAAATGTCCAGTTTTATTTAATAATACATAAATACTGGTTATGAAAGAAAGAAAGAAAGAAAATTATTTTATCTGACATACCTACACACTCGTAGATACACACAATCTAGTAACATGTAGACACTAATTATTATATAAAAAAGAAAGAGATAACTAACAATGTGTGCCTCACGGTGGCGCCAAACATGTCCAGTTCAGCAAAAATGCCAGACAACTAGTTGACTGACGCTGGTTTTCAACTGAACCTTATTTCGATTGTACGGTTGAAAATTGGTTTATATTTAGGTACTCAGTTATTAGTGTTAGTTGTATGGTAAATAATTTACATATTATATATGTTTATGTTAAATAATAAATAAATAGATGTTCAGCGTAAATTTAAAAGAAAAATAAAATAATAATACTATCTAATCGAAGAGGGAGACGCCTAAGCACCAATTGTGTGAATGCGGGCCCCTTATCCACAAACGGAGTATCCATCTGGGCCGACAAATTATTCGCCCGGAGGAGATTAAAACTCTTAAAGCTAGGAGTATTCTAGACTTTCTGGAAGCCTCCCGGCTAAAAGAGTTACTCTAACAAGGTGGCGAGTCACAATAGATCTTTTAGGTCGCAGTGACTACATCTCCTACACTACGGGAGATGCTCCTTATCTTCAAAATAATAATAATCTAATCGTGCATAATTCCATGTGTGCATGTGTGTGTGTGTGTGTTTGGGTATGTTATGGATGATAGCTCACCTTTTAATTAGCTAAGGCCAAAAGCGCTCAGCTAAGCGGCTGGCCTAACAAACCGTCTGTGAACTTGGAATGATCGTTCTAAAGCATCAATGTTTGTTTAGAGTCGGACGGTTTCGCGCGTTCGCGTGCGTTTGAGCGCCATTCACGAATGTTCAATAGTCTCTGGATTAGTTAAGCACTGTGATCCGGGCGCGCTAATGCAAGCGACGTCGCGCGACTACACGAGTCCCCAGAAGTTTAGTCTAATACCTCCTCCTTAAATCTATCCACAGACGTCGAAAAGCTAACCAAGATGAAGAACCTGCTGGACATTCTATCAAACCCGAATAAACGCATGCCATTGGAGACGCTCATCAAATGTGAGGTGGTGTTGGAGAAGTTGGACTTCAAGAGAAGTGAGGGCGTCGTCGTGCCGAGCACTGGAAAGGTAAGAATAAAGCTTAGCTTAGCGTCTATCGCGTCGGAATCGGAGTGTAAGCAGTGTACGAGCTATCGGTATTTACAAAATGCCGATAGGATGTGTGTACTGCATTCAGATTTTGTATCAGCAATTTCTGATCCAGTGCGCGGTGTACCATACAAATTAATACTAAGCAAAGAATCCGTCCAATCCGCACGCTTCGATCGCGGTGCAGTTGACAACAACAGTTAATTGTAAACAGCAGGCAATGCATGACTTCTATGCTAGATGTGTTATCCGTTTGTAATATCATCATCATTTCAGCCGAAGGACGTCCACTGTTGGACATAGGCCTCCCATAAGCATCATCACAACGATCGCTTACCTGCCGACCAGTTGGCCGGAATATATTGGATATATTTCTTTAGATTAGGAATCCAACATAATTAACACCGATACACCAACATTTGACGTAGGGTCGCAGCACACGGGCCACCTGCCACGACCACAAAACGCCGTCACCGCCCGCACCGACCACGCCCCGGGACCACTCTAGCCGCACCACTCGATGCATATCGCACCGCCGCTCAAATAGTGTCACAACTCAAAAATCAAACTATTCACTAAAATGTCTTTAATCATAATTCAGGGATGTGACGCTACAAATAAATAAATAAAAGTCATCTGTGGGCAAACAATTGAATTACAAATATGACAATATCTGAGTTTTAAGTATGATGAATTCTGAAACTAATAGCATACTTAATTATCAGCTAACAATTTTTTTGAGTTGTGTTATGATTGTGACACCATTTGAGCGGAGGTGCGATATGTGCTAGCTACACACTCACTCATCACTTACTATCACAAAGAGACCACTCTGCTACGTAAACCGACCAGTTTCATGTGATTAATTACAGTGTGTTAAATCATAACTAACTACCCAATCGACTACGTTAGACATTATATATTTCCTGTAGATTTCTATACGGACTCGCTGCACACGGTTGAAACCGGAAGCCGCCACACGCTACAAAACGCCGCTGCTCGCTTCGCTTCTCTTGTGGCCCGAACTGGCCATTAAACGGCCCACGCTGAGAACCAGCGCTGTGAACTCATCGCATTATGCGCGAGGTCACAGCTTTATGCTGAGCGTTGGGCCGTTTTGCGCGGATGAGGCGCATATCTTCCCTATCGACTGATGTTATGTTATTTAGCTTTAAGTATGCGTCTTATTTCGCGTAAATAAAATGTTTTTCTTTCTTTCTTTCTTTCTTTCTAAACGCAGATAAAAAACGCTGTAACACGCCATTCGCGGATTTAAACCTTATAATTGGTTGTAGTGTGATAGTTTCAATATTCACCCGATATTCAGTATTAGTTTCAGACTTTTCAATTTGCCATTAAACAAAAGAAAAACCTGAATAATTTGGTTGTACACACAGGAACAAATCTTCAATCCTCTCTTGGAGGTGGTGAACAACTGCTTACAATCTCCGCTGGCCAACCATACACTCAAGCGCACATTCGGCTCTGCACTCGACCAACTTAATGGACCAGAAATGAGGTGAGGAAGAGTTTTTTAAAATAATATAAACTAGGGGTTGACTCCGATGAATGCACTAGTTTATTAAAGGCCTATTTGCTCTACTCTTGAAGGCTCTTTAATTAGAAATTAAATAATCGGACAGGAAGACCAAACCAGAAGAAGAATAAGATGAAAAAAAAAACTCTTTTTTCTCTTCTCTCTTTTTTTTCCATTTTTGTGTAAACAGTCTGATTTATAGTTTCACTAGCTGGTGCCAATGGCTTCGCCTGCATGACAATATAAAAAACTTCATAAGGAAACAAGAAGAGTAGAGAGAACATACTCTCTACCCTCAGAATAAACAATAGCCTATGTGTTTTTCGAGGACATGATCTAGCCGTGTACCAAGTTTCATCGATTTCCTATTACGTTTCGCCTTTATATCAGTGTGATTAATATTGATGCTTAGACTCTTGTATCATCACATTTAACTGATGTTTTTATGTTGTTGTAGAAATCTGCCGACACCACAAAAGGTGCCAAAATTGGAAGAGCCTCCACTGGAAATACCAGACGTTCTGCAAGGCGAAATAGCCAGATTGGATTCAAGGTTTAAGGCAAGTAATTTATTGTCAATAAAACTTTATTTCTGACTATTAGTATGAACAGAAATCGTGAGCGGAGTGTCCCGCAATTTGTCCGCCAACATTCTATCTACTATGTATTCATATGGATCTATCCCTCGTGCAATTTCAGCGCTCAACGCTCTCTTGGATGCCAAACCTGATTGTGACGTGTTCGCGGATGAATGAAAGAACAATTTGTCCGTCTGTTCGGAGTTTGTGAGATGAGTGTATGACTGTGGTGTAGTTATTATTTTGTATTGTTACTTCATAATTTTTCTAATGTCTTTAACTAATGTAATTGGCCTTTGACCGTGTTATGTTAATGTAAATAAAATAAATGAAGCGAGACATATTGTTGGTCAATTGGACAGTTTTTGTGGGATATTTTGTACTCTGATGTGTCAGGCTTTAAACTATCTTTTACAATGTTACTCAGGTGTCTTTGGAGCCCATGTCTTGGTGCGGAGGTGGCGGCGGCGCCATCACCCTCGTGGCCGCGTTAGACGAGCCACGTTTGCCGTGCGTCGCAGGTGTACACGTGGCCGTACCCAGGGACTACCCCAACAGGCCGCCCGTCAGGCTGAAGCCGCGGTCAGCTAAGCAACATGCTCCAGACTCTTTCCTAGCGAGGCTGGAGAGGGCTATGGATGCTCGGTGTGCCAGGTCAGATAATTACTATCGTGGGGTCTAAAAGACCAGAAAATCTTTTCTCGTTGTTAGTGTTTTACAAATAACCCTGTAAGCAAGATTCAAAGTTATAAGGTAGCTCACCGCAGCTCCGTTTATCACGTTGTACGTAATGACATTTTCTTATCATTGCAGGTTACCAAAAAGCTGTTCAGTGGGGCAACTCCTAGACGCGTGGGAGATGAGCGTGCGGCAGGCGTGCGCGCCCACGCCCGTGGCCTACACGCCCGTGCCCGCGCTCGGATTGTGAACTGGACTAGCTTCAAGTAACACATATCTATTTCATGTTATTACCAACTAACGGCTGATTTTACTAACGTAGATATTTTATCTGCGGAATAAAATTGATTTTTGACAGTTTCTGTATTGATAAGGCCTAATTTTCACGGATGCGTGGCGATGAGCGATTCCGAGATGTTTCAACAATCGAGATAATCAGTCATTAAACTATTGAGTCAAACATCGACTCACCGTTCTACAAAATAATCGAGATTTGTTTTCGATTGATTCGAGTTAACGAAATCAACCGCTAGTTTTCGATTATTCTAATCAGGGTCACTCTTGTTCAGTGAGTCTCGATCGGTCACCGGCGTAAGAAGGGTTAGTTGATTACATGCATAGAACCGAGGTGCGTATTAGTGCGACAGTCGCAATAACAGACCGAATCAGACTTGAGTCAAAGTCGGAACCATCGAGATGTTCGTGCAATCAAAAGAATCGAATAAAACCTCTCGCCATCGCGTATCGATAAGGACGTGTAGCTCTGTCGACGAAGGCGCTTTGACACGACGGCACGACGACATTGCCGCCTTGACGACAGAGTTTTATAGTTATGTATGTAAGCTGTGAACAGGCGTATACCAAGCGTACAATGATGAATACGCGTCTATGAAGCTACGCATCCGTGAACAGTATGCCTAAATCGTCAGAAAAACAGAATTATTCCTCGGACATATCTGCTGCTAGTAATATCGATCCTAAAAGTATTTATAGTAAGGTAAATTGGATTTATTAGGTATCTTGCAAGTTCCTACCTGAGTTATATTGTATCTTTTTTTAAACCGGTCGTAAAATTAATTATTATTTTTGACCAGAAATACTCTAGATTCCAGATTTGGTCTTCGAAAATGACAGAATAATTTTGACTCTTATTTCAAATGATATTTTTAATATTGGTACTTAGTGGTAGAGTCTGTCTAAAAAGTCCAACGACTTGGGTAATATAATCAAATAATATAATTCTTGATCAAAGTTGCAAAGAGATGATCATTGTTTATTAATAGAACCACGGAATAAAGAAAACTAGAGGAAGTGCCTCTTAAATATGGCGCGTGTGTCAACAGTAGGCGAAATTCGCCTATTACATATTATATACTAGTGCAGGTGAATATGGCATCTATTTCAAAGGCACTAGCGTTCTGAATAGAATAAATTGGTTACAGCGCCATCTAGCGTTGAGTAGCCGAACTCGTTGTAAATTGGTTAAAACTTCTTTATTGTTCGTGTCATGTCAAATAATAACAACTTTCTTACGTTGTAATAGGACCTAATTTATGAAAGCAATAAGAATATGATTTGTAAAAGTTAAGTTTGTAATTCGTAGCTTCGTAGCCAATCATATTACTGTTTTTTATGTGTGTAATGTACAATTTGATACGCAAATGTGTGAGTTTGGCGACACTGGTTCCCGTGCTTAGCCACGTTAGGGGCACTTCTACCTATATTTTCTGTTCTGTGAATAGAACCTTGTAAAAAGTATTGTATGTAATATACAACGTGTAACGTTAAATGCGCAGAATCAATTAAAACACTTTTATTTATCTAATATAAACTAGTACTTGACTGCGATCCCACCTGATGGTAAGCAGTGATGCAATTTTAATAATAATAATTTTAATAACTTTTTAATATAGGGTGAATCTTTCAAAAAAATGTCCATTAAAAATGTCGCCCTGTCTATTTATGAATAGGTCAAGCCATCACGTGCGCAAACCCGTCGAAATAGGTAAACAAGTCCAATCAAATTTTCTCACACACAAGATAATAAAAGTTCTTATTTCAATGCAGATATTAATTTTAAACAAAGTTAAACTGCACATAAAACCTTGAAATTTTTTTTAAATAGTTTTTTGTACAGAATTAGGTCTTTTAAATTAAAAATCATTTGGGGTGTCTGAGGTTTTGCGCATTTAACGTTACACGTTGTATATTACCGGTTTTTAATTCGTTTAAATATTCCCAAGTCGTTTGACTATTTAAACAGACTATACTGTGAGCAGGCGCACACCGAACAAATAATAACGAATACGCGCCTAGGAAGCTACGCGTCTGTGACGTAATTGACGAATAAAATGCAGCTCTGAGGCAATTTTACTGTATTTTTTAAGTTATCAAATGATCACTGTCTTTTATTAAACGAAAACCAAATATGACTTTGGCTGTTCGTACAAAATTGTACCTTATGTCTTTGGCGTAAAGTTTTAAATCATATGACGTTGTTGATCTTTCAAAAGTATTGTATTATAAACTTTATGTAGTTGAAATAAGGTTTAATATTGTATGAACGTATTTTTTTTTACTGTTATTCTGTTTCTATTAAATTTTTACTCTTTGTGAAATAGTATTAAGAATAATTTAACATAAATGTAATCGAGGGATCTTCTAATTCAAAAAAAAAAAAATATATTTTACAGATGTGATATTTATCTGTGATAATTTGAAACAATACAGTTACATGTATGTACTAACACTAAGTAAATAACAGTGGTAAATACTACTCTGCCCCTGATAGTTAAAAAGACGTATCTAACAAAAACGAAAACGGATGAAACAATATTTTAATGAATTAAACGGGAAATCAGGCCTTTTTTCCTTGTGTTAAAACCGCACTGGAGAAAGTTAGCAAAATATAAAAAATACAGGCAGATGCGCCTTTTTTTCCTGATTCCGGCAATGTATATAACTCAAATCTGGAAAAAGTTTTAGATGCATCTTTTTTACTAACGGGGGCAGTACTAATTTACTTAGATTTTTGGCAAAACTCTTGTTTACCGTCCTAAAAACCGAACATGATTAAAACACAAAATTCATTTACTTACACTCCATTCGAAAAATGATTAGACAGCAAACTTTTTTACTGTTCGTTCAACCGATTTTGACTTTTATTGCGTTGTTGGCATGATAAATGGCGGCTGCAGTAAATAGTTGGTATTGTAACCATTTTTGTGCTTTTAATGGCATCCTTATGTCCACGGAATAAAATTCAAAATTGGTTGAACAGACTGTAAAAAAGTTATGGTTTAAATGTGTAATCTTATTTCGAATGGAGTATAAATAAATATTGTGCTTAAAATGTTGTAGGCAAGATTGATTTTCATTTGAATAAGCAATAAGATACTTTTTTAAACCTTAATTTTATGAATACACATAATTCTTGTTTCTTTCTCTACAGTATTGAAATAAATGAATTTATAAGACAATACAAAATGTTCCCTTTATGACCTAAACTACATTCTACCAAGGGTCTCAAAAGACATGGGATCAATACTTATCATAAATAATCAAATAATGATTTAACTCATAGACGTTAAGGGTCAGTTTCACAACCCCTGCCCCCCTAGCCAAGTTACAACCATTTCCTCTTGCGTCGAACGCCTCGAGTTGGCCACGCCCTCGATTCTTTTGTTCTGACCATGTGACTGAGCGTTGAGATGACGTCATTCCCGTACATTTGAAGTTTTCTACTAGAGTTAACGATTGCAGATTATCAACTTGGCTAAGGGCACTAAGGCACTATCTACCAGATACATAAAATAATGGAGGACAGGAGAGGAATTTATCTGTGAGATAAGCTGAAGTAGGTGCCAGATAAACGTGGAATAACGGTCATTGACCCTCCTACATTTGTTGACATTCTTAATTTCAAAAACGGAAATATACACATTTCCATCTTGAATCGACATGTATCGTGATCCTTTACATGATCTTTACTCCATCTGTGTGGTTAACTAAACGTAAATAATTTTGATATGTCTTTTGTATTTAAAATAAATCGTATAAAAGACATACAAAGATAATTTAAATTTAGAAAACTCCTAATTCTATTATTATTATTAGATAAAATTTTTAGACTATTGTACATAAAAGACATGTTCAGGTTGTTTTCATTTAGTTAATTACCTAAAGTAATGCAGTATAGTAATGAAACGTTATTCATTGTTTAGTTTTTGGGTACCTACACAGAGATATTAGGAAAAGGTCAATGTACTTTATTCCAAGGTTGTATGGCGCCTTCTATAGTAGGAACATATCCGAATGATGTAAAACAGGCTAATAAGTGTTAATATTTTTATATGTTTTGTCATGGAGGTCCCTTTTTGATGAAGTTTTATCGATATAGTTGTTGTAAAAGTGTAATGAGATAAGCAATAATTTTCTTGTTTGTAATTTTAAATAAAATGTAATTTAATTGGATTTTTTGTTTCATTTAATCATATCTTACCTATTTTTTTGAGGGTAGAAAATCATCAAATAACTTCTGTTCAAAGGTAGAGCAAAATGGAGTGTTAGACTCTTATGGTGTGTCCAGACCACGGCGCGTGTGCATTGCCACACGGCTCGTTCGTACTCGGCCCCTGCGCCGCGCGCGCTAAGTACGATCATGAAATGCACGCGCGCAGTGCGTAAGCGGCTCGCGAGCGACGCACTCGCCAAATCTAAACTCACTTTTACATAGGGATTACGGAGTAACATGGTGTCCTATATAAGCGATTTGAATGCGAACGCGAAGCGACGCGGTACGTTGACTTTACACTCGTACTAGAAAAAACAAATGTTAGTCGGACTCTTACACTAAGGGTTTCGTACAAACTAACTTCGGCTTGAAGTTTCAATTGCCGAATCAAGTCTCGAAGATTTTTTGAATAGAAAAGTTTTTTTTTATTGACGTCGCTACGAATTTTCATTCACAATTTATTCCTAACTTGTGCTATAAGACCTTGCTCTATGCCAAATTTCAAGATTCTGAGTCAACGGAAACTACCCCGTCAATTTTGATTCTCTTGAGAGTGTCGAAATATACGTTTTTCGCGACATAAACAGCCATATCGTTTTTTTGTTAACTTAGTAGTGATTTGACTTACTTGGGTACGTGGTAAACGGTCTTGACTGACCGACAGATAGACTAGACAGACGGAAAACAAAGTGTAATGGTTCCAGTTTTTCCTTTTGAGGTACGGAATCCTAAAAACAGGAATGCAAATAAAACCACAGAGTACACATCAACATGGAATATAATGGCAAGATTACAAAGAGAACTGGTAGAGCTGCGTGTGCGGGCGGCGCGGCTTGGTGCAGGCGGAGTCGCGGCGCGCCGCCCCGCAGCACGACCAGTGGCGCGTGCCCGGCCAGCCCGCGTGCCCGTGCCCGCAGCCTGCAGGGGACATTATATTAAAATAGAAAAAAAAAACTTTGAAAAATAAAAGACCAAATGCGCCCATACTGATTGAGACAAGACAACCAGGCAGGGGCAGAAATATAAAAGCAAGAATAGTCCTGATTTCAGCCAAAAGACGTCCACTTTGGACATAGGCCTCCCCCAAGTGTTGCCACAATTATCTGTCCTATGCGTCTCGCATCCATCGGATACCCACGACCCTCACCAGGTCATCAGCCGCGCTAACGCCGCGTCTTCTGGTACGTGGTCCAGAGCCTTTTGTCCTTATCGAGCATCTGTTCTGCGAGCAATGTGCCCTGCCCACTGCTACTTAAGCTTGGCGATTCTTCGGGCTATATCGGTAACCTTTGATAACCGGTAACCGGCTAGTTTGGTAAAGCTAATGCAATGCACTCATCGCGCGAAATTAGTACCTACTAATTTCTTACGAAATTCTCTATGTCGGCATGATAATGCGAACGGGTTTGTCGAACAAAAGAACGGGAAGAATGATCGTGCAATTCAGCGCCTTTAGGTTGTGCTGATTTTTGTAGTGTAGTAAGCTAGCCACGCCCCCTTCTAGGGGGCGTTCGCACTTCTATCAGGGCTTTAACCCTCAGACCGCGAGTGTCAACCGTGACACTTAAAAATGAGCTAGTCACTGGTTGCACGACACGTCTCGATGCTGTGCACTCAGTGCTAACTCTTTGCGACACCTCCGGGGTTAGTCCCCTACAGGTGAGACTACCAGTAAGAACTGACTGCCTTGAAGATAATACCTTTATACCCTCCAGGCATGCGAGCGCCACATCCGCAGGTGGCGTCCCGCCTTCCTCCTGAAGAGCAGAACGCGCAGCAGTGGAACGTGCCCCAGTGAGCAGCTCCGGCGCGTGCGCAGCAAGCGAATGGACTACCCTGGAAATTAAATGGGCAGATTTTATTGAACTGGTAGATTTCAGAAACTCCAAATGAGTTTAATCTATTGTCTTCTCATCTACCTTAATATTTTCTGTTCCTTTTCTATTCTTCATGGACCAGTTATCCCATACAAAAATCAATTTCCAATCCGACTGGTAGTTCCAGAGATAAGTGAGTTTAAACAAACAAAAAAAAATAACTTCGATATTTATGAAGATTACTATGAAATTGGGTGCAACGTCATCATTATCATCATTTCAGCCGAAATACGTCCTCTGTTGGAGATAGGCCTCCCCCAAGTCTCGCCACAACGGCCGATCATGTGCGCCTCGCATCTACCGCATTCCCGCGACTCACACTAGGTGAACGCTGCGTTTTCCCGTGCGCGGTCGCCACTCAAAAACCCTTTCGGCTCCATCGACCATTCGTTCTACGAGCAATGCCCTGCCCGCTGCCACTTAAGTTTGGCGATTCTTCACGAATACTCCATCTTACCTTGATCGGCTTGTTGTTGATAGTGACAGCCAGTAGATATGCCCCGGGCGAGCGAGGCGTCACGGAGAGCTTATAACTGCCGTCAGTACTGTCCTCCACTCGAGCCAAACTGGGCCGGGCACTCGAGTCGCGGCGTCTGAAGTAACCAGCCACCTAGGGATTGGAATGGATGAGTAGGACAGTTTCATTTATTTATGTAAAATTTTCTGAACTTTAGATAATAAATAAAGCTGTTCCCAATTTCCCATTAAAATAACTGTCTATCGTGACTACGACAGATAGTCGCAATAACGACATAGTCTACCTTCACGGTTTAGGCTAGGCCGTTTTACGACTGACGTGCTGACCGTTGCCACTATCATCGCAATAAAGTCGTAGACGGCAGTTAATCGTGACGTGCTGTGAACACCTCTATAGAAGACAACACATAATACTACACGATTATCTGTCGTCACGACAAAGTGAGAACGCGGTCTAAGAAATCGTGGACGTAAGATTAGACTGCTAGGTAATACGGTCCCATAGCGGGAAACCAAAAAAAGTTCAGCTGTCTTCCAAAAAAAAAAGGAATTCACCTGCTCTCCCCCGCACCAGATACGTTCACCGTTACAATCTCGCAGCTCCATTGTTACTTCATGCTCACAGTCAACTCGGAGATCTTGAAGTCCTGCAAATATAAAAATAACATAAACCTGAATCGCGTAGTTTCCAACAAATGTAGCCTTTTCTGGTTTTGAAAGTTAAGTACTAATCTAGACATGAAATAAAGACATAAGGTTGCAGAAATATGCGAGATAAACCATTCAACCAGAATCTGCAGTGATATAAAGTGAAAAAATAAAAGATCCGTTTTGATATTGCTTGCCCGGTTAGTCCGGTGTTGTGTAGCTACTACTATTCCGGAGCCCACATTATTATTTTATCGTTTCTCTCAGTTTCGTTCCAATTTACATTCTACGGGTTTTCTTAACCGAGCCATTTATTTGTTAAGGAGTTTAGTCTATGCCAAGACTATGACTGGTTGAATGTCCAACCTCATACTTGGATATAATCAACTGGTCACGCAAGCGATCTTCCAAGGATCAACAGTTTACAAAAAAATAAAATTGATTCCTTACCTTCAGTATTAACCACACACATATCCGGATCGGGCGCATGGGCCAGCAACCTCCCGAAGATGGTAGGGTCATGAGTAGCTGGCGCGCGGGGGGCGAAGCGCAGCTCCAAGCGCGGCGGCTCCGACAGCGGCTGCAGCTCTGTGACGCGCTCCAGGCGACGGAGGACTGGCCCGGAGAGGGACAGGAGCTCGTCTTCTTTGCCTTCGACTAAGAGCTGAGGATGAGATACGCAAGGTCAAGCTCTTGTTAGATTCTTTAATTATTCTAAACACGAATTTACACCAAAGTTTTATGAATAACTAGCTTCTGCCAGTGGCATCGCCCGCGTGAATTTAGGTTTCTCCATACAAACTTTTTTCTTTAAATGTTTGTCCTATTATTTGTTTATGTGGTGTACAATAAAGAATAATTATAAACTTTAGACCCCCATTTCATCCCGTTAGGAGCTGGATTTTAGAAATTCCTTTCTTAGTGCTCAACTAATTCGTAAAAGGAAGATTTGTGCAAAATCACGCTCGTAGTCTCAGTAGGTTTGGCTGTGCTTTGATATGTCAGTCAGTCAGTTTCTTCTTATATACAGCGGCACAGCCGTAATACGGACAGCGATGATGGGTAACGATGGATAACGCACTGCCATTGGGGGCAATAACTTTCTAGTTGGGAATTTTTCCACCTGGTGGCAATCCATGTGAGGGTGACTGTTGGGTTCTTAGCACTTACCTATTCAGCAAATCTTACAGCATCAACAGCATGTGTCTGGTTCTATCATATAGCGCCCTACTTTTCGGATTCTGTCGGTATTGGCGTCAACCGAGCTGTGTAATCATTTTATGGATGTTACAGCTTCTCAGAACTTACCTCTTCAGCAAACCTGACGGCATCCACAGCATGTCTGGCCCTGTCATCAAGCGCTCTGCTCTTCTGATCCAGCCGCTGTTGGTGCCTCTCGCGTGCTCGTGCTGCACTTGCACATAAAGTGCGGGTGTGTGTGTCGACTGCGCGTCGGTACTGGGCCGCCCATTCTTGGACTTCGCTTTCTACGCGTGCTGCTTGGCACTGCAAGAAGGAAGAAGGTTTGTAAGGTCGATAAAAAAGGGTGAAAGTTGAGAGAAGAGACGAGTATATGCAAATAATAGATTAGTTGGTATAAATTGGTATCGGTAAGGTTTTAACGACTTCCATCATGATCATTTCAGTAGTCGAAAGAGTTCCAATGGTGGACATAACCCTCCACAAGTAGCGCAACAACGCCCAGTCTTATGCGTCTTACATTCATCAGATTCCTCTGATCTTCTCCAAGTCATTGGTTCACTTTGGGCGAGGACTTCCAACAACGACGTGTCGACTTTACTGTGGTAACACCCACTCAAAGTTCCTTCTGGTATTTTGTTTTTTTTTTTTCGGTGGGCAAAAATCACCCTATGACAACTCCCGCTCTTGGATGGAGCGGGAGATAGTGTCAGGCTCTTACTGACTAAAAACCCCACCCGGTCCTTCTAGCCTTCATACCGGGGCTCGAGTTCCTTTCGCATTACCCTGGCCCCATTCCTTCTAGTATAGCTAATGCTGTTCTTTCATTAATGAGTTAGGTACCTACTTATTTAAAAAAAAACGGTTAAGACAGTTACAAAAGCATGGAATCCAAACCAAACAAAACAAGTAACTTGGATATAAAAACGTTAGAAAGAGGCAATCTTATTGACTCTAAAGATTCCACTTATTACTGTATTTTGTGATGTTGTTGGTACCTGCCTGGGTAGTTGATTCCGGTAGTCTTGACAATTCCTAAATTCTGGGCTACTCACATCAATCTCATAGGCATGCGCGCTCAGGTTCCTGGTCGCTCGCTCCACGTTCTCCGGCACGAGCTTGGCGCGCTCGGCCGCGTCGCGCAGCAGCCGCGCGCGCTCAGCCGCCGCACGCGATGCGTTGGCGAGCGCGTGCCCGCTGTGCGAGACGAGGCAGCAATCGCGGCATACCACCTAGAGAAGAATGGATAAAATTGTTGAACATAATATACCACATTATTTTTAGTACCTATTACTATCTATAAGTAGGTAATTATGCGAATCTGAATATAGTTTGTTCAATATCAGTAACTGAATCTATTTCAATATTTTTTACACCATGGGTTTTAAATACATCAATGCCATGTTATATTTTTTTCACCAAAAATATTTAAAAAAGGTCACAAGTTGGACACCATCGACACTAAGTATACCTAACACAAGTCACGGCAGGCCATAGCGGATATCAGGCACCAGAGTACAGCTGGGTGCGGGAGCAAAACATCACCTCAGACGCCCGGTGACCATGTATTTGTGTGGACAACCAGGTAACGTGTGCGGGCTTATAACTTTGTGATTTTCGATGAGCATTACGTTTTATACATACTAGATTCTTTACATAAACATCCTAGACACGTGTTTTGGTTTTCGCCTAGACTAAAAAGGAATAATAATACCTAATAGTTTATTGCCACAAAAAAAAAAAACTTTATATAAAATTACAATACATTTTACACAGTTTTTATGATTTTTTCAAATTCAAATTCAAAATCATTTATTTCAAATAGACCAAATGTAGGCACTTTTGAATAGTCAAATGTCAGTCAGTCCAAGAAAAGTGAAGCTAAATTGCACGTTCCAAAGTGTTTTGGAAAAGGTCGCACAGATAATAGGAAACCTTGCTTCCTAAACTAGTATTTACCTGTTGACAAGTAGCGCAATACACACAAAGTTCAGCCTTCGGATGCTGGCTGCAGTACTTCACAGGCGCAGGATCCAGGGGGTGCAGCGAGTGGCGGGCGGTGGCCTTCTGTCGCCCGTGCGCTTCCCCGCAAGACGTGCAGATGCTGACGAGGCACTGACTGCAACGGGTTTCTGCCTGCAAGAGAAAGTATTATCTATACTTATAATAAATCTGTAGAGAGGTCAATTCTGTACATGTTATATATTTCCAAAATAACTATCAGGGGGTGATTAGTGATCGATACTGATGCTAAAAATGCAAACAGTAAAATTTTTGTCTGTCTGTCTGTCTGTCTGTCTGTATGTTCTTTATAGAAACAAAAACTACGCGATGGATTTTAACGAAACTTGGTACAATCATTTTTCATACTCCTGGGCAGGTTATAGTATACTTTTCATCACGCTACGATCAATAGGAGCAGAGCAGTGAAGGGAGATGTTGGGGAAACGGGAGAAATTACTCCATTTTTTAAGCTTCCGTCGCGTTTGCAGCCTTAATGGTTGAAGCTACACAGAAATCATGTATAACGGAAATGTTCTCCTTAAAATTATATAAAAAATATCTCACGACAGCATATGTCTATCTTTTATGGTTGACTCACAATAACACGTGTAACTCCCGATAGCTTAGCAGTTCGGAGCTTTCTGTTTATTTTTGTCTACTCTTACGTTTATAACACTCTCACTCATCCATAATATTAAAAAGTTAACATTATTATCTATTCAATAAAAAAAGAATCATAGAAATCGGTATAGAAACGCCAAAGTTATACATGAAATACGCTAATAAGCCATCGCGCGTGAATACTGAATCCAGTCCCCCGGCTCTTAGAATTCGATATCAGACGTTACAGATCTTTGATTTTGACGACCCCGTAGTCGCTGGCATAAGCAACAGGATCCGCGTACGAAGTCGCTGGCAGAAGCTAGTCAACAATAAACTTCTTCCTTTTAAAAACATTTCTACTAGCTACTTTTAGTGGCTTCGCCCGTGTAAAAGTAGAAAATTTACCCAATGAAACATGCTAAAAGAAGAGAAAGAAAAACAGTTTATTTACGCGAAATAAGACGCAATTTTAAAACCAGTTAACAAACGTAACATAACATCAATTGATAGGGAAGATATATGCGTCACATCCGCGCAAAACAGCCGAACGCTCAGCACAAAGCAAAAAATACAACAAAAAAAAAAAACAAAAAAGTAAATTCAGAACCAAACCAAACCCTACTAGTGCCATGGCATGGGGCCTTCCGAAAGGGAAACCCGTGGTCGTAGAACGAAAGGGCAAAGAAGGAAAATGGTGGTGTTTTTAGTCAGTAACAGGACACGCTCTCACGCATCATCCTAGAGCGGTTGAAGTAATTGGATTTATTACTTACCTATTTAATTAAGACAGATCTACTGAAATAGCCTTTTCTACTATTCCATGAAATTCTATCAAGTTAATGACATGAAAAACCATTTAAACCCCCAGCGTACCCAATTTCAAATACTTACAAGCATTCTCTAAGTCAAATGTAGCTGAACGGAACGAATGGTAATTTGTTGAAATCCCACATTTGAAGCGTTCGGCCACGGTTGAGATCTTTCACGTGTGTTTCAATATCTTAAAATACTTTTAAAGAAGACAGTTATTTTGTTATTGACTTTTGAGGACAAAGGACTGGAGCAATTGTTTTTTTTTTTTATCTGATATACTAAATGTAAACTGTGCTTGACTGCGATCCCACCTGATGGTGTGTGCAAACATTGATGGTGAGTCGCATTTGTTTATTATGAGCCCATTCACTCTAGCCTTGAAGACACCCAAATAATAATCGGACGGGAAGACCTCAGCAGGTAAATTGTTCCAGTTCTTTGATGTACGCCATATAAACAATGAGGCGCAATGCTTAGTCCGGACCACGGAATAAAGAAAACTAGAGGAAGTGCCTCTTAAATATGGCGCCTGTGTCAACAGTAGGCGAAATTCGCCTATTACATATTATGTACTAGTGCAGGTGAATATGGCATCTATTTCAAAGGCACTAGCGTTCTGAATAGAATAAATTGGTTACAGCGCCATCTAGCGTTGAGTAGCCGAACTCGTTGTAAATTGGTTAAAACTTCTTTATTGTTCGTGTCATGTCAAATAATAACAACTTTCTTACGTTGTAATAGGACCTAATTTATGAAAGCAATAAGAATATGATTTGTAAAAGTTAAGTTTGTAATTCGTAGCTTCGTAGCCAATCATATTACTGTTTTTTATGTGTGTAATGTACAATTTGATACGCAAATGTGTGAGTTTGGCGACACTGGTTCCCGTGCTTAGCCACGTTAGGGGCACTTCTACCTATATTTTCTGTTCTGTGGTCCGGACAGTAGAGGTTTCAACAACGTAAGGGAGGATACCTACTCGAAATCAAGTCATGGAATTCCCGCGCACACTCTTCAAATTGCAACCTGTAAAACACCGAAAGGCTGGCTACCCTACGACTGTGCTCAAGGCTTTGTAGATTAGACTTAACCGAATCTGGATCACCAATTAGCCTCTTCGCACGTCTTCCACCGAGTCCAAAGCTGCTAGGTGGAATTTTGCAGCACTAACCCATAGTTGGCTGCAGTACTCAACATATTTTATGTCTTCTTCTTTTAGATCGTGTGTGGAGTATACACACGATCGAAATTGTTTCCACATTCTCAGCTAGAACAAATATGCACCTTCAAGAAGTAAACAAACATTTCAAAGAAGCCTTAGTGGTCTCGCTCAGGGAAGCGGGCAATTAAACGTCACGTAGAACCCGAAATGCAATAAACACTGCAATATAAATTAGCTAAGCCTGTATTCGCCAAAGCAAAGGGTGTGTGTGGTGTGTGTGAGAAGTGTACCTAAATTGAAAACAACAGATTTCCGCCAGTCAGTTGAAAACTTATTGCTATAGATCAGGGCTGTCCAAACCAAGGCCCGCGGGCCACATGCGGCCCGCAGTTTGAATAAACGCGGCCCGCCAAATCTTTTTTTTTGTTTGTTGTGTAACCTAACCTAACAGTTTTGTGGAGAAAATATTATAATTAAATTTTTTCGTAATCCCAAATAAATTGATGGGGGAATTTTTTAAGATCTTTGTTGAACGTTTCCCAAAATTGACAAATGTTGGTCTAAAAATGGGTTCGATGATGGGTAGGACCTATCTTTGTGAAAGTACATATTCAACAATGAAATTTATAAAATCGAAATATAGGTCTTCATTAACAGACACATCATATCGACGTTGATGTTGACAGAATTGTAAAAGATATATTATTGAAAAAGCAATAAAACTAATGATACTGTACCTGTATTTTGTTTTTAAAAATATTTAGCGGCCCCCTAATGTATTTAGTAATTTTTATTGGCCCTAGATTCTAACAAGTCTGGACAGCCCTGCTATAGATCATCTAACAGGATTGTCGGTTTCTAGAAACCTTATAACAGTCTAAAATCGAATAAGGAAATATATTTAGCATTTGTGACTTTGTGAGTAGGTATTTACTTATGATAATCATAGACCATTTTTATTTATTGTATGTGAAAAAGAATCAAATAATTTCTCCGACCCACCCTCCCCTCCCTCTTCTGTTGAGAAGGTATGAGTCCCAGTAGTGGGAACATATAGGGGTTATTAATATTGTAAGTCATAGAATAAAACTTGTTGTTTATGATGTTAGATCCCAAGTTAGGACCATAGTCCTGAGAGGTTGCCAGTGTTTTACAAATAACCCTGTATAGGCTGATTATGCTTATGCTTAACTTCTCCTGCTCTGGGTGTTGCGAGAGGGAGTGTTAGATATTAACTAATCACCCATTTTGTGTTCCATTTGCGTTCAAGGGCCACGATAACTTTTTCAAACAGTCCCGGAACCCTAATCAAATTATCATCTTGGCTTAGTAATGAATTCTATCGTTGCCACACCAATTCCTACCTTATTATCACTGCTACAAAGATCACAGAGCACGTTGACCCCCTCGCTGTCCTGTGTGGCGGCCATCTTCCGTAGCAGCACATAGTTGAGAGGTAGCGCTGATATGCCACCGAGGGGTAGTTGTGTCTCATACCCGCAGGTCGGGCAGAGGAGGAACTGGACGCTTTTACCTGATACCTGGAAATATGATGGACGTTTTTATCAAGTTAATTGTTGACCCAACTTATTTTTGTTTAGGTGCTGCTGAAGTGGGCCCTAAGGTAAATTTGGTTTTAACATTAAATTTTTTTTTTCATAGCAAGCTTTTATAGCGCGGTATATACCTACCTATATAACAAATACTCATCAAGACCATTCCAAAAAGACCAAACACGTGAGTTCACTATGGCCCCTTCCGGTTCCAACATCAGATCAGCTGCATGACATAATAATTTTGCATTATCATTTGATTTACACATCCATGCAAAATTTCAGCTCAATCGGTGATAGGGAAGTGGAGCTTTAATTTGCAAGATTTGATTATAGACAAACATCGGGACAGGTACAGGCACGGAGCAAGTATAGAAGGGTACAGGTGAATAAAAGCTTGTAAAAAGCGTTTGTTTGAGAGTCGCACAGGACAAACAAAAGAATATAATAAAAAAAGTAACTAGTCATCACACCCACTTGACTAACATAAAAAAAATATAACAAACACATTTACAAATAACAAAAGAAATGGACCAGTGCGTGGCTAAAAAGGATCTTATACTCTTATACTCTTATCATCATATATGCTGCGATATAAAAAAAAATACACATCAAGTCTTACCTTTCTTGTCAATATTCCATATTTATGTTGTTGTTGTTGTTTCTGCTCCCAGCTGCCTTCCGACCCCGAGTGTCGGAGGTCGCTCTCATAGCCTGAACCTGCTGACCCAGCGCCAGAGCCTGACCGTGATCCACCTGGGTCTAACTGGATTGAACCTAGAACAAGCGAATGATAGGTATAGTTTAACTTAGATAGATACCATATCTCTTATTCACGATGAGAATGTTCAAAGTTAGTGATTTTATGTTTAATATGCTACAGCTTAAACAGTCAATTATCTCACTTTCCACGTTAACATAGCATAAGCATAATCGGCCTTATAATGTTCCTACTACTGGGACTCAGGCTTCCTCTCTAGGAGGACGCAATCAAGGGAGCAGCCCCTACACCAATAATGGGATCGAAGGATAAAGAAGAGAGTAGGAAATCTTTCTCTCCCCCATTCCTACTTTCTTTGTCTCCTCCTCCTCTCTTCTTTTCCTTCTTCTTCTTGTCTTGTGTTACTTTTTGGTGTAAGTACAATAAAGTTTATTCGGTTCCATTCTTTATCGTTCGTTCGTTTTATCTATAGTTTCGGTTTTATTATCTTAATTGAGGAGGCGATCGGTGGCGGCGACATCTCACGTCAGCCATTGTGCGAAGCGCAAGGGAATGGGATGTGGTCGCTTCTTTCTGTGCAGCAGTAATGCTAGTGAAGAAGATCACCAAAACGCGATAGCAGGCCTTCAAGTCTACTATTACAATAGTGTCAGAATGGTCTATCATTGACTTCATAATTGTTGATTTTGACAAGTTTTGGTAATCTACTCAAAGATTTTATATATTCTACTAGAATCTACTAATATAATGGCGTCATAATGACTTCCCAATGGACAACCACTGACATTTCATTGAAAGAAGTGGCTTAAAATGGTAATCTCGTACATAATGACAAATTAATATCTGACGTATGCGGTAATTTGCAAAACTTTTGACAGTTGTTTTGATCAGTGACCTACCATTAGAACGTTATTGTGCAGTTGGTTAATAAGCTCGATATGCTCATTCTACCACCACTCTATTACGAGACCATTGACCGATCAATGATCGATCATTATGATTTAGTAACGAACTTTTAGCAAAATGACAATGGGATCGTGTTGGAATGACGAATTTATAAAAATAGCAGATTCAGGCCCCAGGTTCAGTGCTCGCTAGGGCTACATACATTTACGGGACATTTATGAAAAGGAAACTCTTACGGAAGGTTTTAGAACGCAAAAGGCAACAGGACACTAGCGTGGGAGGGTCAGTAAAAGTCGGACAGGCCCTCTCACTCCGCTCTGGAGCGAGAGAAGTTAAAGGATGATTCGATGAAAAAAGGAATCTAAATTATTTGCTGCCATATATACTTAAATTAGATGAATTCCAAATTCGAAGTATTTCTCAGCTCGTCTATCAAATAAAAAAAATACAGCGCAGCTTTGATTGTGAAAAAAAAAAAATAATCACGCTCCCAGATATTGTACCTACGCGACCTAGCTAATTTACAAAAAGCCAAAATACATGACAATGAAATTAAAAAGAAAAATAAAACAATCTGTCCCAGGTGAAATAACATTTTACGGCCGCGTAAACAAAACTGTAGACAAACAGTCGACTTGAAATATTACAATTTCTGAGCTCGATGAGTCAAAGTTTTTTGGCAGAGAAATTAATCTATTTGGCGGAAGATGGTGTAAACCATTTGACATTGAGTAGCGTGATTCATTTACTATTATTAATTTAGCTGTTTATTAATGTACGGCGAAACGTGTCGATGAACTAGTTATCCAGGGACGGACTGGGTTGGAGAAATGGGTGCATGGAAAAACGGGGCCCTTTAATTCTTTTCTTTTATGTTTGTTTCCTCTGTGAGCGATGAACTACCTTATTATATTTATACTTGTATTGTAAGAACACAATATTATGTTATTCTTCGAAAGATAAGACCGAGGTGTGCCCTATAGAACACTTACATTTTACCGTTTTTTTTTTGTCACCTATACATTCAGTCAAAAAAGTATCGGGAATGGATGATTTGTTTATGGTTACAAATTCAAATTTTTGTTTTTTTGTAGTTGTTAGATTGGCACAACTGTTTTCCATTTTGGCGCGGAGTTTGAGTTGCATCTGTTATTTATATTAAATACAGTGCTGGTTTTAGTAATATCATATATAGTGTATATTGCGAATTTCATAATGGACAAAAATATCGAACAAAGAGTTTGTCTTAAATTTTGCATCGCCAATGGAATTTCGTGTTCGGAGTCACTGAAAATGTTACAGAAGGCTTACGGTGAATCGACTTTATCAAAAACTCGTGCTTATGAGTGGTTCAAAGCGTTCATAAGCGGTCGAGATGCGATGGAAGATTTGCCTCGCTCTGGTAGGCCGTCAACGTCTGCAACTGAAGTTAACATCGCAAAAGTGAAGGAAATAGTGACTGAAAATCCCCATTCAACTCTGAGAGAGATAGCCGCTGAACTTTCTGTATCTCACGAGTCGATCCGTACCATTTTAACTAATCATTTGGGTATGAAACATGTTGCTGCTCGGCTAGTCCCAAAAGATCTGAATTTTCTCCAAAAACTCAATCGCATGAAAGTCGCTGAGGACATGCTAGAACGAGTCAGTTCGGACCCAACATTCATGAAACGCATTGTTACTGGTGACGAGACGTGGGTTTACGAGTTTGACATGCAAACTAGTCAACAAGCTTCGGAGTGGCGCCTTCCAACTGATCCGAAACCGAAAAAACCACACCAAAGTCGATCAAAAGTCAAAGTCATGTTGACTGTTTTCTTTGACTATCGCGGTGTTGTGCACTCTGAATTCTTACCGGAAGGTCTAACGGTAAATAAAGAATATTATTTGAGCGTTATGCGGCGTTTAAGAGAGCAAATTCGACGAAAAAGGCCAGATTTGTGGAAAGAAAATTCTTGGATTTTGCACCACGACAATGCGCCTTCGCACAAGGCTATCATTGTGAACGAATTTTTGACCAAACACTCAACAAATACCATCCAGCAACCACCATATTCACCAGATATGGCTCCTGCTGACTTTTTTCTTTTTCCTAAACTCAAATTACCACTTCGTGGCACCCGTTTTCAATCGATAGAAGACATAAAGGAGAATTCGCGGCGAGAACTGAACTCAATTCAGGAAGCAGCGTTTAAAAAATGTTTTGATGAATGGATTATTCGTTGGCGCAAGTGTATCGTTTCTAAAGGAGCATACTTTGAAGGTGATAAAATAAATTTGGATGAATAACAGACATTTTGTGTATTATTGATCTTTTTCCGGTACTTTCTTGACAGAGTAGTATTACTATTACCATAGTAAACGTTAGTTGACAAAATTGTACCTATCGGGAAACCCAGATTCTGGCATGGAATTCCACTCCGTGTTTAAGTTGACCCGAGTAGTACCACCAGTCATCACAGTCAACTGAACTCAAGCCCAGATTCCGGCACTGAGATATTCCATATGAAAAAACTTAAAATAACTCAGCAGACTGCCGAGATTGTCAATTTCAACACTATTTTCTATAATAGGGTTAACAATTGGATTTGACGACTAACTACTAACTGGACTAAAGGCTGCGGGATGGTCCGAAAGAGTTACGATAACACTGGAAATTGAAAGACTGTTTAAATAACACGGGTCAGTTTTAATCAGTAGAAGTTGGATACTTCCTGTCTCTTCACCTCACCTTTTAATGGTTTCCTGCCTCAAAAAAGGCCTAAGACTGGACTAACCATAGTTTAAAAACCTACCTATTCTATTCTACTCTACTCTACTCTAATCTACTCTAATCTACTCTAATCTACTCTACTCTACTCTACTCTACTCGTACTCTACTGTACTCTATTCTACTTATAGAAATGCATACCTACCAACCACCCACCTTTTGATTTAATTACATAACCGATTCTCAAATATGAATCTAAACAAGTCTCGAAGAAAAACGTAAAGCATTAACCTTTCGAAACTTAAAACAGCGTATCTGGGCCATTATAAACATAAGCCACAACTTTGATTTTATACACTGCCATAATAAAAGATGTTTCGGTGAATGATAATACTAATAAACTTTCTGTTTATTAATTTTGGAGCGTCTGTTTAATTTCTCATTGTTATGGTTTAAACTTCGGGACCGTACCATGGTAAAATATCAGACATGCGTGCGAGAAAACGGGATGGAGCTATAGATCATTAGTTTTAGTATGTGCGCAACTAGAACTTTTGTTTAAAGAATCTTTGTACAAACTTTCATAGCTGTATCATGAAAAATCACAAAGTTATATAAGCTTGTTAAGTTACATGTCACCGGGCCATTCAGACGACTGATAAGTGGTTTTACTCCCGCACCCAGTTGTACAGTGGCGCCTAATGCCCGCTATGACCTGCTGTGACTTGTGTTATACTTAGTGTTATGGTGGTGTTCATCTAGTGACCTTTTTAAAATATTTTGGAAACAAATATAATCATCATCATCATCATCTTCCTGCCCTTGTCCCGTTTTATTTGGGGTCGGCGCAACACGTTTTTTTCTTCAAACAAATATAATATGGGGTAAAAATTATTTAAATTGATTCAGTTACTAATTCAGAACTGGATTCAGGTTTTGCATATATACAAAACCTAAAGTTGTACAGCTCCATCCCTTTAATTCATGAATCCCCAAGCGACCACCGGTGGCCGCGCATCTATTGTCTTACTATTGTGTCTCTAATTGACGGTATCTGAAGGGTTAATAGTTTAATTAAGGTCGTAAAATGGATCGTGTTAAGAGTTCGTAGTAGGGGCTCAGATTGAATCATGGTGGTTTCAAACGTTTGATAAGTCAAGAGGATTCGTGGCAGTTCTATAATAATAAGTAATGATTCGACGAACTCTTGAGTTGTGTGGTTACAACGATTCGTCATCTTTTGAAGTAGATCTTGAATCTGTAATGTGCGATGGTAATGGATATTCAGGTGATTGTTATGAGATTTTGTGTACGACGTTTTGAGTACGCGTTAAATCACGACGATATAAATAAACATGATTCGCATGTAACTAAAGGAAATGATATAATTTCACTTCAATAACATTCGAATCACTATTTAGTCGATGCCGTAATCGAACCTACACTGCGTAAAAGCTTATATAAGCACTCAACCACTGAGTCAACCTACCAATCCGGCTAATGAAGGGATAATTTAATAGGAGATTTTTGATAAAATCTGATCGAAGTTTAGGTTTCAGTGTCAGCCTAGTTTGCGCGATAAACCGAGTTTCTGTTAAAAATACAGCTGAATCTAAAACTGAATTCGATAGGATTATTGCTGCGATATTATCTTTCATTTTGTTTATTAAATAAAAGGTAATTTTGTTTTGGTACCTCAAATATTAGAAAGATGGATTATTTCTTTTCCCTCACGAGAAAATGGAAGTAGGAACCTATCACTTTTGACCGTAAAAATTATTATAGTTCGAACCGACTTTAATTAATCACTGAAAAAAAAATACCAATAAAAAAAACGAATAAATAGTTCTCTACATTTATGTTAAGACTTTCTACAAAGTAAAAAAAATATGAAAAAATAGACGGAGAATATCGACTGAATGTAAAGATAGTGTAACTATTGTAGGAGTTTCTGTATGTTTGTTTGTGAGTCCTGTCATAGCGCGCCGGGTGGCAGCCCTATATTTAGAAACACATTAGCTTAGTTCCTGTTTGAATCAATGAGACATAGGCAAGATACATTATGGTTACTTGTACCCGCGTTGTTTGATTGTTTTATTTTACCTATGTATGTTGATTAAACCCTTTTGTTTTTATGATGTTTTTGGACTTGTCTAGACGAATTTTATTTTCTGATATTTCGAGAAGCTTTATGTTTCTGCTTAATTGCGTTTGTTACCATAAAAAATCTAATATGTAGGTATATTCTAAAACCAAAACTTCAAAGACTTGTGACATCAATCCTTACTAGGCCTGCACGGTGGATTATGGTGCTTTCCCCCTCTTAGAGAGGAGTCCTGAGTACTGGTAGTGCGAAAATTAAAAGATTAATAATGCTATGTTTAGGGGTGTATACGGGGTCTCAACCAACACCTATCGGGACCCAAGCCAACCTCACCTGCACGTGGTGCACCCTGCTGACGAACAAACGAGGCTCTGGCGACCCGCCAACACGCATTGGACCAGCGCGGCGGGTTAAGGTCCTAACCCCCCTTAATGCAGAGAAGCACAAAAAACAGGCCCCAAGTGCTCGGCGACTCCAGCGGTAGTGCTAGCGTGGACGGGCGTGAGCGCGGCCCTGGGGTCCGGGGTGCTAAAAATCTCCGGGCGGGATCGATTAACCGTCAACGACATATGGTGCCGAAACGTGGTCGCTCACAATGGGCCTCATCAGAAGGCTCAAAGTCACCCAGAGGGCAATGGAAAGGGCTATGCTCGGAGTTTCCTTGCGGGATCGAATCAGAAATGAAGATATCCGCAGGAGAACCAAGGTTGCCGACATAGCCCGA
The DNA here is from genome assembly GCA_949319445.1 of Mythimna lalbum. Taxonomy (NCBI): domain Eukaryota; kingdom Metazoa; phylum Arthropoda; class Insecta; order Lepidoptera; family Noctuidae; genus Mythimna; species Mythimna lalbum. The sequence continues at coordinate 3,072,461 of OX439349.1, read as the reverse complement.
AGAATCGCCAAACTTAAGTGGCAATGGGCAGGGCACATTGCTCGCAGAACAGATGGCCGTTGGGGCCGAAAGGTTCTGGAGTGGCGACCTCGTACTGGAAGACGCAGCGTCGGAAGGCCTCCTGCAAGGTGGACCGATGACCTGGTGAAGGTTGCGGGAAACCGATGGATGCGAGACGCGCAGGATCGATCATTGTGGCGACACTTAGGGGAGGCCTATGTCCAACAGTGGACGTCTGTCGGCTGAAATGATGAAATGATGTTTATATGCTGTTTCGGGAACATTTGAAAGAGTGACCGTAGACCTAGAAAGCAAAGGGCAACTGAAGCATGATATAGGTATGATTTTGGTCACTAAAAGTCTGACCCTCTCCCCCAGAGAGGGCCTATGTTGACATCTAGATGTCAAGAAAACCGTAGGGGCCCAGCAGGGTAGAAGCTTAGGGCCATGGGTCGACTTCTGAAGTAGTTACCCGTGGTCTTCTTTCAGGCGACTTGGGATATATGCATAGTAAGAATTTTGCATAGAAGATTTTGAATCCAGTAATTTTATTGGCTGCCTAAAAGAACAAACTACCACATTCTACTTGACACATAGCCTTCCGTTCGATCACAATGATGGGATTACGTAGCTAGGTCAGAAGTCTGACCATTGTACGGCTTCCCATCGTCCAAACGTACTTCAGGCATGACTGGTCTTTAATACATTGTATAGGTATAAATAGGCACATTGTCGCTTTTATACATATATGTAGTGTGTAAAATGAGGCAACAATATGGAATTTTGGCATGGTAGTTTTTGAATGGTTTTTTTTATGGTTGTTTTGCAATATAGAAGTACCTACTTATACTTATAGTCATCATATGAACATTAACAGCTAGATACCCAAACTTACAAATTATGTTCACGAAGGTATGTGGATGGGTAGAAATGGAGAAGGAGGCCAAAAAAAACAGATGGATGGTGGGGTAAAGAGTGATATGAAAGAAAAGGTAGTTAGTGATAGCATGACGAGTGACAGGGCAGAATGGAAGAAAAAAATCGTGTTGCACCGACTCCAAATAAGATGGGACAAGGGCAGAAAGAAGATGATGATGTAGGTAAAAGAAGGTAATTTGTAAGTTTGGGATGTTATTTAATTGCTTAAGCTAGTGCTGCATTTATTAACGGTATAATTATAAAAGAAATATTGCCCCACAATAGCAACTAATATTACTAACTATATGGTAGGTGTGTTCACAAACATGAAAAACTCACTTAAATAACACAACAACTATTAACAACTATTTATATTATCGGCTATAGTTACTAATAACAACTATTTATATTATCGGCCATAATTGTATTGGTTCTGTTCGGGAATAAAACCCACGTCACGCAGTTCACCAGCCAAACCTTCGACCACAGTGTCCTTCGTGCCATCATTTATGTTAATGTATGAACTACTTCAACCCCTGATTTGATAATTTAGTTGAACAACACCGATTTTTTGTCAACATTTACAAATTGATTACTTAGATGCTAGTTACAAGAACGATCTGTTGAATAACATCTATTGTGATTCACGCTAACGCAGAAAACGCTGTTTTTATCAGTAAGAAGTCCGTTTTCATAATTGGTTGGTTATATATTTCAGGAGTTCGAATACATAGTTGGGGGTCCATTAAAACATATAACTCAATTTCACTAAAAATGTGAGTTGGTTCTTGTTTGCATAACTACGTCCGATTACCTAATCTACACAAAATGTACCTTCATTTCTTTGTTGGCAGAACACAAGCGTGATAAACCTATTTAGCCAGCTAATAATACGCCAAATAAAATACAAAAAGGCACTTACTAGCAAATAGTTCGACCTATTCGTATTGATCCATTAATGGGCTATAACACAGCTTTAATAGCTTCTTCAGATGCACCACTCACACTGAGAGCAAAATCGTTAAAAGATCATTGTATTCATGTAAATACTTTGACCAATACAATATGGTCTCCCAAAAATAACAGTAAGGAAGATTTTTCAAGAGAAACCTTATGATAAAAGGGTTTTTTCAAAGTGGTCAGCTAAACAGACGCCCTCAGAATAATAGTTATTTAATGATCAACAGTTTTGTAAGATATAAATGATGTGGTTGTTTAAAAGAAATTAATATTAGGTCGATAAAAAAATTGAGCGCCATTGGTTTGTAAACGTAAAACAATAAAAAAAAAACAATAACAAATCTTAATTTTCGAAATCGAAATAAAATCGAAATAAAATTAAAAGTGACTTAAAGAACTTTGAGGATATAGCTGTAAAACATTCTAAACATTAAATTGTGATGGTTGAAAGATATACTCTCAAGCAATATGTCGCAAATGCAAAACCTTCCTAGGAATTTTTGAATTGAAGATAATTATATTAGGCTAGAGAACCTAACTAATTACGTTTTATATATAGATTTCAGTTAGGTAATTATTTTGTTAGACACCAACAACATTAAGATTATTCGCAACTATATTTTCGTCACCCATCATAAGTCCCTTGATGCGGCCCTGGCAATTAATTTCTGAGGTTGATCCTATGGGTACATATTGACTTTATTATGCTTAATTCACTAAACCCTAAGCGAACGCCGACGTTCGTTCTCTCATTGTCTTTCTATTACGTCTCTAATTACGGTTTCGAAGTTTTAGATTCTCAGACAGAGCGCAGCAGTTCGCAAATTACATGGACTCATAGTAAATGGATCAAACACCGTATCATTCTATTTCTGTTTGCCATTTATTGCTGTTGTGCTGTTAATTAGGTGAAAGGTAAAGAACCTGTGTCTACATAGCAGAGGCATTTCTCGAATACTAACTACATCTACTAGACGAAGATCAAACAAGATTGCACACAGTTTTGGCAGGATCTAACCGGGTGAATGGTGATGTTTATTCGATCTTTGTTAAAACTAAATAAAAGCAAAGACACTGTAGTTTATGCAATTAGAACTGTGATGGCCGAGTGGTAATGGCCCTGACTTAGGAGTGAATTCAAACCCAGGAGCATTTTTTGTGTAATTTATTTCATTACCAATGCTTTCAAAACGGTGAAGGAAGACAGCGTGAGGAAACCGAACCGGCATGAAATAACGTGGTGGATTACGGCCCTCTCCTAAAGGGGCCCAGCAGTGGGAACATTATAAGGCTGACTATGCTATACTATAGTTAAAGGTCTTGGCTATGGCGATGGATCTAAACTCAGACAATAACCTAACTGTGATAAAATTTGTTGTTCATTGTTCATACAGTCGCTTAGCACAAGATTACAACAGATGAAGAAGGAACGCAAGAATACGCCTGTAATACCACAAGACACTATTGGCGCAGTGGTTGAGTGATTGACAGCTGCGATACGTCTCGTGGGTTCGATTCAAGATTTACAAATAGGTGTTCCAGGTCTGGGTGACTTCTGTAAGTGAGTTTACATGTTTGTGCATCCATGATACAGGAGCAATTGTATAGACCAATGTTTATAAAAAAAAAACACAGGATAAAAGGGAATACCTGTTTACTGAGATGGAAGCAATGACATGAAACTTACCACCATCAACTTCACTCCACACCTCCGCTTCGCCTTCTTGATGCAAACCCTGAAGACATCTGGTGCAGAAGTTATGTAGACAGCCCAAAAGCCTCGGCTCCACGAGCTCCTTCTTACAAATCCCACAGTCCCACTCCTTCACCTTACTCCTTCGTCCATCGTTGTACGCTGAAGTTCTTGGGGCTACATTCAGGTTCTGGCTGACTGGACGACGGGTGCCCTTGACATGCAGAGGACTGTTACCAGCACTCAAAGAAAGCTGCTCCAAAGATTTTCTTTTATCTTGCTTCTTTCGCGTAAAGCTGCCGAAAATGTACAGAATACGATCCACTTCCATTTTCAAAAATTTAGATTTTATTTGAACGCGACTTTTTGCTTTAGGTAGGTACGTTCTTTATTTGAAAAATTAAGCCACCATATTGTTCTCTATTCTATCTAAGTTTTGCATTAAAATAACGGTGATTGTAAACTTGATCTATATTTCGAAAGCGTCCCGAACGTGAAGGGCGTTGTTATAAATAAACGTGCGCCCGGCAAGACGTGCGATATGCGACTGGCATTTGTACGGGGCAAACGTAATATATGTATGGAGTAATGCGTCTAATCCTTGCTCTACTTTAATATCTTGACTCCTGAAGTCCTGGCAGATTAGCTACCAAAGTCTTCAATGAATTGGCAGTAAATGTTCACCGTAAGATTCGGTCCACGGAGAGAGGTTACTTTTGCGAATCAGTGGCATTTACACATACCTACATAAGTAATATTGCAAAATTACGGTTTCAGCTTTCAGCAAAGATTGGGAATATGCATATCCAGAGGTTGCCTACGAACAGACATATTATGCGTATGATCGTATACATTATACTAACGTCTCTAGCTACAGTTTTAAATTACTAATCAGCACATTTTTTTTACGTAAAGAAGATCACTGTCCTTCAAAGTATGTAGGTACTCAGTGCGCTCTAAGTACTTACTTATATATAAAAAAAAAAAAACAAAAAACGATGTCCCACGTGCTGAAATTACTCCACATGACACCCAGACCCGGAACAACAACCTGCAGGCCATACATTCACGTTTCTTGCACTCGGGAATCGAACCGGCGCCGGCGACATGATACGCAGCGGCAGCAACCAACCGCTCAGCCAATAACGTTAATCGTATCGTCGACTTTGAGTCAACATTGTTTGACTAATTTCGAACGTTAGTTGGATTATATCTGTACAGTCTTTATGTTTAGGCTCCTTGCCTAGTCTCATTGCTGAGAAAACAACTTGAGTATGACTCTTTCTGACTTACAAGTCTATTAGAGCAAAACCTTAGAAGCCCAGTATGGTCGAAGCCTACTGGGGCCATAGGTTGTAAAGAAGAAAGAAAGACAATTAATTTCAAATATTTTCAATGACAAAATAAAAATAAAAATAAAACCCCGGAAGTGGAAGAATAGATACCCCGGAAGAATAGATAGAAGAATAGGAACCCCGGTGTGTTGAGTTGTGTTGTGTGAACGAAAACCCTGGGGCCCTAGAATGAAGGCAAAGAAGGAACATAGGACTAGGTTTTAGTCAGTAAAAGTCTGACTCGCCCTCCTACTCCGCTTAAGAGCGAGAGAAGTTATTGGATGATTTTCCACCACAAAAAAAACCGTACGAGTCCAAAATCATATTTTGTCTGAGAGTCCTCTAGCCTTCTAGTGTCCAATCCAATACCCCTAAATTATTTCCAATACCATAGTCGATTTACTAAAAATACTTTTTATAAAAAAAAAAACCTACTTCACTAAAAAAAATAATTGAATTTGAGGAGTTCCCTCGATTTCGCCAAGATTCCATTATCAGATCATAACTTGGTGACTAAGAGACCATTTGGGAAGTATACCCTTTTCAACAAAAAAATAATTTTTCAAATCGGTTAGCAAGCGACGAAGATATGCGCGAACAAACATAAAAAAAATCATACAAACATCCGAATTGAGAACCTCCTCCTTTTTTAGAAGTCGGTTAAAAATCTATTACTAACTGTTTCAAATAACACCCTCGGCTTCCTTCATAACTGGCAGAAGCAATCACGCGTGATGCATGTCCCGTCTAATTTCCTCGCTGAGGGATGATGCTTCTAACTAAAAGCTATTTTTATGCAACCACCCCCTGCCATTTCTCATTTCCTTTGCTACTTGATTGATTTTTACGAGTATCTGGTTTTAAAGATTAGATAACTTAATGAATTTGTAATAATTACGGTTAAGGATACAAGGGGCACTAGGGGCAGTGACGTAACGATAGGGTGGCAAGGCTGGCAAAAAGTCACGGGTCACGGGCCTGGTGCTCACTGCGGATCTAGCTCATGCATTACACATCGTACTGTATTAATTATTATTATTTTTCCTATGGTTTTTCGTATTTTTTATTTTGTTCCGATACCTACATAGATAGATATAGTTTACTACTATACCTAATATGTATTTTATTTAGTCTCCGTAAGTATGACCGTGGCATCACCGCGGGCCCTAACAGAATACCAGCGCTGCGTTATTTATTTTTGTAGATATCGCAGCATATGCTAAGTTAGGTGCCTTTCTGACCAACACTTCTGCACAAATTCTTCTGTGTTTATTGTACCTATTTTTTTATTTATATTTTTAATATGTGTGAGGTTCGAATAAACGGTTTTCTTTCTTCTTTCTTTACTCAAAGTGGTGGCGGTTTATTTAACTTTTTATTAATTTGTTTAGGCTTCTTTAACTTTTAAGTGTACATAAGCTGTATTTTATTGAAAACTAGCTTCTCCCAGCGGCTACGCCCGCGTGTTAGCAGAAAATTATCCCGAGGGAACATACTTCCGGGATCTATCTGTGTACCAAGTTTCATCTAAATCGGTTTTGCCATTTAGGCGTGAAGACGTAACAAACAAACAAACTCACTTTCGCTTTTATAATATTAGTAAGGATTCTAAAAATCCTGAGATTTGAGTAATCCAGCCGCAGTCCCGAGAAGAGTTTAAAAATCCTAAACTCTCAGGACAAATCCTGAGATATGGTAACCCTAATTGATAGGGACTATACTTTTATCTTACGTAAAACTTTTTTATATTTCTATGTTTATATTCATTATATCGAATCGTATATCTCTAAGTAGGTAGTGAATTTATTTATTTCTAGAAACGTTTTTTTTTTATCGAAACCGTAATTTTTTCTAGTTATTAAATACTGTTGACTATTATGTGTTTATAAAAGCAAATAGTCAAGTGTGAGCAAAGGCACTACGATTTTTTTTGGTTCACTTTATATTTTACCTCTCATTAAAAGTACTTTCAAACATTTGCGGGCCCCACGAACAACCTGGGGCCCAGGGCGGGCTGCCCAAAAGTCAAAACTGCAACTTTCAACATAATATCGACTCCATTAAATCGAAATGATTTCGCAACCCCTTTTGAGCCACTCGTAAAGCCACATCACGTTTGTTATAGAAATGTAACACCGAATCATTAATAGCGCCAATCGATATAGCACGTGCAAACTCAATCGAGAACCTATTATGACCGGAAAAGGAACCAATAAACTGTTCATTTGTATGCCCAAATACACACTTAATACTATTTAAAGAACTTAGAACTTTATTAGCATAGACTTAGGACTTTATTAGAATGGAGCAAGGTTCAATTTTCATTGAGGATATTGGTTGGGCCCTTTCCGGCCTAATTAAATTAAACTTATAAGCGAATTGAGATCCAGATTTGTTTGATTACGAGGGAATTGACCCAATATTAGATAATTGAAATATTAATTTTCGAAAATGTTGTGGGAATATATTTTTCTCAACAAGAGTCTTTATTTTAGATATTAATCTCATGAGCGGCCTTGATTTTACATTGTTGAAAAAAAAAGAATTAACAAATCGTAAATTACCAAAGATGTGACACCGCAGCATACATTAAAATAAGAAAAACAAACAGTTTGATAAAATTCTGAATGTTGTCATTATTTTGCGCAATAATTGGAACGCGACCGTTCGGCGACCCAGTTTTGGCGGGAAAACTAATGTCAGCGCTATTTTGCGCACGTACCCGGCTGCGTGGGGCGAAGCGCCATTGGACACTGACTGAGGTGAGGTGTAGAGAATAAAGGATTCACCTTGGACCACTGTCCGTATTTCCCGTGCCATAAAATTGACAATTGATGCCACGCTTCTGAAGCATTCATGCTACGATTGTGGGTAATTCTTTCATTATCTAAAGTAACATTTCATAGTCTAAAGTAACCATATATGTAGCTTTTAAAAAGTGTAACAATTTCCGCCTAATATCGCTGAAATCTCATTCTCATGCTAAGATTTGGGCACGCCTTGATTTTGGCGGTAAGTCCCGTCTTTGAGGAGTGGCTGGAAGGACTACGGCGTCCTTACCTTCTACTTGACGCAGATCCTCGCCGGACTCGAACGGAAGAATCGCCCGGGTGACCATTGTGTGGACCGGCTGGAGGACACGGTGGAGCATAAGGTAGAGGTGTGCCCCGCCTCGGCAGAACCGCCGTGTCCTCGTGAGGACCCCGGCGGCAGCGATCTCTCGCGCTGGGCCTAGGTACAGGCCATGGTCCGGAGCGTGGAGGAGTGTCTGGTGGTCGCCTCCATCTTTGATGCCGTAAAGGAAGTAAATAGTAAAGAAGGCAGCCGCACGTATTATATAGCGAATCCCGACTTCCGGGCACCTTAGGCGAAGGCTTGCGGACGGCGAGCAATGGGTAGCTCGACGTCCGACCGTCCGATAAAATCGTCCGGACCGAGCCCAAGTCGTCGACCGGGCTTAGTGTTCTACGCGCGCGCGTGCAACACTAAGCCCGGTCGCCGGTCGCCCGGCGCAATGTGGATTGGATACCAATGCGTATCGCCCCGCACCCACGCGCGTTGGTGCATGTTTCTCCGCATTTAAGTGCGTGATCTGCATGAACGCGCGTGGATGCAGTTTCGGTGTGTTGGACAGTGCGTGTTTTCTATACAATACAACGGAGATACTTACAAGCAAAGTTAACTTAAGACAACACAACAAGTGACAAGACAAGTGAAGGTTGCGGGAAACCGATGGACGCGAGACGCACAGGATCGTTCGTTGTGGCGACACTTGGGGGAGGCCTATGTCCAATAGTGGATGTATATCGGCTGAAATGATGATGATGATGAACGTTAAGAGACACGCATTCAGGTACTACGCTGCGGGGTGCGTGGCCGTGTGATAACTGTCTTATCGGACGGCCGGACGGCGAGCGAGCTACTAGTTTGTGTAGGGTAGGTATACATATGTAAGTATACCTACCTAAGTGCTCTTCGAACTCTTCGTCAAAGAGCTAGCTACCTAACCTACCTGCCTGTAGCGACTGTAGTAAGTACAATATTGGCTCAATTTTAATTATCCTCGCCTGCCATGTCGCATTGATTGTCGTGCGGTAGGCCGACAGCTGCATTATTAGTTCGGTTCTGCAAACTTGCACGGAACTGCGGTTTATGCCAATACCAATAGATTGACACGATACGCTTTGATTTGCTTAGTCACCTCTCTGTTCATTTTGATGTTATCCAACTATTAGTTGGTATATACCGGTAACCCTTCTTTTTTTTTTCTCGATGGGGAAAATCATCTTATGACAAAACCCGCTCTCGGGTGGAGCGGGAGATAGTGTCAGACTCTTACTGACTAAAAACCCCATCCCGTTCCTTCTAGCCTTCATACCGGGGCACGAGCTCCCTTTCGGACATCCCTGTCCCCAGGTTGAAGCTCATTTTATCCATACAAAAAAGTATGTTGGTTACCTATCTACCCAATAAAACGAAAACGCTCTGATGGAATTGCCGCTGCGATTGCTGGGACCCTTAAAGGTCGCTAATACTGTAACCTTATTTATTAATTTCACACCGACTCGGAGTTACGACTTTTAGGACTCGACATTTTGAGTGACTAATGGGTTGGCTCGTTCTCGCCTAAAGAATTAGCTTTGCCATTCAACGTGGCAATGCTTCCGGGCATAAGCGAAAGCTAATAAATATAGGTATCTAATTTCGAATATGCAAATTCGAAAACAATTTAAAACTTAAAAGATGAAAGTTGCAACAATGCGGATTTTTTTAGTCTCCTAATTCACGAAGCATTCCAATTAGGTATTTTGCGGGTTCTTGCGGGGTCTAGAACAACTTAAAGATCGATTTATATATGCGAAAGTAAAAAAAATTATTGTATAGTCCACTTTTTTATTATTAATTACTTTACGTTCACTACAATTTTTGTTTTTTTATTTTAATTTTAAAGAGCAATGCATTATCATAATTCACACGTTTTACGACATGAAATAAAACGTTTCTCCTGTCAATGTCGAACTGCTTTATATTTTACCAATTTTATTTTGCGGTTCTAAAATGAAGTATGCAGAGCATTTTTACGACATAATATTTTTAACTAGCTGCAAAATAAAATTTGTTTAGGTGACATTCCAATGTTGACATAATAGGTCTGAGTGGCGTTTCCTCGTACACTTATTCTATAGCATAAAATATAGTTCTGTCCTTATTTAACACATATGAAAACGAAAGAGAGCACTGTAAACAGCGTTCAATATGTGAAAAATTCTAATGAAGTTATGGAATGTTATTACATGGCGTTTGTCGTCAGAGAAATTATTTTCATTTCTATGTGTCCCAAATAATGTTTATTTATAATGTACGCGAGTTAATTATGTCAGTGCTGATTTCGGCGTGAAGTTGCACGGTCCGGGCGCATACCGATATGTTCAACATAAACAAACTATGTCTGTTTTCTTGCCTCTGCACTATTGTTGTTATTGTCCTGTATTTTCAATCAGAAATTGCCCGTTTAGAGGATAGTTATCGAAAACTAGGTAAGCTAAGATATCTGCGGTGTGTTTATTGAGAATCTGGTCGAATTTAGTGTATGAATTTGTGTTAAATTTTCAGAATTTAGGTTGGTGCAAAGTCATTCGGAATCTCGCCAGTTTTTCCCGAAGAGTATAGAAAAAAGTGACGATGATACAGTGGTGATATACAATAGGGTCCCGAAGACGGGATCGACGAGTTTCGTGGGTGTAGCGTACGATTTGTGTAAGAAGAATAACTTCAAGGTGTTACATATCAACATTACTGCCAACAGACATATCATGTCTCTGAACAACCAGTACAAGTTTGCTCAGAACGTCACCAAGTGGGATGAAGTGAAGCCCGCACTCTACCATGGTCATATGGCATTCCTTAACTTTGATCGGTGAGTTACCAATCCTTTGAACGGATATAGTTTTAGTAAACTACAAGCATTATAATATATAATATAGTATTACCATCTACCATTCAAACTTTAAAATTATTTATTTCATATATGCCTACATGGGCACTTGTAACAAGTCAGAATCTAGCATACAGTTTCAAATGATCGTTTCCTATAGAGAAACCCCAGCAAGAAATTCCATAGTTACTCTTTAAAAAAAAATGATTCATTCTACATTCATAAATGGCATGTGCTTTAACAATGTATTCTACTTGTTACATATACTTAACATAACTTGACTGGCCTGTTGGTCTAGTGGTTAGTGACCCTGACTGCTATGCCGGAGGTCGTGGGTTCGATTCCCACCCAGGACAAATGTTTGTGTGATGAGCATAATCATTTGTTCTGTGTCTGGGTGTAATTTATCTATAATATGTATGTATTTAGAAATAAGTATGTTTATCAGTTGTCTAGTACCCATAACACAAGCTCTGCTTAGCTTGGGACTAGACGGCGTTGTGTGATAGTTGTGGAATATTATTATTATTATAACAAATAACAATATCCTGACTTTTTTTTTAATTGTCTTTGAAACCATAAATATTTACAAATATTTGTAACTGCTGCCAGCAGCTTTGTCTGTGTGCTAGCAGAAAATTATCACAAGGGAACATACACCTTGGGTTAAAAAATATCCTATAAGATATTCCAGGACATGCTCTACCTGTGTACCAAGATTCATCGAAATCCATTCAGAAAGAGTAACAAACATGCACACATACAAACTTTTGCATTTATAATATTATTTTATAGACACAGTATTATTTATTTAACGATTTAGATCCACAAAAATAATGAGGTAATAATTAATGACAATTTCCCCGTATGCAAAATATATGCGGATACCAGCCCGTTTTACCTACCTACCTAATTAATGACAAGCATTTTCCACCAGTCCACTGTATGACTACTGTACTGTACTGTTGATGCATTTGTATTCAAGCACATCTATTTCCATATTGGTATTACAAGTTTAAAATCCGTACATATATGTTTGTAATTCTATGTAAGTTCTAAGGTCATACCGTGATGTACTTAAGTCCATATCAGGTACTACACTGTGGACTCATTGAATCATTGACTCAATGAATTAACTATTTGTTCTGTTTACTGCAAATTGATCATTTAAGTCTGGTATAAAGTTTCTCATTGTATTGCAGTGTCAGTTTTCTTGATTTGACTCTCTATAATCTGTCATGCAATTTTCTGCCAGCGGCTTCACCATTGTGAACGTTAAAAACTATCTGCTATGAGCTCTTGATTCATAGAAATACATCCACTGTTGGACAAACACCTCTCTCAAGCGTCACCATAACATCTGGTTCTGTGCGTCTCGCCTTTATCGGATTCCCGCGACCCTCACCATCATTGTGGAAAACATTATGTGGTATTTTTTATTGTTGATAGGTTCTTGCTTGACCACTATTAATTTGTATAATTTCTTTTCTTCCAGGTTGGGAGCCACATCAAAGCCTATATTCATTAACTTAGTAAGGAAACCCCTAGACAGACTAGTGTCATACTATTACTTCTTAAGAAACGGTGACAACTATAGACCACACTTGGTGCGGAAAAAACATGGTGACAAAATGGTAAGTAGCTTTAATAAGAACTGTGGTGCAGCGGTAACAGCCTCGACCTGTGAGTTGAATGTTGTGGGTTCAAATGCCAGGCTGGCTCTTTACTTAGGTATAGGTATAGGTAAAACGGGCTGGTATCCGCAACTCCACGACTAATGCGCGTATTTTGCGTACGGGTGGGACAAATGGGTTATTCAATCCACCCCAGCTCCTCAAGAAAGGCCAGCAGCGCCTTAGTGTTGCCGACCATTTCACGAAGGTTACCTGGGTTACCGAAGTGCTTGGCCCTGTAACCAGCGACCACAGGGCAGCTTAGAAGCAGATGAGCTGCTGTCTCTTCTTCCTCCATGCAGGCTCTGCAGAGTGGATGGCTCTTTACTTGTTTTATTTATTTCCTATACACTACTATCAAGGCAGTGAAGGAACACATTGTGACAAAACTGTTGCGAGGAGCTTGAGTCCTAGGCTCCTCTCAACAGTTTGTCACACATATATATATATATATATATACATGTATACATCTGAAGAGTTAAATATTAAAAAGTAAGATTAAAGAAAAGAAAGAAAACTATTTTATTTGGCACACACACTCGCAAATACACACAATGTAGATTAGTGAAAGATTTTATGTAAATAGGAGGCAAAAAAGGTGGAATAGCGCAGTTGGGGCAGTGGTTGGGCGATTGACTGCTGTGCAGCGCGTCGCGGGTTTGATTTCCGTATGGAACAGGTTTTTATTTGGCCTACAGATAGTTGGTCTATAGATCTACAGATTGTCTTGTGTATGTGAGTTTACATGTTTTTTAAACATAGCCACAATACAGGAGTAATTCCTTGCTACATAATGGAAAACGTTATTTAAAAAAAAAAAACGCACAAAAACGGTACATTCTCTAATCCATTCACAGTTTTTTACAATGATAGGCCTTGAGAATAATGAGATGACTGATTAAAACCTAATCTAAATTGCCATAAACTTTATCAATGAGTAAATTAGAGGCCTGCATAGTACTTTCACAATCTCGAATTATTTCAATATTGTTTTTATTATTAATTAGTTTCATTTATATGAAATAGTACATTGTTACACTAGGGGTGAAAGTTACTTATTTCGTCCCGAGAAGGAGTTGGCGACTAAATACTTACTAGGGACTAAATAAGTAACTTTAACCCCGAGGTAAGCATTGTGCTTTTCATTACGAATACAAGAAGATAGACCTAGTTTTTTTTTTAAATAATTTGACAGCTGTTTAGTGAAAGTAAAACTCCCTAGGGATGAAAATTGTGATACTTTTCAGCCCGCTCCTCAGGCAACTTCAGACCTACTTTCAGAGCATGAGTAATGAAAAAATTATAAATATAAGCATACTGTTATGATAAAGTTATTGAACACATACAATATGTATTTTCCAAACTTTTGGAACTAAGTATGTCATGTAGTATTGCCAAAATTTATATTATCATTGAAGTGCTAAAACAGCAGTGGTGGCTCAATAGTCACGGCCCCAACTTACGAGTTGTAGGTCGCGGGTTCAAACCCACTAGGCGCATTACTTTGTGTAATTTATTTCATCGTCATTGCTCTAAAAACGGTGAAGAAAGACATCGTGAGGAAACCGGCGTGTCTTGGAACCAAAAATTCGAAGACATGTGACATCCACAAATCCGCACTGGGCCCGCGTGGTGTAGTAAAGATAAGGCCTGAGTCCCAGCAATGGAAACATTATAAGGTTGATTATGTTACTGAATACTACAAAGGTAATTACTGAGAGTTACTGAGAGTAGGTATGTCCAGGTGGGACTTGTAAGAATTAAAATATTTTTAAGCTCTAAATATTTTACCATACGAAACCTTTTGGCGCGCCTTGGCAGTAAAAACAATTCGAATGCCGTGACGACAAACGGCATGATGCCTCTACATCACCGCTCTCGACTCCCTAGCGTGTGTGCGCGTAGGTATACTAGCCTAGCTTAGATGTTTCTCATCTGCTGGGCGTTCCGTGATGGCCTATTTTTTTATCTTATAGTATACGGCGTGGCGAGGTACATCTGTATAACCCAAACCCGTGGTGAAACTTTTGCGTGTGATAGACCCATTTATTTATTTATTTTTATACAATGTGTAACGTTAAATGCGCAAAACCTCAGACACCCCAAATGATTTTTAATTCGATTGACCTAATTATGTGAGAAAAAAAGTTAAAGATTTTATGAGCAGTTTTAGTTTGTTTAAAATTCATATCTGCATTTAAATAAGAACCTTTATTTCCCCGTGTAGGTATGAGAAAATTTGATTGGATTACAACTATTTGTGTTTGTTTACCTATTTCATCGGGTTTGCGCACGTGATGGCTTGATCTATTCATAAATAGACAGGACGAAGTTTTTGATGAGATTAAAAAAAAAATGTAACCTATATTAAAAATTGATTCTGATCAAACTAAGTTCAGGTTTTGCGCATTTATCGTTACATCTTGTATATTTTATTGTACACATGTACACCAAGATAATAAATTATACATTTGAGCCTAATATCTAAAAACATACAATTGGCGGCCTTATCGCATTCCGCGATCTCTTCTAGACAACCTGGAAGTCCCATTAGTTTAATAAAAACAACGTCACCCCTAAGTAGGTATTTAGGCAGGGTAGATAAATATTGTGTTATCATTCCGCAGACCTTCGACGAGTGTGTGGAGCGGGGGCAGGCTGACTGCGACCCCAGCAACATGTGGCTGCAAGTGCCCTTCTTCTGCGGCCATGCTGCCGAGTGCTGGTATGTACTGAGATCACCAAAATATTTCATCTATACTCCATTCGAAAGATGATTAGCCATTTAAGCAAAACCTTTTTACCGTCCGTTCAACCAATTTTGACTTTTATTACGTAGTCTTAAGGGTGGCATTAAAAGCAAAAAGTGGTTACATACAGTGGCTATTTATCATGCCACCAACGCATTAAAAAATCCCTTTAGAATCCCTAATAATCCCTTTGTTAGTTCTCTTGGGATAATTCTCTACTGTCACGCAAGCGAAGCCACTAGTAGAACCCAAAACAAGAATTTAACAGACAGTACTAAAACAGTATGTTTGTTTGTAATCTTATCTATCTAAATTGTCAAGACACTCCGTTATTTCGTTAATCTATTGATGGTCTTTGAATTAGTCGTTGTAATTTATGAGACAACTGCTCTTTTCAAGTTACAAAAAAAACCGTATTCATATTTGTCAAATGACGTAAATTATATTTTTATTCATTGCTATGGTTTGCATTTGACCACTATCTCACATTATGGTGAGCGATGATGTGTTAACGATGATGCAAGCTTACCAAGTAACCTGTTCACTTTTGACTTTGAACTCTTTCCGGGTTGTGGCAATAAGAAAACACCACCGGAATGCCACTACTTAGTTGCTCACAAAATCTGATCTTAGCAGATCCATCCCAAAGATGAGAGGATATTCGTAAATGATCCAACTCGTGTTTGATTGTTTTACACAAAGTAAAAAGCCAAACAACAACACAAGCTAAATGAATCTCCGTAAAATAATTTACACTCTCGAACTTAGTCGACTCGTACGATCGTACCACAAAGGACGCTTCCGAATCAAATCAGTCCGTCTATAGAGTAGTCCGACTAATAAATAATATAATATTATAGTGATAATATTATTATTATTTGAGTTCGTAGAAGTCCAGCGTCCAGCAGCAACTGATGTCCGATCCGGTAGTCTGTAGCAAGTACGGATTTGGTCGGCAGATTTGGTCCGACAAACCAAATTCAAGCGTGTGTTAATACTTTGACTAATTTACTGATTTCTTGCCAATACTGCTTTATGATAAAACTACCCACATAACAAAAAATTACATAGACATTATTTTTTAGGAAACCCGGCAACCAATGGGCGTTAGACCAAGCGAAACATAATCTAGTCAACCACTACCTACTAGTGGGTGTAACAGAACAAATGCTCGATTTTATAACTGTCCTAGAGGCTACACTACCTCGCTTCTTCAGGGGAGCCACCGAGTACTTCATAAACAGCAACAAGTCACATCTAAGACAAACTAGCTCTAAGATAGAACCTAACCTACTTACCATAGACAAAATCCAACAGTCCAACATTTGGAAAATGGAAAACGAACTATACGAATTCGCTCTAGAACATTTTAACTTTGTTAAAAGAAAATTGTTAGCGAAAGAAGCTAATAATGTCGCACAAATATATTTCTATGAGAAAATACGGCCTAAATGAGCTTTAGTATAATCTATAATATTGTTGATATTAGGGTATGGACACACTAGACCTCTGAGGTTTGACTTAATTTTTATGTTCCCTAATCTTCCGGCAAGATTATATCTACTTAAATATTTTATTTTGTCTACTAATATTGTTTTTTTGTTAATTAGTAATTAAGGTTTCTGAAGATATTGTGTCTGTACTCTTCTTACAAGATTATGTTGTAATGATCATTCCAGAGTTAGAGTATATTTGTTAAGACATTGGTTCTAGTAATGTGTGAACAGGGAATATAGGACTATTAGTAATTTTGTGGTTGTAGTTGAGCGTGGCGTTACAAATTATACAGCTAATTGAGATAGCACAATGTTGAACAACACTGTGCTAAGTGGGTGACCTAATTACTTTACATTTCAATTAAAATATTGATATAAATGTTCTTGTTATGAACTAAAATGGTACTAGAAGTCAGATTAATGATCATAATTTTAAAAGAATACTGTAAATCTACAATGGAAGTTTCCAAATGGTTGTTACTTGTCCTCAAACTTGCCATTAGTGATTGGAATATATAGTAAACATGCCCCAACATTTTGGCCACGCTTAAAAGCTGCAACTAACATTGTGTTCTAGATAGATTATATTATTAGTCTACTTAAACTTAGGCCTTCTAATAAATTGGATAACGAAATTAATATTTAGTAAGTAGAGAAAGTAGGCCTTAATACTTAATAGATATCATAGGATTTAGTTCCTTAAATAATCGAATTTAGATTTAATTTCCAATGACACTGTTTTATGACATTGCTCACATTAAAATTATGTTACTAAAAGACATTTTTCATTAAGATTTTTTGCATTGTATTGCAATGATATTTGAATCTTACGATTAGAAAAAATGACACCGATTCGAACGAAAAAATAAATACAGTGGGTGAAAACCCTTTAGGTATAATATTTTATGTAAATAATTTGACGATTGTAAATTTTGATGTTAATGTATTTTTGTTTTAATTATCATAACAATTATAATTATTTGTATACAGATGAAATTTTTGTTTAACAATAACTTATTAAGTTACCTGGAAAAATAAAATGCATTCATATGTAAAACATACAAGTAGAAACACAACTTCAAATAAAAAATCGCACATTTTTACTTTACACTTGGTATTACAGTTGACAGTTAAAAAATTTTTATTTTTGTTAACTGCACAAAATATAAACTGAATACTATTTTTTATTATAAATTAGAAAATTGTGTTTTTACTTCTATGTTCAATTGAAATGTTTTTAATGAACATTTTTTAATAATGAAGTTAGTCAGTGACTCAAATTTGCCCAGAAAATATTTTATTATTAATTACTTAATAAACATTGTGATATTTTTAAGTCCATCCAACGACTTGTTATCTCAATTTAATGCTATAATTTTTAATGTTATTCAATATGCGCAATTGTTTTATTTGTTATTTTTATTTTGTGAACAAAATGTTGCAGGTTTTGTCCGCTAGGTGTCGCTACTGATCCTTGGACCAATTTGTGTAAGTACTTGTGTACAAAATTAATGATAAAATATGCTAGAAACGTTTTTTTATCTGAACACAGACGTGTTTATGAATTTCTAGAACAAAAACACAAGTCTAGGTTTTCACACTATTTAAGGATTTTCTTTCGGTCTTCTTTTTTTAAAATTTTGTCTTTCATTTCATTCTGTTTTGGTTTAAAAACCTAGCAGTAGCTACTCTGCCCCTGATAGTTAAAAAGACGTATCTAACAAAAACGAAAACGAATAAAAAAATTTTTTAATTAATGAAACGGGAAATCGGGGCTTTTTCCTTGTGTTAAATCCGCACTGAAGAAAGTTAGCAAAATATAAAAAATACAGGCAGATGCGCCTTGTTTTCCTAATATAACTCAAATCTGGAAAAAAATTTAGATACGTCTTTTTTACTAACGGGGACAGTACTGGCGACTTATATTTTTTATTCATGTTTATTTTTTATTTTACTTACTGATATATTATTCACAAAATGGTCAATTGTACTACTATTTTTATTATACAAACTAATTATCTAACCATATCAACTAATAGTTGTGTTAGTCATGATAAAATAGTAATAGTAGGTACGTTAATTAACACTGCAATAATATATAATTTATTGAAACGACGCGATGTTAGATATAACAAAATTATGTTTTCAATACCATTAGCTTAAAAGACAACTCTTGCGTTTCATAATTTATTTTTGTAACTAACTAAAACTACCAAAACTAACTTGTATAATATCTAATGATTTCTTATTTTGGACAAAAACGAAAACTATTACTAATGAAATGGATTTTATTAAACAGAATCAATAAAAAAATAGTCTGTGTTTAAAGACCACGTACACAGAATCTTTATCAAGGCGAGGGTAGTAAGACAAAATCGTAATCGTTCGGTTAAGTTCGACTGATTCGGGCCGAACGTACCCGAACGAGCAATACATACCTGAGCGTGACGCCTAAAGGCGTGAGTAGTTTGAATAAGATTGAGCCGCCAATAAAGTGCTCAGCAGACATTTTGATACAAGTGGAGAAAGTTTTTCATTTCGCCCGAGCCGTAAGCGAGGGTGTTAAGGAACCGAGGAATGCAGTGACAAATTTCCACAATTCCACGTGTATCAAACGACGAATACGTGGGGTTAGCATAGCGTCCAGCCAGTTAGCGATTCGGTTGCGATTTTGTTGAAAAAAAAAAAATAGGTCGATAGGGCTGCTGATACTGTAAATACAATTAATTAAATGTACACAATAAATTGCGTACGTAAAAGCGATAGGGGTAATAGCGGGTTTTCGACTAAGGGTATTGAAAAACTTTATTTGCACTGACGGGGCCGCGACCTAACACTATTTACTAGAGCTGCACTTACAAATAAAATTCAATAACGAGTTATAACCAGAACGATTATTAATCGATTACTCGTGCCATGGTTAAGTCGTTAATCGCGAGGTCTCGGTCGGGGGCGACATGTTACCTCGTTTGGCTAATGTTCTGACACTGAGTTATTGGGCCTAATTGCTGTAGCTGGCTCAGGAGGGTTGGTTCGAATACTGGGGCTAGGGTTATCCAAAAGGAACTCGAGCCCCGGTATGAAGGTTAGAAGGAACGGGGTGGTTTTTTTTCAGTAAGAGTCTGACACTATCTCCCGCTCCACTCAAGAGCGGGGGTTGTCATTGGATGATTTTTCCCACCGAAAAAAAAGGAGGGTTGGTTTTTTTTTTTGGTGGGAAATCATCGGTGGGGAATCCATTATTCCCTTGCCGCTAGTGTCAGACATTAATTGACAAATCCTACCTGGGTTCTTTTCACCTTTTTGAGGTGCATATGGAACACAATGGGCTTTCAGCTCAGGCCTGGTCCTAATTGAAAGGGTAGCTACCTATTGTTCGCCGTTCGCAAGACCGCGTCTGAGGAGGCTGGGAATCGCCATGTGACTCCTGACGCCCGTGTCGTCTCAGTCGGCTGGTGGCTGGGGTGTCAGAATGTCCTCTCCCTCCCTTTTTTTAATTTGTGCGTAAACTCGAATTGCTCGGAGTCATAAAAAATCGTTTACACACACAATAACGTCCAAGATCTACCCGCTTTGGTTAAATAGAATATCCATAGAAGCAGAGGTCAGGATTATAAACTATTTTACATTGAAATCATTCTGCATTCCTAGTTAAAAAAAAAATAGATCTACTTACTCCATTTTTTATTTAAAACTCAACACAGAATAAATCTATCTATATTCAACTAATTGTTTCGTTGTCCCACTTTTAAATGATTGAGTTGTTCCATTTTGAAACGGTCGAGTTGTTCCATTTTTTAAATATTTGTCAAATCGTCCCGAATTTCATGTTTTAAACGGTCAATTTTCAAAATAGAACTACTGGCATATAAGAATGGCCTTGAATAAACTTTATCAAATATAATACAAAACTTTTTACGCAAATTTGAATCTATGAGTGCAATGGCGGTCTTACCGCCTATTTGGGTGTTCTGAAAAAAAAAGGTAGTCTGTGGTGTACTGCAACTAGTAAATTAATCAACCTTTCAATTTTTAATTTAAAATATACGTAAATTTAAAATTATGACGCTGAATAAAAGACAATACATATGCTTATCAATATACATGTACAATTGTACTATATTCATTTACATATTATATGTTGTACATTTAAAAAAAAAAACAGAAAAAAGGCGGGTTAGTGAAAATAAACCATTAAAAACTTTTTTTTCGATTATAATTTTCATTCAGTTTAAATGAAATCCAATTCACCAGATTTTAAAAATAATTTTCAATCAATTTATATTTTTTAAATATTTTTTTTTTATTAAGTAATAATAACATCGCTTATTTAACACATTTTTTTTTTATTAAAGACGTAGTCATATTAGACAATATTATAAGAAGTGGTATACTCACGCAGTAGTATATTATCTACAATGCTTGTATATAGAAATGCGCATTTATTTAGTGTAAGTGAACAAGTTCTTCCATTCGTGTTAAGTTAGCTAATCTTGCGATGTACATATTCCTCATATCATGTAAAGGGTCGTTCTTCATTTTTACCACCAATCGCTGGTCTACCTAAAAATAGTGTAAATATCGTGTTGTTGCTGAAATTGAATTGAATTTTTTTATTTGTTTTAAGGTTATCAGTAAAATACATACTATTACATGTATTATACAAGGTGTAAGGAACAGCTCTCCACAAACTTTAAGAGCTTGCTCAGTAGACGAAACTGAACAACCTTCCACAAGATTCAGTCTACCCATACAAAATCCAAAAGTTGAATGAACAGTTTGTATGGAGAGGCCGATTTTTTTTAGTTTCTTTTGCAGAATAATCTTGCGGAAGGTTTTTCAGTTTTGTCTACTGAGCAAGCCCTTAAAGTTTGGGGAGGGCTGTCCCTTACACCCTGTATATATTAATTCAAGAACTTTAAATTGCATAATAATATTATTCTTTTTGTAAACCTCTTGCGTCGGATTACATTAGTCCGGCGTATGTTTTCGTGTCCTATTCGCAAGGGTCATGTATTTGCGACAGGGTACTTCATCTCGTTTAGCTCTGCAATCAACATAAGTGACAGAAAAGCTGACGAGGTGGAGTATTTAGTCGTAGATGTGCGACCCTGGCGGAATAAACGCGAGAGTGTTGGTCGGATATATCCGACGTCGGCGTTTAAATTTGCGTAACAGAGTGATCGACATACGCCTCCGATCTTTATTTTACTGATCGATTATCGATAGAAACGAAGAACGTCTCTAATATGTTTTATGTATAATTAAGAACCCTATTAATAACAAAAATATTTACTGATTTCAGTTGGTTGCTTCTCAAATTTTTATCTTGAATACAATTTGTCTGTATCAATCAAGTAGTAATTTCATTTTGACAGCGACAGTGCTCGGTCATTTTGCACATCTTTTCTAAAACTATAGGTCCGATTATTTTAATCTCTGAGGCACCAATGTACCAAATACGGTACACCTCATACCGGCTAACTTAAACCTTATCTAATATTTAAAATTGTCACAATGTTAGTTACCGTACACCTCCGAAACGGCTTTACCGATTTTTACCGAATTTTATATGCGTATTCAGTAGGCCTGAGAATCGGCTACTATCTATTTTCTATACCACATAGTGATAACGGTTGTTCACCCTTAAATTTCTTATTTCTATTTTTGAACGAATTTTTTTTTTATAATGCGGCATTAAAAAATACATACAACCCTAAATTTTTACTTTTTTATCACCTACCCCTATTTTTTTATAGCAAAAAATAATTTATAAGGCAAAACAACGTTTGCCGGGTCAGCTAGTTACGTATAATAAGGTTTAAGTTAGCTGGTAACGAGGTGTACCGAATTCGGTACACTTGTGCCTGAGAGGTACGATATGATAAATACTTTACGATTGTGCGCTTAATATTTATAATAGAAATTTTATTTAAGTAATTGTAATGAATATTTTTTTTATTCACACAATTTTAAAAGGCCTATAGGATTTCAATAACCTGTATATTTTTTTTATACGTTTGTGTAAATAATTTTATAATATTTACCTATGGGTTCTACAATTATTATGTTATATTTTTTTTTTTTGTAAATGCTGCGCTATATGAGTTTATGCAGATCAGGTAAAAAGAAGACATGAATAACAGAAGTAACAAACTTTTTTACCAAAAACTCTTTGGTAAATTGTAATCAGAAAGAAATATCTATACCCTATTCGTGTTAAGATTAGACATGTAAAGATACCTTTTATTAAAGTCAGTTAAACTGATTTTAACTTCTATTTCGTAGGCATAAGTATGGCATTAAAAGCAAAAAAGTGGTTACAATACCAACTATTTACTGCAGCCGCCATTTGTCATGCCACCATCGCAATAAAAGTCAAAATCGGTTGAACGGACAGTAATTAAAGGTTTTCAGAAATGTCTAATGTTATTTTGAACAGAGTATAATGTGGGCTAACATTTAAAATTGAACATTAAAGTCACGGCAGAACAGAGTTATCAATTAACTACTTAAGTATAGTAACGTAAAATTAACTAAAGATTTTTTATATTTTCAATTCTGACTCATGCTAGAGCCTACAGTCAAGCACTATGTGACTTCAAAAACTGTAAATTAATAATATATTTGTTATATATCCGTAATATAATAAAAAATGCTTCACAAAATGTTAAAGGTAGAACTACTTTGGGCACTCGTGGGCCACGGCGTCTGGGCACGTCGGTCTCCATACTTTTTATATGGCCACTAGACTTGTAGAGCCACATTAGATCCACGCCACGCATTACGACTCTATACTCCATCTGTTTAGGTACTTTACTAAACGTAAACAATCTTGATACTTATGTCTTTTTATTTAAAACTAGCTTTTGCCCGCAGCTTCGCCCGCGTAGGTACATAAAATATAGCTTATGTCACTCAGGAATAAAGTAGCTTTCTATCGGTGAAAAAATTTTAGCAATCGGATCAGTACTGCCAGAGATTACCTCCTACAAACAAAAAATAAAACTTTACCTCTTTATAATATTTGTGTAGATAAATCGTATAAAAGACATACAAAGATTATTTAAATTTAGTTGATCATCGGTTTAGGTAAATACCTAACAGGGTGGTTTCTAGGGTCAAAATAACTACATTTTATTTAGTCCGTATTTTAGATTATAAAAAATATTGGACGTGTGACGTCACCCCATGCGAAAAAATGCAGCATGGCGTGACTTTACACGTAACTTTATTGGGCTATATCTTTGTAATTTTTGCTTTAATTTACAAATAAAAAAATACGGGTCTCTTATTTTTGGATAATCTAAAAGACGGACTAATGAAATTTTTTACGACAACTAGCCTATTGTAATCATTTTTTGATTAAATTTTTAGACAATTTTTTAGATACTCTATCTAATACTACTCTATTTTTTATCTAAAAAATTGTCTTAATTAACTAAAGTTAATTACCTAAACAGTATCCGTACAAATCAAGCGTGGCCCACGTGTGCGTCGGTCTAATGTAGTTCCTGCTTTATTCTCCATCGTACAAAGATGTACTTAATTTGTAAAAGCAATCACACAACTTTAGAACCTAATTACCTAATTTTAAGGTTGATATTTATATAATTTATAAAGAAATGTGATTATAGAATCTGTTATTATTAATTTCATACTGTTCCGAATCTCTGCACGCACTAGTTTACCGTGCAAAGGTGTTTCAAACGAAATATAAACTTAATGTTTCATAAAATATGTTTTTTCTTTTTATTTATTAAGATTTTTTTTCCAGAACCTTTTTTTTAGTTAGTAGCTTCGCCCGTTGAAACTAAAAAAAATAAAATATTTTTAGGGTACGTACCTACTCTCGGAATAATCAGTCCTATGGGCCTTCCAGAACATGGTCTAAGTGCGTCCTGAATTTCAAAATATGTTCAGATGTTTGAGCGTAAAGGAGAAACATACATTCACATTAGTGTGATTCCCATTTTTTTAAATATTAAAGTAAACACAAGCCTTTCTTACAAAAAATTTTTCAATACTGTAAAAACAATAGCCATCTTTTTTTTCTACATATATTCAAAACTATTCTAGAATTTCAAAATCCTTAAATAGTTATTTGTTATAAAAGACAGGATCATAAATTAGAACCGTGAGCGTCAGCGAGAGAATCAAAAGAGCACGAGGTGAACAATCTTTGCAACACGTAACTTTTCATATTTTCACCTCAGCGAGGAAATTACTAAATGCAAAAAAAAAGTACACCAAGGAGGTTCTGAGTCTGAGTTTTTAACAAATAAAAGATTAATGACAAATTTGGTACCATGGAGATAGAAGTAAGTAGGTTTAGTGATGTTATAATTTCAAAAACACAGTGCACGCGATATTCTAAATTCAATTTACTCTATCTCACTTAGAGATATGCCGTTGCCGGCAATATTGCTCGAAGTGGGAATATTGGTGGCAATATTGCCGGCAATATTGCTGGGAGTGGTAATATTTGGGAATATTGCTTAATTATAAGTCAAATTAACTACGGAAACTATGTACAATCCTTAAAATTAGCATTTAAGTACCATAATCTACATTACGTATAATAAAGTACTGTTTTGGGTAAAATTGCGAATAATGCCAGGAATTTTGGCAATATTCCGGCATTATTGCCTATGTTGCCGCATACGATAGTGAATGTAGGACCGATTTTGCTCATTCTTTTTTATTGTGTTTGTTATTGTGAGAAGGTTCTTATGGAAAAAAAATTAGAGTAGTGTAGACTAAAGTATAGTAGGGTAAAGTAGGGTAGAGTAGGATAAAGTTGGGTAGAGTAGGGTAGAATGGGGTAGAGTTGGGTAGGGTAGGGTAGGGTAGAGTACGGTAGAATGGGGTAGAGTAGGGTAGAAAAGGGTAGAAGAGGGTAGAGTAGGGAAGAGCGGAAACGAAGCCGCGGGCAAAAGCTAGTTCCTAATAATAATTATCAGTCATTGATTTTCACGGCGTTTTATTTATAATTTAACTAATTAAATGCTTTGCCGGCTCTTTTCGTTGTGAATATGTTTTATGATCGATATACGTGAGACACTCAGAAAGTTTTGAGAAACTAAAAAAATAACTTTTATGGATAAAACATTTTTATTAAATCTTTTTAAAGACCTCTCCATCAACCTCTTTGCAAAGTTACATGCGCCTGAACCAATTTTCCCAGTCTGCCGCAAACACCTCTTCCACGACCTTCTCGAACGCTGCTAGCGCGTCTTCTGGTGATAAAAACTACCCTTTCAGCTGGTTTTTTAGTTTTAGAGAATAAAAAGAAGTCAGCCAGCACAGAACTCTAAGGAGGGTGCCCCCAGACTCTTGACTGTTGCGGTGTCCAGGAAGTGTCTCGTTTTGAGAGCAGAAAGCGCGGACGCGCTGTCATGGTAAAGCAGTACCCCGCGGAGCGGTGTTCGGTCGCTTGTTGCTTATTGCAGACAAAACTTTGGCATTTTGTGGTATACCATTCGGAGTTGATATTGCTTTAGTCTCGTAATGGAATGAAATCAGATGCACCGTCAAAATAAAGAAACTAGTTATCAAAAATTTCTTGATCGCTTTCCTTTCATAAGCGTTAGTTCGTTGTGAAACAGCCAAACTGTCGACAGACGCTCTTGTTTCCGGATCGTATTGATACATCTAGGATCCGTCACTTGTCACAATGTCGTAAATGCGCCAAGACTAAACTACTTCAAATTTTTTAATTATATCACGGCACCGCTCCCCACGGGCCTGCTTCTGAGCTTCGGTGAGGTTTTGTGGCACCCAGCGACAAACTATCCTCCTTATGCGAAGGTGCTCGTGTAGAATTTTGTGAACGCTTTCCAAAACAATCTGCAGTGTATGTTAAATCTCTCGTACATAATTCGCCAGTTGTCTTAGCACACTTTCTTCCTTGACAGCCGTCGTAGGATGACAGCTTCTTTGTTCATCCCCCAAAGTAAGGCAACAGCGCTTGAAATCGCTATACCAGCGATAGATGGTTGCATTTGAAAGTCCTTCATCCATAAAAGGAATTTGAAATCGATCACATGACTCATAGGTTTAAGGCCACATTTAA
Organism: Mythimna lalbum; assembly: GCA_949319445.1. NCBI lineage: Eukaryota > Metazoa > Arthropoda > Insecta > Lepidoptera > Noctuidae > Mythimna > Mythimna lalbum. Next base: position 3,045,627 of record OX439349.1, on the reverse strand, counting down.
AATCATAGAAAATCAATGCACGAAAATGTTCACGATGCAGATCCATTTTTAAATGAGACACGATAATTTCATTTGGCTCGCGAAAAAAATAACAAAATTTTAACAATGGTAATTTTACTTTTTTAACCAAAGTTTTCAAAATAACTGTTAGTGGCCAGTGCCCCTTATACATAAATATATTATTTCGCAAAAATTTAGTAATCTCACTAGAGAATAAAAACGACTTTTGCTCTCAGATATCGAAGAGCAAAAACACTCTTTCCGAGATGGTGAGATGAAAAGTATATTTTACTAGCCAGTCTATATAAAAAACAACTCGTGCGATCTCCTTTCGATATTACAATACATAATGCAATACTTATGAAACAATCACTTATTCATTGTTAGTTTTTAATTGAGTTGCATCTACCAACACTTAATGCCACGGTTGGTGCAGCGATTGAGTGATTGGCTGCTGCGCTGCGTTCGCGGGTTCAAATCCCATACGGAACAAATATTTATATGACCTACAGATAGTTGTTCCGGGTCTGGGTGTCTAGTGTACGTGAGTTTACATATTTGCAAAAGCCCCCACGATATAGGAGTAATTCAAAGATAAAAAAAAACTTGAAATGTTTCCAGAAAGTAAAGTTATGGAATGGAAAAATATTGAAGGGCAGAGTTTCTGACTCATTGTATAGACAAGAAAAAAAATCTCCAAGAAAACCTACATACTGGAAACCGTAAACCAGTCGATGTATCATATCAAATAAAAAATTAATAGGGTAATTACAGGCCAGCACAAAGTTCTACTGTATCGAATATTTACCAATCGTACCCAGTAATTGGAAACATACTTTTCATAGAATTCAAAAGTTTTGAACGTGACAATTATCGTAAATGTAACGGTCATGAATAAAATAGCATCGCCTTGGGGCTGTCGGTCTGAAAAATTATCATGACCCTAATCGAATGTTTCTTAGCAAACATCGTCATCAGTCACTTGCAAGAGCAGTCTTGCAGTTTATACTGTAATTACTTTGTTTCGTTAAGGGGGACGCAGTTTTAATAATTCACACTATAACTTGTCCCTCTCCCACGCGCGTATTATGACGTGACAGAACGAGACAGACAGCGTTTTCAATGTCGCGTCGGCGAGGGAAGGAGTTTCTTTCAGTCGTGTGTGAGAGCTGCGACGGAACGGTTGGCCCGCGATGTCATTAAGATTCAAACCGCTCGCAGAAATGCTATCACGAAGGCACAACTTCAGAATAACTCTAAGCAAGTCGTTCAGTTAAAAGTTTTGTAAGATGAGATAATTTTCAAGTTAAAGAGTTTTGTATTTAGTTTCGTTTTGAGGTTCGTCCACGAAGGTCGCGTCCTTCAATCGATAAACTATTAATTGCCGCGTGTGATTGCCCGTGGCCGGTAGACAACGGAACTACACGCGTGTTTTGGATGTATATCTTATTTGTAAAGTGCCAATTAAAAACATTAGTTAAGTATATTTTTTATGGCGGACTTAGTGTCGTAAAGTTTGTTGATGAAAAAACTTTGAACTTATTCGCATCTTCATGGAACATGGGCATCTGTTTAGACACTGGTAAGTAAGTTTATTTTTAAAAATAATTAGGGATGGCCGTCGAAGTGGTTCGGTCTAAACTACCCTCTACACGTGTGCCGTGTTGGGCGCCAATAGCAATGTCCTATTATGGTGATAAGATCAAAATGCATGATAAATAAAGAAAAGAGACCATTTTAATCATCACTATGGTGCGTACACAGATATTATAGCGCGTCAATATTTTAAATATTTGTTTATCAACACGCGGTCCCAGTTGGGCGCCACGGTAAACATTGGTCATGCGTCTAAAGTGTGTTTTGTGTTACGCGTTTCATATCAATTATACCTTCGTATAAAGTGTACATAAACTAGATTTAATATTAATAGCTAGCAGCTAGACATTTGACATTTAAACGATAATGTGATTTCAAAAACCGTGAGTTTAACTAAGTTTGTTGTTATCAACAGCGTTGTTACCTACCGAAATCTTTAAACATTATCACGATACTGTAGTTGCCTTTAATTTTTAGATGAGTGGTTAGTACTATTTTTTATTATATTCTTTTCTTAATAGTAAAGTGCCTGAGCGTAAATCTTATAGCTAAATAATGTTATTGTTCTTTTACATAATGTCAAAGTAAATTAAGATAGTTGTATGTTATCGCCAGAAAACCTATGACTAGAAAAACTAAAGTACTGTCCAATTCTTGAATGCTTGTTGTCTACAACAGGTGCATACGAATGCACCTACGAATGTACGAATACGATGTTTGGGTGTTTTGCACGAGCAAAACACCCAAACATCTGCAGTCTCGTTTAATATTCATAGAAACTAAACTGCAGTTCCTCCAAGTGGTTACCGCTATTTTTTGTCTTTTTGGATCTGTAAGCAGATTGATAATCTCCAACTCGTACCGAACCTACGTGGTGATTTATGGCCTATTCCCTCTCCAAAAGAAGGAATAGGCCCATTAGGCCCTGTATCCCAGCAGTGGGAATATTAGGTTTAAATAGTTTATTCTCATAAAGACAAAAGAGATACTTACATGAGAATACAAGATAATGTAATAAACTTATTGTAAGGCCACCGCCGGTATAGAAGGAACGACGCGGGGTTTTTAGTCAGTAAGAGTCTGATACTGTCTCCCGCTCCACCCAAGAGCGGGTTTCGTCAAAGATGATTTTCCCCGTCGACAAAAAAAAGGCCACCGATACAAAAGTTAGTTTTTTTTTGTCAAAAATTTTTATTTATTTACAAATTGCAATTTTACGTTAATATGCGTAACTTAACCTAATTAAAACTAACAAAATAAAAATAAAAGCCCTAAAGTACTAAAAAAAAGCAATCTAAAGTACGGCGTCGAAAAATTCCTCCGTTTAAACAGTTAGTTTAAATAGTGTTACCTACATAATTATATTGGTCACGTACGTTCTATTCTCAACTAGCAGGATAGTAATATAGTTAGTGAGACGTTTCTTAAAAAAAATTGACAGTTGAGATTTAAAACCGCTAAAAGAGCGTATGTTTCTTAAATAAGATGGCAAACTATTATAAAATTGTATTATTTCACAAGCTTTTGCCCGCGCGGCTTCGCTCCCGCTCTTCCCTACTCCATCCTACTATACCCAACTCAACCCTATTCTACCCTACCCTATTCTACCCTACTCTACTCTACCCTATTCTTCCCTAGTCTACACTACTCTACCCTACACTACCCTAATTTTATTTTTTAAGAACCTTTTCCTTACAATAACAATCACAACAAAAAAAGAATTAGCGAAATCGGTCCAGGCGTTGTTGAGTTATGCGTTTACCAACACATTTTGCGATTCATTTTTATCTATCTATACTAATATTATAAAGAGGTAAAATTTGTAAGTTTGTAAGTTTGTATGTAGGGGGTAATCTCTGGAACTCATAATCCAATTCTAATTTTTTTTTTACTGGCAGAAAGCTACATTATTCCTGAGTGCTGTAGGCACAATAAATTATATATAAATTGTTTCTATAGCATGTATATTAACCGAGCTATCACAACTTTTGTCTAGCAAGTCGGAAAAAAATACCTCATAAAACAGAATTATTTGCGTGCGCTGCCTAAACAGTTGCTTAAAATTAAAAACAATGTATGGCTATCTGGTTCGTCTTAATTATTTCTACAAAAAAGTCTCTATATTTTATATTTTATCTTTTATACTTCTTTTATTGCATTAAAAATATGTAAAATATGTAACCTTTGACGAGAACTAATGTACACTAAACTTTTGTCACCTAGTAGGGAAATTGAAAAAATAAATTGACTGCAGAAAAAAAATGGGACGTGATAGAATATTTCTGTTGACATTTTTAGCTTTAAGGAAGGTTAGTTAACACAGATATACACATTTTCTTTCTGGGTAAAAAAAAAAGTTGAAATTTGTAAACTAGTGTTATTAGGTAGGAATGGCCACTCGGGTGTTTCCTCCAGTGTGAGCGTATTTTCTCGACAGTATTCTTTTTCATATCCATAATATCTTTTCTCTTTAGCTGTGTTTTATAGGTTTGAGTGGTCAGCTTTACAGAAGAAGTAAATATTTATATTTGTCATTTTAAACTGAAACTTTTTTAACTGGGCATGTACTCGTAGTATCTGGAAATTAATGCTCTATTAGCTATTTTACATAAGTGAACTTTAAGCATTCAGTAAAAGGCTGACCAGAGTTATTGAAAGATAAATATCACAAACTAATGAATGCAGTGACAAAAAGTGTTAAGAGTTTAAGACGGGCAGCATTGCCATCCAGCGTGGCAATGCTGCTAGCGTTCTGGGCACTTTTCCCATTGACATCGATGTGGACGAATTTTTTGATGCCCTTTGAGTTTTCCCCGTTTTTCTGCCTTTTATACTCGTTTGTACATATTATTATTTTAAGTTATTAGTAGGTACATTGTTCAAAAAATCTTCATTAAAAACGACAATAACCGACTTAAAAAAAAGAGTTAAAGACTTAAAGTTATTTGTCACAATGCGCGATGTTTTTTAACGCCACAAGGCGTGTTCGTATTTTTTCAAGTCAGTAGCCGAATTAATGAAAAAAAAAACTCCGTAAAACATGTTGTAAAGATTAGGTCAATAAATTAGTGTGACTGCTCAGCTTAGTTGAACTACTGCTGCGCAATGTTCGAATCACCTAAACTCTCACGCACCTCACAATCTGACTTCTCACGCATCACGACTGGAGAATTACTCAAAATTCAAAATACCCATTAATCTCTTTTTGTAGGGTAGTTGACAGAAATTGCTATTGGCGCCCAGCACGGGACTTCATGAGATCGAATAATTTCCATAATTAATTCCAGTTGAGGAAATACGTCAAAATCGACTACACTTTTACTTACCAGGTGGTGGTGCAGAATTTGTTTCAAAAAGTTACTTCATAGTAGCTGTCCTGGCGAAAATGTTTCTCCGTGCAAATCGCATGCCACTATAATAGTATTAGCGAATAACAAATTGTTGCAGTTTCTAAACTACAAGAAGTTTAAAAATACATTTTATTGCATAGATAAGGAAACTTTTTTGTCTCAGTATATTATTTCGGAATTGATTGCAAAGTTATTACAATTTCAGCGGTAGATACTTATGGACTAACTGTCTAAAATATTACTTACTAGCCTATGCCCGCGGCTTCGCTCGCGTTAAATTCGGGGTAATACGGTTCCCCTTTCGGATTATTTTTTCCCGACATCTTCACCAAATATCTTTAATGTACACAGAAATAAATACAAAAACATAACAAATTATGTACCTTCCTCGAAAATCACGCTATTGAGTGGTGAAAACCGCTTGAAAATTAGTGCAGTAGTTTTTGAGTTTATCGCGAACAGACAAACAGACAGACGCGGTGGGGGACTTTGTTTTATAATATGTATTGATATTCATTAGTGGTGGTTAAAATTAGTCAGGAGTTGGTTTTTAAAATACGTACCTACTTACTACAAACGACCACCCTGCCGGCAGCAAATACAGACGCCATTGCTAATAACAGATGTATGTGACTGCGCTATTGGGTACTTAGCTCTTATATATTTTTTTATTATTTGCTTCAAAATGTAATTTTATCCGAAATTGTAGATGGAAAGTAATTTTGAAATCCGTTTACACTTATGTAAGTTATATTTCTTCCTAATCTGGTGGGAGGGGAAAAAATAAAGTAACAGAAAAAGAATGCACAAATATAAAGGAGTAATTTCCAGTGCAGGGAAGTGCTTTTTAAGAGACAGAAAAAAGATGTGGTTGGAAATACAGTATCGAACTTGTCCCACATAAAAAAGCGATATCTAGCAGTGAAGGGCCTATTACACAACGCTTTATTAAGTCTTATTTTTAATTCCGAGTAAGACAGTCTGACCCTTATTACACAAGGTGACATCGAGTAAGACTGTCTGAATGTCGAGTGGTGTATTAGGCCTTTAACCGCCAAAGCGCTGTGGTATTAAGCTCGTCTTCCAAATAACACTTCTGATTGTTTTCGAACATACAGAGCAAAAAAATGAAGAGTTGGAGACGACGGGTGGGGAACGGAGCCGCGGCGAGAGCGCCTGGGCCGGCCGCGCGACGCCTTCTGGCGCCGCCTTGCCGATGCAGAACAACAGCCACGTCAAGTTCGAGCCGCCGAATGTGCCAGTTATATTCGTATTGGGTAAGTAGAAGATATTCTTTTCATCCCCCAATCTCGGAAAGAGTATTTTTGCTCTTCGATATCTGAGAGCAAACACCTTTTTTATTTATTTATTATTATATTCTTTATTGTACACCACATAAACAAATATATAGGACAAACATTTAATGAAAAAAGTGTACAATGGGCGGTCTTATCGCACATGGCGATCTCTCACAGACAACCTTAGGATGGACTGAAAGAAGGGAGATAGATTTAGGGTTGTCGGTGTACAAACATCAGAAATAATACTAATAAGATACATTAATACAAATACATACATACAACACAAAAAAATAAATAAACTAATAATAGCAAATATATAGTTGAACCAGGAGAACATAGCGTGTACTAAGTTTATGAATTCAAAACATCATAAAACCTATTTACTTCTACCTCTATGGTGCCAAATTTATCGAACAACTTTTTTTGAATTTGTTAAAAACTCAGACTCAGAACCTTCTTGGTTAACTTTTTTTTTGCATTTAGTCATTTCCTCGCTGAGGTGGGATGAAAAGTTACGAGTTGCACTCGAGTGCAAAGATTTTTCACCTTGTGCTCTTTGATTCTCTCGCTAACGCTCAGGATTCTAATTTTTGAATCACTCTCTTGTATAAAAAATAACTATCTATTATCTAATAAATAAACATGAGAGTCTAAAAACATCGTGATGAAACCGGCATGTCCTAGAACGAATAACTCAAAGACATGTGACATGCAGAAATCCGCACTGATCGCGCGTGGTGGATTTCTCGTCTACTAGAGAGGAGGCCTGAGTCCCAACAGTGGGAACGTTATAAGACTGATTATGATTAGGTATGTTTTATGGTGCGAGTCTGAGAATCTGTCTCCTAAGTCTTTTACGTAGTACGTGTCCGGTTCGCGGCCGCTTGTTCATTTTTAGGGTACCGTACCTCAAGGGTAAAAATGGAGCCCACTGAGGCCAGGGTTAGCTCCGAAAGATAGCTCAGCCCCCGGTACGAATGGCAACGAAGGAACGGGAGTGGGTTTTGTCAGTAAAAGTCTAACACTATCTCCCGCTTCACCCAAGAGCGAGGGATGTCATTAGATGATTTTCCCAGAGAAAAAAAAAAACCCGTTTGCTAAGACACAGCTGTCCGTCTTCAAAATATTTTATTTCACATAGGCCTACATGGGCACTTATAAAACGGTTCCAAATTTGTCGTTTCCTGTGGAGAAGAACCGGCCAGGAACTCCATGGTTACTCTTTTTAAAAAAGTGGTTGATATTACAATATTAATTCATGAATCCCCAAGCGACCACCGGTGGCCGCGCATCTATTGTCTTACTATTGTGTCTCTAATTGACGGTATCTGAAGGGTTAATAAAAAAATTGGCCAGGCTGTATCTCATGAACCATGATAGTTCGAGAGTTGAAATTTTTACACATGATGTATTTCTGATGCCGCTATAATAACGAATACTAAAAACAGAATAAAATAAATATTTAAGCTGGGCTACCATACAACGTACATAGTAATAATAATAATAATAATAATAATAATATTCCACAACTATCACACAATGCCGTCTAGTCCCAAGCTAAGCAGAGCTTGTGTTATGGGTACTAGACAACTGATAAACATACTTATATATTTCTAAATACATACATATTATAGATAAATTACACCCAGACACAGAACAAATGATCATGCTCATCACACAAACATTTGTCCTGGGTGGGAATCGAACCCACGACCTCCGGCATAGCAGTCAGGGTCACTAACCACTAGACCAACAGGCCAGTCAAAATAGTAGACGTGTATCGGCTGAAATGATGATGATGATGATGATGACCATACAACAAACGTGTTTTTTTTGCCGTTTCAAGCTACGGACGGTGCGCAAGTCCGATTCGCATACGGTCGTATATTTTTTGAGTCCGCTCAGCTCCACATTGCTTCCACTGATACGAAGTGGAGATTTTGAGCACTGTGATTGGACAATTTACGGTCCATGTCTCTCTTACTGTCAGATAGACCTACTGCTTGTTTGCCACCCTTAAACAACTATGACAGATTCTAGGTCAACTTTTTTTTCTGATAAATGAATGATAAGTGAATGATAAATGAATGATAAATGAATGATAAATGAATGATAAATGAATGATAAATGAATGATAAATGAATGATAAATGAATGATAAATGAATGATAAATGAATGATAAATGAATGATAAATGAATGATAAATGAATGATAAATGAATGATAAATGAATGATAAATGAATGATAAATGAATGATAAATGATCTTTATTTTGTAAATAGGTTTTCAAAAAACACTTTTACACGTCAATTTTGTTTTCAGTCAGTTTTAACGAGATGACGCCGGTGTTTCCTAGCTGACTACCCTGAGAAGAAACACCGCAACAAACTCAGGGGTCAAAGTCTCTTTTAAAGTCCATACAGTATCCTTACTAATCCTTACTAATACGAGTATTATAAAAGCGAAAGTGAGTTTGTTTGTTTGTTACGTCTTCACGCCTACATGGTAAAACCGATTTTGATGAAACTGAGTACACAGATAGACCATGTCCTAGAATAGGACATAGGATACTTTTTATCCCGGAAGTATGTTTCCTTGGAATAATTTTCTGGTATGATGCGGGCGAAGCCGCTGGGAGCGGCATATAGTTGAAATATAATTTTGTGACATAAACGGGAGTATCTTTTTTTCGTTAACCCGGAAGTTTGCAGTTTGCAGCTTCAAGGGACCATAGACCTGACTATATGATTTTAATTTCAACTCGATACCTACCTCCACGTGTTCCTGAGATAAAGGGTCTTGACAGACAGACGGACGGACAACAAAGTGATCCTATAAGGGTTCCGTTTTTTCTTTTTGAGGTACGGAACCCTAAAAAAAGGTACAATAGGGTTATTTAGGGTAACACACGCACTAAGCCCGCGTAGTGGATTGCAGCCCAATTCAGAGTAATTGAGATTGCTCTCAAGGAGAGTCTAGGAAGGCGGCTTGAGTCCAAGCAGTGGAAACATTAGAATGCTGATTATGCTACAAAAAGGTTTTTATCTTACCTTATTGTTTATTTATCTCAAGACCCTGAGGTTCTGGGCGTTTGGGAGGCGTACAAGGGGTCGAAGACAACTCGCAGAGGCCTTTAAGTTTATTAAAATGAAACGTGATACCAACCGACGAATATCCCTATACGCGCTATACTAGTGCATCCAAGGACAACCCCCGGTTTGAAAAACTATTGCGTTATAATATGGAAAACCAAATAATAGGACTATGGTTTTTGGAGTCTTAAGTGGACTGGTATCATGGAACTATTTATTATTTATTTCTTTTATTTAACCAGAACGACAGAATGCCAATTACACTGATTACAATAGGTACAAATTATGTAAAAACACATTAAAGAAAATATAACAGATAATATAACTGAACCTCTCATGCAGTCTTTTCTGTTCTCTTAACTATATTAAGACTATGGCCCCTGCCTTGCCCTATTGTTATTATTATCTTCTTATCAGTCGCGGTAATGCGGTGGATGCGAGACGCACAGGATCGGTCATTGTGGCGACGCTTGGGGAAGGCCTATGTCCAACAATGGACGTCTTTCAGCTGAAATGATCATGATTCATTTATTTAATCTTCATACAACACAAAGTACAAAGGCGGACTTAATACCTTAGGCATTCTCTACCAGTCAACCTAGGGTGGTGCTGAGACAATATGGTCTTCTTCTTCTTCTGAGTCGGTCCACTCTTGCCAAAGTGGTCGTAGTCATCAATGTGAATCACGATGAGTGATCATCTTTGTAATGCGGCGCCATTCATCGCGGACTTCAGCTTTCCGGGTACATTCATAAACTGAGCACTTAGTTGCGGCCTTGATCTGGTCTGTCCATCTCATTGGTGATCTACCACGTGGCCTGGCGCCCTCAACTTTGTCCTGCACTACGAGACGCTCTATGGAGTATTACTACGACGCGATACATGACCGAGGAAAGTTAAAATGCGCGACTGCACTGTGGATGATAGGCGCTGTTTGATGCAGAGTTACTGTTCTGTTAGTATGGTATGTGCGTGACAATACGGTAGGCGCACAAAAAGAAAATTTGGTTTTTGTATATAATACAATATTCCACAACTATCACACAACGCCGTCTAGTCCCAAGCTTAGCAGAGCTTCTGTTATGAGTACTATAATACTATAATAGACAACTGATAAACAAACAATAATTCTAAAAACATAAATCATCATCATCATAATCATCAGCCTTTTAATGTTCCCACTGCTGGGACTCAGGCCTCCACTCCAGGAGAGGGAAATGGACCGTAGGTAATCCACCACGCGGGCCCTGTGCGGGTTGGTGAATGTCACATGTCTTAGAATTTTTGGTTCTAAGACATGCCGGTTTCCTCACGATGTTTTCCTTCACCATTTTGAGAGCAGTGGTGACGAAATAAACTACACAAAGTAATGCGCCTGGCTGGGTTTGAACTTGCGACCTACAACTCGTAAGGCGGGGCCATTACCACTCGGCCACCACTACTTTCAATACATAAATATTATAGATAAATTACACACCCAGACACAGAACAAATGATTATGCTCATCACACAAACATTTTATTTTGTCCTCTGAGGGAATCGAACCCACGACCTCCGGCAAAGCAGTCAGGGTCACTAATCACTAGACCAACAGACCAGTCAAAATAATTTTAAAACAAGAGTAAAAAGTATACATAGCGAAGGAGAGATGAGGATGAGGGTTCTTATAAATCTTCTTTGTTCCCAGGTGGTCCAGGAAGCGGCAAGGTGACGCACTGCGACACTCTGATGCATGAGCGTCGCGGCCTCGTGCACATCAACATGATGGATCTGCTGCAGCAGTACTCCATCGGCAACGGTACTGCTCATCCCGGTTTGCACTTTATGTAGTTTAGACTTAGATTACACCGTAGTTAGCACAGAACAGAAGAAAGAAGTTAGAATGTCCTTGTGGGCGGGGCAGGCGTGCCACAAAGTATGGCAATGCTCATAGTTCAACTACCAATAGCAAACTTGCGATCTAAGTGTGCGTGGTCTGTTAGTTGCGTAATGCGCGTTCGTATTGGTTTATTGCCTGTAGTGGAATTAAAGGGTGGGAGACAAGAGGCGACACTCGTAGTACAAATCGGAAAGTACTTCCTTTCTAACCTCTTTCATCTTTTCTGTGGTAGTTAGACTGTTATTGTATACCTACTATTTGTTGGGTTAGGTACTAGGTAGGCCTATTGTCCGCGAACGCGTAGCTTCATAAACGCGTATACGTTACTAAACTCTTGGTGTACGCGTGCGTGAAGCTTACAGAGGCGTAGCGTAATAATTTAGACGAGGGCGAAGGCGCATCAGACAGCGACTGTAGCAACCCGGTGTTCGACCACATCGTCGCTTACCATAAAATATAAAGCAAAACCTCTTTCTTTAGAGCCCTCGCTTGGCTCAAGAGTGCCCGCTTCGCCCATGCTTAGCTACGCCACTGGAAGCTTAGATAAAAAACTGTGAAACTCTGTCGAAGAAGCCGATGTTGCCGCTTCGTTGTCGAATCATCCAATGACATGATTCAATGATGTCATCCAATGACATCATTGGATGATTTCCTATCTAAAAAAAAACGCGATCGACACGTTTATGATGTTCGGCGCTCTGATTGACCCGCTCCAAGCTTTTAACCAATCAGATAGTCAAACGGATTAAACTTTTCGATCGTGTTAACTAAAAAGAACTCGTAACGTAGAAGATAACGATAAGGATAGATAAGGAGAAATCATTGTTATATAGTACAGAGTTAGATTAAATTGCCCTGTCGTTTTGCTAGTAGCAAAACGTGTGAAGGAATCGAGATGCTTTTCTCAGAAATAAGGAAATTGTGTAAAACATCTTGAAACAATTTTATTGACGATCGACTTCATCAAGGAAACATTGGGTGAGATGTCTCCGTAAGACAACTATAACTATTTCTGCGCTTCGATCTTTGGTGGTTTCGCGTTAGTCCAAGACGCTTTTTTTTTTTCTGTCGACGGGGAAAATCATCATTGACGAAACCCGCTCTTGGGTGGAGCGGGAGACAGTGTCAGAGTCTTACTGACTAAAAACCCCGCGCCGTTCCTTCTAGCCTTCATACCGGGGCTCTAGTTTCCTTTCGGATAACCCCGACCCCGGTAGGCTTCGACCCAGATGGGCCCCTCCTGTTGCTGACAACTCCTTGAGGCGCGCGGGAACAGTGCGCGCCGTCGACGCCTTGGCTCGGTCCGGACAGTTACCGGACGATCGGACAGCGAGCTACCCATGGCTCGCCGTCCGCGAGCCCGCGTCTACGGTGGCCGGAAATCGGGATCGGAATCCCGGCGGCGGCGGCGGGGGCGCCGTTGCCTGATGCGGTCTGCCTCCTCCTTTGCTAGCATTACTGCTTCGCAGAAGGAAGTCCAAGACGCTTCAGAAACTACAGGTACTAGGAGCGTGAAATATTGCATAACAAAGAAAAATAAGATAACACGTTTATTTGGCACAAACAAACCAAACTTTGAAACCTTGTTGGCTTGTTTGGCAATAAGGTTTATTTTTTATGACGTAAGCGATCACTAAAGATTTTCCAAAATTCAACCCTTGAAGGGATGTCCAAAATTTGTGGATGGAGGGCCTTTTACACGAGCGAAGTCACTGGTAGAAGCTAATGCTAGCAAAGGAGGAGGCCGACCGCATCAGGCAACGGCGACCTCGCCGCCGCCGCCGGGATTCCGATCCCGATTTCCGGCCACCGTAGACGCGGGCTCGCGGACGGCGAGCCATGGGTAGCTCGCTGTCCGACCGTCCGGTAACTGTCCGGACCGAGCCCAAGACGTCGACGGCGCGCACTGTTCCCGCGCGCCTCAAGGAGTTGTCAGCAACAGGAGGAGCCCAGCTGGGTCGAAGCCTACTGGGGCCAGGGTTATAAAGGAAACTCGAGCCCCGGTATGAAGGCTAGAAGAAACAGGGTGGGTTTTTAGTCAGTAAGAGTCTGACACTATTTCCCGCTCCACTCAAGAGCGGGGGTTGTCATAAGATTTTTGCCCACCGTTAAAAAAAAAAAACTGGTAGAAGCTAGTTTAGTACACATAAGGTACTAATGAGTTCTTAGATTGATGATTGGCAGTATGTTTGTCTGTCCGTTTCTTTAAAACAATTTAACTATCATGGCGTGCCTTATTGACGTGGTCACGAACTTAAGTGCGCTTCCTAGAATCAGGTAATCAGTTATGTTTTAAAAAATGTTTACTTTTCTGTTCTGTGGCAACGCTTTCGCAGTATTTTGTTAGTAGTCTAAGTAGTATAATAATAACAATATTCCACAACTATCACACAACGCCGTCTAGTCCCAAGCTAAGCAGAGCTTGTGTTATGGGTACTAGACAACTGATAATCATACTTATATATATATATTTCTAAATACATACATCTATCTATCTATATATATAAAAATCAATGCCACTTTTCGTTGTTATTTTATAACTCAAGAACGGGCTCACCTATACAAACCAAATTTTTAGGCTTTGTTCGGACTATTTAGTAGATGGTTTATGTGGTTTGGTAGGGTAGAGTAGGGTATAGTGGGGTAGAGTAGGGTAAAGTAGGGTACGGGTAGAGTAGGGTAGAGCGGGAGCGAAGCCGTGCGGGCAAAAGCTAGTATTATATATAAATAACACACAGACACAGAACAAAGGATCATGCTCATCACATAAACATTTGTCCTGGATGGGAATCGAACCCACGACCTCCGGCATAGCAGTCAGGGCCACCAACCTCTAGACCAACAGGCCAGTCATGTACGTACGTATGCACTTTCATTGTACGACTAAGGAGTGGAATTTCCTGCCGGAATCTGTGTTTCCTGATAGCTATAACCTAGGGGTCTTTAAGTCATGTGTGAATAGGTTACTTCTATGCAAACGAGTTCCATTCTCGCCCACATCACCGCTTAAATCAAGTGAGATAGTGCTAAAACGCGCGCATATCAATATAAAAAAAAGGGAGTGGAAAAAAAGAAGTTATTAACTACTAGCTTTTGCACGCAGTTTTGCTCGCGTAGGTACATAAAATATAGCCTATGTCACTCAGGAATAATAAAATAAAACTATCGGTGAAAAAATTTTACCTCCTTTAAACAAAAAAAAAAAACTTTGTGAAATTGAAAGAGCAAGCTGCGTTAAACAACATTTGGTCCTCTCTGCAATCACATTATAAGGCTATGCAATGCTACATTGCAACTCTGTACCCCTAGCCAAGTTGCTAATCTGCAACAGTTAACGCGAGTAGACACCTTCAAATGTACGGGAATGACGTCCTCTCAACGCTCAGTCACGTGGTCAGAACAAAAGATTTGGCGGCAAGGTCAACTCGAAGCGTTCGACGCAAGCGAAACGGTTTTAAATTGGCTAGGGGGCTTAGCAGGTACATAATATTACGCCTTTTCCGACACTAATTAATAATACTAAATAGAATTTACATATTATGCAGTAAACGAGTTGCAAGTTCATGGCTATCGTGACTGGGAACATTTATAATAAAAGCATATTGCTGTTTAACATAACCTATTATGAGGTGACGCAACTGATAGTAACGTTCTTTAATTGTGTGTTAAATGAACTGTTGATGTTCATGGCCGCAATGGAATCCTCCATTATAGACTACTCTTCGGTCTGCTCATCACTAACAAACCGAAGAGTATCACGGTGGAGCATACGGTAGAGGTGTGCCCAACTTAGGCAGAGCACCGCCGTGTCCTCGTGGGGACCACCGGGGGTACCATCTCTCGCGCCGGGCCTTGGTACAGGCCATGATCCGAAGCAAGGAGGATTGGCAGGCGAATGCCTTCTTCTCATCATCATTTCAGCCGACAGACGTTGGACATAGGCCTCCCCTAAGTGTCGCCACAATGATCGATCCTTTGCGTCTCGCATCCATCGGTTTCCCGCAACCTTCACCAGGTCATCGGTCCACCTTGTAGGAGGCCTTCCGACGCTGCGTCTTCCAGTACGAGGTCGCCACTCCAGAACCTTGTCTGTAATGCCTTCTTCTGCGAAGCAATAATGCTAGCAAATAAGACGGCTTTATGCGCGAGGGAACGGCCGTCACACCCCAGCTGCCGTGATTCCGATCCCGATTTCCTGTTCTCGGCTGTAATGGAGGATGTCTTCAAGGTTCTGAAATCGAAAAAGCTAGGCATTCATGTCAATGGCGAGTATATCACTCTCCTTCGGTTTGCTGACGACATTATAGTCATAGCTGAGACTACGGAAGAGCACAGCACAATGCTCAATGTCCCCAGTAGAGCTTTCGAAAGAATGGGTCTTAAAATGAACATGGACAAAATCAAAGTCTTGATAAACATCCATATAACACCCACTCCTGTCAATCGCGCCGAGCCATGTTTGAGGCCATATTCCGGAGCGAGGAGGAGTGGCAGGCGGTCGCCTGCTTGTGCGAAGCAGTGATGCTAGCAAAGGAGGAGGCTGGCCGCATCAGGCAACGGCGCCATCACCGTCGCCGCCGGGATTCCAATCCCGATTTCCGGCCACCGTAGACGCGGGCTCGCGGACCGCGAGCAGTCAGGGTCACTAACCACTGGACCAACAGGCCAGTCAACTGGCCAGTAGATGTGCCTTTGAGAAGCTGCTGGCAGAGCCTAGTAAAATATAAAACTACCCTGCAGTAGGTATTAAGCCGGTATATTTTACTTTCCACACTAATTAAAGGAAGTAAACCTTTGACTTTCACTTTATGTAAATCAACTGCATGTTCCGTAGTATGTTCACACTAATTAAATTCGTACGAAATAAAAGAAACATGGCTTTAAAATCAAAAATTTAATTATAGTTTGTCACGGTCTCCAGCGTTGTATGTTCTGCAACCGTCCAATGTTTCCGTAACAACGTTTGCAGAATACAACACCACAGACCGTGAAATTAATTAAACGATGTTATTATAATTTAAAAAACATCGCCACGTATTAGGTCAGGACCCCAAGCTAATTGGGAAAAGGTTAGGAAAATCCTACAGGTACGTAAAGGGTAGTAAATTCCTTACCTTTTCCCAATTAGCTTGGCGTCGGCTTCCACTCGTGTCGATGGAGAACTTTATTATAACGTAGCAAAACGCCCGCGACGGATGTCCGCGCGGCGATACCGGATAACCGGACCGGGCATTTTTGTAAAGGACCGCACGGACGACCGCATAACGCAGTTTTGTACTGTCCCCGCACACGGTCCACACAAAAACACAGCCTCAAGCTTTTTTTTGAGGCGTCATTTTTTGTGGCTCGTGTGCCGCTACAAAAAAACGCTTGGAGTGGCTTCATGCTTCTCTGGACAAAATGGGCCGCGTGCTTCAGCTGTATTTTGCAGCCGCTTCTAGCCGTTTTTTTGTGGCCGCTTCTAGCGTTTTTTTGTAGCGGGGATTTTGGGGCCCGACCTCCACAACCCAGTTACTGAGCAACACGATATACCTTGGATAGACTGATGATCAGACTTTCTGATATTTGGCTATCTGTAACGACTGGCAAAAATCTGTGAATGAAAACGTATGTTTTCCGAGGCACAGGGTGTCAGTGTGTCAGTCCCAGGTAAATTTAATTGGAAAGATCACATTGGTACTTGCTCGGTTTCAAACCCGCAACCTTGAGAGACGCGACCGGGCCTTAACCAATAGGCTATCACGACATTTACGTATAGGTATATGGTATTACTTTTTTTAAATTAAAATTATCACAGAAAGAATCATCTTTTACGCTACCGTAAAACTATTCTAAGAAAGTGCTACGACGCGTAGCGAGGTTCTACAGCGCGTTGCGATAGTTTCTATGGCTTGTAGCAATTGTCTACGGCACGTAGCTAGGGTGCTACGCGGCGGGATACATATTACATACCTAATAATACATACTAACTAGTATTAGAACATCGTCATCGTTTTAATTTCAGCCAAAAGATGTCCACTGTTGGACATAGGCCTTCCCCAAGTGTAACCGTAACGACCGGATCCCGCGACCTTCACCAGGTCATCGGTCCACCTTGTGGGAGGCCTTCCAACACTGCATTTCCCCGTCACCACTCCAGAACCATTTGGCCTCATCGACCATCTGTTCTGCGAGCAATGTACCCTACCCACGTAGAACATCGTGAACTATCGTAAACTGTGTTTACTAAGGTTTTAGACCTATGATATATTGACTTTAGCTAGGGCAATGCTCCCCATATAACAAGGTACTCAAATGTATAATATATTTAGTACATTTACTCAACAAGTTAATGTTTCCTGAAAAACTATATTAAAATTTGTTACTAACTGCTACCAGAGGCTTCGCTTGTCGATAGTAGAAAATATCCCAAGAAAAAAAAATATCCCTACTTCCGGAACGAAAAAGATGATGCTAAGCAATGGTGGCCCAGTGGCAATGACCCCGACTTACAAGTTATAGGACGTAAGTTCAAATTCAGCCAGACGCATTACTTTGTGTAATTTATTTCACTGCTCTCAAAACGGTGAAGGAAAACATAAAGCTAACAGCAATAACAGCATGCCCAAAAATCAAAAGTTCGAAGACATGTGACATCCACCAACCCGCACTGGGCCTGCGTGGTTGATTACGACCCTTCTTTCTCCTAGAGAGGAGACTAGGGAGGCCTGAGTCCTAGCAGTGCAAACATTATAAGGTTGATAAATTAAAGAGAATAAATTAATATTAAAGTCCCTAAAAAATAAAGAAAAAACATATTGTTACTTATGTTGATGATATGTACGCCTATGTCCTGCAGTGGACGTCTTTGGGCTGATATGATGATGATGATGATGATGACGATGATATGTAAGCTAATGCTAGCCTAGGCTTCAGCCACGTAAAAGTTATGTTCCAAGATATGTTCTCTTGGGACAAATTTCTACTGGGATAAAAAGTATCATTTGTGCTATTCTAGTATATGGTCAACCCGTGTACAAAATTCCATCAAAGTCCGTAGAGTCGTTCAAGCGTGAAGAAGTAACAAACATACATACACTCAAAAACGTTCGCTTTTATTATATTACTGTGTTTTTTGTTTTAATTTATTAAACCGCATACGAACGCTTTCTTTCTATTGTATCTCTAATTACGGTATTTAAAAGGTTAATTGATATAAACTAGTGCTTGACTGCGATCCCACCTGATGGTAAGCAGTGATGCAATCATTGATGGTGAGGCGCACTAGTTTATTAAGAGCCTTTTCATTCTAAGCTTGATTAGCGGGTAGGTTAACATTGAAAATAATGAAATGTATGTTTGTTTTCTGAGAAATATTACACACAGTTCGATAGTACGTTAGTATTTGTTTGTAAAATGAGTCAGAGAGTAATCAAGCACTAAGCCTTGCCTATGGCACGTGTATGTTCGGGAATGAAGACTTTGTCATCATTTATTCATACCCCTGCCAGCTATTAACTTGGACTGCATTGTTTTTTTTTGGTTAACTGTACAATTCATTTTATAATTGGGCTGTTTTTAGGGTTCTGTATCCAAAGGGTAAAAACGCGACCCTATTGCTGTCACTCCGCTGTCCATTTTTTTTTATTACTGATAGACTCACTCACGCTTATAAATTTTAACAAATTCTGCATTTTTTTTTTTTTTTTTCTGTGGGAAAATCATCTAATGACATCCCTCGCTCTTGGGCGGAGCTGGATATAGTGTCAGACATTTACTAACTAAAAACCCACTCCTGTTCCTTCGTTGCCTTTCGTACCGGGGCTGAGTTATCTTTCGGAGCTAACCCTGTTCCCAGTAGGCTTCGACCCTGCTGGGCCCCTACGGTTGCTGACAACTCCTTGAGGCGCGCGGGAACAGTGCGCGCGCCGGCGTGGCTTGGGCTCAGTCCGGACGATTGTCGGACGGTCGGACAGCGAGCTACCCATTGTTAGCCGTAAAATCTGCATACTAAAACTGTGCATTCTGGAAAGTTAGTTTAAGACCGTCTATTTGAAGCAAGCAATCGAAATCATAGTCATAATGGCACCCTATATTTTGACAAATCAACAATGTGCATTGCACCATTTGTGCCGAATGTTATGAAAGTCTAACTCATTGACAACTCAATGGCTTTTGTTGGTCGGATTGGAAAGCAGGTGTGTTTGTGTATGTAGTCTCTTGCCTGAGGTTTTCGGCCTCGCCTAGGCTTTTTGGCTTTTTTTAAAATAGTGTTGTCATTGTTTATGTTAGTTAATGAGACCAGTAAACATTTCCTTTTAATTCTGCTGTTTATCCTGTGCGTTAATTAAAACGTTTTCTTTCTTTCTTTTACAAATTGTGAGCAGTTGTGACCCAATAGCAATTTTTCGGCTTTGATAAAATTGTATTATTTATATGACTGAATTTGTGTAATTTTTTTCATTACCACTACTTTTAAAACGGTGACGGAAGATATCGTGGAGAAACCGGCATGTTCTAAAATCACAAATTAGAAGTCATGTGATATTCATTAAACCCGCACTAGGCCTGTGTGGAGGATTACTTTTTTTTTATAATGTATAGGCTCACGTTCGACAACTATCTCACCTGATGGTAAGCGATGATGTGGCCGACGATGGAACACGCTTGCCTAGAAGCAATCTAATCACTCTTGACTTAAAGACCCCTAGGTTGTAGCTATCAGGAAACACAGACGCGATTACGGCTCATTTTCTTTTTTAGAAAGGATGCCTGAGTCCCAGATGTGGGACCGTCTAGGTACATACATATATACATTGTGCAATCACAACGGCAATATTTACTTAACATTTGGATCTTTTTTTGGGAAAATTATAATATGATATCGAAGGGATGATTTGGGTCATAGTTTATCAACCATTATGCGTTATACCCTCGCCATTAATGAACAAATAATCTGTTTTTACGCCATATATTCAATCCTACACTTCACAAGTAGAGCTAAGTGTGTGCGCCAGTACTGCAGTAGAATTTTATTGTTTGTGTATGTACGTTATGTCTTTCAATGTATTTGTTGTTAGCAAAAAGTTTTAAAATGCACCCGGCGTAAAATCAGCTGCATGAAGTTCGCTCACGCAGTTAGTAGTACCTTGAGGCTACTTTATAGAATTCCACTCCATAGCTGTAGGTATGCATAATGAATGTGTTCTCAAAACGCTTTGTACGTATGGGTTCCGAGTTCCCACCCATACCTATGTACGTACAACGTGTCAACTATGTTTTGATAGCACAACGCAACGCTATATGTCTAGTGGTCCGATGATGGAACGGACTTGGCGGGATTAAATTGTGCAATTCCAATACACACTCCCCTAAATAGAAAATCGACAAGCTAGCAACTCGGCGTCGATCCTCAAGACTTTTGAATTTTGCTATTTCCTATTTTCAACATTTAACAACAGGATGCTTTTTGGAGAGTGTGCGCAGGAATTGCATGACTTGATTCCGTCATCTCAATTCTAATATCGGACAACCCGACGTACGATGAGTATCCACCCATACGTTGTTGAAACCTCTACGGTCCGGACTAAGCGTTTCACCTAGTCGTTTATACCACGTACGTCGAAGGAATGGAACAATTTGCCTGCTGTGGTCTTCCCGTCCGATTATAGATTGGGTATCTTCAAGGCTAGAGTCAATAGGTTTTTAATAAACCAGTGCGCCTCACCATCAGAGATTGCATCACTGCTTACCATCAGGTGGGATCGCAGTCAAGCACTAGTTTACACGAATTAAAAAAAAAATTATCAAGTTATCTCTTCCTATCTTCATCTTACAAAAAGAACGGTCTTCTTACTCTCCTCCTCGTCAACAGACATGCAAGACTTCGGCACGCTATCCAGTACGACGATGACAGAGGTGCTGATGCTGGAGATGAAGATGGCGCCGACGGCTAAGTCGTACCTGGTCTCCGGCTATCCTCGCTCCATGAGAGATGTCGCCGAGTACTCTGATAAGGTAAGTCAAGTCTTCAACATAAGTTTATTACCCTTGTTTATTTAATTAAACTTTACGTAGCGCAGTGGTATATAAGCAGACTTAATGCATCAGGGTTTTCTCTACCAGTCTTTCTTTCTTTCTAAGAATACAGGTGTGGTTTTAATCAGTAAATGTCTGACACTCTCTCTCGCTCCTTTAAAAAAATCGTCTAGCACAATCGCTTAAAATCGTGCGATATGGTGGTCCTATCAGTTATAAAGGAAAGATTGGCAGAGAAGGTTTTGTTACATAAAATTTAAGTACCTGAATATAAATATATAAATATTTATTCAAGTTTAATTTACTGGTAGTGCTGTAAATTAAACTGGAATAAATAAATTATATACATATTACTTCCGAGTGATCTCGTGTCCTATTCGCCAGGGTCGTGTGTTAGCGACTGGGTTCTCCATCTCGTTTAGCTCTTTAATCTCCATAGGTGACAGAAGAGCTGACGAGATAGAATATTTGCTCGTGGATATACGATCTTGGCGGAATAAACGCAAGAGTGTTTCTCGGGTATATCCGCCGTAGATGGTTAATAGGTTCAAAACATCCGCGAAAATAAACTCAATAAAAAAAAACGATTTATTTTAATCATTTATACTAATATCCGACACCAGTTCCAAATTACAAAAAAAAACTTTGAAATCACTTAAAAAATTATCAGATCTCACAATTTCGTTCACCATCTTGATAAAATAGGTTTATTTAAACTATATAGTCGATCGATGGAGCGAAGACAGCTAGGATAAAAATCGGTATATTTATGTCAAGGGCGAGCCAACGGCTAAAGTAACAATTTATAAAATCGACAGCCGCCATACATATGTTTTGTGTCGATAATTATTTCGTCGATCGTTCTGATGGCTTTTGATTTTCGTGTTTATTAGAAACTGGCTGACCTGGCGAACTTCGTGCCGCCTAACAGTCAATGAATGTAGTGCCTACCTGTATTTACTTTTCGATGCAGTCAACCGATTGCAATAAAACAAAGCCTAAATAATATATCAAGTTACATACAATTTTAATGTATAAATGTTATCTACATCGATTTCGTACATTTCTACAGATTATATGTATGATCTCGGCAAAGATTTTGGAAAACGACTACAAATATAATATGACAAGCTTTTAGCCGCAGCTTCGCATGCGCACCTAAAATATAGCCTATGTCGCTCAGGAATAATGCATTTTAGCAATCGAACCAGTACTTCCAGAGATTTACAAAAAAACAAAAAAAAAACTTTTCCTCTTTTTTTTCGGAAAATCATCTAATGACATCCCCGCTCTTGGGCGGAGCCCGGCAGTTCCCTCGTTGCCTTTTGTACCAGGGATTGAGTAGGCTTCGACCCAGCTCAAGGAGTTGTCAGCAACGGCAGGGCCCCTGCCGTTGCTGACAACTCCTTGAGGCGAGGCGAGACGGTGCGCGCCGTCGACAACTTAACCTCTTATTAGTGTAGATATAGTGTAGATGTATATCGTCTCTCTACTACCTTACGAGTTTGATTCCTGTGGGAACATCTTTCATTATCATTTAATTAAAATATCATTAAGATTATCCGGTGGGAAGTTATCCAATGACTTCTACCATCCTAGGGTGGAGGGTGAAGGCGTGTCAGACTTTTACTGACTAAGTCTAAAATCTAGCTGTGTCTTTTACTTATTATTTGCGCTCTATGGGTACGGTAACTTTTTCAAACGTTCCCGCAACCCTAGCAGGCATCGCAGTTTATAGACGGCAAGCAATGGGTAGCTCGCCGTCCGATCTTCTGGTAACCGTCCAGACCAAGCCCAAATCTTCGACGGTGCGTGACGTTGAGTGATGTTTTTAAATTAAATTACCCATCCATTTGGATGCCGGCGTTTAACGAACGAATTGGATGGGTAATTTAACCAGATGGCTGCGACATATATATATGTTTTGCACCCACGTAAAGCCGGGACAAGTCACCAGTTTTTGATAAAACTAACCCTTCCACACCTATTGTGTGTGTCGCCTCATTATCACTTATATAGTTACCATGTCGCCACATTAGATCCTATCGCCTAACGAAGCCGCTCCCCTGAAGGCTTAACTTACTACAGTTCCATTCAGAGTTACGGCGACAATTGTACTACAATATGGTGCTCACTGAAAGGTCAAAATCCTTAGTGCTAGAAGGTGTTGCAAGGCTTTATAGGGGAATGTGTTACAGGTTAATTAGGTGAATTGAAATTGTGAGTCATCGAAGGTTTTGCATGTGGGTTACATTATGCAAGTAATCGGAATTTTTTTTTTTTGGAGTGAGCAAATAAAACTTACTCGTTGCTCTTTGCGATCCAGGGTTGCGGTGACTTTGTCGAACTATCTCGCATCCCTCTTGGTAGGACTAGAGATGTCAACCAAGGGTTCAATCCCGATTGTTGAGTTTAAAAATAAGTAGCATAAAAGTGTTCCATTGATACCTCAATGTGATGAGATGTAAGCAACCGTAAAGGCCGGGCCCAAGGTCGAAGCCTACTGGGACCATGGGTAATGCAAAAGAGATTAGGGCCTCGGAACGATGGCAAAGAAGGAACAGGTGTGGGTTTTTGGTCAGTAAAAGTCTGACACGCCCGAAAATCATTTAATGATATCTACGGCGGGAGATGTCATCAAATGATTTTCCCACCTAAAAAAAAATGCCAGTTAAGTTGATGCGGCCAGATAGGACAGACGCCTGCTAGGGCTATAGATAGTTCGAAGAAGTTACCATAATTCTCCCAAAAAACTGAAGTCACTGGTTTTAGTTAGTAAAACTATGACACACCCTCGCGCTCCACTCGGAGCGGGTGAAGTAATTTAATTATTTGTCACGTAAAAAAAAAAGTTTTCGAAGCTTCTAAAGAACCACCTCATCCAGACGATGAAAATATTTGATGATCCATAAAAAAATGTGCAAATATAAGTAGGTAGATATTTTCCAATCGTGTTTATTACTGCGATGTCACTTAGTTGATTATCGTCAGTATCGCTGGTTGTGTGATAGCCGCAGCTTTTAATGTCAAGGACTGCCACGGGTTCATATAATGAGAAATAATATTGCGAATTTGATACAGTAACATGTAAATTCAAGTCATCACATCGTTAGACTTTCGAGGGTAACGAGTATATAGACTTTTGGTAAAGAAAATATATTAACTCTTACTAGTTTCTGATGATACATAATATTAACAAACATCACCATCATCATCATCTTCCTGCCCTTGTCCCGTGTTATTTGGGGTCGGCGTAACACGGTTTTTTTTCTTCCATTCTATCCTGTCACCCGTCATGCTATCATTTCTCTTATCTTGTTGAGGGGCCGAGAAACAACTCGGACACTTCGACCCATGTGGATCTTTTGTGGTCCCCTAGATAGCTTACTCCTCCCCACCCTCGCTGAAAATCTCCTTCATAAGTTTCACAACGAGATGCGGAGATAAGTTCTGTATGTTCCTCACACAACCTGCACATGGGAGTCGCGGCTAGACCCATTTTCATGAGCATGTCGTTGGTTCCAAAGTGCCCTGTAAAGGCACCCATCAGGTAGCGGATTTGCCCCCTGCTCATATTCCAGATACATTCCCGTGCCTTGAACGTAGAGCCCAAGAATTTATATCTAAATGGTATCACTTACTTCCTTTTCTTTCATATCACTCTTCACACAATCCATCCATCTTTTCTTTGGCCTCCCTCTCCCTCTCCACCCATAACACAACTCAAACATCACAACAACAACAACCTCATAACTTTTAATAACATGCATTTCATCCCTCAAAACAAAAATATATAACAAACATATTACATAAATAGCTGTAATGTGTCATTATCACACAGTATATTAAAATACTCGGGTGAAGTGTTTTTCTGTTGAAAAAAAAAGAAATTAAGTACAAAAAAATATTCATGAATAGTATTACTGATACATACTTTACTTCCCCCATTTTCTACAATAATCAGAGAAGGTAGTTAGTATGGATCATCAAACTTGTCAAAGTCCTGTACCCCTAGCCAAGTTGCTAATCTGCAATAATTTACGCTAGTAGAAAGCTTCAAATGTACGGGAATGACATCATCTCAACGCTCAGTCACGTGATCAGAACGAATTGGCGGCGTGGCCAACTCGAAGCGTTTGACGCAAGCGAAACGGTTGTAACTTGGCTAGGGGGGGCTGTAACCTGTACCTACTGTCTGTGCTAATAAAGATCTATTTTATTCTATTCTAATGAAACTCTAGTTTAATGCTACACTTTGATAAGTGTCATAATCTCATGCTAATGTTGAGTTGGATAATTTTTGAACTTTGAATTAAAATTCTGCTACCGATAGTAGTTAGGTAGTTAAAGGATTTTTTGGAATAGTCGTTCATCGTAGTGTTTTAAAAGTAGAGTTTTAAGGTTCAATGGGGGGTATGTCTCTTCTACTGTACTTATTAGGGTTTTTGTGTAAAATCCGCATTATGTAATATTATAAAGAGGTAAAGTTTTTTTTTTGTATATAATATTATAAAGAGGTAAAGTTTTTTTTTGTATATAATACTAGCTTTTGCCAGCGGCTTCGCCCGCGTACATAAAATATAGCCTATGTCACTCAGGAATAAAGCAGCTTTCTATCGGTGAAATTTCGCAATCGGACCAGTACTTCCAGAGATTACCCCCTACATACAAACTTACAAACATACAAACTTACAAATTTTACTTCTTTAAAATATTAGTATAGATTATAAAGAGGAAAAATTTGTTTTTTGTTTGTAGGAGGTAATCTCCGACAGAAAACTGCTTTATTTCTGAGTGACATAGGCTATATTTTATGTATACGGGCGAAGCCGCAGGCAAAAGCTAGTAAAGAAGGTCGCTTCTTCTCTGTTTTCAATTTTTGAAGAGTCTCTAAAATTACTTAACATTTTGGTCCTTCGAGCCGGATAGGGATTATAATCAGTGAATTTATGAAAAATTTGTGACATTGGAAAGTATAGGAAAACTAAAGGAACACACGGGTGGGTTTTAGTCACTAAAACTCTAACAATCCTTCTCGCTCAGTCCATATCGGAAGAAGTTATTTGATGATCTCCCACTCCAAAAAAAAGGGGGATAAATGTAATCCACACTATCACAGCTTTTTTTTTGGTAGGTATAACTCATTCAAATGACATCCTTCGCTCTTGGGCGGAGCGGGAGATAGTGTCAGACTCTTACTGACTAAAAAACCCACCCCATTCCTTCTTGCCTTTCATATCAGGGCTGAGCTAACCCTGGCCCCAGTAAGCCTCGACCCAGCTGGGCCCCTGCTGTTGCTTGAGGTGCGCGCCGTTGACGACTTGGGCTCGGTCCGGACAGTTACCAGACGGTCGGAAAGCGAGTTACCCATAGCTCGCCGTCCGCAAGCCTGCGCCTGCGGTGGCCGGAAATCGGGATCGTAATCTCGGCGACGGCTCGGGCGCTGTGAGCGCCGTCGCCTGAGCGCTGTCAGCCTACTCCTTTGCTAGCATTAAGTTAATTAACTCACAGCTTCCCTTTTAATTAATTTATCCCCATCAGATATAACCAATTGCCAATCCTTGTCAGCTATTAAATTGAAACCGTTCATCACATAAATGGCCGGTGGAAGCAACCCCTAATTATACAATAATTCGTCACCCCTTCGTCGTCGCGTGTTACCGACGTGGTTCACAGGTAATAGTTATCGACTGATGAACACGTGACCATGATGACGTGTCCCGACGTATTTATTTACTTACACTCACGTATGTACCTCGTGTTGGAAAATTTGTCCCATTGGTAAATTATCTAAATGGTAATTAATTATTATATCCGCAGGAGAACTAAGGTTACGGACATAGCTTAAAGAATCGCTAAACTTAAATGGCAAAGACAAAGTCGTCCACTGTGTCTGTCAGTCTGTCTGTGTGAATCACCGTCAACATGAACGCGATAAGCTCAAAAATTACTGAACGACTTTTCATGCAGTTTTCGCTAATAATAATGCAGAAGGTTTAAATCTCTACTAATATTATAAATGCGAAAGTAACTCTGTCTGTCTGTCTGTTATGCTTTCACGCATAAACTACTCAACGGATTTAAATCAAATTTGGTAGGTAGGTAGAAGAGACACTGGAATAACACATAGGCTACCTATAATTCCACTGCTGAGCACGGGTCTCTGCCCGCGCGATAAAAACTGTAGTCCACGCGGGCGAAGCCGCGGGCGGAAAGCTAGTGTATAATAAATGCAAATTATAGTAGAGAAAAGACGAGAATTTCAAGAAAGGAAAGATTTGTATTTTTGGCATTTTTTGCGTTTTTGTTTGTAATGAATAAACTCAAAACCGAACCAAAA
This sequence comes from Mythimna lalbum, assembly GCA_949319445.1. Taxonomy (NCBI): domain Eukaryota; kingdom Metazoa; phylum Arthropoda; class Insecta; order Lepidoptera; family Noctuidae; genus Mythimna; species Mythimna lalbum. The sequence goes on along the minus strand of OX439349.1, from coordinate 3,018,053 downwards.
CCGGACTGATTTTAAAAAATAGGCCTACCTACATATATTTTCTACATTTACTCGGGCGAACCCACTGTTTAAAGCTAAGGTCTTTTTAAATAGCATTGGTATAATGACAACAGGACGAAAATATGCATCGTGAAGTCACCCAATAGTCCCTTGAACATCTGGCCGAAATTAAATGCATAACAACCTCAGGTGAGATAGCGGTCAAGCGCAAACCTATCAACAATAAAAAAAACCTCGTGCCCGCCTAGGCGGCAGTACAAGTATCTGTGCATTTAATTGCGGCCAGCTGCGCCCGGATAGAGCCCCGCTGCCCTATAATTAACTAAACCTCAATCGAACGTCCTTTCTCTTTGTCTTTGCCATCATTAAAGGCATCGTACCTTTAATTACTGGACAAGACTGGCCTGTTGGTCTAGTGGTTAGTGACCCTGACTGCTATGCCGGAGGTTGTGGGTTCGATTCCCACCCAGGACAAATGTCTGTGTGATGAGCATGATCATTTGTTCTGTGTCTGGGTGTAATTTATCTATCATATGTATGTATTTAGAAATATATAAGTATGTTTATCAGTTGTCTAGTACCCATAACACAAGCTCTGCTTAGCTTGGGACTAGGTGACGTTGTGTGATAGTTGTGGAATATTATCTATACTAATATTATAAAGAGGTAAAATTTGTAAGTTTGTAAGTTTGTAAGTTTGTAAGTTTGTAAGTTTGTATGTAGGGGGTAATCTCTGGAACTAATAATCCAATTCTAAATTTTTTTTTACTGGCAGAAAGCTACATTATTCCTGAGTGCTATAGGCTATAAATTGTTCCTATAGCATGTATATTAACCGAGCTATCACAACTTTTGTCTAGCAAGTCGGAAAAAAATACCTCATAAAATAGAATTATTTGCGTGCGCTGCCTAAACAGTTGCTTAAAATTAAAAACAATGTATGGCTACCTGGTTCCTCTTAATTATTTCTACAAAAAAGTCCGCGGTACCATATCTCTATCTTTTATATTTCATCTTTTATACTTCTTTTATTGCATTAAAAATATTTTTTTTCGGCATACTTACGTTTGGTTGATTATTTGAGCAACAAAATATTAATTCTTATGACAATAAATTATTTCAGTATCACAAGAACATTATACAGATAAGATTTGCCATTTACAGCATAGCAATTGGTCATACAGTTTCGAAGATAATATAAAATTACTAAAATGCAAAATGCCCCTAGCGTAACTTTCATTGTGCAGACGTTTTAACGATTTTTTTTTTATGGTGGGCAAAAATCATCTTATGACAACCCCCGCCCTTGGGTGGAGCGAGAGATAGTGTCAGACTCTTACTGACTAAAAACCCACCCCGTTCCTTCTAGCTTTCAAACCAGGGCACGAGTTCCCTTTCGGATAACCCTGGACCCGGTAGGCTTCGACCCAGCTGGGCCTCTGCTGTTGCTGACAACTTCTTGAGGCGCGCGGGAACAGTGCGCGCCGTCGACGTCTTGGGCTCGGTCCATTACCGGACGATCGGACAGCAAGCTACCCATGGCTCGCCGTCCGCGAGCCCGCGTCTACGGTGGCCGGAAATCGGGATCGGAATCCCGGCGGCGGCGGCGGGGGCGCCGTTGCCTGATGCGGTCTGCCTCCACCTTTGCTAGCATTACTGCTTCGCAGAAGGAGGCGACCGCCTGCCATTCCTCCTCGCTAAGGACCATGGCCTCAACCAGAGCCCGCCGCGAGAGGCGTCCGCCGCCGATCGCCCCCACGAGGGCACAACGATGCTCTGCCCAGGCAGGGCACACCTCGACTGTGTGCTCCACCGTGTCCTCCGGGCGTTCCGCACAGTGGCGACACTCGGGCGTCTCTTCCGCTTTAATTCGGTGCAGGAACCTCCCGAACTTGCCATGTTCGGTGAGGACCTGTGTCATGCGGAAGGTAAGGACGCCGTGAGGCCTTTCCAGCCACGCCTCAAAGAGGGGACTTACCGCCATAATTGTGGCGTACCCAACGTTTCACCTATTTGCCCATAGATGGCGTTCTGCAATTACGTAATTTTTCTGAATCGCGGTGTTAAGACTTTCTGTGGATTGATGACCCTCTCGAATTATTATGCCCACGTTGTCGTTAGTTGGAGTTCTTCTGTCAGTTGCTTATTGGTTTCGGTTGTTTCGTTCGTATGGTTGTTGTTGTTGATAGATACCTCATAATCGAAAATATCGTAATTTCGTTGTACGTTTTTGTATGTTCGTAGTTTCGTACTTCGTTCTATCGTAACAATCGATACAAGTTATTCAATATTACGATTGTTTTGTTTTGTAAAGGCGGACGGTGTTCGAGTCGCTCTCCTTTTGTTCATAATTGTTTTCAAGTCTGTGCGTAGTTTGTTGAGAGCATGTCTAAAAGGAAATCTCAACTGTCCCGGCAGACATCACAGACAAGAGCCGCTCGAGTACGCCGTACGGAAGAATCTGCCCCTGAAAATGAGCAGCGCCTCTCGAGAAATAGAGAATATATTTCGCAAGCACGCGCTAGAGAATCTAGCTCCGAGCGCTCACAGCGCCTCGCTAGCCAAAATGTGAGGACATCGCGGGCCCGTGCTCGAGGAACTAGCGCTGAACGTGCGCACCGTCTATCTGAGTTAAGGCAGCGTGTCTCTGAGACAAGGGATAGGGAGACTAGCGCTAAACGCTCGCAGCGGCTTGGTAGGCAAAATGTCATAACATCGCAGGCCCGTGCTCGGGAATCTAGCGCTGAACGTGCGCAGCGTCTATCTCATTTAAGGCAGCATGTCTCTGAGACAAGGGATAGGGAGACTAGCGCTGAGCGCTCGCAGCGGCTCGCTAGGCAAAATGTCATAACATCACAGGCCCGTGCTCAGGAATCTAGCGCTGAACGTGCGCATCGTCTAATCGTGTGTAATCTTATTTTAAAACAAGAAATTTTCCGCGGACGAAGTCGCGGGCAGAAGCTAGTGTATAATAAACACATATTTTTTTCAAACCTCGCCGTTCCTTGGTAACAGACATAGGCTTCAGAAAGTCACTGTTGTATGGCACTTTCCGGACGCTTGGGCCTTAAGTTTTGGTTGGGATAATTAGTTGGAATAGAATACATAGCGACATTGTATAATTCTTTTTTTATTGATATAAACTAGTGCTTGACTGCGATCCCACCTGATGGTAAGCAGAGACGCAATCTCATGGTTAAGTGCACTACTTTGTTAAGAGCCTGTTCACTTTAGCTTTGAAGACACCCAAATTATAGCTGATAGCTGTAACCCGCATCATCTTATAGCAGTTGTAGTTTAGTTGGCAGTAACTTTAATATAATATATAATATAATATTTCACAACGCCGTCTAGTCCCAAGCTGAGCAGAGCTTGTGTTATGAGTACTAGACAACTGATAAACATACTTATATATTTCAAAATACATACATGTTATAGATAATTTACACCCAGACACAGAACAAATTATCATGCTCATCACACAAACATTTGTCCTGGGTGGGAATCGAAGCCACGACCTCCGGCATAGCTGTCAGCGTCACTAACCACTAGACCAACAGGCCAGTCAGTTAATGGAGGGAAATACTAATTTCAAGCGAGCGAAGCCGGCAAAATCAAACCTATGATAGCAATGTGAATCATAGTCCTGAAGCCAGCACTTTATAATTATACCGCGAAACATGACAGCGTGAAAAAAGCTGACTTTGGCTTTGAAAGTACAGATAATACTTGTACAGCTATAAATAAGTGTGTTGCCTTTTGTTAGGAGCACCTAATTTGTCTTCTGATGTCATGGCTATTGAAGAGCTACTTGGTATTTGGAATCAAGAAAGAAAATAATCATTTCACTTCACTTGAAAACGGTGGCAATGAACTTGAGACCTCTAGAAGCTTTTTTTTATAAAATAGCTAGATGGAATAGAGTATTACATAATGTGTTTACTTTGAAAGTTATTTCCGAATGGAAAATTATGAAACTAATTTTATAAAGGCGAAATTTTGTATGTTTTGAGATTCAGATTTATTTATTGTTTGGTACAGGTGGCAATACAGCTTTTAAAATTATTTTAATATCAAGAGTATCACTGTAACATACCCATGGGGTGTATAATCTTTGAGTTTTGTTTGTTTATTACTCCTTTGCATTCAAAGGGTTTGGATAAGATTTGCCACACGCATAAACCATGACCTGGAATAGGGCAAGAATGTTTTTTTTAACGTGGGTTATTTACATGACTTTTGTTTTATTTGAACGAGGATTGCTATATCATCAAACGTTTATGTTTAAACGATCTGGCCAGTTTTAGTTGGTCCATTTGTACGAAATCTTTAAGTAAATAGGTTTCTTCTAGGTAAGCTTCGCGTTCCGTAATCGACAACATCGTCGCATTCTATCAGATGAGACAGCGGTTAAGCGCGAACCTATCAATTATAAATTAAAAAAAAAATTGGCCGAAAATTTTGGTTTCTTTCTAGGTATATCTTTTTTTGTTGTGTTACGTAAAAACCTGCAATTATCAACCATAATAACCTCCCCCATCTCTTTCCCACTCTAGATCCAGACTATAAACGGCGTGGTCCTGGTGAGCTGGCGTCAGCGGGTGCTGGAGCGCCAGATCGAGTACGGATCTCGGCTCGGCCAGGTGGTGCTCAATCTGGCGAGGATGGAGCTCAACAACTTCTACAAGAACGTTCTCCCTGTGGCTGACTACTTCGACCAGACTAATATGCTGATTGCGGTAAGTGGAAATTACAGGTCAACTGTCCTCGGCCGCGCAGCTTCATAGACGCGTATTCGTCATGATACGCTTTTTTTTTCCGGTGGGCAAAAATCATCTTATGACAACCCTCGCTCTTAGGTGGAGCGGGAGATAGTATCCGACTCTTACTGACTATAAACCCCACCCTGTTCCTTCTAGCCTTCATACAGGGGCTCGAGTTCCTTTCGGATAACCCTGGCCCCAGTAGGCTTCGATCTGGGCCCCTCCTGTCGCTGACAACACCTTGAGGCGCGCGGGAACAGTGCACGCTGTCGACGACTTGGGCTCGATCCGGACAGTTACCGGACAGTCGGACAGCGAGCTACCCACATGGCTCGCCGTCCGCAAGCCCGCGTCTACGGTGGCCGGAAATCGGGATCGGAATCCGATTTCCGGTGGCGGCGAGGGAGCCGTTGCCAGATGCGGTCGGCCTCCTCCTTTTCTAGCATTACTGCTTCGCGTTATGATACGCTTGGTGTTCTACGTACAGAATATATACGCGCTCACGAAGCTATGCGTCCGTTGTCAGTAGACTTTATACTACTCAGGAGGGGCCCAGCTGGGTCGAAGCCTACTGGGGCCAGGGTTATCCGAAAGGAACTCGAGCCCCGGTATGAAGGCTAGAAGGAACGGGGTGGGTTTTTTGACCATTCTGACACTATTGTAATAGCAGACTTGAGGCCCAGGGCGGCGTCTTCCACCATGTAGCGTAGCTCAGCTTACGGTAGGCTTCGTATTAAGATCTATCTATAAGGACAAGACACGGACGGCACACTTGTATATTTTTCTTCTCGCAAAATAATAAATATTTTGTTACAAAAGTCACTTCAGTGTTGATCCTAATACGAAGCCTTCAGCAAGCTTCTTCGCTACAGTAACTACAAACTGCTTAGGTTTACAATGTCCGTGTATTCAGTGGCCTCCTGGCGGCATAACCTTCGTAACTCCTTACCCTTGACGTAAACGATTGTCTTATTTACTTATCTATCAGACCATTTGTCGGTCAAGGTTCGAAAGCTTTTCCAAGGCTAGGGTTTAGACGTGGTGGCCAGGTACCTACAATATGAATATCCTGATGATGAGAACTTGAGCAGACATGATTCTTTTATTTTAAAACTTAGCTTTCCGCCCGCGGCTTCGCCCGCGTGGACTACAGTTTATATCGCGCGGGCAGAGACCCGTGCTCAGCAGTGGAATTATAGGTAGCCTATGTGTTATTCCCATAGATAAGATAAGAAAGGAGGAGATATGTTAAGTAGTTAAAAATGTATCGGAACACGGTGTCTGTTGGAATGCCACTAGTCCATCACTATTTTAGTCGGGTATGGTGACATCCCTATATGTCAAATTTGCTTTTTCCTACTTCCGACAACCTCTAATGTATGTTCTTATTAAATTACTGTACCCGTGCTCTCTGATAGAATTAGCAAGTGATCCATTACTGTGTTTAACTCGTATACTCACCATTGTTCCGTTTTACATAACTTCTAGTAATAACGCTAAACTGTAAACTGCTAAAAGGGAAATAAATACCAATTGTGTTTTGATGACAGTCGTCTTTTTATTGTGATCACACCGAATCAAACCTTGTATCCAACAAATTGGTAGCAGAGCGTGGTTCTTGATTCTCGGTTTCGGTCACAATGTCTACGACAATGCGTAATCCGCATTATCATCACATCGAGCAGCTCAGTCGTGATAACTACGACACGTGGGCAATACAAGCCCAGGCGATCCTCGTGAAGAATGATTTATGGGCCACGATCGGCGAAGAAAAACCAGATGCCGCAAAGGATCTGCTCGCACGTTCAGAGCTCTTCCTTATGATCTCACCAAAAGAATTGAGGCAAGTTAAAAATTGTAAATCTGCATCTGAAATATGGGCAAAATTAAAGTCAATTTATCAAAGTGAAGGCCCCGCAAGAAAGGCGACGTTGCTCAAACAGTTGATCCTAAAGAAAATGACAGATTCAGACGATGTACAGGATCACATGGCCGCCATATTCTTCTGTGTCGACAGGCTTGAAAACATGGACGTAAAAGTAAACAATGATCTGCTGAGCATTATAATTCTCTACAGCCTGCCATCGTCATTCGAGAATTTCAGGATTGCCATTGAGACGCGGGATAAATTGCCTCTGCCAGAAGACTTGAAAATAAAAATCATTGAGGAAAGCCAAGCAAGGAAAAGGAACAAGAATCACAATGCAACAAGTGAAAGTGCTTATTACTTCCACAAAAAGAAGCTCAAATGCACAGTGTGTGACAAAGTTGGACATCAAGCGTCCAAGTGCTGGTCTCGAAACAAGAACCAAAGTTCAAGCTCATCGAGTGACAGTAATAAAAAGAAAAATGCTAAAAACTTTTTCATTACAGAGACGGCAAATAAAATCCATGCTGATGCAGGCGATGTTTGGTGTCTGGATAGCGGGTGCACATCCCACATGACTGGACAGCCTGAAAAATTCGAAAACATTGAAACCGAGCAAGGGAAGTTGAAATTGGCATCAAATCACAGCACTGAAATTAAAGGTACGGGAATAGTCTCAGTAAATTGCAATAACTCTGAAATCAATTTAAATAATACTCTATATGTACCAGAGTTAACAACTAATTTGCTGTCAGTCGCTCGTATAACAGAGCATGACCATACAGTCTTATTCACTAAGGATAAAGCCTACATTAAAGATTTAGCTGGAAAAACTGTATTGACAGCTGATAAAAGGGATGGCCTTTATCTGACTCATTTTCCAAGTTTGCAAACAATGGAAAAAGCAAATAATGTTTCAAAAGATAATATTATGCAATGGCATAGGAAGTTAGCTCATTTAAATGAAAAAGACTTAAAAAAATTATCATCCAACAATCTTGTGTCTGGATTAGACTTAAATAAAGATGATATACTTGAAAATTGTGAAAGTTGTATTCAAGGAAAAATGACAAGGTTGCCTTTTCCCAAAAATGAGGGTATAAAAACAAAACAACTTTTGGAGGTTATACATACTGATCTATGTGGACCCATGCCACATGCAACAATTGCAGGTTCCAGATACATGTTAACATTTATTGATGATTACAGCCGATATTGTTATGTGTACTTCCTGCAGAACAAATCTGAAACATTAGAAAAATTCAAAGAGTATAAAAAAGAAGTGGAAAGATTCACAGAACATAAAATAAAATATTTACAGTCAGATAATGGAACAGAGTATTGCAACAATGAATTCGAGACATATTTAAAGAAGAATGGCATCCAGAGAAGATTGTCAGTCATATATACACCACAGCAGAATGGATTGGCCGAAAGAAAAAATAGAACTCTTATTGAGAAGGCCAGATGCATGCTGATAGAATCGAAAGTTCCTGAAAGATTGTGGGCAGAAGCGGTAGTAACAGCAAATTATATTGTGAACAGATGTCCCACTAAAACTTTGAATGGAGAGACACCATACATGAAATGGGTCGGTCGGACACCATCTGTAAAACACTTACACATATTCGGATCAAAGGTATTCACACTCCACAAACAAAAGAAGCACTGTAAATTTTCACCAAAAGCAAGTGAAGGTGTGTTTGTCGGTTATGCAAAATATAGCAAAGGATACAGAATATATTTGCCAAAGAAAAATGATGTCATTGTACGTCGTGATGTAAAAGTGTTGGATGGAAAAATGTACTATAAAAATAATGATGTCCAAAATGACCGGATTCTGCCTGAACTGGAACCGCCTGAAACAGAAAAAACAAATATCAATAAAAGCAAGAAACAAGAAAGGGAGACAAACATTTTACCTTTTCAGCTTTTTTCTTTTCAGCCTTCTACTTTTCAGCCAAATGTGGAAAGTAGTGATGATGACCATGATAATGACACTATGCACTCGTTCAGTGAATATGAAGATGAAGTATCTGAAAATGAAACTATAAATCCACAAAATATGACCTCACCTCATCAAGTACAGCCAAGTCAAAGTGTGGAAGTGGATGAGGTCCAAGGTCAACGTCCTGAAAGAATAAGGAAACCTCCAGTATGGGCCAAAGATTATGATCTTCAAGAGGCAGATGAATGCTCTTATCTATGCGGAGAGATAGAAATAAACGAAGGTAATAAGGATGAGTGGCGGCAAGCCATAAAAGCTGAAATAAAAGCTCACATAAAAAATGGCACATGGAAAATTCAGCCTAAGGAGGAGAATACAAAAAATTTTGTGGACTATAAAATGGTCTTGAAAGAAAAATTGGGGCCAGATGAAAAAGTGACCAAAAAGGCACGTTTGGTGGCTCGTGGATTCACACAAAGGCCGGGCATTGATTACGATGAAACATATGCTCCAGTGGCCAAACTAAGTTCAATAAGAACATTATTGGCTCATGCAGTTGAACATAATTTAAAGCTCCATCAAATGGATGTAACCACTGCTTATCTTAATGGAGATCTAAATAAAAAAATTGTCATGAAAAAACCTGAATATCTAGAAGAATATATAACTGAAATTATGCTTGAACAATCTGAAAAAGAAAATTTGGATTTATTCAATAAAGCTAGAAACATGCTTCATGACTTAAATAAAATAAAAGGTGAAAAAGTCTGTTTATTAAAAAAGGCCTTATATGGCTTAAAACAAGCTGGTCGACAATGGTTTTATAAATTGGACCATGAACTCAAGAAACTGAATTTTAAATCTTCAACAGCTGATCCATGTATCTATACATGGGCACAAGGCACAGATAAGATGATTGTTGCAGTGTATGTTGACGATTTGGCCATAGCTTATTCAAATGGAAGCTTATTAGAAAAATTCAAGAAACATCTGAGTCAAATATTTGAAATGAAAGATATTGGAAAATTAAGATATCTTCTTGGTATGGAAATTAATTATGAAGAGAATAAATTAAAAATAACTCAACAAAAGTACATACAAAAAGCATTGAAAAGTTATAACATGGAAAATTGCAAGCCAATAAGTACTCCAATAGAACCATATTTAAACCTTGAAAAATCTGAAGATTGTGACAAGAACATTCCATATCAAAATCTGATTGGAACTTTGATGTATTTATCTGTAGCAAGCAGACCAGACATTTCGTATGCAGTAAGCTATCTGTCACAATTTAACAATGCATACAATGAAGAACATTTCAAATATGCAAAACGCATACTGAGGTATCTCAAAGGTACCATGGATGTTGGTATCTGCTACTCTAAATCAAATAAAAATTTATATGGAATGGCTGATGCTGATTGGGCCGGTTGTAAAATAGACAGAAAGTCTTACTCTGGCTATTGCTTCAAATATGCAAATGGTTGCATCAGCTGGGAATCAAAGAAGCAAAGATGTGTTGCTCTATCAACAGCAGAAGCTGAATATATAGCCCTAACCGAAGCGGCAAAGGAGGCTATCCATTTAAAATTGTTACTTAGTGATTTGGGCACTAATATTAATAATATTGTAATTTTCAGTGACAATCAAGCTGCCCAGCGACTTTCCAACAACCCAATCATCACTGGAAAGTCAAAACACATCGAAATAAAACAGCACTTCATAAGGGAGTGTGTTCAACAGGGGGTAGTCAGCATCCTTTATAAACCAACCCAGGACATGGAGGCTGACATCCTGACAAAGGGTATCCCAGGACCGAGGCTCCGGATGCTGCGAAGCTGCCTTGGCCTATCTTGAGTGAAGAACTCGTGAGGAGGAGTGTTGGAATGCCACTAGTCCATCACTATTTTAGTCGGGTATGGTGACATCCCTATATGTCAAATTTGCTTTTTCCTACTTCCGACAACCTCTAATGTATGTTCTTATTAAATTACTGTACCCGTGCTCTCTGATAGAATTAGCAAGTGATCCATTACTGTGTTTAACTCGTATACTCACCATTGTTCCGTTTTACATAACTTCTAGTAATAACGCTAAACTGTAAACTGCTAAAAGGGAAATAAATACCAATTGTGTTTTGATGACAGTCGTCTTTTTATTGTGATCACACCGAATCAAACCTTGTATCCAACAGTGTCTCCAGTTCTCCCTTCCACTACCGACACTACTACACGTACAGGAATGAACGAAAAAATAACACGCTCATCCCTGACTAGCGGAACGGATCAGCGGCCGGTATTATGAAATACGCTGCACTGATAAAGTATCGTTATGTTATTTTTACATTGCTTGTCCAATTACTGAGCGTTAAAATTTGGTAGTTGTTAAAGAGCAATGTATTTACTTTATGAGTTATACAGTCGCTTTGATATTTGAAAACGAAAATCGTAGTAGCAGCAATGCATATTCTAAGATTTGTTGTTTTTACTGATTTTAAAGATAAATATAGCATTAAACTTGTATTTACATATGGTAAGAGATTCCGTGATGACCCAGGCTTGTCTTATCACTTCAGTTCTTGCAAGAAACCACTGAACAACACGGCATTTCAAATTTGTTTACGATCACGTATCGCGAGTCTCACAAGTTCATAACTGCTGGCCGTTTGCCCCAATATGCACTTATAATGCAATTCGAGCGGACATGCACACGCCCCCTTGCCACTTCTCCTGTTATTTATATTTCTATGGTTATTCCAGTGTCTCTTCTACCTACCTACCAAATTTGATCTAAATCCGCTTAGTAGTTTTTGCGTGAAAGCGTAACAGACAGACAGACGGAGTTACTTTCGCATTTATAATATTAAGTAGGGATTAGTAGGGAAGTAGGGATTGGGTGGGTGCTTTTTTATTGTTGTATTCTTTTTTATACTGGCTTTTGCTTTCCTCGCGTGTAAACAAAAATATGGGTCCATGTTACTCAGTGATAAAGTAGCTCTCTACTGGTGTTTGAAAATCGGTCCAGTAGTTTTTGAGTTAAATCGTAACATACTAACAAACAAAAAAAAAATAACACTGAAAAGAAATTCATTTCTGAAAAGAACATCAAAATTCGTTAATTACTAAATGAAGCGGCAATCAGTATTTCAAATATTATCGTGATAAGAATATAAATAATAATATTCCATATCTATCACACAACGCCGTCTAGTCTCAAGCTAAGCAGAGCTTGCGTTATGAGTCCTAGACAACTGATAAACATACTTATATATTTGTAAATACATATTTTATAGATAAATTACACCCAGACACAGAACAAATGATCGTGCTCAACACACGAACATTTGTCCTGGGTAGGAATCGAACCCACGACCTCTGGCATAGCAGTCAGGGCCACTAACCACTAGACAAACAGGCCAGTCAATGTCTCTATCTCTTTGGTACGCCCGTAACTGATGACGTTAAATTTCAATACCTATGTGCATTCATATACTATGAGAGAGATTTTGCTATGAGACCTTGCTTTATGTCAAATTTTAAGATTCTAGGTCAACGGGAAGCACCTAGCCCAACGGGAGTGTCGAAATGCATTTTTGCTACTTATGCGGCCGCATCTTTTTTTTTGTTAAATCAGAAGTTTAATTTTTTCACAGCTTCAAGGGACCGCAGACCTGAGAATATAGTTTTATTTTCAACTCGTTACACACGTTCTAAAGGCAAATACAGATAGACAGACGAACAAAAAAGTGATTTATTTATTTATTTTATTCTTCATGCACAAAAGAGTACAAAGGCGGACTTAATGCCTTAAGACATTCTCTACCAGTCAACCTTTGGGTGATGCAGAGACAAATTCAATTAAATTCTTTACTTTTTTTCATCCGACTACGGAAAAGCTAAAGGAGGGTTATGATTTTTACCTTTTGAGGTAAGTAACATAAAATATACCGTCAACTACTCATGACGATCGGCATTTTGCAATCACATTCCGGATTTGGCAACTCGCTGCGTTCAAGCGCCTTTTCACGATCCCCACATGTTTTGTGGATGCCAAATTATAATAGGCATGAGTGGCATCAGAAAGATCGGGTGTGAGTCTAGTCGGTAGGTATTGATCTTCCACGAGCGCTCAGAGTGGGGACTCTGCTCGCTCATCGAGGGATTCCAGGGAAGACGGTAGCACAGTGGTCACTTGCTGCCGTGCACAAAGAGGCTCAGAGGAGACCGTAATAGTCTCTTCAGGGATGTTGCACTGAGGGGGTTCCGGAATGGTCTTTTGAGAGGTAACGGGGGCCCTTCTTCGAGCTGATGGTGATCACCGGGTTGGTTTTAGTGAGGTAAAAATCCTATACTCCCCGGACTTATCCCCGAAGTCCGGGCGCCTTTTGAAGGTTTCCCCTCGAAAACAAAAAAGAGGTATATTGATCTTTTGAAAAGCGACTTCATCGAATTCATTAATATCTGTGGTAAATATTAATGAATTCGATGAAGTCGCTCACAGAAAACTTTTCGTACTTATTTTAATGTCATTCGGTAGAAGATGACATAAAAAGAATGGTTTTTGATTTAGTGTTATGGGGCAAATATTCAATTGTTTATTTTTTACTAATTGAGATCTGATATTCTGAGATACTTTCGGTCATCATCATCATCATATCAGCCGAAAGACGTCCACTGCTGGACATAGGCCTCCCCCAAGCGTCGCCACAACGACCGGTCCTGTGCGTCACGCATCCATCGGATTCCCGCGACCCTGACCAGGTCGTCGGTCCACCTTGTTGGAGGCCTTCCAACGCTGCGTCTTCCGGTACGTGGTCGCCACCCCAGAACCTTTCGTCCCCATCGACCATCTGTTCTGCGTGCAATGTGCCCTGCCCATTGCCACTTAAGTTTGGCGACTCTTCGAGCTACGTTGGCAACCTTGGTTGTCCTGCGGATATCTTCATTTCTGATGCAATCACGCAGGGAAACTTCGAGCATAGTCCTTTCCATCGCCCTTTGGGTGACTTTAAGTCGTCTTATAAGGCCCATTGTAAGCGACCACGTTTCGGAGCCATAAGTCATCACTGGTAACACGCACTGCTATACTTTCGGTAAGAGCAAACAATACAATCATTCGTTCATACATTCAGACTCTCTCCTTTTGAGTCGTAGTTATACTTAAACCTATGGTTGACTTGTTTGGTTTATTGTTATTTATTTTTTTGGTTTGTTTATTTTGCGATTTTGAGTACAATATTCTTACTAGCCGATTAACATTGACGAAAATCAGCACTGGGGCTCTGCCTTGTACACGAGCCCCAGCATTTTGGTGAGTGCTGGTCGTTTTAGGCGAATGATGTGACGCATATCTTCTCAATATAAAGAAAGAAAAAGAAAGAAAGGAAATTGCGTTTATTAGCATTACAAAAACAAATTTTAAGGTGTACCACCTTAAAATTAAACAAATAGTACATAGAGTAATGCCATAAAGGCCTCAGTTCACCATAATGCCAAGTAGTAACACAAGGCCACCACATGACGCTGTTTTTTTAAATGCAGACCTTTGGGTGCCATATGTTTGAATAGAAAATATTTATTAAAAACTAAAAGGTTCTGTGCATAGACCAGCTAAAGAAAATTTTGGGATTTTTATTTATAACACAATTCAAAAAAAAAAAAAAAAATATGTGCCTATTTAAAACAAAAATACAATAAAACAACAAAACAGTATTTAAAATAAAAACATGTGTATAAATTGATAACAAGGTGATTAAATAGCGAAATTAAAATGCGTGAAAATAAACAGCAATGCTAAAATCGGGACAGACAAATATTTGGTCAAATTATAAAACATATAAAAATATGTATATAAAATAATGTTGTTTTATTATTTATGCGCCATTTTTCACGTAAATAAAGTCTTTTTCTTTCTTTTATGGTCATGCCCCCTACCCGATTAGCAAGTCCAACGAGGTTTCTTTAGATTTTTCAATTACTGTAAGATCCATATGCTAGGTTCATGACCCTCAAAGTATTAATCCGTTTACAATACATGTTGTTTTTCGTGTTTGTTTACTCTAAGGACATTTACGATGATTACAATGGACTCTTAATCATTCATAACATTTTGGTTGAGTCATGCACACGTTCTACTTAGATGATTGAAAATGGATTCGTGGCCACTCATTTGGAGTTTGATCGATTTTGTCTTTGGTGATTTTATTTTCACCCACATTTCTATTGCTTTTGAGGATTGATTCATCAGTTTCAAACAAACGTATTATCTACACTATTATATCATCATCATCATCATCATTTCAGCCAAAAGAAGTCTACTGTTGGACATAGGCCTCCCCCAACTGCCGCCACAATTAACGGTCCTGTGCGTCTCGCGTCCATCGGATTCCCGCAACCCTTACCAAGTCATCGGCCCACCTTGTAGAAGGCCTTCCAATGCTAAGTCTTCGGTACGGTACGTGGTCGCCATTCCAGAACCTTCAGGCCCCAACTACAGTACTACTATAACGAGGGAAAACTTGTATTTTTGTGTGTGTGTATCTTTGTAATGAATAAACTCAAAAACTACTGTGCCGATTTCAAAAATTACTTCTCAATGGTGAAAGAATTTTTGAAATCGGCACACGCAAAGCTATATTCACCCTGAGTATCATAGGCCATATTTTATGTGCGCAGGCGAAGCTGCGGGCAAGAGCTAGTATAAGATAAGACTAGAACTTTTCCTGCTACTTTCTCCGTATTTTTAGCTAGGAAATCATCAAATGACATGTCTTGCTCGAGCATAAGCAATAAATATCTTTCTTAGATTATGGTTTATCAAAATAATCTTTTGAAATATAATCTCAGTTAATAATGCTTAGCTATCACATAGTGTAGCGCGATAAACGCTAGGTTATAAAAACGGATACGATATATATTATAAGGTGTGTAATCTTACGCGGGCTCGCGGACGGCGAGCCATGGGTAGCTCGCTGTCCGACCGTCCAATAACTGTCCGGACCGAGCTCAAGGCGTCGACGGCGCGCACTGTTCCCTCGCGCCTCAAGGAGTTGTCAGCAACAGGAGGGGCCTAGCTGGGTCGAAGCTTACTGGGGCCAGGGTTATCCGAAAGGAAACTCGAGCCCCGGTATGAAGAGGCTAGAAGGAACGGGGTGGGTTTTTAGTCAGTAAAAGTCTGACACTATCTCCCGCTCCACCCAAGAGCGGGTGTTGTCATAAGATGATTTTTGCCCACCGTAAAAAAGGTGTATAATCTTAATTCATGAATCTCCAAGCGACCACCGGTGGCCGCGCATCTATTGTCTTACTATTGTGTCTCTAATTGACGGTATCTGAAGGGTTAAACTATCTTGTTTATAGAATATATACCTATTTACAGGTATACAACAAACCACTTCCTGTGTCTGTCTGTTTATCAAGGATATGTGGACCTCCATTACTAGGGTTATTCCCTAAGAACCACAATTCTACCCGAATGCAATAAATATGATTACATTGATTACATTTATTTTTTTCGTCTGTTCTCAATAAAAAAAAATGTTTGAGTTTATGTTGAGACTATGTTTAAAGTTCATTAATATATAATTTTTATAACGATTTTTACAATATTGATGATTTTGTCCTTTTATTTGAAAAAACCAAGGCTCGCAATTCAGTTCTTATACCGTAAAAAGTTGTGAGATCTAGGTAATAACGGATCTTGATGAACTAGATTGACTTGGCAATCACTCGTCTTGTCTTTATGATTTTGCTTGCGTGAAAGTAGAAAATTATCCACAGGGAACTTCCGGGATCTTACATCCGGGATCAATGGTATCCTACGTGCTATTCCAGCACCTGGCCTACCCGTGTACCTTTCATCCAAATCACTTTAGCAGTTTCAGCGTGAGGGAGAAACAAACATACAAATACACTCAAATTTTCGCGTAATATTAGTGTGATTATTAACTTAGATAGGTCTTTACATATGAAATTGCCGTTTTTTAAAACGAGTCGTTTTGAAGTGATGTATAAAAACATGGTCAGAGTAAGTACTGCGAACAGAAAGTACAAATCACAAAGAAACCAATATTTTTTTTCTTGTGTTTTGTATTTTATATATTACCTAATTTAAAATATGTGTCGAAGCGTTGGCGCATATCAGTCGGTCTGCATCAGCGCCACCTATCTTTCACTGGAGGAACTATGTAGTTAGATTGAACAGCTTACGTTTGGGAACGTCAAGTATTAACTTGGGGATGGTTAGCGTGGAGTAATAGCAACACTGAGCGAATAGTCGAGTCAAATGTCGATCCGGAGGTATAATCGATTATTCGACATTGACAGGTACTGACGTTGACAGGAAAATTGGCTAACCGGCAATAGGGCCACGGGTCGGGTGTCCGTTGATTTGGAGGGCACTTTGAATCGGTCCGGCGGTCAGGGAAGACATTGGTTACTCCACGCTAAACTTCCCGCGTTCCTAAATTCTTAATCAAGCCATATCTCAGGCATCCTTGATTATTTTGTACTGAGTGTGTGTTACGAGTAATTAAAAGTGTTATCAAAGGTTTTTGTGAGTGTTATTTCCGATGTCGCGACCAACTGATATCGATCCTCCGTCATATGTATATTTATATCTACCTTTATTATAAAGTTTATTTGAATTTATAATTCCAAGTCAATCCAAATATTTATAACAAAAGTAAATCGTTTTAAAAAACAGTAATTTCATAGGTCAAGACGTATTACCTACATTTCTGAATCGGGATAGCTATACTTAACTACATATATTAATAGTTCAGCTACTCTACAAACAACTATAACAACGATTATTATGTATGTTGGAATGCTTCCAACGGTATATCTTTCCTGTACATCTCGTATTTCTATAATAAACAAATGACGTAATCACACAGATTATGCATGCTGCATGTATAATTACGTAGAATTTGGCAAGTGGACAGATATTTCGACATGCGTAGCATCGGCCCATTAGCTCAGTTGGTTAGAGCGTCGTGCTAATAACGCGAAGGTCGCGGGTTCGATCCCCTCATGGGCCACGATTCTCTTTTTCCTTTTTTTTTTACGAGATTTAGAAATTAAATTTAAAACTAACTAATTAAAAAGTTTCCAAGTTGGTAAATTCCTACCTAATTTACTATAAGTGAATTTTCGAATATTTTTTCTGGCGAAAAGGCATGTTCAAAGTCTCACTAAATAAATATTCATAAACAGCAAAGTTTTTGCGTTTGTTTATATCCCAAAATGTCACTCAATAAATGGAAATATTGTATGAATGAATAAGTGACGATCAAAATGAAAAACATGGCGCGTTGTATTTTGTAGGTGCAATTTTAACTCTTCAGATACCGTCAATTAGAAACACAATAGTAAGACAATAGATGCGCGGCCACCGGGTGTCGCTTGGGGATTCATGAATTAATGAATGATTGATTCAATTATGACACGTGGATAATAGGGTAGTTTCCAGGGTCCAAATAACTAAATTTAATTTGGTCCGTATTTTAGATTATAAAAAAATATTGGGCACGTATTTTTTATTTTTTCGATTAAACAAAAAATAACAAAGATGTAGCCCATTAAGTTATGTGTGACGTCACCCCGTGCGAAAAAATGCTGCACGGGCGGCGTGACGTTACACGTAATTTTAATGGGCTATATCTTTGTCATTTTTGGTTTACTTTACTTACAAATAAAAAAATACGTGTCCCTTATTTCAGAATAATCTAAAAGATGGACTAATTACATTTTTACGGCAACTAGCCTATCGTTTTATTTACTTTTAACTACAAAAATATGATAGTGATAGGTACGGATAGAGCCCCATTTTTTAGTAATAATTAAAAAATAGGGCTATGTTTATATAAATAAAAGAACTACTTCTTTTATTTATATAAACATAGCCCTATTTTACAGTAATAGTGACTGATTGACATATCAACGCGCAGCCGAAACTACTGGGACTAGGAGCGTGAAATTTTGCACAAAGCTTCCTTTTATGACGTAAAACATAGCCCTATTTTACAGTAATAGTGACTGATTGACATATCAACGCGCAGCCGAAACTACTGGGACTAGGAGCGTGAAATTTTGCACAAAGCTTCCTTTTATGACGTAGGCAAGCACTACGAGAGGATTGTCTAAAATTAACCCCCTAAGGGGATGCAAAGAGGGTCCAAAGTTTGTATGGAGAAACGTACTTTCGAGCGGGCGAGGCCGCTGGGCGACACTTGGGGAAAGCCTATGTCCAACAGTGGACGTCTGTTGGCTGAAATGATGATGATGATGACGCCGCTGGGCGACACTTGGGAGAGGCCTATGTCCAACAGTTGACGTCTGTTGGCTGAAATGATGATGATGAGGCCGCTAGCAGAAACTAGTTTCAATATCAAAAACCAACAATCAATATTTGAAACGCAACATTTTATTAAATACCTTAAAGCTTTTTTAGCCGCTACAATGTCAGCGTATTAGTGTTAGGGCCTGTGCACACCACGTTTCTTAAAAGCGCCGTTGACGCGCGTTTTAGAAACGTGTGTCGACTGCGTGCGTTTGGCCTATTTAAGGTGTACAGGTTCGCGTGAGTATCGTGTCTATATTGCTACAAACGCACGTCAACAGCGCGTTTATAACGTTCAGTCCGCCACCTCGTGACTTGTTACTTTGACCACCATCTCACCTGATGGGAAGCGAGGATGTGGTCGACGACGGTAAGCGAGGATGTGGTCGACGAAGGAGCACGCTTGCCTAGAAGTAATCTATTCACTCTTGACTTAAAGACTGTCTATCAGGAAACACAGACTCTGGCTGGGAATTTCACTCCTTGGCTGTACGCACAATAAATATGTTCCCAAAACGCTTGGACTTGGTATTCTATGGCGCAATCTTCATATGGCCACCAGTGGTACATTGCCGCCCCATGAACCAAAAGTCTTGCCTTTTTACAATTTTTGTAGGTTCCACCTCGCTGCGCTATGAAAAGTCAATTTTACTAGGTGGGGATGGTAGTAAGTACCACAATTTCTCACAAAACGGCGAAAATTGCTTAGAATATAATATAATATTGAAATAAGTGTGACGTGGTACACCCGCCGTGTCAGTAAATACCTCGTGATCCACCGGTGGTACACGCCGGTCTAGCATAGTCGGACTTATAACGTTCCTACTGTTGGGATTCAGGCCTCCTCTCTAGGAGAGGGAATGGGCTGTAATCCACCACGCGGGCCTAGTGCGGGTCATGTCACATGTCTCCGAATTTTTGGTTCTAGGATGTGCTGGTTTCCTCACGATGTTTTCCTTCACCGTTTTGAGAGCAGTGGTGTTGAAATAAATTACACAAAATAATGCGCCTGGCTGGGTTTGAACCCGTCACGGGTTAAACAACTCGTAAATCGGGGCCGTTACCACTCGGCCACCATTGCTCGCCAGTCTAAAAAAACGTGGTGTGCACCGGCCCTTACTTCAAGAGGACTCGAAGCTGGTCTTGCAAGTCGGGTATTATCCAAATTGTAGGTTATTATACAACGGCCATTTGCATTTGTAATGAGATAATCGCCGGTTAGCCGCCCCTACTGGTTGCAAGAAACCGTTTGTGTTTTAGGTATCTTTTGAATGTGCCTAACGACTATTGATTTAGGAAGGGTGACTAGTTTGTGTATTAAGAACGTCAATCATTTATCAAAAATTTAAAACTGCGAAGGCCACAACCGCACGCTTGTTTTAATATGTTTTTCTTTTATTATGGAACTTGAAAAGTCTATCAGAAAAGTTTCAACTTGGATACGTAATTATTTAAAAAGAAAACGGTTGTAGAAAAGTTTTAATTTTTTTTTTATTTGATTAAAGGGCCTTGTCGCTTAGTGACCACATCGCCTAGTACAGAAAACACAAAAACTTACAATCTACCTTAAGGCTAACTCAAACAATTGTTTAGCTTTATCGGACATTGGAAGAGAGAGGATTGTACTACAAATGCCAATATCATAACGTTTTACAGAGTCTAAAAATATTGATTCTTGTATTTTCATTCCGGACACACTCCATCAAGATGTGGATAAAATCATCAACCACACCACAGTCATCACGTTTTAATCGTAATTAATTATTTCTTCTTTTCTTAAAAAAAAAAAACAATGCCTCACGCTAGGAATTAATCCTGTGTCATATTTGATTAATATCTAGCATTTATATAATAAAATATTTGTTAAAAAGATATACTCGCAGACAGAGTATTTGTAGCTCTTGTAACGAGTCTCAGAAACACTCAAAAAATTTCTGGTTTTGTTTCTTCGTTATTTAATACCGACTTCCGAAGTTTAGTTGTAATATTTTATAGGCACACTTCTAACGGATATGCACACAACATCACAACACAACAACACACAACACAACACAACTACACAACACACAACAAAAATTTTATGCATAGTAGTAATGCATCTACATTACAACTGTGCATAAAATTTTAAAAGTTCCCTCGATTTCTCAATACCATTATCAGATTCGCATCTGATAACTACCTGGGATTTTATATCCTTTTTTTTCGGTGTTAAAATCATCTTATGACAGCCCCCGCTCTTGGGCGGCGCGGTAGATAGTTTCAGACTTTTACTGATTGAAAACCCACCCCTGTTCCTTCGTACCGGGGCTGAACTCTCTTTCGAACTAACCCTGGCCCTAGTAGGCTTCGACCAAGCTGGCCCTCGTTTTATATCCTTTCAAAGAAAAAGAACTTTCCATATCGATCCAGGTTCATCTTCTAATAAATCGAGGAACCTACACAAACAATGAATAAGAAATATGTAAAAGATTTTAATGAATTAGGTACCTTCACCTTTTTTGAAGTCGATTAAAATGTCTAACACATGACATTTAGCTAGCGGAGTTTCGGTTTTTGATCCAATAAATCGACTTTTTAACAAGTTGATCGCTAAGAACCTCACTTTGTTCAGACTCAGAGACTGATGAAAATCGTCATTCGCCAATGGTAGCTGTGATGTATTTGGCTATGTGGGTAGTCTTAAGCATTCATAGCAAAAGTAATAAGCATAAAAAAAAATGAAACAAATTTAATAAACTGCAGTATTAGACCAGCGGTAAAAGCCTTAAAACGGCTGATGAATAAGTTATGCATCAAACGTCCGTCATGCATGAGTCTATGACTAATCGTTACTTTGTGGCAAGTCATTCCGCGCTTATAAAATATTTTCACAAACGTGTACCATTATGTTCACCCCTATCATAAAAATGTTGTAGTGGATCAATTCGAAAAGTTATTGGGTCGAGGCAGTAGGGAAAGTGGTGGCGGCGTTGATATTCATTTTGAATTTTTTTGAAATTTTGAAATTTTGATTTTTTTTTTTATTTACTCTAGTAGTTTTTTAGTTTCACCTGTCCCGGTGTATGCTTGTCTATAATCAAATCTTGCAAATTAAATTTGATCCACTTCCCGGTTATCGATTGAACTGAAGCATGCATGTGTAAATCAGATGACAATGCAAAATTATTATGACATGGAGCTGATCTGATGATGGCATCGGGTGGTGGCTATAGGGACTCGGTAGTTAAACGACAAAACCCCATCGAGCTTGGGTTCGTATGTTTCGTCTTGACGAGTACTTTGGTGTTAGATGTCAAATTGGTCGTTTCCTATGGAGAAGAACCGGCAAGAAACTCCATGGTTACTCTTTTAAAAAAAGTGGTTGGTGTTACAATATGATAGTATGTAAGAACGGAGTAGATTAATACTGTACACAAAAGCACAAAATAAACCAGAATAAACCATGGTAACCAGGGTCTGATGATAGAGCTGGAAGATGGCCATAGGAACTCGGTAATAAGCGCAATAAGATAATCCTATCGTGTTTAAACTTTTTTGAATGGTCTTGATGAGTATTAATTATATAGGTACCTACAGACCGCGCTATAAAAGCTTGCTATGAAAAAAATATTTTCATTGAAACCTTGTTTATTGTTTGACTTCGAATGGTTTGTGTATTTAGCCAGTGCCAATGTTGTTTTTAATTGTTGATAGGCTCGCTTAAGCAATGTTTCACCCGATGGTAAGCGATGATGGGGTCGACGACGATGTGACGAGGAGCACGCTTGCTTAGAAGTAAACGTTTTTCAATCAAACGCGTGATTTATACAACGTGTAACGTTAAATGCGCAAATCCTGAGAATAGTTTGATCAGAATGACGAGCTGAATCAATTAAATCACTTTTTAATATAGGTACATTTTTGAAAAAAATCTTCATTTAAAATGTCGCCCTGTCTATTTATGAATAGGTCAAGTCATCATGTGCGCAAACCCGCCGAAATAGGTAAACAAACACAAATGGTTGTAGTCCAATCAAATTTTCTCATACACGGGATAATAAAAGCTCTTATTTCAATGCAATTTTAAACAAACTAAAACTACACATAAAACCTTTAATTTTTTTTAAATGATTTTTTTTTCGCAGAATTAGGCCATTTAAATTAAAAATCATTTGTGGTGTCTGAGGTTTTGCGCATTTAACGTTACACGTTGTATAGGTACTGACTTATATGGTTGTTGCAAATAACGCTGTTGATTGCGTAGTTGTTATTTTAAGATTTATTGTTGTTATTTTCTATTATGTGATTTTCTGTTATTTATTCCAAATAAATAAATAAACCATTACCTCTAGACAAGCGTGCTTTACCGTCACCATCGAATGGTTTAATTGTTGACTTAAAGACCCCTAGGTTGTAAATGTCAGGAAATATAGACAGGAAATTCCACACCTTGGCTGTACGAATGAATATGTTTACAAGAGCATTTGCAAGTTTAGAAAGTAATTATTTTTTAATCAGCCTTATATTGATCCCACTTCCCACTGTTGGGACTCAGGCCTACTCTGTCCTCTCTAGGAGAGGGAATAGGCCGTAATCCACCACGCGAGCCCAGTGCGTGTTAGTGACATGCCGGTTTCCTCACCATGTTTTCCTTCACCGTTATGAAAGCAGTGGTGATGAAATAAATTACACAAAGTAATTACCCTGGGGGCCTACAACTCGTAAGTCGGGATCGTTACTACTCGGCCACCAATGCGCTCTATTATTGTATTTTTACAGTGATTTTGTGTTACTTACTGTCCCACACGGGCCTCAAGAAAACGCCGCCACAGTAAAACACTAGAAGCGGCCAAAAAAAAGCTAGAAGCCGCCGTAAAAAACAGCTGAAGCGCGCGACAGCTTGTAGCCGGAGAAGCTTGAAGCGGCTTCAAGCGTTTTTTTTGTGGTGGCACTGCCGCACACGATCCACAAAAACAGCCCGCCTCAAAAAGAAGCTTGAAGCGGCGTTGTTGTCAGCAACCCTACCGGGTCGAAGCCTACTGGGGCCAGGGTTATCCAAAAGGAAGCTCGAGCCTTGGTTTGAAGGCTACAAGGAACGGGGTCGGTTTTTAGTCAGTAAGAGTTTGACACTATCTCCCGCTCCACGCAAGAGTGGGGGTTGTCATTGGATAATTATCCCCAACATAAAAAAAATGAAGACATTGCATAATTTATTTAAACTGTACTTGAAAAAAAATAACAAACATTGTACAAAGACGGACTAAATGCACATCAATAGGGACATAATAATAGCGTTATTAATTTAATTGCCGTTAGAAAAGTTTCATCAATCGAAATAGTATTTTCTAGTGCTGCATTAATAATACCAGTCCTAGTATTTAACTGTTATTATCTTCTTTGATGTCAGGAAATTTACTTTTTACTAAGAACTTTGTTTTACAAGTAGCTGAGTCAGAATGCATAATTTTCTGTGTGTGTTTCAATGTTTCTGATGACATCATGACATTTCGTTGTCAACGTCTTAGTTTTTTGTCTTACATATTTTAATGGCCTGTTGCTATAATGGTTAGTGGCCCTGATTGCTATGCTGGAAGTCATGTGTTTGATACCCACACAGGATAAACAAGAAACTGACTGACTGACATATCAACGCACAGCCAAAATGACTGGTGCTAGGAGTTTGCAATATTGCTTAAGGTTCAATTTTATGACGTAAGCGAGCACTAAGAGAGGATTTTTCAAAATTTACACTATAAAGGGATGAAACGGGGTCTAAATTTTGTAAGGAGAAACCTGTTTTTTTTTAATTTGATGCCTTTGATTTCGGTTCCGATTCCGATAAACCTAATTTAAAAACTTCTGTTCCAATTTCGGTTCCGATAAAACCACTTCCGTCACATCCTTAGTTTGTGAGCTTTCGTGCGGTCAGGTTTAGACAGTGAATTCTCGTATTTTTGGGGAACGTGTATTTTCCACAGTCGCAAACTTTCTTTCTTTATTCGTTCCTCTAGTTTCGATTTATCTCCATCGTCTGGAGACTACAAATCCCACCTCCCACCACTGTAGGTCCCACCAGCCTTGCGGCGTTCGGACCATTGGAGACACTTCCAGCTAATGCGTGACTGCGTATGTCTTTACAGCTTGCTCTACTGGGATGTGCTTTGGAAGTATTCCTCTTTCGGCACCAATGGTTTCGACAAAAAAATATCAAAAGCCATTATTTCACATAGGCCTACATGGGCTCTTATAAAACGTCAGAGAGGCGTTGGTGGTTTCCTACGGAGAAGAACCGGCAAGAAACTCTATGGTTACTCTTTTAAAGTTATTTCTGTTTTAGCACCAATATGTTAGATCCACATTCGGCACCAAGCTAAAATACCTATTGGTGCCGAAAGAGGAATATTTTTTTGTATTATTATTCTTGACCACCATCTCACCTGATGGTAAGCGATGATGTGGCCGACGATGGAGCTTACTTACCAAGAAGTAACTTAATCACTCTTGACTTAAAGGCCCCTAAATTGTAGCTATCAGGAAACATAGACTCCGGCAGGGAATTCCACTCCTTGGCTGTACGCACAATGAATGTATGGGTGGAATGTCTACCATGTACCGGTGGCGCAATGCCGTACGTCTAGTGGTTCGATGATGGAACGGACTTGGCGGAATTAGATTGTGCAATTCCAGTGAATGTGCACTGGAAATGCACCCTGAAATGTAGACGATAGAAAACCGACAGGCTAGCAATTCGATAGCGATGCTCAAGACTTTGGAGCTTCGACTCTACAAGTGCATCATTGCCGATGATTCTCTTGGCTCGCCTCTCAATCGACTCCACTGCATCAAGCTGGTATTTGGCAGACCCATCCGAAAGATTAGAACAATACTTCCTTTGCAAACTCCATAAATTTCTTTGTCTTGTCCCTCTCTAAAGACGTCTAAAGGCTACAGATAAAGTGACATCATTGGACTCATTACCAAGACATTGACAATCGATGGTATTGAATAAAACACGCGGCGGTTGTGTCGCTTGCCGCCTATCGATCCGTTCGTGACGGTCAATGTACAATGTCAGTACCTAACTGGACATGATTTCATGCTCACGACTCCTATGGAATTGGAGGCAGCAGAACTTGAACTACTTACTTTTTTTATTATTATTATTGATAGGCTCTACTTCTTTCCAATTCCCAAGGAAGACATCCTTCTTGGTCTGCCGCGACCCCATCGTGCAATTTCAGGGCATCAACTTTGGAAAGAAGTAGCTCAAAACCCGGACATTAGAAGGAATGGAGGGAGGCTTTTGCCCAGCTGTGGGACAGTGCGGGTTACATATAATAATAATATTGATAGGCTCGCGTTTGCCATTATCTCACTTGATATTAAGTAATGATATTACGTTCTATGATTGAGCACTCATGCCTAGAAGTAACCTATATACTGTTGACTTAAAGACCTCTAAGTTGTAGCTATCAGGTAACACAGTCAGGGAATTCCACTACTTAGCTGTACCTGAAACGTTTTGTACGTATGAGCAGGATGTCCACCATGTACCGGTCGCGGAAAGCCGTACGTTTAGTGGTCCGATGACGGAACGGGCTTGGCGAAATTAAATCGTGCAATTCCAATGCACAATAACCGATAAATACCGTCAGGCTAGCAACTAGACGTGGTTGTTTCGGTCTTAGGGTGAAATAGCTAACTTTTGTGCTAATAAATAGCCTGGTTAATTCATGTTATGTTATAGGATTGATGGGAGTAGACAGTTTGGAGGTTTTGGTCTTATGGTGAAAATACGATTAAATAGCTGAGTTTTTGGCTACTAATGGCTTATGGGTTCTCAAATTCCTTCCCCGATCGTCAACCTGCGCCGCTGCCTATCAGATCTTCATAACCTAATTACTGGGCCACTCGATACTCCTTGAATAGATTGATGGTTGGACTTTCTGGCGTCTGACAACCTGTAACGACTGCCAAAGATCTACGAATGACAACCGGGACCATCGGCTTCACTTTTTTTCCGAGGCACGGAGTGTCAGTAAAGTCCTAGATAAATTTAGAAAAGTAGGTACTTTTCTAAATTTATCTAGGACGTTCTATTATCTACATCTCTAAATTTATACATACGAATTAAAAAAGTCACATTGACAATAGTTTCGAATCTTCAACGTTTAGAACCGAACGAGAGCAGTGGTGGCCGAGTGGTAACGGCCTCCGACTTGCGAGTTGTAGGTCGCGGGTTTAAACCCAGCCATGCGCATTATTTTGTGTAATTTATTTCATCACCACTGCCCTCAAAAAAGGAAAACATCGTGAGGAAACCGGCATGTCCTAGAACCACAAAATTCGAAGACATTTGACATCCCATCCCCCACTGGGTCCGCGTGGTGGATTATGGCCCATTCCCTCTCCTAGAGAGGAGGCCTGAGTCCCAGCAGTGGGAACATAAGGCCGACTATGCTATGCTAGAACCGAATTCTGAAATCTTCATATTATTATTCTTTTAGACTTTTTATATCTTGAACTTGAACAGAGAGTTTCTTCACCTTCAGAAAGCCCTGTCAGTGACATTCCATCGTCACCTAAACCGTTAACTTATTCATGGAGTGATCTTTCACCTCCGCACGATAGCTACCTGTAGCTTCAATTATTGTTGGTAGTGCAGGGACAATAGAATGAGACCAGCTGTTTTGTCTGCTGTCGATTTTTGTGTGACACTGAAATAATCCTTACTAATCCTTACTAATATTATAAAAGCGAAAGTGAGTTTGTTTGTTGTTTACGTCTTCACGCCTAAATGGCAAAACTGATTTTGATGAATTTTGGTACAGAGATAGTTGGGACCCTGGAGACGGACATAGGCTAATAAAAAATAAAATAAAGTGAGGAAAGGGGGAGGAAAAGTAAGGTATATAATTAACGCGGATTAAGCCGCGGGTAGAAGCTGGTAGTATTATGTTATGTTATGGGAAAGTTATAGTATCTTTTTTTTATGATGGGAAATTACACTCATTCTTACATTTTAGGGTGGTGCTTCGGCGTGACAGACTTTTACTGAATTAAATGTACTTGTGTCTTTTTTTAAAGTTGGTAAATCATGGAATGACTTTATGCGCTCTAAGGCAGAGCTGGAGGTCGCAACAGACTTATACTAACTAAAACCACACATACGTCCCTTCTTTGCCTTGCGTTTCAGGACCCCGGGGTTCTCTTTCAGACTATCCAAGGACTCAGCAAGAAAATATTTAACCCTTCAGATACCGTCAATTAGAGACACAATAGTAAGACAATAGATGCGCGGCCACCGGTGGTCGCTTGGGGATTCATGAATTAAATAGCCACTGAAAACTGTTTCTGATGCTTTTATGTCCCTTTATTGGGTAGAGCGTGGGAGAGTGTCAGATTTTTACTGACATTCATTTAACCTCAAGCGAACGCCGGCGGTCGCGCTGTCATTATCTTTCTATTGTGTCTCTAATTGACGGTATCTGAAGAGTTAAATCCACTTGTGCTCCTTCAGGTCCTTTACTTTCCAAAGCCACAGTAACTCTTTCTCAAACAATCACGCAGCCCAAATTCATGATGGATATAGTTTCTTGACACTCTTGACTCTACGATGTACAATGCCCTTCACATCGCCACAGACAGAAACAGATGGAAAAAGATCATTAATTCATGAATTCCCAAGCGACCACCGGTGGCTGCGCATCTATTGTCTTACTATTGTGTCTCTAATTGACGGTATCTGAAGGGTTAAGGTTAAAGTGATGAAGCAGGGAGGTCACGACCCTCAGCATTGTGGAATACGACGCAAGGAGGATAGTTTCTTATAGCCCGAAGAATTGCCAGACTTAAATGACAGTGGGCAGGGCACATTGCTCACAGAAAAGATGGTCGATAGGGACGATTCTAGAGTAGCGACCACGTACCGGAAGACGCAGCGTTGTAAGGCCTCCAACTAGGTGGACGGATGACTTGATAAGGGTCGTGGGAATCCGATGGATCCGAGACGCATAGGACCGGTCATTACGGCGATATTTGGGGAGGCCTATGTTCAACAGTGGACGTCTTGCGGCAGAAATGATGATGATGATAATTTCTTTATGTACATACATTGTATATTCAGCTTTTTAATGTCCCCACTGCTGGGACTCAGGCCTTCTCTCTAGGAGAGGGGATGGGCCGTAATCCACTACGCGGGCCCTGTGCGGGTTGGTGAATGTCACATGTCATCGAAGTTTTGGTTCTAGGACATGCCGGTATCCTCACAATGTTTTCCTTCACCGTTATGAGAGCAGTGGTGATGAAATAATTACACAAAGTAATGCGCCTGACTGGGTTTGAACCTGGGACCTACAACTCGTAAGTCGGGGTTGTTACTACTCGGCCACTACTGCTCTCACTTTCTTTATAAAACTCATCTATTGCAAGATTTTCAAAGTCAAAACAGTTTTCAATGACAAAAGACAAAAAGTATCTAACAAATTGTGACCTCCCATACCGATACAAAAACTACCAAATGAATTTACCTATTAGAACATCTGTTTACAAAAGGACGTATCGCCATGCCGTTAAACGTTCAATATTGACTCTTAACACTAAGGATTTAAGGTCGAATGTCAGATAAGTCAACTCTTTTGTCCAATTACAGACTACCTTCATGCATATTTAAATGATTCTAGAACTAAGTATGACGACATTATCGATAGAACTGAAATGTTTGTTTTTTTTTTTATGTGGGTAGGTAGGTATCTGTGTGTGCTTAGTAAATGGCCATTGACATTATCTGTGGTATGCAGCTGAGCATTGACTCATTAGTATTATTATTTGTATTAAAACAAGATTTAACCCTTCAGATACCGTCAATTAGAGACACAATAGTAAGACAATAGATGCGCGGCCACCGGTGGTCGCTTGGGGATTCATGAATTAATGAAAATATTTTTTTCATAGCAAGCTTTTATAGCTCGGTATACTTATATAAATAATACTCATATCAAGACGAATCATACGAGCCCAAACTTGATGGGGTTGTGTCGTTAAACTAACAAGTTCCTATAGCCACCTTCCGGTTTCATCATCAGATCAGCTCCTTGTCATAATAATTTTGCATTGTCATCTGATTTACAAATGCATGTAAAATTTTAGCTCAATCGGTAACCGGGAAGTGGGTCAAAAATATACAAGATTTGATGACAGACAAACATCGGGATAGGTGAAACTAAATAAAAGCTTGTAAACGTACAAAAAAAAAACATACAATCATCCGAACATACTACCTCCTCCTTTTTGTGAAGTCAGTAAAAAAGTAATCTTATGCAAAATGTCAAATAGGATTTTTCAAATCCCATCAAAATTTTGTAGCTTAGAAAATTTTCTTTGATGGTGGAATGACAACGTTTCAAGTTACAGAATAAGGATGCAAATACTAAAATGTGACGTCACAGCTATTAGGTTACATGTGGACAAAAGAGATGGCGAGATGTCCCCACCACGCTCCCACTTTTTCACTTTAACTTTTTTTCTAACCTAAATTTGAAAGATTGCTGCTTTCCTTTTTTCCAAATATGGCTTGTTTAATATGGATTGAGTATAATAAACCAGCAATAATTTTAGGCCTTATTTTCATCGATCAAATACTCGCAGTAAAAATACTTTGTAATCAACCTGTTGTTCGTATCCCACGAGCAACCAATTGATCAACCCGTAAGGCAATGTAACCTGCATGCAATTTGCTGTTCGTATCCCACAACCGACTGTTACATTGTAGACCGCAATGTAAAGCAACTTGCGTGTAATTTGCTGTTCGTATCCCATAACCTATTGATCACATTGTAGCCCGTAACGTAATGCAACTAGCGTGCTGTTTGCTGTGCGTATCCCACGAGCAACCAATTGATCACATTGTAGCCCATAACGTAATGCAACCTGCGTGCTACTTCCTATTCGTATCCCACAAACGACTGTTTACATTGTAGACCGCAATGCAACGTAACTTCCGTGTAAATTGCTGTTCGTATCCCATAACCTATTGATCACAATGTAGCAAGAAAGAAGAAAGAAAAACATTTAATTTACGCGAATTAGACGCATTCTTATAACTAAATAACAAAAGTAAAAAAAAAACAGTGAATAGGGAAGATATGCGTCTCATCCGCGCAAAACAGCCCAACGCTCAGCATAAAGCTGTGACCTCACGCATAATGCGATGAGCTCACAGCGCTGGTTTTCAGCGTGGGCCGGTCGCTGTGTCGACGTAAACGATGCAGTTAAACAAAAGATGTAATACTATATGTAATAATAACAATAATAATATTTAATAATAAAATACAGATGATGTAACTAAAATAAATATATAACGTGATAAATACATACATTTATACAAAGTGGCACCACCACGACAAACCCGTAGCACAATTTGTGCAACCCGTTTTTTTTTAGTCTGTGGCGATTTGCATAGACTGGCAGTGGCATAGACTCACGCTGATGCCTGATTGGACGCGACCGTGATGCTATTTATTATTATTATTTAGCACGTAATGTAATGCAACCTGCGTCCTATTTGCTGTTCGTATCCCACGAGCAACCAACTGATCACAATGTAGCCCGTATAGTAAAGTGACCTGCGTGCTATTTGCTGTTCGTAGCCCACAACCAATTGAGTAATGCAATTGACGTGTAATTTGCTTTATATATTAGATAGGAATGTAGCCTTATGATAGTAAAAGTTACAAATGCAAATTGCACAAAGTAAAAAAAAATCAGCCTTATAATGTTCCCACTGCTGGGACTCAGGGCTCCTCTCTAGGAGAGAGAATACGCCGTAATCTATCACGCGGGCCTCCTGTGGGTTGGTGGGTGTCACATGTCTTCGAATTTTTAGTTCTAGGACATGATGGTTTCCTCACAATGCAGATATCTTCCTTCACCGTTTTAATGTAAATTGCGTTGATCGAAAAATCTATAAAATTGTTAATAGTCCATTCATGTTATGAAAGTAATTAAATATGACCGCTAGCTATTTTGCTAATTAAAAATAAAAATAAAACGATGTTCGATCAGTCTGTCATCATATTAAGTGAAAAAAAAAAAAAAATAGAATCTTCATGACATCATGGGGTTACTTCATCATCTTTCTAGAGGAAGATAAGAGGAACAAGATTAGACCGACGCGTGGCCACGTCTGTTTGTATCTACATAAAGTCGCGTCACGTGGCGTGGATCTAATGTCGTAGCTCTACAAGTCTAGTTGCCATATAAAATGTATGGAGACCGACGCGCTCAGATCAGCATACGTGGCCCACATTTGTACATTGTTCTTCTCAGCGCCGGTCGTTATGCGGGTCGCTACGCGAGTTGCTACGCGGTTCGCTACGCAGGCTGCTACGCGGGTTCCTATGCGAGTTGCTACGCGCGCTGTTACGCGGGTCGCTACGCGGGTCGCTAGGCGTACGTTTCTTCTTATTACGACTTCCTCATGACTCTCGTAGGAAATTATTGCAGTGGTTTCCCGTTGCCTTCTGCATCAGAACATTTTTTTTTTTTCTGTCACCTCACCCGTGTGAGTGGCCCCAACAGGTGTGTATAGTTATACCACCTTTACTCGGTCGCCAGAGCCCTTTCGTTATCTAGCAGGGAGCACCACGGCGACAATTGGGTTGGTCAAGTTGGTATCCCGTTCTCTCTTTACTCCCCCGCACAATGTAGTTCTACCTTTAGATCCTTGGTATAAAGTTATTATAATATTATTATCGACGTTTTTCAACTATAGGAAACGCTTAACCACGCTAACACCCGTTAAGCGAGATTATTGATAAAATTCAATGATTGATGATATCTCTAATGCTTTTCTATTAACGATTGGATAGGAAATGTTATTATTATTGTGTTATTGATTGATTTCCGGAGCATCAAATTTTGTTTTAGTATACTATAAGAGACTCCGCAAACTGCAGACTTTCGGTCGACCGACAGTTTAGTCTAGTTTGGCTGCTAAGTGCGCACGCTGACTCGACTAACAGTCGGGTTTATGGTAAGTGCGCATAGGTACTAAATAAATCTATCGGCCGACTCAATCCGGTGCCAAAGTTCGGTGCAAACTGAAATATCGGCCGAGTTTAACCGACTCTAAACACTACAGACGCGCGCGCGCGTGGTAAAAGCGCCTTACTGATATGCAGTCGGCCGATGGTTTAGTTCGAAATTTTGTTTGAAGGCAATCAGAAAGAATTCAGGATTCCGATCCTGATTTCCAGCCACCGTAAGCGCGGGCTTGTGGACAGTAAGCAATGGGTAGCTCGCCGTCCAACCGTCCGGTAACCGTCCGGACAGCAGGGTCGAAGCCTACTGGGCCTGATTGATGCGAAAGAGGTACCCAGGGCCCTAGAACAATGGCAAAGGAACAGGAACAGGAATGGGTTTTTAGTCAGTAACACCCTCCCACCACCTAAAAAAATAAACATACATTCAGCCGAACATAGAACCTCCTCCTCTTCGAAGTCAGTTAAATAGAGATAGAAGCAAATAGGTTTCATGAAGTTTTGAATCCACAAACTTAGTGCACACGATGTTCTGAATTCAATTTACTTTATTTTCTCTCGGATATAAACTTTGCACTCAAATATCAAAGAGCAAAAATACTCTTTCTCAGAATGAAAAAACAATTGTATGCGTTAATTAAATCAATATATAAACTTCTTTGATTTATTTGTCTCAGGGTGACAAGCATAGCGCATTAACACAAAGAACACGCCCAACATTATCATTGGAACAATGCCGATGGTAATGGATATCTAATAATGACCTAACGCCCTTAAGCATTATCTTGAAGGGTAATTATGTTACAAATCGTTTTCTATAACTCTTTTAAAGTTTGATATGTCAAGTGAGTCGTGGTGGCCGAATGGTAACGGCCCCGACTTACGAGTTGTAGGTCGCGGGTTCAAACACAGCCAGGCGCATTTGTGTAATTTATTTCATCACCACTGCTCTCAAAACGGTGAAGCAACTATCGTGAGGTAACTGTCCGGACCGAGCCAAGACGTCAACGGCGCGCACTGTTCCCGCGCGCCTCAGGAGTTGTCAGCAAAAGGAGGGGCCCAGCTGGGTCGAAGTCTACCGGGGCCGGGGTTATCCGAAAGGAAACTTGAGCTCCGGTATGAAGGCTAGAAGGAACGGTGCGGGGTTTTTAGTCAGTAAGAGTCTGACACTATCTCCCGCTTTTGACAAAACCCGCTCTTGGGTGGAGAGCGGGTTTTGTCATAAGATGATTTTCACCGTCGACAAAAAAAAATATCGTGAGGTAACCGGCATGTCTTAGAACAAAAAATTCGAAGATATTTGACATTCACCAACCCGCACTAGGCCCGCGTAGTGGATTACGGCCCATTCCCTGCCCTAGAGAGGAGGCCTGAATCCTAAAATTGAAAACATTATAAGGCCGACTATGCTATGTCAAGTTTTAAGTTAATAAACTTATGTCTCATAATTTTTTTCATTTTTTTTTTTATTATTGATAGGTTTGCGCTTGACGGCTTCACCTGATGGAAAGCGACAATGCGGTCGACGATGGAACGCGCTTACCTAGAAGATACCTATTCACTCTCGACTTAAAGATTCCCAGGTTGTAGCTATCAGGAAACACAGACCCCGGCAAAGAATTCCATTCCTCCATTCCATTCCATGGTATACAATTGTATAAACTAAACCCGCGACCAACAACTAAAAATACATAAAAACAATGCCCCTACAATTATTGAAGCCTTACCTAGCCTATCTGACATTTTTGTCGCAGCCAATATTACTTATTTATTAAAAGACACGTTTCATAAAATATGTACGAAATAGCCTACATGAAAAGAAATATTCGTCACGGACCATTTTCTCTAGAAACTTCAAATCGTGATGATAGCTGCCCTGGGAACGTCCAGGTGTGTCCGTCAGCACTATACCACACTGTACTTTGAACAATTAAATTGTGAGTCACCAACTTTTAATTGTTTCCATTGATTTTGTGGGTACAAGACTAAAGGTTTGGCCACATTGCTGCAGGCACATTGTCGCATCCGTCGCTGTACACATATCGTCATATTTCTATCCATCGCTGGTTTTTTTTATGGTGGGGCATATTATTATAAAAAATATATAATAATAATATCATCTATTGGAATCCCGGCGGCAGCGAAAGCGCCGTTGCCTGATGCGGTCGGCCTCCTCCTTTGCTAGCATTACAGCTTCGCAGAAGTTGGCGACCGCCTGCCACTCCTCCTCGCTCCAAACCATGGCCTGAACCAAGGCCCGATGCGAGAGGATTCGTCACTGGGTCCTTTAGCTGAAGACTGATAGCGAAATTTTAAACAAAACGATGTCGTAGTACAACACGGTACTGTACTCTGCATCCGACACTTTACACGGCTCAATATCTGTACGATACTCGTACATGGGTTGTGCGAAAGTGTACCCCGGGGCCCTGGAAGAAAGGCAAAGGCGAAACAGGAGTGGATTTTAGTCAGTAAAAGTCCGATACGCTCCGCCCAAGAGCGTGATGATTCCGCACCTAAAACTGTACGATGCGGTCAGCAATATACCGCAGTTACGACAGGAACTGATCGTGAGGTTTATAATGCGCAATAGTATATGATCCACTGCAGAAAACACAATCTGAAAAATACATGTTATTCTTCAGATAAATAGCGCGTTCAAACCATAACGCATTCTAATTAAGTACGATTAAATAAAATCAAGAAGATGCCTATGAGGGATAAACGAAAAACTATCAAAATATGCTCTATGACTCAATGAATGCATCCATCCAAACATTCGGCGATTCCCTATAATGTAGCCCCAGCTTTACTGTTACTCCTGTTCTTATTATGAAGTGTATAAATAAATTCAACAATGACTGCCATGCTGCCGTTTTTCCTTGTTCCATTTTTTCCTCTTAACAGTAGCCGACTTCAACAATATAAACGAGGATTGCCATAATATCAAACTTTAACGTTTAATTCATTAAACCACCAGCGATAACAGGCGTTCGCTCTCTTATTGTCTTTCTAGTGTGTCTCTAATTACGGTATTCCAAAGGTTAAAACGATCTGGCCAGTTTTACTTGGCCATATCATGAAGTGATCAATTTCTGGGCACGCCACAATTATGATGGGCACGCTACAATTATGGCGGTAAGTCCCCTCTTTGAGACGTGGCTGAAGACCTCACGGCGCGTCTTCATCTTCCGCATGATGTATGTAGGTTCTCACCGAACATGGCAAGGTCGGGAGGTTCCTGTACCGGATTCTGTCAGCAACGGCAGGGGCCCAGCTGGGTTGAAGCCTACTGGGGTCAGGGTTAGCTCCGAAAGGTAGCTCAGCCCCCGATACGAATGGCAACGAAGGAACTGGAGTGAGTTTTTAGTCAGTAAAAGTCTGACATTATCTCCCACTCCGCCCAAGAGCGGGGGATGTCATTAGATGATTTTCCTACCGAAAAAAAAAAGTTATCAGTTTTTAAAATCCGGCTACGACATTTATAGCAACACTAGCTTTCCGTCCGCGGCTTCGCCCGCGTGGACTACAGTTTATATCGCGCGGGCAGAGACCCGTACTCAGCAGTGGAATTATAGGTAGCCTATGTGTTATTCCAGTGTCTCTTCTATTTACCTACCAAATTTGATCTAAATCCGTTCAGTAGTTTTTGCGTGAAAGCGTAACAGACAGACAGACAGAGTTACTTTTGCATTTAAAATATTAGTAGGGACTAGTAGGGATGATATCGGTTCGTTATTCACGCGGGTGTGTTTTAGCCCTTAGGGTGACGAATATTGACTTGAAACCTAAGTACGACGTAGAAAGCGCGTGGGCGTTTAATATGTCGTCTGCTTGGTCGATGACGTGTAGAAGTTAGACCGTTGGATGGTTCAGGTAGTCTCATGATTCGGTAGGAGAGAGGAGAAAGATAAAAAAATCTGTTCATCTAATCAATTCAGAGCATTACAAACTATTAGCTGTTGCCTTTGGCTTGTACGATCCTGGAAAAATAATTCACAGATTTTCTAAGGGAAACTTTTTATTCAAGATAAACAGTTTTTCTAAATTTTCACATCTTCAATACTGTATAACTGGATGCCTGGTTGACGTACGTCGGTTATGAGGGTGCCATCGGACGCGCCTCTGCTCGTCCTTCAGGATACCTGGAAAATAAAAGACGAATTAAAAATATTCTATAAGAAAAAAATCTTGACAATTTTATACAAAATCGGACTGTTATCCGATTATAACTCCGGTTTTTGAGGTCCGATCCAGATCAAATTTACATTAAAACACGGGCCAACTCATCGGCTGTGCGCCCCAACCCTTAAAAATTTAAATTGAAAAACCTCAAAAAAAATCAAATTTTGCTTCGTCCGCGTGAACGTAGAAAGCGGTACCAGCTATTCCAGAACATGGCCTACCAGTGTGCCAAATGTCATCCATCAAATCCGTTAAAGCATTCGAGCGTCAAGAAGTAACAAACATACGCACACAATCTCACGTACTTTCGCTATTGTAATCTTAATGTGATAAACCATTTAATTTTCTGTCAATATGAGAAAATGAAGCTAATTGCACATTCCATTGTAGTGATGTAACGAATATTCGCATCAGCTTTCGCAAATATTCGCAGAATTCACAAGAAACATGCGAATATTTGGCTTTTCTTTTTGACAAACAAAAAGGTATTTAAGTATTGATTGAACGGATATCTCGCAGGCGTGCCTCAAAATATGATCATGCTCATAATTGACACAACTAACAACAAGTAAACTTAAGTGTGCGTGGTTTGTTAGTAGCGTAATGCGCGTTCGTATTGGTTTATTGCCTGTAGTGAAGTCAACCTTTCGAATACCGTAATTAGAGACACATAGAAAGACAATGAGAGAGCGAACGCCAGCATTCGCTTGGCTACAAAATATATAGGTACAGAAGTCGATCTACACATAAAGCGCGCTCGAGCAACGCACACATAAACACCGCTCACGGACACGACTTCTCGGTAGCTTCTCGGCCCACTCGTCGAACAATTCCGGCTCAAACGCTTAATTCGTGTGCTTCCACCGAGCGTAGGTACAATAAAAAACTTTTTACAAAAAAAATTAAACCGACTTCAAAAAGTACAAAATAACTTTAATTTCGGAAGTCGGTGTTTCTATAATAGATACATAATCTTGTCTCTTCGTTATTTAACACCGACTTCCGAAATTAAAGTTATTTTGAACTTTTTGAAGTCGGTTTAATTTTTTTTGTAAAAAGTTTTTTATTTTTAATTTTTAGTTATGGTAGCACCACTAAAAAGTACCTACCCTTCAGCTAAACATAAATTACCTTATAGCCAGAGTGCATCTCATAACGATTCTTATAATCCCAAACACGGTTATATTACATGAATGTACCCCCTCCCCCTTTTCTTTCAGTCAGTCATCGACATCTACACGTTACGACAATTCTACTATGATTCTATGAGGAGTTCTGTTCCATATCTTCAAAGTTCATGATCAGATCATAACAATATTTCTATGGGACCAACTTGAAAGCATAACATTTCAATCAAAAAAAAAATTTTCAAAATCGGTCCACAATTGACCGAAATATCGGTGAACATACATACAAAAAAAAAAACATACATTCAGCTGAACATAGAACCTCCTCCTTTTCGAAGTCGGTTAATAAAGAGAAGTCCATACATGAGATTTTCTTCTGTACCTATCTATTTTGTGGCTTGGGGTTATGAAGGGGAGACAAGCGGTGACACTCTTTGAAGTTGGTACAAATCGGAAAGTATTTCCTTTCTAACCCCTTTCATCTTTTCTGTGGTACTACCGGTCACAGACCTAGACGGACAACATTTATAATTAACTGCTACAAATATTAAAAGACTTTTTGAACCTATAACAGAATACTGTAATTAATATTTAACAACGAACTATACTTCAATCTACGCTATATTTTACAACGTTTACAAAATACAAGTTGATGTGTATGCCTATGCATAAATAAGACACTAACAAGTGGCTTTACGATCTACCGTGGGAGAGACCGAGTGTGACTGATAGGATACTATGAGTTTTATACTCTTCCACAAATAGGCTATGGCACTTTGATGCAGGGGTGGAATGAGGGTAAATGCATGAGCTAATATTGGAAAACGTCCGTTTGTTTGCGAAGCATTAGGCATGGGGTTTTCAATTGACTTACTTGGAAATACAAGAGCGGGTTTTTTGTACTGTATTGGGTTTTCAATATTCAATCATCATTTATTATTTGTTTAACACAGGACGTGAATTTAGTGTTTTAAATAAGGTTCATAGGTCGCTATGTAATGCCTAGAGGCGTACGAATATGGTTGCATGCATAGAGAAAAATACGTTAATCATGCGAGGGGTAAACTCGAATATTATTTGCATGTATGTCAAAATTAATGTAATGATGATAAAGTAATATAATTATAAATGTTACAATGTGGAGTAATGTCATTGCGTAAATAAATAGTAAAAAATACAAATGTCACAATAATAATAAAATATTACAAATGTTTATTACAAAAAAGCACAATATTCAGTATAAGAATTAAAAAATTGTTTTACCAGTCAAATAAATTAAATAATAAAAAATTACATCTTTTTTTTAATTTTCGAAAGGTATTTTATACCGTTTAAAGGATCATTTTAAATACGATATTTGACGTTGTGCTATGTTTATAATTGTTTAGAATATGTGAGTGACTTCGTTAGTAATTTATTATTAATATTAGAAAATTACTAGCTGACCTACATGTCACACGTTATTCTGCCATATAAATTAACAAGAAATAAAAAAATGGCCACCCCATTTTTTTGGAGTTTTGGAGTAGTGAAATATAATTTACGACATAATTATTCTCATATTGTCTCAAATATCCAAAACAAACATTCAAAACGAGCACACACACCGTGACAAGAGAAATTTATATATTAGGATTTTATTTACCTATGTGGCTGGCTTCTTTTTATTACATTTTTTTTTTTTTTTTTTGTTTTATTTCACCTGTCCCGGTGTTTGTCTGTCATCAAATCTTGTAAATTTTTGATCCACTTCCCAATCGCCGATAACAATGCAAAATTATTATGACAAGGAGCTGATCTGATGATAGAACCGGAAGGTGGCTATAGGAACTTGGTAGATAAATGACACAACCCCATCGGGTTTGGGCTCGTATGATTAGTCTTGACGAGTATTAATTATATAGCTTTTATAGCTCGGTATATCGCCGAGCTATAAAAGCTTGCTATGAAAAAATGATTTTCATTAAAAGCTTGTTTATAATGAAAATGTCAAAAGACTTAACTCCGCAGACTATTAGATTATTTTCTATTTTGATTCACTTTTTTTATATATTTACTTAATATATACAGGGTTATTTGTAAAACACTAGCAATCTCTTAGGTGCTAGTTATGAACATCATAAACAATAACTTTTGTTCTTTGATTTTTACAAAATATAATACATTTAACAAAAACAAACCTTTAAGATTTCGTTGCTCTATTTAACACATTTCAACTCAATATTTTGCTGTACCTACCTACGCCTCCTGCACACTGTTCTTGTAGTAATAGTAAGCAGGCTTCCGAAACATTGTCATCACACCTACCTTGGAAGCATTCGCACCATTTTCGTGTACCTACTCATCATACCAGAAAATTGATACGCCTGCATATACTTCCTAACATTTAGAACGTTCAATTTAAATATTTTTATTTTTGTATGAAAATCTGATAAACTAAAATATTATATTTTTACAAGTCGTAGAACAGAAGTCGTTGTTTATGATGTTCTTAACATAGTCCTAAGAGGTTGTTAGTGTTTTACAAATAACCCTGTTTTCTTACTTTTATTTATTATTTGTTTATTTATCTCAGGACCCTGA
The DNA here is from genome assembly GCA_949319445.1 of Mythimna lalbum. Lineage (NCBI taxonomy): Eukaryota > Metazoa > Arthropoda > Insecta > Lepidoptera > Noctuidae > Mythimna > Mythimna lalbum. Next base: position 2,977,221 of record OX439349.1, on the reverse strand, counting down.
GGTCCTGGACCTATGGGAGGCGTACGAGGGGCCGAAGCCAACTCGCAGAGGCGCTTTAGGTTGTTACAATGAGACGTGATACCAACCGACGATTATTCCTGTACGCGCTATACTAGTGCACAGAAGGACAACCTCCGGTTTGAAAAACTATTGCGGCAATATGGAAAACAAAATAATAGCGCTATGGTTTTTGGAGTCTTAAGTGGACTGGTATCATGGATAGTTCCATGATACCAGTGTTAAAACTATGGCCTCTGCCTGAATAATATCCATCGATAAAAGGCAGGGACCGACTTGCACACTCTCTCTGAATTTTACTGCACTCGATTTTAGTTTGGGAGTAGGTAAAACATTAACTGCAAATTCAAGCCAGCGACATGATTAGACCAGTGAACACGGCAAAATGTCTTCGTTGCTCACTTGCTTGGATGGAATTGAACGCGCTGAACATGACCGATCACAGCGCGAGAACTCCCGAGTGTTTCGGTTTCGGTTCCAGTTTCGGCAGGTTTGCCACCGAAACCGAAACTAAACCGAAATTCGTTTTTTAACCGTAACTCGACCGAAATCAAAACCGGACATTCGGTCGAACACTATCCGTAACCAAACATTTTTCTCATCTTACAGCTTCGGCTGTAATCGAAACCACTGACGTTCTGAACAAAAAACTAATCGAACTTTAATAGTCGATTATGTGACTAGGGGATAAACCAGTGTCTTTAAGTCGCGGGCGGCTTGTGGCATGTTGAATTCCGAAAAATGTTTGAAGTGGCCAGTTTGAATTTCGAGTCAACTTGTTCGATGCACGTACATTTTAATTCACAATGTTGACGATTTTTGATGTACCAAATTCAAATCTCATTATTCCCTAGGGATCAGCCATACTGCATTATCTCCCTAGGGATAGAATTACTTGCTTTAAGTGAGGTTTGTAGGAGCTATGAAACGACATTATCAAGCAGGTGGTTTTTTTTTTATCAAGCAGGTGGTGTACAAAAAGTGTCTATATCCATGGATATCAAAGGAAATCCCGCCGAGGTCCTGAGACGCAAGGCAAAAAATGAACATATAAGTGGATTTTAGCCAGTAAATGTCTGACACGTCCTCCCGCTCCGCTCCAGAATGGGAGAAGTCATTGCATAATTTTCCACCTAAAAAAAATAAGATGCAGTGTAGTTTTGTTTAATTTTATTGTTAAAACTTTCATAAAATCTATACTAATATTATAAAGAGGTAAAATTTGTAAGTTTGTAAGTTTGTAAGTTTGTAAGTTTGTAAGTTTGTAAGTTTGTAAGTTTGTAAGTTTGTAAGTTTGTAAGTTTGTAAGTTTGTAAGTTTGTATGTAGGGGGTAATCTCTGGAACTAATAATCCAATTCTAAATTTTTTTTTACTGGCAGAAAGCTACATTATTCCTGAGTGCTATAGGCTATAAATTGTTTCTATAGCATGTATATTAACCGAGCTATCACAACTTTTGTCTAGCAAGTCGGAAAAAAATACCTCATAAAATAGAATTATTTGCGTGCGCTGCCTAAACAGTTGCTTAAAATTAAAAACAATGTATGGCTACCTGGTTCGTCTTAATTATTTCTACAAAAAAGTCCGCGGTACCATATCTCTATCTTTTATATTTCATCTTTTATACTTCTTTTATTGCATTAAAAATATTTTTTTTCGGCATACTTACGTTTGGTTGATTATTTGAGCAACAAAATATTAATTCTTATGACAATAAATTATTTCAGTATCACAAGAACATTATACAGATAAGATTTGCCATTTACAGCATAGCAATTGGTCATAGTTTCGAAGATAATATAAAATTACTAAAACGCAAAATGCCCCTAGCGTAACTTTCATTGTGCAGACGTTTTACCTATTTTTTTTTTATGGTGGGCAAAAATCATCTTATGACAACCCCCGCCCTTGGGTGGAGCGAGAGATAGTGTCAGACTCTTACTGGCTAAAAACCCACCCCGTTCCTTCTAGCCTTCAAACCAGGGCACGAGTTCCCTTTCGGATAACCCTGGACCCGGTAGGCTTCGACCCAGCTGGGCCTCTGCTGTTGCTGACAACTTCTTGAGGCGCGCGGGAACAGTGCGCGCCGTTGACGTCTTGGGCTCGGTCCATTACCGGACGATCGGACAGCAAGCTACCCATGGCTCGCCGTCCGCGAGCCCGCGTCTACGGTGGCCGGAAATCGGGATCGGAATCCCGGCGGCGGCGGCGGGGGCGCCGTTGCCTGATGCGGTCTGCCTTCGCCTTTGCTAGCATTACTGCTTCGCAGAAGGAGGCGACCGCCTGCCATTCCTCCTCGCTAAGGACCATGGCCTCAACCAGAGCCCGCCGCGAGAGGTGTCCGCCGCCGATTGCCCCCACGAGGGCACTGCGATGCTCTGCCCAGGCAGGGCACACCTCGACTGTGTGCTCCACCGTGTCCTCAGGGCGTTCCGCACAGTGGCGACACTCGGGCGTCTCTTCCGCTTTAATTCGGTGCAGGAACCTCCCGAACTTGCCATGTTTTCTGAATCGCGGTGTTAAGACTTTCTGTGGATTGATGACCCTCTCGAATTATTATGCCCACGTTGTCGTTAGTTGGAGTTCTTCTGTCAGTTGCTTATTGGTTTCGGTTGTTTCGTTCGTATGGTTGTTGTTGTTGATAGATACCTCATAATCGAAAATATCGTAATTTCGTTGTACGTTTTTGTATGTTCGTAGTTTCGTACTTCGTTCTATCGTAATAATCGATAGGAGTTATTCGATATTACGATTATTTTGTTTTGTAAAGGCGGACGGTGTTCGAGTCGCTCTCCTTTTGTTCATAATTGTTTTCAAGTCTGTGCGTAGTTTGTTGAGAGCATGTCTAAAAGGAAATCTCAACTGTCCCGGCAGACATCACAGACAAGAGCCGCTCGAGTACGCCGTACGGAAGAATCTGCCCCTGAAAATGAGCAGCGCCTCTCGAGAAATAGAGAATATATTTCGCAAGCACGCGCTAGAGAATCTAGCTCCGAGCGCTCACAGCGCCTCGCTAGCCAAAATGTGAGGACATCGCGGGCCCGTGCTCGAGGAACTAGCGCTGAACGTGCGCACCGTCTATCTGAGTTAAGGCAGCATGTCTCTGAGACAAGGGATAGGGAGACTAACGCTAAACGCTCGCGGCGGCTTGGCAGGCAAAATGTCATAACATCGCAGGCCCGTGCTCGGGAATCTAGCGCTGAACGTGCGCAGCGTCTATCTCATTTAAGGCAGCATGTCTCTGAGACAAGGGATAGGGAGACTAGCGCTGAGCGCTCGCAGCAGCTCGCTAGGCAAAATGCCATAACATCACAGGCCCGTGCTCAGGAATCTAGCGCTGAACGTGCGCATCGTCTAATCGAGTGTAATCTTATTTTAAAACAAGAAATTTTCCGCGGACGAAGTCGCGGGCAGAAGCTAGTATTAAATAAATCGACGATTACACAAAAATTATAACTAACGTACGTTAGTTTTTAGGTCGCTAATACCACCACGACTGGGTTTTTAGGTTCTATTGGGCCCATCGTTACGATGATAAATCTATTGAAAAATTTATTGGCCTGTTGCTCTAGTGGTTAGTAGCCCTAACTGCTATGCCGGAGGTCGTAGTTTCGATTCCTGCCCAGGACAAATGTTTGTGTGATGAGCATGATCATTCGTTCTGTGTCTAAAAATTTATGTACTTAGAAATATAGTTAGAAGTATATTTATCAGTAGTCTAGTACTCATAACACAAGCTCTGCTTAGCTTGGGACTAGACGACGTTGTGTGATAGTTGTGGAATATTATATTAAATCGAGTTTTATGTTGTTAAGAAAGAAAAAAAGACGTTATCCCTTTGACATATTCTAAATATCCCAAGGCCACGTCACGCGTAAAATAAAAACTAACAAAGCCATTACCAAGAAAAATACATTTCCCCTCATGATATAATATTCTAACACCATTTTTCCAATGATTATAAAACTGTGGGCTGTGCTGCATTTGACAGCAGCCTTGTAACAGTAATATGTCAGTTTCTACAAAACGTCTGAAGGTAATAATCAAGTTTTTAATAAATAAAAAGGTGTCGACTAACGACTGTTTCCTTGAGGGCCTCATTAAATAGTGATATGCGGTAGTTATGACATGACTTGCTGGTATTAAGGAAATGTGTCGTGTGTTTTCGATATGTGCATTTATTTTTCATTCGTTGAGCTCCTTTGCACTTACGACTATATACTTTAATAGAGACTTTTACGTTTGAGTTTGTTTCAGTGTTTCTTTTCTGGGTAGTCAGCTAGGAAACACACACAAACAATTTTTTTTAATTGACGATTATTGTTATTGTCGTACCTCGTCGTATCTGCGAGAATTGGGAGGGAGACATTACAGTAGGTGGCGTGAAAATTACCAACCTGCGTTACAATACAAATACAATACAAAATTATTTATTTCAAATAGACCAAACGCAGGCACTTTTAAATAGTCAAATGTCGCTGATGACACTACTCTGCTTACAGTAAATGAGTCAGAAATGGTTACACTCCTAGCCCGAATAGATGCTCCATCATCAGCGAGGAGATGCGGATATAGTTTTGAGTATTTGATGCAGTCTACCCAAATGTCCTTTCTTTGGTATTGTTCGTCAAGTCGTTGAGTTCCTTAGTAGTCCTGAGTTACACGCATACTGACAAATGCTTGCACTGTCTGGACAGGTCCACTTAGACTTCTTCCTTCAAAAGATCATCTCAGACTTCTATCTGCATGGTTCTCATATTTACTGTATGGACTTTAAAAGAGACTTTGACTCCTGAGTTTGTTTCGGTGTTTTTTTTCTCTGGGTAGTCGGCTAGGAAACACCGGCTTCATCTAGTTTAAATTGACGATAAAGTTGATGCCTAAAATTGTTTTTAAAAACTTATTTGCAAAATAATTATCTTTTATCTTTCATATATCTTTTAATACTATTTCACGAAGGGTGAAAATGACCGGTAATTGAAAAATTTTGTGGCAACTTTTGTCATGGTTTGGATTTTCTTATTATTGGTAGTAAGCTACCACTATATATACTAGCTACCGCTGTACCACTATCTATATTGGTAAGTGATGATGTGATCGACGATGGAGCGAGTTGCCTAGAAGTAATCTATTAATTCAAATTCACTAGCTTTTCTTTCATGCCGATTTAAATTCCTGCCAATTCTATTCTTACTCCATTTACTCACACAATTCATCCATCTTTTCATTGGACTTTCTCTCCATCTTACGGTATCTGTTTTGATCAATCTGTTATTCAATTCAATAATTCAATTACTGACTAAAACCCTCTTGGGTTCTTTCCTTGCCTTCAGGGCGAGAGAAGGTATTTGATGATATTCGATTCTCAAAATTTTTTCTTAAGAATTTCTGGAATATTTTCTCAAAAATTTCTGGAATTGAGTAGCAGAAGAGAATTAACATGAAACTTAAATATTGCTGCCAATATATGAAATAGAAAGAAATAAGTAAAGAAAAAAACAAAGACAGATAGACAGATAGGAAGAAATAATGAAGGAAAGAAAGAAAGAAAGAAGGAAGGAAGGAAAGAAAGAAAGAAAAATACATTTCAAATTAATCACATATTTTTTCAATACTAAACACCAAAAGAAAAGAAAGTAAGTATTTTTGAGTTCTAATTTACCTCTCCTTCACTTGTTGGGGAATACAACGATGAAGTTAGCTATGATATTTCAATGACTGGGTCACATTTATGATGCATGACTCCGCGGCCTGAATATCTGTGTCAATGGGCGTGCAACACAAATATGTCTTTAATTACAAGTAACTAATACCTTGCCTTTTGCCTTATCAAGTATTTATTGGTTAATAACAGTCGTTTTGTTCTGTAGTTATGTTTTGTAGTCTAATATGTGTTAGGTCTCTTACGTGGTTATTTAAAGACTTATAAGATTACTAGCTTCTGCCAGTGGCTTTGCCGCGTGAAATGAGGATTCTCTATACAAACTTTGGACCCCCGTTTCATCCCCTTAAGGTGTGAAAATTGGAAAATCCTCTCGTAGTGTTTGCCTACATCATAAAAGGAAACCTTGTGCAATCTCGTAGTCCCAGTTGTGGCTGTGCGTTGATATGTCAGTCAGTTTCTCCTTTTATATATATAGTTTTTAGGTTTTGATGCCGATGAAACACAATATATACACTAAAACAATATAAGTGATCATTCGTATATTGAACAGCTATGTTAAGGAGGTTCGATTTCGATTTCTAAAGTTCGAATCTTCCGATTTATTTTGCACCTTTGATACTAATTTCGGTTCCGATAAATTTTAATTGAAACTTTTTTTTTAATTGTTAGAAACTAGTGCTTGACTGCGATCCCACCTGATGGTAAGCAGTGATGCTATCGTTGATGGTGAGGCGCAATGGTTTATTAAGACTCACTCTTGCCTTGAAGACACCTAAATTATAGTCGGACGGGAAGACCGCAGCAGGCAAATTGTTCTAGTTCCTCGATGTACGTGGTATAAACGACGAGGCGAAACGCTTGGTCGAACCGTAGAGGTTTTAACAACAAGGGTAGATACTCACCGTTTGTCTGTCTGGCATGTCCGAACTTGCTAATATATAATTATAATAAATGTATACAGACCAATGTATGATGATGTATCAGTGGCGTTAGGGTTGGTGCTGTTGGTATACCATGAGAGATCGTAAGAGTGGAACCAAGGCCTATCATGTTGTTTTCAAAGGCTTAGGACCTGAAACTGTACCACTCGTGATGGTGAACGATGTTACTCTTAGCAGATTTGATAGATTTAAATATCTAGGTCAGGTAGTGACTGCTGATCTTAAAGATATTGCTGACAACGCAGGGCGTTGACCGGCGTTAACTGTGAGAGAGATTACGTTGGTCAGAAGATTTGTAACTTGTTTGAAGCAGGTTAAGATTACGCTGTGTAAGGACAACTGCCAAAACTTCTATTGCAGCAGCTTCTGGACAACATATTCGTGAAAAACCCTCAACACCTGCGGGTCCAATACAAAAACGTCTTTAGGATGTTATTGTGGCTCCCATCTGTATGTCTTTACCTACATTGGACATTTGCCTATTTGGTAATTAACGTGTTGAACTAAATTGTCTTAATATTAGCCCCATTTCTAATGATAATATCGACTTAAACCTAATAAAAATACTTCTTTCACAGATTAACGGTGAACGCAATCCCGATGAGGTCTACAAAGACATCAGAGCCGCCGTCCTCCAGATCCTCGGTGCCTCAGAAGATCAATCCACTATGAACGGTGTCAGTGGTGTTGGGGTCGGTGCTGGTGGCATACCAGGAGAGATCGTAGGAGTGGAACCGGCGCCAGCCCAGGATATAAGGGAGAAAAGAGAAGAGAGAAGCGTACCGCCTGTCTTGCCGACAATGCCGGTGCCAGCGGCAATGTCTTTGCCGGCGGCAGTGCGGTCGCCGGCGGCATTGCCGTTGCCGGCAGCAATGCCGTTGCCCGTGGCTATGTCGTTGCCACCGGCAATAAGGGAGACGGGGATGGAAAGGGTTGCTTCGCCGCAGGTTAGTTTTATTTTTATTTATTTTGTTAGATAGGTCACAAAGCCAAAGAATGTAACGACATCTATTACGCCACATTTGAACTAAAATTCAAAATCAGCTACATCGCGGTAACAGAGTTCTCCGCGCGATTAGAACATATTTATACAACAGCCCGAAATTAACTACCGGCCAATTACCTGAACCAGACAAAACACCCGTCTGGTCAGAGGATCCCCCGTTTTCAACGAAAATTTGCGGGACTTTACACTGTCTTTTCTTCTAAAGTAAGTCCTTTTGAAGGATCTCCCTTAATCAGCTTTTTAATGTTCCCAATGCTGGGACTCAGGCCTCCTCTCTAGGAGAGGGAATGGGCCATAATCCACAACCCGGGCCTAGTGCGAATTGGTGGATGTCACATATTTTCGAAATTTTGTTCTTGGACATGCTGGTTTCCTTACCGTGTTTTCCTTCACCGTTTTGAGGGCAGTAGTGTTGAAATAAATTACACAAAGTAATGCTCCTAGCTGGGTTTAAACCCACGACCTAACAACTTGGAAGTCGTAACTCTAACGCAATGCAATCAAGCTATAAGCACTATAATATAAGCCAATTTGTTATTGGCAGGCTGAGTCTAAATTGAGCCATTTCGTCACTGGGTACATGGATGTTCATCATTTTCAGCCGACAGACGTCCACTGTTGGACATAGGCTTCCCCCGAGTGTCGCCACAGTGATCGATCCTGTGCGTCCCGCATCCAGCGTCGGAAGGCCTCCTACAAGGTGGACCGATGACCTGGTGAAGGTTGCGGGAATCCGATGGATGCGGGACATGGATGTTCACTAGAACATAATCTCTTGTAAAAAGTACATCGCTCAAACACAAGAAATAACTGTGGTTGATTGTCGGAGTCTGTTTGTGATAACTACAACCTAGTATTTATGAATCAGAAACGTTTATTTCAAATAGACCAATTACAAGCATTTTTGAATTGTCAGAATATCAGTCAGTCAAAAAATAAAGTGAAGTTAAGTTGTAGCTTAAAAGTTAAGAGCGAATAGGTTACTTCTAAGCAAGCAAGCTCCATCGTCGACCACATCATCGCTTTTTTTTTTCTCTCGACGGGGAAAATCATCATTGACAAAACCCGCTCTTGGGTGGAGCGGGAGATAGTGTCAGACTCTTACTGACTAAAAACCCCGCGCCGTTCCTTCTAGCCTTCATACCGGGGCTCTAGTTTCTTTTCGGATAACCCCGACCCCGATAGGCTTCGACCCAGATGGGCCCCTCCTGTTGCTGACAACTCCTTGAGGCGCGCGGGAACAGTGCGCGCCGTCGACGCCTTGGCTCGGTCCGGTCAGTTACCGGACGATCGGACAGCTAGCTACCCATGGCTCGCTGTCCACTAGCCTGCGTCTACGGCGGCGGCGGCGGCGAGGGCGCCTGGAGCGGTCGGCCTCCTCCTTTGCTAGCATTACACCACATCATCGCTTACTGAGAATTAAGATAGTTCAAGCACGAGCCTATCAATAATAATAATTATACTCAATGTTATATTTTAAGAAAGTAACGTGTTAACGCCTCAACGTCTACAAAAAATAAAATGGCGCCATAGACAGTTGCTGAAGGATAGTGACTAGACAAAAAATATTGTTTTGTGACTACCATCAACAATTTTATTGAAAAGAAGAGGTCAAAACGAACGGTTCTACCTTGACCTAATGACGAATTTTGTGGATTTTTCTTTAGTCACTTTCTTTTATAGGATTTAGAACAGCAGGTGACATTTCCCACCTAAGGCCTGAATTCGGAACGGACTTGTTTTAAACTAGATCAGTACAATTATTCCTTACCTATATAATATTTACAGAGACAGACATAATGTAGCTTAATATAGATTTCTACTTACGGAAAAATTTAGTATTTGACAAGTAATCTAATTGATATACCTCGGGTAGGTACTTTTCGGCAACAAGTCATCAAAATCCTTCTGCTCTGGGTGGAGGATGAGGAAGTATCACTGTATGTTATATTAACCTGACTAAAATCACACCTGTGTTCCTTCAGTTACCCTTTGCGTTACAGGGCCGCGGTAACTCTTTCTAATAAGCTCGCAGACACATTCCTGGTGAGCTGATACCGAGAATACTGAACTAACTATTTGTTGTTGTTTTTTTTTTACATAAAGTTTTTTTTTTTTTGTGGTGTGGAATAATATGTAAAATTCCAAGTAAATAAACGCAATATATTTACACAGGAATGAACATTTTTCCTTCTTTATTTTATAGTCTGGTCAATTTAGATATCTGAGGTTACAAAAATTCGCACCCGGCTGAAAATTAGTAGGATTGTTCAAAACATGATGGCATAAAAGAAATCTGAAAGTCCTCATCGATCCGAGACCTGTAAAAAAATACTGGTCAAAGGTCACTAAAACTAGTTTTATCATAAAATCAAAAATCAGAAAATTATCTGCAAAAATTATCTCGAAACCTATCCTTTTGCAGCGGGGTGTGAGGCAGGGAGACGTCATTTCTCCGAAACTGTTCACCGCCGCAATGGAAGATGTCTTCAAGGTTCTGGTCTGGAATGGACTAGGCATTAATGTCAATGGCGAGTACATCACTCACCTTCGGTTTGCTGACGACATAGTAGTCATGGCTGAGACTATGGAGGAGCTCAGCACAATGCTCAATGACCTCAGTAGAGCTTCCGAAAAAGTGGGTCTTAAAATGAACATGGATAAAACCAAAATCATGATTAACAACCATGTAGCGCCCACTCCTATCAAGATCGGAGACTCTACACTCGAAGTTGTGGAAGATTACGTCTACCTCGGACAGACAGTCCAGTTAGGTAGGTCGAACTTCGAGAAAGAGGTCAACCGTCGAATCCAGCTCGGCTGGGCAGCGTTCGGAAAGCTACGCGGTGTTTTCTCGTCCAACATACCACAGTGTCTCAAGACGAAAGTCTATGATCAGTGCATGTTGCCAGTGATGACATATGGCTCCGAAACGTGGTCGCTCACAATAGGCCTCATCAGAAGGCTTAAAGTCACCCAATGGGCAATGGAAAGGGCTATGCTCGGGGTTACCTTGCGTCATGCGTGATCGAATCAAAAATGAAGACATCCGCAGGAGAACTAAGGTTGCCGACATAGCGCAAAGAATTGCCAAACTTAAGTGGCAATGGGCAGGGCACATTGCTCGCAGAACAGATGGCCGTTGGGGCCGAAAGGTTCTGGAGTGGCGACCGCGTACCGGAAGACGCAACGTTGGAAGGCCTCCAACAATGTGGTCTGATGACCTGGTGAAGGTTGCGAGAAGCCGATGGATGCGAGACGCGCAGGAGCGTTCGTTGTGGCGACGCTTGGGGGAGGCCTATGTCCAGCAGTGGACGTGTATCGGCTGAAATGATGATGATGATGATGATGATCTGCAAAAATGTCTAAATACTTTTTTTCCTAAGAGCCACTGTTTTTGAGACATAATGATTCAAAAAGTTAAAAAAGGTAATCGCCATAATACTCGTAAGCACACGTTTTAACTTTTGAATTATCAAAATGTCAGTCAGTCAAAAAAAAAAGTGAAATAAAATTAAGTTAAGAGCGAATAGGCTACTTCTAAGCAAGCAAGCTCCTTCGTCGACCACATCATCGCTTACCATCAGCTGAGATATGTCAAGCACGAGTCTATCAATAATAATAAGTCGACAGCGATGCGGAGGAATTTTTCGACACCTTACTTTAAATTGTTTTTTTTTTAGTTCTTTAGGGCTTAGGCCAAATAGCCTAATTCGACTGGAATATTTATAGGGACATTTAAAATGTGGATCTTCAGTTTATTAATTTTTTTCAGGCTGAATTGATCAGGGTCCGCGGTGAGCCGACGATTCCGGCGCTGCTGTGGGTGGTGGGCGGCCCAGGCAGCAATAAAGCTACCCTCTGTCAACGAGCCGTGGCGCAAAGGCCGGGCTGGACGCATTACAGGTAAATAAACCTAATTCGTTTTTTTTTTGGTTTCTGTCAAATCTGTATCTTCGAGTATACTAATATTATAAAGAGGTAAAATTTGTAAGTTTGTATGTAGGGGGTAATCTATGGAAGTACTGGTCCGATTGCTAAAATTCTTTCATCAAGAGAAAGCTGCTTTATTCCTGAGTGACATAGGCTATATTTTATGTACCTACACGCGGGTGAAGCTGCGGGAAAAAGCTAGTAAATAATAAAGAAAACTGAAAGTGCCCAAAATTAGCTTCTAGCGAAAACTACAAATTAGTGATGTGACGAATGTCAGATTTTTACCTTCGCGAATGCGAAAGCGAATATTCAAATTCAATATACGCGAATGCGAATATTGTCTTTCAAAGAAAGTGTGCACAAAACATCATACAGTTTGACATTTCGTGTCTGCCCAGCTTAAATAAAACATAGCAGAGCCGGTACTCTGCGTCTCGGATCCATCTGATCCGCGACTCTCACCAGGTCATCGGTCACCCCTCGTGGGAGTCCTTCCTATCCTGTGTCTTCCGGTGCTTGTCGCCACTCCAGAACGTTTTTTCCCCATCGACCATCGGTACTGCGAGCAATGTGGACTCAGGGCCTATATGTTACCCAGGTTATGGCGACACTGAGGGAGGCCAAGATCCAACAGTGCATGTCTTTCGACTAAAATGATGGTATAGCAAAGTCGTTACAGGTTGATTGAACGCAACAAATCACATTAAGTTTATTCTACAAGATTTGTTATTTAGTATTATTGTACCGGTAAAATGCCGTAACTTTGTACGAATTTTGTTTTTTTTTTTTTAATTTTTGCAACTTAAATAGAAAAATTGGTAAGTGCAGTAGTCTTTTTGATTTTTTCGTCCTGTGTGTTCTGAGTTCATTTCGGAGTTCAGAATCGCGGAATTGCACTAGTTTGCTATCAAACTAAAAAATGACAACCAGTAATTTGTGATTTAATTATTTATAAAAAAAAAGTATACATACTATTGTTTTTTTATTATTTTACCAATGATTCAATCAATAATTTAATATTTGATTGTCAAAAACATTTTTGCCAAATATTCGTATTTTTCTTGCGAATGCGAATGTCTAAAAATATGCGAATATTCGCGAATGCGAATGCGAATATTCGTTACATTACTACTACAAATATCACACATTAGATTTCTCGTAAGTAAGACCTTAGCCTGACTTATCTCTTCTAACTGCTAAAGCAAACAAAACTTGATTCCGATTATCTTTCTTCCATTCTCCAGTCTGGGCCAGCGTCTTCGCATCCTCGCAGATGCAGGAGGCCGTCCAGCATCAGACGGAGCCCTCGCACGCACCGCAATCAGTGGGGGAGAACTGGCTCCCAAGGAGCTCGTCACCAAGCTGGTTCGGGGAGCCATGCTGGAGGCAGGAAGGATGGGCGCGGGACTCGTGCTGGATGGGTATCCCAGGGACATGGAACAAATGGAGCAGTTCCAGACTGAGGTATAGGGAGTTCAAAAAAGTGGTTTAATATGTTTTTGTTTTACTCAGTCGCTCGTTGGGACTTTTTTGGTCGTCGGGGTCTTCAACATTGGAGACACAAACTTAATGAAGGTGTTCAGAAAAATTCACACCACCAGTTAGCGCCACTTAGCCATTAGGTCTTCTCCTTTAAAAACGTAGGACATGACGTTGACGTCTAACGCATAACATTAATCTCATCATTAACACAAGAATCTTGTGTTTTTCCGTAGGATATTATTATAAAAATCTTTGCTTTATTAAAAGCGTTTTAACAGGTGCCTGGACCTGAGGTCTCAGTGCTGCCACCTGGTGAGCGACATTGTAGAACACCCTCATTGTGTTCTTGTAGGGTGCCTACTAGGAACACAAGTGAAAGCCTCGAGGGTCAAATGCCGACTGATTTATATTCCAGATTTCTTAACATTTATGCAATGACACATGTGTTGCAGTGTCTCCGCACACGCGCTTCAAAAAACGCCGCTTCAAGATTATTTTTGAGGCATTTTTTTTTTGTGGCTCGTGTGCGGCAGTGCCACCACAAAAAAAAAAACACTTGAAGCCGCTTCAAGCTTCTCCGGCCACAAGCTGCTGCGCGTTTCAGCTGTTTTTTGCGGCGACTTCTAGCGTTTTTTGGAGCTCGTGTACGGGGACAGTAAGGTTTGACAGATTCCAGTCTAACTGCATGTGGCTGATACATGCGTTTTACATGGAGTGACTGCCTATCAGCGGTGCTATCCTCTAAGAAAATGGCTTTGAGCACAGCGCTGACCGCAGCGACGACTCTAGAGTGCAGTACATTGAATTAACAATCCAATGAAAAGGTCTATTGGATTGTTAATCCCATCTATCTATTTGGATTTCGTCACGCAGGCACTGCAATAACTGGGCAACACGATATTCGATGGATGGATTGTAAAGTTTTGTTAAACCAATAACTGAAAAATAAAATGCATGCTATCACTACAAAACCCATACTCAGTATTTCAATTTGTGTTTCCAGTTCGGCTTATCTCCTCGCATGTTGCTCCTGGACTGCTCGAAGCTGCAGCTGGGGCGCGGGCGGCGTGACGACTCCGTGGCCGCCTTTCGCCGCAGACTCGAAGTCTTCCGTGAGCTCAGTCTGCCCATGCTCAAGGTTTTGGACCAGGACCATCGGCTGGTTATTGTAAGTTTATTTTTAAGGAATGTTGATAAAATCAGTCTTTCTCATCTTTTATGGTAATACTTTGGTACTGTCGAATATACTACAGTGCCTGAAAGCGAAAGTCTCTGACCAGTGCGTGTTGCCAGTGATGATATACGGCTCCGAAACGTGGTCGCTAACAATGAACCTTATCAGAAGGTTTAAAGTCACCCAAATGGCAATAGAAAGGTCTATGTTCGGAGTTTCGTTGCTTGATCACAACAGAAATGAAGATATCCGCAGGAAAACCAACGTTACCGACAGTGGGCAGGACACATCGCTCGCAGAATAGATAGTCGATGGGGACGAAATGTTCTGGAGTGGCGACCACGTACCGGAAGATGCAATTCCTTTATAATATTCCACATGTCTTTATATATGCCAAACATCAAAATGTTCGTTGTCATTACATTACTGCCTCTTCATCATCAGGTGGACGGTGACACGGACAGTACCGAAGTGCAGGCGGAGTTCACTCGCGTCCTGCTTGACGAGTTGGAGAAGGCAGAAGCGCTGGCCGCCATCCCACAACAACCATCAGCGCGCAAAGGTAAAGACTCCATTTTATTCCACTTCATATATATACTTTCACACTGGACACCGCACCGCCATAGATTATAAAAAAAACTTTTGTCTGACTTCTTAACAATTTAAAAGTGCCTGTAAATAGTTTATTTGAATTAAATGCTTTGATTCTTAATTCTTCATTGTTTATACTTGATTCATGATTTGTGATTCATGATTCATGATTCATGATTCTTGACTCATGATTCATGATTCTTGACTCATGATTCATGATTCTTGGTTCTCGCTCTTGACTCTTGATTCTTGCTCTTGATTCTTGGTTCTTGAATCTTGATTCTTGACCAAACTTGTAGCTTCATTGACTATAAAGTAACAGCAGTACCTAATCTTCCAGACAACTCCAGCATGCAGCAGTTCGCAACAGCTGTGACGCGCATGGGAGGCGGGTTCACTAACGGACACGCCAACGGCTCCGTGCCAAACGGCAACGTGCAGAATGGAGGCGTCGGCAACGGGTTCCTAGGCATGGGTAACAACAAGGTCAATAATGAAGTTTAGTATTATGAGAGAAGCTTCGATCGAATGTCTGAATCTGAACGGATTTTAATGTTTGGTCAGCCAATTCTTTTTCTTTCTTTTCTTTTCTTTTCTTTATTTTCTTTCTTTTCTTTCTTTTCTTTCTTTTCTTTCTTTTCTTTCTTTTCTTTCTTTTCTTTTCTTACTTTTCTTTTATTTTCTTTCTTCTCTTTTCTTTCTTTTCTTTTCTTTTTTCGAAACTGTTCAGACGTCCTCATGTGCTATTCCAGGACATTGTCTACCCGCTGACGGGTAGGCCATGTCAACAGCTAGTAGGTACTTGGATAAAAAATAAGAAATTGAAATTATCGACACGATGAAGAAAAGTTGGAATTGAACCAAGCACACTGTTTTTTTTTCCAGAATGATCCAGTTTGCAATTGAGACGCAGGCGTGTTATTTTAAGCCGACACAGCTTTATTTGGATTTGTAGTATAATCAACCACACACATCAGCAACGTGCAGTTTTATTTCACCATCAATGATAATGAAGATATCTATTGTTTTTTAATCCTAGTTATCGATTAGAAATCGTTTAACCCATAGTCTCTCTTTCCGTTCTACAAATTAAAACACTTCCAGATTATTATAATCCAAAAATCCTTTCCCAGGTGAGGCCAATACTGAACAACGTAACAAGGATTCCGACGGTGTCTCAGATAACACACGACAACATGCGCGCGCTCTATGAGCAGAGTTCGGGAGAGATCACTATGAACACGCACATCTAGGCTCGGGTTAACGTTTATGTTAGACCAAGCCGGGAGATTTACTATGTTATTTATAGCCAAAATGCGATGCGACGGGTTAGTGTCGCCCGTACGCATATGCATATAATAAGTGAAACATTTCTAGTTTAAACTTGCCTTAATCTTCTTCTTCTTCCTTCCCTGGTCCCATTATTTGGGGTCGGGTCTCCTCACTTTCCTGCGCCAAGTGGCTCTATCTTGGGTTGTCAATTTTGGTAACTAGGCTTTCTTGAGGTCCCTCTCTATATTTGACCACCAGGTCAATGGCGGGCGGCTTCTACCTCTTTTTTGTTAAAACTTGCCTTAATAGTTGTTTTTTTTTAACCTTTGATGTGGTATTAAATCACCATTTTAGCACTATAAACCGCTGATTTTGTGTAACATCAGGCGTTCTATTCTCTAAGAAAACTGCCTGGAGGGACAGCGCTGGCCGCAGCGACGAGTCGAGAGCGCAGTACATAGAATTAACAACCCAATGTGCAATGTATAGGGACATTGGATTGTTAATCCTTAAAATTTGATAATTGGATTTCGTTGCTGCGGCCAGCGCTGCGCTCAAGGCTGTTTTCTTTAGAGAAAAGCACACTAGGTCTGATTTTGTAATTCGTATGTGGTCGCTATATATGAAAATAAATCTAAATTCTAAATGAATTAAATTCTACAGCAGAAAATGTTGTTTGCGCGACTACCATATATACAACTAACCGACAACAACCGTAGCAAAACATCTGTCTGATCAAAAGGTCCTTTCCAATGTAAAAAAAGAAACTTCTTTACACCCTGTTTTCCATGTCTAAAATATCATTGTAATTGGTTTATTAGAAAATGAAATTAAACACTTACTTATTTTAAAAATAAGAACGAACCCAATAATTAGCCCTGTGGAACCCCTATTTTTTTACTTTTAACACAATTAATTTATACCGTTTTTTGAACTTTCTGTTGTCTCTAATTGGAATCTGATTTTAGTAGCCTTAGCGCTAGTTTCTCCAGTCTATTATGCGTATATTCCAATACCAATGTTTCGTGTTTCATGCAATTAAATGCCTTCGATAGATTACAAATTGCATGGTTTTTACTATTATTGATAGGCTTGCGTTTGGCCACTGTCTCAGCTTATGGTGGTGCCAAGCCAACGATGGTGTGACGATGACCTGTTGCATCTTGTGCCTGTTTCTATGTGTTAAAGATATGATGGGATGAGTTTCAACTGGAAATGTAGCTCGAGGTGACATGGTGTGTTTTTTAAATCCGGCTTAGACTAGCATAAACGATACTACGTTCGTTAAATAACACATTTATGATGGCAACGGTTATCAGGCAGGGATTGCAAAGATATGTGGTACAAACAATAAATTGTTATTTTCTTCTAATGATTTTATATTAGAGATAGTGGAACTCCTAATGAGAGCTGTTTTTGAAAAAGATTGGTTACTTGAGCATGTCGCCCATTGATTACTTGGACATATTTTCACACTCCATTGATTACTTGGACATATTTTCACACTATTACATTGTGGTGTGAGGCTAAATGGCAACAAAATACTTAGAGCTAAATGTTTTTAGCCCTGTTACGAGTAAGGCACAGCAACTTATTATTGAAAAAAAATACACAATTCCGTAGAAAAAACATAACGATTCTTGTAAGTTAAATATTCAGCATAATTACAATTTATTTTTTAAATTATATTATTTTTTAACTTTGTGAGTTGCGCAAGAATAAATTCTTTTTTTTCAGCTGCTAGATAAAAGCAATTTTAAAAACAATGCGATATTTATTGAATAAAAAAAAATTCTTCGCTTGTACAGTTTCGAAAAGAATAGTCTGATGCAAAAAGATGTAATGATTTCAAACGTAATACGTGTAAATATGATTAATTTTTTATCTAAAACAAAAATCTTTTCCAAGAACAACTCTTATGGGTTATTATTTATTATATTATATTTTGTATTATTTATATAAAGCTATTATAATATGTACAGTGGCAGCACAAGTATGTATAGAACTATAAAAATCTTTAAAATACAAATATTTTGGTCGAATATTTATTTATACCAAAACAAAAAAAAAAACAGTTATAGCTTCAGTATGGCTACCTAAAAATTATATTTATTTTAGATTATGTGAAAAATACGAACAGTAACACCGACTAAGTAGTAAAATCAAACCTAGTTACTGCAAACAGTGCTAACTATTGGTATATAATATCAATATATATGATGGACTCTCTAAGAGCAGTGAAAGTGCCGAATATAGATTATCGACCGATAGATTTAGATATAAAATTAAATATCATACAAAATGCTGGGATATAAATATATATTACCATTTAGAATAAGAAATGTTATTTTGTAAGCAAAATTAATATCGAATTAAATACATATTAAAGTGACTCGACTATTTTTGATTTAGTCGACAGACTAATTTTGTAAAATCAAATAGTATTTGTATTTTATTGGAGGAGATATTGGTCAAGGGACTTATTTCATAAAAAAATAAAACAGTCTTTAGTAGAAAAACATTTTTTTTTACCCTCGGACATTATTTTAACAGTCTGAAAAATTACATAAATTAATAAATTTTCCACAGTTAAAAACACATAATAAACTAACTGCCTAAATAATAACAGTAGTAGATAGTTAGTAGTCCATGATAATGTCACTGACTAAAAAGACAATTGCCTAGTCAGTTGACTAATTATTATCTAGTAAATCAATTGTTTTTTTTTTTGTAAAATGAGTTTGGTAAAAATTTGTGGTCGATAAATCAAAAATAGTCGTAGTCGGCACAAATATAAGATTAATATAAAACACGTTTACTATAATATATTTTATATTAAATATTTTGTAAAAACGACGCACACACAAATATTGTAAGAAGTGCCTTAGTTTAAGACATGTAGCTATTTTTAGAGCTATTTAAAAAAACATATTGTAGTAACGATAACTAATTGGAATACTTAGTTTTTAAGTAAGTACTTAAATTTTTTTTAGTTATACCAATTGTCAAAGTCAAATTAAACATGACATGATAGATATAATTATGTCACTTTTAGTTTATTTTAAATGTTAGTTTAACTTCAATATTTTTAAGACTTTTTGATCTCAAAATCAGGAAGCTTATTTCCGTATTTTTTCGAGTTATCAGTCGAATCGAATTTAGCGTATTTAAATGGACACTAATTCAAATTCAATTCGATTCGATTTAGCCCATATATGCCCATAATTATGATTTTCTCCAAATTTTGTAATTTTTTGATATATTAGGGCAGGTATAAATAAAATCATATCTGTAAGAACAATTTTGTGAAAAAAAAAATTGGAAAGTGGTTTTTTTTATGGTGGGTCACTAACGACCCACTGGACACATACCTGTCCTATAGATATTAAATAAATAACTCAAAACATGTCCAATCAAAGTAAAATAAACTTTACAAAAAAACATTATTATTACAATTTATCACGTATATTTATCTAAGTTGCAAAATATTTATCATGTAATCCGATTTCATACTTTTTACAGGCTTTTGTAGTCTTGTTTCACCGTCTTCCTCTTTGTTGGGTAATCATCATAAATGATCTGCTGCAAAAGTGCAAACTGCAGACGGTACTCGTTTTGATCTTAATGAGCAAGCGGGACCTGGCTTGTTTCGTGGCATTCCATATGCCATGAGAAGCGTACTTATGGATCTTCTGAAATCTAAAGTGTCCACAGAGCTGCCAAAAGATTTTGCCAAAAAGGTAGGATTACAGCTTCTGTGGATGAAGCCCATCCATAACATGATCGGCATATAATTTACCATTTTTTACTCCTGATGGCAATGCTATAGGTGCCTACTTTAGCATCAAGCCGGTCTGCTCCTCCATGTACGTGTGTATCAATCAGATCTGGCTGTTATACAGAAGCACGCCGTTTTCCGGCAGCTGCGAACTGAGAGACTTGATGTAGTGGTTCGGCGCCATACTGCTGGAGATCAGAGTTATCACACTGTTATTATTCCAAAAAAATACCATGATATTTGCCCTCTCATCAGCGTGATAGTCGTAGTACCTTGAGCTTGATTGAGCCGATCTGAATCATTACATCCTTCGTTTCTTGAGTCTGATTCTGAATTTTGGCCACTGGTTGGGGGATTGATGTAAATATTTATCTGACCAATTGAATCTTCCACGGCAACCCTTTCCGATTCATCCAAAATCTCAAAATTTGTGAGCGGATGTGAACTCCTATAAACGACCCATCCAAGTTTACTCTTGTTTATAACTATTGAAACAATTATTATTTGCAATTTCAATTATTTGTTATGATTATTTAATTATTAGTCAATATAAATTAACTGCAAAAAAATATTTTCATATAGACAAATAAAAAATACTTACATTTCTAAATAAGGAAACGTGCACTCGACGTCACAATTTAGCTAGTAATAACTTGAAGGTACAAAAATAACTTCTCACATCCACAACAAATGGAATGGTGATAGATAAGAAAAAAGAGGTGTTTGTCAAGCTTCGAATGGATGGGCTCAAGTGTTACAAGAGTTTAATAAACAATCACTTAATTGCTTCGAGTATGTGTGGGTCGTTACCGACCCTTTGGGCATATATGGGTTAGTCTTGAAGAGATCGGAACTGAGTTTGCTTATTTTTACTTTAGCGTGCATCACACACACACACACACGTACAAAATTAGTTTTAGTTAGTCTTAAATTTAGTTAGACTAAGTCACGTAGTTGTATCACTAAAGGGGCCAAGTTAGAATAGTCAACTAGAGAAATATTTAGAATAGAAATATTTATTGTAGATAGTTAATATTTTCACTCATAAATCTTATCTTGCACTTTTATATGACGTAAATCGTAAACCGAGTAAAGTGGGGTAATTTTGACCCTGGGGTAAAACTTTGGCACAAGCTTATTAAGGCTTATGTTCCCTTAAACATCTGGCCGAAATTAAATGGACACTACACTCGTATCCGTTTAGGCGGCAGTACTCATATCTGTGTATTTAATTGCGGCCAGCTGCGCCCGGATAGAGGCCCGCTGCTCTTAAATTAATTAAACCTCAAGCGAAAGCCCTCTGTCATTGTCTTTGCCGTTATTTATGGCACAATACCTTTAATTACGGTATTCGAATGGTTAGATCCATTTTCTTTGGGAAATATTGATTGATTTACATATGCTATGTTCGCTTTGAAGAAAATTAAACCACCAATGGTTATAGGTAAGACGGGCTGTTGTCCGCAACTCCACGACTAAGGCGCGTATTTTGCGTACGGACCACCAATGTTTATGTGTAAAAATGTTTCCGGGGCTAACCTGGCCGTTACCGAAGCGTAGGGTTCACCAAGTCACTGTTTTATGGCATTTTTCGGGCGCTTGGGCCTAAACTAATACGAACATAAGAAACTGTGTTTCTATTGGATAATGAGTCCGGGTCAAAGTTATACCTCAGGGTCAAAATAACCTCACTTTACGGTAAAATTAAAAAAATAATTTCATTCTTAAAAATAATTAAAAAAAAATAACATTTAAGCTGAGTATCGCTGTGTCAAAATTATACTTTATGTGAACGTATTATTATTATTATATAAAAAAAGCTTTATTTAGTCATTTGCACTTTATAACACAAATAGAACCATAATATATTAATTTCCGACTTAATAAAAAGAAAGTACAGTCAGCTGCAAAAAAATATGTCGTGTAGACTGTAGACAATTTAAAAGGTAGTTAGTACAGTAAAGTGAATTGTTTTAAAAATTCATACACACCAATATGTATAATGTATAGCTTGTACCTTTCATCGAGTGTAACCAATATTGTAAATCAAGAGCCCCCTAGCCAAGTTACAACCATTTCACTTGCGTCGAACGCTTTGAGTTGACGCCAATTCTTTTGTTTCGACCACGTGACTGAGCGTTGAGATGACGTCATTCCCGTACATTTGAAGCTTTCTACTAGCGTTAACTATTGCAGATGAGCAACTTGGCTAGGGGTACAGATCACTTTGCTACGTGTATTCTTGCAGCACATTTTCTCGATGGGTCATTTGCAAATAACCCTTTGAATTAAGTGAGACAGTGCGTCATTTACTGACTAAAACACGCCTAACACAAGCGGTTTTTAGTCAGTAGAAGTGCCTGCTGTTCCCTCTCTTACGAAGGCTCCATCCGAAATGTATTCTTGCAGCTGACTTTGTGCGTTTACTTCAGAATTTTTAAGTTCCTACTGTATACAGGGTTATTTGTAAAATACTAGCAACCTCTTTTTTTTTTTTTTTTTTTCTGTCGACGGGGAAAATCATCATTGACGAAACCCGCTCTTGGGTGGAGCGGGAGACAGTGTCAGAGTCTTACTGACTAAAAACCCCGCGCCGTTCCTTCTAGCCTTCATACCGGGGCTCTAGTTTCCTTTCGGATAACCCCGACCCCGATAGGCTTCGACCCAGATGGGCCCCTCCTGTTGCTGACAACTCCTTGAGGCGCGCGGGAACAGTGCGCGCCGTCGACGCCAACTAGCAACCTCTTAGGTGCTCGTTAAGAACATCATAAACAACAACTTTTGTTCTATGACTTTTTAGAAAACATAATACATTTAACAAAAACAAACCTTCAAGATTTCGTTGTGCTATCTAACACATTGTAACTCTGTATTTTGCTGTATCTACTTGCTGTAGCACCTAAGAGGTTGCTAGTGTTTTACAAATAACCCTGTATAGACCGTAGGAACTTAAAAATTAACGTAAAATGTTTGTTTAGGTATCGGTAAAATTTTAGAACTTTAGTACAAAATGGGATTATTACACTATCAGTATTTAAATTCTCTCATATTTATAAGTCACAGATTGTAATAGATGATAAAAAGACATTTAAATCCTACCAAAGCTATCCAAAAATAAAATAAAATTGAAGTGTCTGTTTTTAATATCAATAAGTTTATTATTTTTTTCTAAATGCCTATGAAAGTATATGCCTATAAAAAACGTAATTTCTTGTTTTTTTGTCTGTGTGGCAGTCTGTCTTTCTGTTTGTTCCGATTCATCTCTGAAACGGCTGGACAAATTTTGACCTGCCTTCTACTGGTAGATAGCTGAAGTTATAAGGAATAACTTAGGCTACTTTAATTGAAAAAAAGAATTAGGTTCTCGCGTAAAAATAAACCTCTTGAAATTTTGACGAAGTCGTGGACTCCAGTAAGTATGAAATATATATTATTACATAACAGTTCTTTATTAAATAGTGTAATAAGCCCTTTGTACCGATGTGATTTATAATGCCAAGCTCGAAATAAATACTAGATGGCGCTGATAGTACGACATTAAATGAGTCAAAAAAACTACTTACAACCCGTGTGGGTTAACATGGCACCTGGTTTGAAAACAATTGCCACATTGAATCATTATCATCATATCAGCCGAAAGACGCCCACTGCTGGACATAGACCTCTCCCAATCGTCGCCACAACGACCGATCCTGTGCGTCACGCATCCATCGGAATCTCGCGACCCTGACTAGGTCATCGGTCCACCTTGTTGGAGGCCAATGTGCCTTGCCCATTGCCACTTAAGTTTGGCGACTCTTCGAGCTATGTTACCTTAGTTCTCCGCCGGATATCTTCATTTCTGATGTGATCACGCAAGGAAACTCCGAGCATAGCCCTTTCCATCGCCTTTTGGGTGACTTTAAGTCTTCTTATAAGGCCCATTGTAAGTGAGCACGTTTCGGACCCATAAGTCATCACTGGCAACACGGTCAGAGAATACTTACTCGAAAATAGTTTGTATTGTCACATTTAGAACATAGTAAAGACGTAAAGTGAGTATATGTCATATGAGAAACTGCTCATCACAAAATAATTATCATAAGATAGATTGGTATGTGACCTTTTCAACTCTAACGTATCTCTGTTATCCTTACTAATATTATAAAAGCGAAAGTGAGTTTGTCTGTTTGATTGTTACGTCTTCACGCCTAAATGCCAAAACCGATTTTAATGAATATTATTATATTGGTACAGAGATAGTTAGGCCCCTGGAGACGGACATATGCAAATTTTTCTTAAAAGTGTTAAAAGGGGGAGAAAGAGGGAAGAAAAGGGGAGAGGAACTAAAGTATATTAATAAACGCGGGCGAAGCCGCAGGTAAAAGCTAGTACAAGTATATATCGACTTGCACGTTACCGGCGACTTCGTTCGCTAGAACGTTTTCATTGACAGCCCTTAGCTCCCAGCGGCTCCGCCCGCGTGATAGCAGAAATTTATCCCAAGGGAACATACTTCCGGGATAAAAAGTATCCTATGTCCTATTCCAAGACATTGTCCATCCGTGCACCAAGTTTCATCAAAATCGGCCTTTCCATACAAATTGTCCAATTAAGTTTATAATTTTGTATGGCGACGCTGATCTTTTTTTTCGTTTCCTGAAAAAAAATCTTGTGGAAGGTTGTTGTTTCGTTTACTGAGTAAGCCCTTAAAGTTTGCGGAGGGCCTTTCATCGCAATCGGTTAAATATATCGAAAGATATACATTTATTGACTGTTTGGCGATACGAAGTTTGCCGGGTCAGCTAGTATTAAAAAATAAAAATGAGGAAGACACATTCTGAAAAATTGTATTTTTATTTTTTTTATCTCATAATAAATGGTTTTATTAGGCACGATACTGTCAGCGCCATCTACTATAATTGTAATTTTATTTATTAATATAAAGAAAGTTAATTTTAATTTATTATAATTAACCGAACACGTATGTGTTAGTAGAGGTATTATTTACCGTCAAATAATAAATGAGCACACTTTTATAAAATTTTGTTTTATTTCGTGAAAAAAAAAACCACAATATACCCACATAGGTAAAGGTGCAACTTCTACATGTCAAGTTCTACAAAATGTTATTATGTTCTAAGCATTATACTAAGTAGACAGATATAGTACACCATAAAAATACAATAGAAGCTTAAATTATTTATAACAGACAAAAAAAAATAAGAAAAAATTTTGTTAATTTTTTTTTGTCTTTATTGAAAAACTTACCTACCTAATTCTCTTTTTACAAACTGTACCCATACCAGGTAAAAATGTACCTCTATTTAAAACTAATAGATTGACCGACAAATATCAAGTCGGTTTCAAAGTTTTTCAAAGCCCAATATTCATCATCATTCATCATTTCAGCCGAAAAAATCCACTGTTAAGCTTAGGCCGTCGTCATTTCGACCGGTCCTGTACGTCTTGCATCCATCGGACTCCTTCGAACCTCACCAGGTCATCGGTCCACTTTGTGGGAGACCTTCCAATGCTGCTGGTACGGGGTCACCGCTCCAGAACCTTTCGTCTTCATCGATTAACTGTTCTGCGAGAAATGTGCCATGAGCAATGAGTCATAAATCAACAAAAAAACTGTTTTCTACTAGACTTTTTTTTACGAAATAAGTTGAAGTTTTGAAGACTTCCTCTATACGAGCACGGGCAGTAAGTATTGATTTGTGAAATAACTACAGTACAGTACCGACACAACTTGGTACCACCGATCAATAATAACGAAAAATTGCCTAAATAATTAATATCAAAGTTCAGAAGGCCGCCATTTCTAGGTTAGGGCGGCCGGCGGCTCGCCATCGCACACTGAAAGCATTTCCCGCCATAGCTGAAGTTTCCCGCGCTGTCAAAGAGGTCGATTATTAGCATTTGGCACATTTCCCGCGCCCTTGACCGACCACGAGACCGCAGTTGGTCCGCATTGCTCGCGGCGTACGGACGTGCCAGCGCTCCTGTTTACATAGCCTGAGAATTACGCGCCGCTTTTAAATTAAAATGGTGAGTTTTATCAGATGTCGTAATTAAATATAATTGATGCGGCATTTATGAGTGTTTGTGTGTTATAGTACTTTGTGGTGATGATTACTGTTGTGTAATGCGAGGTCGGTTTTCAAAGATTTCAGCTGGTTTTCAGTGAGTGTTACGTCACGATCGGCATAAGAATAGAAAGCGTTTATCAAGAGATGTTTGTTAGCAGAAATAGTTCGTAACGATGAGTAGCTAGTTATTTAAAATAATACCTGAATGTGTGGTCGATCTAGGCTGGTTGTATTAACTTTTTTTATTTAAACAAACTTTGTTGAGAACAAGTTTTTTTGTTTCCAAAATCGTCGCTCTACTGTGAATAATTTAAGGAAAGATGCATTAAATATCTAAATATAATTTTGACTCATAACTGCGGGAAAATAATCAATCAGAAATTAATATAACGGTTTTTATATTTTTATTTTTGTATATAAAAACACTTAACTATAATTAATATTATGAAGAGGTAAAGTTTGTTTTTTTGTTTTTATTGTTTGTGGGAGGTATATCTGGAATAACAAGTTAAAGTTCTTACTTTCTACAAAAAAAAAAACATAAAAAACCAACTTTAAGTCTTTATGTTATTAGTATAGATTATCAATAAATTACTAATCAACGTTATCTGTATTTAAACAGGGATAAAATTAATTCGATTACGAACTAATTGTAGATAAACTATGACATATTTTTCAGAGTAATCGATTTGATGTAGACTTAAGTTACCCCACTGCAGTATAGGTCATTAAACTGTCTACTAGAGCAGGGAAAATGGAAACAGGGACCTTAAACATGAGGTGTTAATATATTATGTCAGTCGTGTGAGCGAGACAGAGGGATGAAGATAGATAGATAAATTCTTTATTGTACACCAAAAATTACATAAGAAACTTAAAATTAATACCCGCTCTACACTCTACATACCTATATACTAGCTTATATATATATATATATATATATACTAGCCTAAATTCTTTATTTTAAACAAAAATTACATAAGAAATTTAAAATTAATACCCGCTCTACACTCTACATACCTATATACTAGCTTATATATATATATATATACTAGCCTAAATTCTTTATTTTAAACAAAAATTACATAAGAAACTTAAAATTAATACCCGCTCTACACTCTACATACCTATACACTAGCTTATATATATATGTATATATATACTAGCCTAAATTCTTTATTGTACACCAAAAATTACATAAGAAACTTAAAATTAATACCCGCTCTACACTCTACATACCTATATACTAGCTTATATATATATGTATATATATACTAGCCTAAATTCTTTATTTTAAACAAAAATTACATAAGAAACTTAAAATTAATACCCGCTCTACACTCTACATACCTATATACTAGCTTATATATATATATATATACTAGCCTAAATTCTTTATTTTAAACAAAAATTACATAAGAAATTTAAAATTAATACCCGCTCTACACTCTACATACCTATATACTAGCTTATATATATATATATATATATATACTAGCCTAAATTCTTTATTTTAAACAAAAATTACATAAGAAACTTAAAATTAATACCCGCTCTACACTCTACATACCTATATACTAGCTTATATATATATATATATATATACTAGCCTAAATTCTTTATTTTAAACAAAAATTACATAATGAAACTTAAAATTAATAGGGAGCTATATACTCTACATAAATGCATCCCTTTAAGGCTTGTAGTTTCAACATCTGGCCAAATAGAACCCCGCTGATCTTTAAAACTATTTTCTTTGCAAAATATTGATTAATTTAGATATATTACGTACATGACACATACACAAGTACAAAGCGTTTTGGGAACACATTATATTGTACGTACAGCCAAGGAGTGGAATTCCCTGCCGGAGTCTGTGTTTCCTGATAGCTACAACTTGGAGGTCTTTAAGTCAAGAGTGAATAGGTTACTTCTAGGAAGCGTGCTCCATCGTCGCTTACCATCAGGGAGATGGTGGTCAAACGCGAGCCTATCAATAAAAAAAAACCCAGTAATTATTTTATGTAAAAATTTTTTGAAAGATCAAAGCCGTTTTAAAGGAGTAGGGAAAACAAACGAAAAAATGTCATGTTGTTAAATATATATATTTTTTTCGATAAAAGTATTAGTCTTACGAAAAAAATCATACGTTGATAGGAGGGTCGAGGTAGAGCCTCTGGCATCTGATACTGAGCGTACCTACATAACCACTAAATGTCCCTGGTCTAATAAAATACAGCATTGTGCTACTGCAATGTGTTACATAAATAAACGAAGTCACGCGAATTTAAAACTGAATAAAATTATGCGAAAGAAATAGTTTCTGTATTTCTTTTTTATGTTGGCAGTTATATATGTATTGTGTGTTGTAATTCTCACAGGAATGTATATAATGAGAGCTAGAATTTATGTAAATGTGTCGTTTCTAAGAAACTATAATTATTATTGCTAGTGACATTACAACAATAATTAAAAACAGTTTACGTAAACAAAAAAGTCCTAAATAGTCTTTACAAAGCATTGTTGTTTCGTTAACGATAATCTACTCAAATATTATAAAGAGGTAAAGTTTATTTTTTGATTGTAGGAGATAATTTCTGATAGTAATTTTTTTGAAGAGCTCTATTTCTAAGTGACATAGGCTATATTTTACGTACGTAGGCGGATTTTCAGAGATTACCTCGTACAAAAAAAACACAAACTTTACCTCTTTATAATATTAGTTTCGATTAAGCGAAACGTTAATCAAATAATTAATTACATCTTGTTTTACCCTCCTACACCCCTCCTTTTTTTTTGATAATTTATTTGGCCAAACATGGTTTGTGCGGTCACCAAGTAACAATGGAATTTATTTTTATTTTAAAACGCCTATATTTTTTCAAACCACTTGTTTTTATACTACATCCAATCTTGACGTCGTTTTATTAGAGGATATTCATGAGAAGGAACCCTAAATGGGTATATACGGTCCAATGTGATTTATTTCATCCTCAGTTTCCCCTTCATTCACAGCTTACTTATGTTGAATCATCGAGTTGAATGACCTTTCTGATAAGCTGGTGAACATGGCTACATTATTTTTAGTCCATGCGAAACCTGAATATAGTTAGTTCAGACTCAGTAACTGGATGGATTCCATTAGTTTTTACACCAAGTTATAATTTTTATCAAAAACCTCGCCCTCCTTGCGTCGTTCATCCTCAATGCTGAGGCTCGTGACCTCGACGAATAACCTTCTTGTGGACTATATTTTGCCATGTGGTCCTAGATCTTCGGCGATGTGGATGGCGTCGCAGACTGTGGTCTCCAGTGTAATATAGATTTGGTCTGACCAGCGTATCGGACTCCTGCCCCTGGGTCTTATCTATTTTTCCTGTCAGAAGCAACTTTCCAGGTCTCCAGGTCTTTACCCCTCTTTCTGGTAATTCGCTACAGACAGAAACTTTCGTGCCCGAGTCGGACTCGCACGTCTCATCTCAACCAGTTACTGGCTTGTGGAGTTCAGATCTTGGTTCAGAGGTTGGTCCGTGTAATATAGTGGCATTTAATTCAGCTGCATATGGTTATCCTAGTAGCCTTACTCATCATAATTGAGATAAGGTTAGATAAGTTGAATGATTTGACGGATATAGGTACAACATATAACACGATAAACGCATATCCTGAAAGTCGGATGTTCAGAATCGGCTACTAAATTGAATTCAACTATTTAAAAGACGAAACCCGCTCTTGGGTGGAGCGGGAGACAGTGTCAGACTCTTACTGACTAAAAACCCCGCGCCGTTTCTTCTAGCCTTCATACCGGGGCACGAGCTCCCTTTCGGACAACCCTGTCCCCAGTAGGCTTCGACCCAGCTGGGCCCCTCCTGTTGCTGACAACTCCTTGAGGCGCGCGGGAACAGTGCGCGCCGTCGACGTCTTAGACTCGGACCTGTTCATCGGTCCACCTTGTAAAACGTCTTCCGGTACGCGGTCGCTACTCCAGAACATTTCGTCCCCATCGACCATCTGTTTTTGCCTGCAATGCCCATTGCCACTTAATTTTGGCGATTCTTCGAGCTATATCGGTGATTATATACAATATTTATTTAGATATATACGTCCGTCATTGTTGTAGTGTTAAAAAAACAATGAAATTGTATTCATATACATAGCATGCACGCATGCATATGTAAGAGTGTGGCGATAAGAACAATTCAACAACTAGAGCAGAACAAGATAGACTTGGGCCACTAGAAATGTAGAATGTCTGGGGCATTCCATAGTGTAATGTAATTTATCAAACTCAGTACAATAATAATATTCCACAACTATGACACAACGCCGTCTAATCCCGAGCTAAGCAGAGCTTGTGTTATGGGTATTAGACAACTGATATACATACTTATATATTTCTAAATACATACATCCTTACTAATATAATAAAAGCGAAAGTGAGTTTGTTTGTTACGTCTTCACGCCTAAATGGCAGAACCAATTTTGATGAAACCTGGTACACGGATAGACCATATCCTGGAATAGGACATAGGATACTTTTTATCCCGGAAGTATGTTCCCTTGGGATAATTTTCTGTTATCACGGGGGCGAAGCCGCTAGGAACAGTTAGTTATAGATAAATTACACCAAGACACGGAACAAATGATCATGCTCATCACATAAACATTTGTCCTGGGTGGGAATCGAACCTTCGGCATAGCAGTCAGGGCTACTAACCACTAGACTAATAGGGCCACTAACCATTGTATTTATAATTCAAGATGTGTAGCGACATCTATATTGCCAAATTGGAACTGCATTGCGGTATCAGAGTTTTTTGCGCGGTTATAAAATACACAACCAAAAATAAAGTAACGGGCAACTGCCCTATAGTTTATTTCGGCCCAGATACAACACTAATCTAGTCGGAGGAACCCCTCTTTTTAACGGAGATTTCCGAGACTTTATACTCTGTCCCGCATACCTCTAAAAGTGATTAGGTTACTTTCACTAGGCAACCGTTATACTCCATTTATTAGGTGAGATAGCAGTTAAACGCAAGCCTTCTATATTATAGCCTTATAAAGTTCCCTCACTGGGGCTCAGGCCTTCTCTTTATGAGAAGGAATGGGTCGTAATCTAGCACACGGGGCCGTTGTGGAGGACACGGGGACGTCAATAGTCTAAATTATCTGACGAGCAGTTTTAGCGCTCCAAAGGGACAGACCAAGCTTTAAATACTAACCTAATTAAAAAAATAAGTTATAGTCATAACCCAAGCACTGAAATTTTATTGAAACACCAAGACTAGGTGTGTACACTTGTGTGCGGAGTGCTTTTTTAAGAATCTAGTTTAAGGTAAATAATATGGGAAGATACACTACATTCGTAACGCATCGGTATTGGGATTTATGCATGTATTATACACACAAACACGTTAGTGACCCAATCAAAATTCTGGCGGTAAGTCCCCTCTTTGAGGCGTGGCTGGAAAGACCTCACGGCGTCCTTACCTTCCGCATGACGCAGGTCCTCACCGGACATGGCAAGTTCGGAAGGTTCCTGCATCGGATTCAAGCGGAAGAGACGCCCGGGTGTCGCCACTGTGCGCAACGCCCGGAGGACACGGTGGAGCACACCGTCGAGGTGTGCCCTGCCTGGGCGGAGCATTGCCGTGCCCTCGTGGGAGCGATTGGCGGCGGAGACCTCTCGCGCCGGGCCCTGGTCGAGGCCATGGTCCGGAGCGAGGAGGAATGGCAGGCGGTCGCCTCCTTCTGCGAAGCAGTAATGCTTGCAAAGGAGGAGGCCGACCGCATCAGGCAACGGCGCCCTCGCTACCGTCGCCGGGATTCCGATCCCGATTTCCGGCCACCGTAGACGCGGGTTCGCGGACGGCGAGCCATGGGTAGCTCGCTGTCCGATCGTCCGGTAATGGACCGAGTCCAAGACGTCGACGGCGCGCACTGTTCCTGCGCGCCTCAAGGAGTTGTCAGCAGGGGCCCAGCTGGGTCGAAGCCTACTGAAGTCAGGGTTGTCCGAAAGGGAGCTCGTGCCCCGGTATGAAGGCTAGAAGGAACGGCGCGGGGTTTTTAGTCAGTAAGAGTCTGACACTATCTCCCGCTCCACCCAAGAGCGGGTTTTGTCAAAGATGATTTTCCCCGTCGACAAAAAAAAAAACCCAGTCAAGATTTATTACCATAACAGATAATTTGTTATCCTAAAAAATAACTGAAATTGATTCAGAAGTCGATTCTGAACATATTACTTTTAGAATATGTGTTTAATATATTTCATGTTGCATAAATACACATATGGACTAGGTACCGAACTTCCCCAACCAAGTACTTAGTTGGATAATGCTAGGACTACACTGCGCACACATAAAAGAAAGAAAGAAAACTATTTATGTGCCACATACACCGCTTTGGCGCGTCGGTCTCCATACATTTTATATGGAAACTAGACTTGTAGAGCTACACTTGATCCACGCCTCGCGACGTCGTCCTACGTACAAATCAGGCGTGTTACACGTGTGCGTCGGTCTATTGTAGTGCTTACAGCGTATTATGACGAATAAGCGTCTATGAAGATACGCGACCGTGGACAGTAGGCTTAAGACTCCACAGACCGTCTATCTCTCACCAGCCCCCGTAGCCAAGTTACAACCGTTTCGCTTGCGTGTAACACACGTGTGCGTTGGTATAATATGGTTCAAGCTTAAATAGTCGCGTATCTAATAAAATATTGCTTACATAGGAAGCCTATAGAGGCTCATAGTAGTAGACATAATAATATACCCGCAGCCAGTAACCATGATGATAATAGCACCACAACAATAAACAATAACAATTCAATCAAACTCGTCACGGGTCATTACGATCTACGCTCTTAATAGTTTTAATGAGTGACGAGTGTTGATCAACTCAAGAGAGCAACAACTCGACAAATCTAAAGAATTTGGCAAACACTCAGATACTGTCGAGGTCAATGTTTCTATGACTTTGATCAATGGAAGAGGACATACAATTAGTGATTTTATTTGAGTCTAGTTTTTGGATGGTGTAGCTCTCGACTAATTACATAATTTATGGAATCAAATAAGTATTTTCAACGATTTAAACGTAAAAAAATAGTTTTCATCTATTTTCTAGCTGACTCGGCATAAGTTGTTACCATATTTAATTATCAAAGAAAAAATGGGGGTTGGGGCTAGAAAGGTTAAAAATTACCTGCCTCAGACATACATACACAAATAATTTCATAAAAATCGGTCATTCCGTTTTGTAGGTGTTAGATAATAAATACTGATACCTATACGATATAGTTATATAATCAAAAGTGGGACAATTCCAACTTCTGAGTAAAGGCGAGAGAGGAGCTTTTCCTTTAAAATTAAAATGATCCTGATAATTTGGATGTAGCCATAGAAGAGATATGGCTGCATCCGATGAAAATGAAATAATTTTAGAAATCCATCGAACAGTTGTAACGTTGTACATTAACTTTCAACGATCCTAATAAAATAAACTTGCACTGATCAACAAAATACTAACAGGAACCTGTGGCGTATGGCTTACGTGCGTCCACTTCCTAAAATCTCTAATCCCTCTCTGCCTAACCACTTTCGCCCAATTTCTATTCTTCCTTTCCTGTCCAAAGTACTTGAGGCCTGCGTCCATAAGCAGTTATCAGGGTTTGTTTACCGTAACAACCTTGTTAGCTCATTTCAATCTGGATTCAGGCCTGGTCATAGTACCTCCTCTGCTCTCCTTAAAGTGACTGGTGACATTAGAGCGGCTATGGAGGAAACCAAGGTTACCATTTTGGTTTTAATAGATTTCTCAAATGCCTTTAATGCTGTCAGTCACGATATTCTCCTTTCTATCCTTTCCCATCTTATGGTTTCGTCCGAGGTACTGGAATGGTTCTCTTCTTATCTTCGGGGACGTCAGCAGTCTGTTCGCGTTGACGAGAATTCGTCGAGTTGGCGTGATCTGGATTCTGGTGTTCCACAAGGCGGTATTCTTTCTCCCTTGCTATTCTCCATCTTCATAAATTTTATAACTCTCTGTCTTCGGTGTTCGTATCATCTTTACGCCGATGATCTACAATTATATGCGGCTGCGCGGGTAGAAAGTTTGTCAGACGCTATAGAGGATGTAAACCGAGATCTGGATGCTATCAAGGATTGGTCTGATAGATTCGGGGTGTCTGTAAACCCTTCAAAGTGTCAGGCCATTATTATTGGTAGCTCGCGCATGATGGGTAGAGTGGTGGTTAATTCTCTTCCTCCAATTGTTTTTAATGGTGCCATCATCCCCATCAGTCCTAGCGTAAAGGATCTCGGTTTGCATCTTGACTCGACGCTTGGTTGGCAAAGTCAAGTTTCTAGTATCTGCCAAAGAGTCAACGGGACTTTGCGGTATCTGTATCGTCTGAGGAACTTTTTGCCTGCGAAGACAAAGACAATGCTTGTGCAGACTTTACTTTTCCCTATAATCGACTATGGTGACGTGTGCTACTTTGACCTGAACGCGGTGTTGCTTGATAAACTAGACAGGCTCCTCAACAACTGCATCCGGTTTATATTTAATCTTAGGAAATATGACCATATCTCGTCTCACAGAACTGAACTTAAATGGATGCCTATTCGTCAGAGAAGAAGTATGCGTGCACTGACTACACTTTTCACTCTGCTCAACTCTCCCACTCCTCCATCCTATCTCATAACTCAATTTCAATATCTCTGTTCTTCGCACGCAAGAAATCTGCGTTCCTCTAACAATCTCCTACTGCTCTGTCCTTCTCATACTTCTGATTTCGTTCATTCTTCCTTCTATATACAGTCCATCCTTCTGTGGAATGCGCTTCCTCTCGATATCAGGACCGCCGAAAGTCGGTATGCATTTAAGCGGAAGTTGCGGAATCATTTTCTACACTAATAGCAGAATCGTTTCAAAACTTCTTTCCTTACTTTATATAAATATATATATGTAGTATATATATTATATTAAATATATATGTATGTGTATTTTAACTATATGTATTCTTTTTACTCTTGTTTCCTAAACAAAAGTCTCTTTTGTGCGCCTACCATATTATCTCTTCACCTCCCTAGGTTGACTGGTAGAGAATGCCTAAGGCATTAAGTCCGCCTTTGTACTTTTTGTTGCATGAAGATTAAATAAATAAATAAATAAATAAATAAATAAATAACCTTAGAACCTAATACTTAAATAATAAACAAAACACTTTGTAGGTGATAAATATTAATAAAATAAGCTAAACATCATCTACAACTCTTTCCTTACTCACTAACACTTTATTTACATAAAAATATTGAAAACTCGACTAGTCATCGCATTACGTTTCCAACTCGCTAACTCGTTTCCCGTGTGGCGGTAGTCGCACATAAAAAAAAAATTAAGATCCTGACGTCTCGGTTTTCTGGCAGAACGCAGATCATTCACAATCGGACGTCTCAGCTGCAATACCACGTTTCCACGCTCCTTACATACTTGGCATTCCAATTTAATTAGCGTGTATCAGTTTCCGTGATTTTGAATATTTAAATATCTCAGTTCGTTGCATTTTACTGTTACGACTTGCGAGTGTAAAATACTATTTTAGTGTTAACCCCGTATTGGGTAAGTGTTGACAATTGCTTTTTTTGCTTAATCATGCTGGATACGGCCATTACATGACTAGAATTTTATCACCCATTATTTTGTATCTTGTCAATATTTTAGTTCTGTATTTTGTGTTTCACAGTGCTTAGCTTTAAGCGTAGTTATTTTCTTCTCCCGCTCCGATTCTGATTGTGACATGCACACATTCGCCTTAATTCATGAATCCCCAAGCGACCACCGGTGGCCGCCCATCTATTGTCTTACTATTGTGTCTCTAATTGACGGTATCTGAAGGGTTAAGTGCCTTGGTACATCCTCTGCCCTGCGCTTACTCTGATGCGGTCACAATCGGACAAGGATAAGCCGGGAGACAAAGAAACTTATGCGACGACTGGAAAATTCCAGGGTCCAAGGTTGCGGTTCAAGCGCTTGTCCTGAGCTCCAACCACCATCCTCCACCTGCAGGACGTCTTCCTGTTGGCGCCTAGTCCTCGGCCTGTAGCGTCTTCGTGACCTCTCCTGCTGCCAGGCCAGGATAGTACCGAGCGCCTACCTCCATAGTCGTCATTAACTTTTATTTAAAATGAAAACGGCCTTTGTACCCTCGACCTTGAAAATAAATGTTAATTAAGTAGAAAGTGCTGCGTCTTATTTCTCTAGAAAATAGTTAAATAACCGCAAACGCTACACAGTATCTCTTAGAAAATTTCTTGCTGCCACGACCAGAAATTTTGCTTATCTATATCAATATCATCCTAGATCTACAAACTTCCAAGGCTGCGCGATTTTTCGAAAGAGTTACCATAATTCTGGAAAGTAAAGGGCAACTAAAGAAACACAGATGGTTTTAATCAGTAAAAATTTAACACTTGCTCTACTCAGTCAGAGAAGTTATTTAAGCAGATATTTTTAGGACAAGACATATTGGATACCGAGTTATTTAGATAACCAAGGTTACAAATCTCACCTGCAGGTGTGGAAACGCAAATAAATAACTAATATAAATCGTTAGCTAGTCAAAATGTTGAAATAAGTAAATAACGTAGAACATTTTACAGACCATCCGTTGTAAATAAACATAGCTTGTTTATGGAATATCTCAGAAGAAAAATGAATTGTCTTCAATCTGATAATTTTTAGATTCTTTTACCATTATGTGCTCCATTGGTGTAATTGCTGCAAGGCGTTCCGTTGCGAGGATAAACAACTAATAAATAAATAAAAATGTTACCTTTTCCAACAGAATTCTTTTTAACCGACTTCTAAAAAAGGAGGAGGTTCCCAATTCGGATGTTTGTATTTTTTTTTATGATGGTTCGCATAACTTCGTCGCTTGCCAACCGATTATTTTTTTTTTGTTGGAAAGGATATGCTTTCCAAATGGTCCCATAGTCACCAACTTGGGATCTGATAATGGAATCTTGGCGAAATTGAGGCAACTCCTCAAATTTAATTCAACTTTTTAGTGAAGTCGGTTATTTTTGTTTAATAAAAATGTGTTTTTATAATATTTAGATCTCAACACAGCACGCCCAGCCATTTAAAAATAAATTCAGTTTGATTTAAAATTCTTATTGGAGTTTAATCTATTTAACATGAAATAGATATATTTTGTATATTGGAAGCAATAAAAAATTGATACAATTGTCAATAAATTGAAAAACAAACCAAGAGATCATCGGCTACAATGTAGTTACTCGTCGAGTCAAAGCTTAACTTAGTTAAGTTACGAGTGTGAATTATAATTGAATGGTTAGATTCATCATCGGATTTGTCTCATAGAGATCCGGCATTGTACCAACGGTAGATATCTCATACATGTGAGATATCTACCGTTGGTACAATGCCGGATACACAATGTACTTTGAGCTGGAGTCTGTATTTCCTGATAACTACAACTACACTCTTTAAGTCAAGAGTGAATAGGCTACTTCTAGGCAAGCGTGCTCTAACGTCAATCGTTTACACATCACATATGCATCTGGTGAGATAGTGGGCAAGCGAGAGCCTGTCAATAAAAATACGATAAATTTGTTTGTTGGCTACAGAGTAGTTAGAGAAATTCGATCCATAGCTTTTAATATCACCAATATATACAAACTAACATCAATATGCTCACAACACGTGTGCCTATCAGTTCAGTAGCCAAACGTGGGTGTGGAAACACATCTTAAACATTACACTATTGCTATAAGACTTTAAGACGCATTTCTCCAAAATAATCCTGCCCAGTGAGAGAACACTCGTAGCCGCCGACGGTTGGCGGAAATTTGGCAGAACATCACGAACTCTGTTTATTTTAAGGAAAACGAAAAAGTGTCTTACGACAAAATCTTTGAAGGCCGAGAGATTTTAATACGAAGACGATAGTAAAAAAACATCATTCTTTCAAAAATTTGATAAACAAAATAGTTGAAGTGGAAACGTAAATTAGTAGTAGAAAAGTTGGACTTGATATTGTGGATATTGAAATAGTGGAAACTGAAACAGTTGGAACTGTAGTGAAGCTTTGGAATGAAAGTCCAAACGAACGAGAATTTCGATTCGAAGTTACGATTCGTATTTTTATTGGTGTTCGCACTTTGGATGGATGTGAAGAGATTTGATTTTAAGGAGAGAGACTTGAATATCGGAATTCAGGTATTGGTTTTACTTTAGTTTTCATTGTAATACCTCTTTTGATTGAATTCTACTTATTCACAAAACATACATCCTTCATAAATTTACGACCACCTCCACCACCACCGACCTTACAACTTCATCAGATATTGGATACACAAACATACAGCCAATATTCCAATTCGTGGAGGGAAAATGTTTTCTCGTAGTCCAGGCTATTGGTCCCTGAGGGTAAATTTTAGATGCGGTATTAATGCCAAAGATATGTATGTACTCTTAGACTATATACCTCTACATTTAGTTTGAGTACGATATTTTATTATTATTTTGAAGATCAATAGGCCATACAAATATTTATTCCATTCAGGAATCGAATCCACAATACACAACGCAACAGCCAAGCGTTCAACTTCTGTAACACAGTTCTTTTACAACATAATTGCTATTTTTATTAGCGGGCAAGTTTAGCTCATTCTTTAGTAGGTACATATCTCTATTCATCCTTGTTTGTCTATATTAGTGTGATTGTCATCATATTCATCTTCCTAACCTTGTCTGTCACAAGTTAGTTATTTGGGATCGACGTAAAATTTAGTTATCTGCAATTCTTCCCTATCTACTGTCGCAGAATGTTTGTTTGCGTCTTGTTATGGACTCTCTTTTCATCTGCTTTTGTAACATATCATCAAATCTACTATTCTATCTGTTCAACTAAGCTGTACATCTCTAGTAGGTATTTCGTTATGACCCCTTGTTGTTTTCGATTCTATCTTCAGATCCATAAACTTTACAATCATTTTTTAACGTTTCTTTTGTACGTCGATTGACGTACTAAGATCGAATGACGTTGAAGCCAATGCCAGAAAATTTTAAACTCTTTATTGAAGCGGAAAAGTAACGAATTTAAATAATAATATAGACATAAATAATTTTAGCGTGACGAAACTGTCATCGCTAATGATACTGGCTTCAGTTCCGCTTGTTACGCGTGACATTGTCTGCATGCCTGTCCCGACGCAACTACGGAACGGTCACTGTCAATGCTGAAGTTGAAAATAGATCTGTCTTGTCGACGGACTGTGATGCTGCTTGTTGATAAGGAAGCTGATTTATTTTTGTTAGGGTGGTATTGGTCGTGGCTTTAAGAAATTACTGTTATTATTTTATGATGGATTGGTTTTTTTTTTTATGTGGAAACAA
Organism: Mythimna lalbum; assembly: GCA_949319445.1. Taxonomy (NCBI): domain Eukaryota; kingdom Metazoa; phylum Arthropoda; class Insecta; order Lepidoptera; family Noctuidae; genus Mythimna; species Mythimna lalbum. The sequence continues at coordinate 2,937,855 of OX439349.1, read as the reverse complement.
TAATTTAGAAAATATATTTGGATTGCGTTTTTAATCATTTATTTAGATCGACTGCGAAGTGCTAAGACCGGTTATAAAACTGATAATTATCGAGAAATTAACTTTGTCTTTTTAGAAACCTCCTAAGTATATGATAAAATATATTTCTAATTTTCTACAGCATAATAGTTCGAAGATAAGTTATAGTTATTCTCAATCGATAAATATATATATATATAATAATTTTTCTTCAAATTTTGTAAATTCTTTACTTCGACATTTAGAAGTTATCTGCACTTCACCATCGAGTGGCACTTGAAAACCTGAAACTAAAAAAATGCTATTGTTATTACTATTATTTCTTGGGGGAGGCCTATGTCCAACAGTGGACGTATATCGGCTGAAATGACGATGACGATGATGAAAAAATTTACAAATATCATTCATATCGCATTCTGAGATAGCCTAGACAATAAATTGTGTTGCGCCTGATACAAGTATAAAGTTAACTTTTGTTACTCATTGAAATCTCTCAGCAATCTGAAATAATAGGTAAATATAAGTACAGTCAACAAAGGAGATAAGTAATCAGTTTCGTCAGATATTTGAAAAGAAAGAAAGAATGTAAGTAAACATGCACTTACACGATACGACGTTACGTACATTTCTGTTTCATAAGTTTCTACTTAAATGAAACAAAATAACAACACAAACAACATTATGAATAAATTTTAATTTAAAAAAGAATAGTCGATATTCGATACTTTAACCCTTCAGATACCGTCAATTAGAGACACAATAGTAAGACAATAGATGCGCGGCCACCGGTGGTCGCTTGGGGATTCATGAATTAAACTATGATCAAGATGTCTTAATCAACCTTGATTATTGAACCAGTGTTGACTAGGTACATCTGAATTCATTTTACCCTCATAATTACCTAAATCGTTTGACTTTTATATTTCCATAAAAACTTTAACTCTGCTTACTTATCACCTTTTTTGACTGTACAATATATTACGTAAGTATACGGTAAGTTTGAAAATCTCTGAAAGTTTTACAATCTAAAATGACCTATCATTTCGTTCCCCTCGCATGAGTTCCGTTCGTGATCAATTTTTAGAGTGTCAACATTGAGAGTGCCCCTCAGCCATCAGTCACTTAGAATGATGACAGGTACCAGAATATTTAAGAGAAAATATTTTTGTAGCATGCAGATGCCTGCGTAAGCAAAATATGTGAAATGATTTACAATTTAGGTGGATGTTGCACGGCGAGTGTCCACCCTTACGTTGTTGACATCTCCACAGTCCGGACTATGCAGTTCACCTCGTCGTTAATGTCGTGTACATCAAAAGACTGGAATAACTTGTCTGCAGCGGTCTTCCCATCTGATTAGGTATAATTTAGGTGTCTTCAAGGATAAGCTCTCAAAAAAACTAGTGCGATTCACCATCTTCGATAACATCTCTTATTACCATCAGACGGGATCGCAGTCAAGTACGATATTTAACACGTTCCGGGACAGTACGTAGAGAGGCGGGCCGCAAATTCCTATATATTACGACACAACGTCTGTCGACGGCTGATTTTGAGCTTCGAAATATGACAGCCCGTCGGACAACGGGCGTCAACCATAGAATATATAGTAGGCTGACGTATTAGTGTCGTATTACAAGAACTTAGAACTATCTAGTGTCACATCGTGAAGTTTTATGAGCACACAAGTAAACTACATGCACACATGCAAACATGTCTCGTGTTGTGACACAACGGCCTGGGCCGGGTGCGCGTATACGCATCCCCCTACTTCAGGTTTATTATTTCATAATTACTTGTATTTTATAGTTGTTTTGTTATAAAATGTGTTCACGAATAAGTACAAACGTATAAAATGTAAATATTGTTGTTAAATCTTGTCGAAATCCTTGTATTTCTATAGAGTTAAAGATTATACCTATTATCTGTAGGTAGGTATGTTATTTCTGCAATCTTTGTATTACTGTGGTGTTAGTGGTTATACTTACTATGATTACCTTTTCGTAGATGTCTTCTAGACAAAGAAAACGGTCACCGGTGCCCGAAGAAGTATCAGAGTCCGAAAATCATGATCCTTTTTCCGACGGGGATGGAGAATACGCATCCGACAGAAATTATGAACCCCCAGAAGACGAGTCTGACTCCAGTGATAGTATTTTTGATACACAGGCGGTCACGTCGACAGACGTAGTGTCACATAACACCCCACAGAAAACGCGTGATATGACACCACGTTCGAAGGCGGTTACGTCGAGGAACGAACTGTCGTATCACACAATGTAAAGACTATCAAGGTATATCACAACGTCGTCAGGCGGGGGGCGAAATTGTATGGGGAGTTCATGTGTCAATTTGCATGGGAATTTGCGGCCCCCCTCTCGACGTACTGTCCCGGAACGTGTTAAAATAACGATTTGCGATCGTAACTCTTATTTATTTACGCAGTTATGATAATTAAATATCAAAGACATTAAATATATACTACCAATTGTATCTCTTTAAATCTCTTTGTTAAATATTATCAATACAACCCTTTCAGTTCGTCTAATCCTGTTGACATTCAAAATTGTTTTTGACATTGTTATAAGGTACTAATTTATGGACCTTATTAATGGTTAGTGTAATATTTTTTTTTATTTTCTTTCCTTTTTTTATGTTATGCGGTTTTATTAATCTTACTGTTTTGTTCCGAGTTTTTAAGTATTCAATATTCGCATACAATATTAATTTTTCTTTGAATAAATCAATCAAAACAGGGTTAGTTTTTTTTTATTGTTTAATATAAGTACTTATTATATAGATATAAGCAGTTGTTAGATAAAAAAGTTAACCTAAAAAGCTATTGAAATAAGAAATTGGAAATCAGAAGTCATCACGGCTTGAGCAAGCGTGTCAACTTTCCAGATCGTTTTCCGCAAGACTAGGAATACTTTCGCTTTGTATTTATTAGGATGATTATAGGTTGATCGAGTATGATCTGGTAGTTATATGCCGCGTTTCCCATCCTCTGGCCTATCCCGCAGCAGGAATGGTTTCAGAATAAAAAGTAGCCAATTCTTTAGGACCTTGAAAAGTAGCAAGGTTTTCATTATAATAATTATTTACTATAAAATTGAGTTTGTTTTTTTTTTTGAGGTCAACAAATTATATAACCAATTAATTTAACTTAACCTAATTAAACTAACTAAAAAAATCGTCGAAATATTCCTCCGCATCGCTGTCGACTGGTAATGTACCCAAAAGACTGGCGGCATTGCCACGCTGAATGGCAATGCTTATCCTTTGTCTGAAGTAAAAGCCAGCCTTTGAGCCACGCGAAGTGTCAACGAGATATGTTGTATTTATTCATTAAGGTGGTGCATCACGACTCACATTTTCACTGTTTTTCATAAAACCGCTCATAACTGATTGTGACGTTATTACACACTTTTCATTAGATATTTTGGAAATAATAATATCTTGTGAATATTATCTAGGTTTCTAAAGAAACCAATTTCTAAATTTGTGTAAAACTAATCCAGTAAAAACCTCTGAAAATGTCCTATTTTGTATGAACTTTGACACTTCATAATTTGCCAAAAAATTAAAAAAGTCAAAAAAGTAATCCTCTAGAGACCTTGCAAATTTTATTAAGATTCTAAATGATGACAATTATTTCCAAAAACTTTTAAGGGTTTAAAAAAAAACAGCTATTTCCTGGAGCAAGTTTTGTGAAATTTTCAAGTAAATCTCGGAATTACCGAATACTAACAAAGTTTCCAGGCGTTATCTCTCTTTTTTTGCGTTGCCTTTTCGTCAAACATCGCGTTGGATTGCATTAAATGAAGTAACAAGCTTTTAAACCATTTTCGATGTTTACGATAAGCGAGTGGAGAAGGACCCTCTTAAATACTTTACACACAGGTGGATTAATGTCTTAGGCATTTTCTACCCAATATTAAATAGTACATTGTTACACTAGGGGTGAAAGTTATTTATTTCGTCCCGAGAATTCGAGGAACTAAATAAGTAACTTTAACCCCGAGGTAAGCATTGTGCTTTTCATTACGAATACAAGAAGATAGACCTAGTTTTTATTTAAATAATTTTACAGCTGTTAGGTGAAAGTAAAAGTCCCTAGGGATGAAAAGTGTGATACTTTTCAGCCCGCTCCTCAGGCAACTTCAGACCTACTTTCAGAGTATGAGTAATGAAAAAATACTTTTAACTCTTACAAATGCCATGTAGACTTTATAGATATCACTTTATATGTGTATGAGACTCTCTGTGAGGTCGTCTGTGACGTCAACGTATTTTAATCCAACCCATCCAGTGCCAAATCCTTGGTACCGAAGCGGAACCCATTATCTCAAGTGAGGACGCTACTCAAATATGCGCTGCTATTTTCTGCTTTGTGTTGATCCGCACTTTTATTGTAGGGACAGATATAATGTCTAAGCAGATATTGTATTGTATTTTTTTAGATGGGAAAATCATTTCCATTCACATAATGACATTCCCCGCTCTTAGGCGGAGCGGGAGTAAGTATTAGACTTTTACTAACTAATAACCCACTCCTATTCCTGCGTTGCCTTTTGTACCGGGACTGAAACTTCCTTTCAGACACAGATCCTTGGCCCCAGATTGTATAATTTTACCTAAGGTTCATTTAGATATCTTTTCAAAAAAGGTTTTTTTTTTAACGAAAAGTAATTTATTTTTCCCCTCTTTCTTTTTGTTTTATATTTATTAATAACAAAAACATAATAATTCATCTAATTAATAAGAGAAGTGCGCAACAACCCCGACACAAGCACTATTGCAACTTACGGAGCGTGTCTGAAGTAAAGTATTTTTTTTACGTATTCACCTTTTTGTCTCTTTTATTGCACCTACCACTATTTGTCTCTGCATCACCCAAAGGTTGACTGGCAGAAAATGCCTAAGGCATTAAGTCCGCCTCTGTGCTTTTGTGTGCATAAATCATTAAATATATTTTTTTTTACTAAGTTTTACAATTAGATAGTGTGCGTTTGTGTTTAAACATTGCAACGTATATCTATGGATCAGCGTATCAGTCAATTAAACTCTACACCGTAGCATTGGCTAATCAACTTAGCTGTCATGCCTATATCTGCTTCTACACAGCGGATATTATGCGCAGCGATAGTCTCAATAATGTAAAAGAGTAATTTATGAATTGTTTGTTTAGTTTATTATAGTGATGTCAGAATTGCAATACAGTTCCTAACGGTTTAAATATCTACTGTGAATGCATTAATATTAGAATTAGGGAAGGTAGCAATTGCCGCCTAAGATATTCGAAAAAATATGTTGATTTCGGCTCGAATTTGACCATTATCTCATCATCAGAGCTTACCATTAGGTAAGCGATGATGTGGTCGACGATGGAGCACGCTAGCCTAGACATAACACTCTTACTACTTGACTTAAAGACACTTAAGTTGTAGCTATTAGTAAACACAGACTCCGGTAGGGAATTCCACTCCTTGGCTGTACGCACAATAAACTTAACAGCATAGCCTGATGTACCACTATCTCTTTCAAATGTGGTCGACTAAGGACCACTTTCCAAGAAACTCTTTACTCTTAACTCACCGATATCCAAGTTGTAGCTATCAGGAAACACAGACACTAGCAGAGAACACTCATGCTGCGTATAGCTAAGGAGTGGATTTCTCTGTGCACAGCCCGTTTGTTTATAGGAACACCTTTTTTCTCCCCATCTTTAGTGAGAAAGATAGGTTATAAACATCTTAATATAAAGAGGCGCGTGGTAACGCTGCTCGTTTCGTCTTTGGATTTGGCCGACCGCGTTACGTGACGATTCAGGCCATAAACACGCACGCACACGCCGGGGTCACCAGTTTGGAGGTATGCGGAACAGAGAGTAAAATCCCACAAAACCTCCATAAAAAGGGAGGATCCTCCGAACAGACGGGTGTTATGTCTGCTGGGCAACTGCCCCATAGATCGGGCTGTTCTATTTGTAGATGTCGCTACAACATCTTTTATCTTGCATTTTTATTTCATTTCTAGTTGATGGAATGAAACTATTGTTAATAAACTGAAGATATCAGGAAGTTTACTAGCCAGAAGGTACCACACACCATACCACATGTGAACCACGAGAACCGCTCTTGGTTCAAAGTTTCTCCTTTACATGTTGTGTTGTTTGTAACTTTATCGTAACAAACAAGAACTTTAAGGATTGTTAAAATTAATATTGTTTGCGGAAACGGGTGTAAAGTTCCTCAAACCAGCTCCCCAGAGTCCAAGTCGTCGATGGTGCGTATTGTTCGGTTATTCCACGCGCGCCTCAAGGAGATGTCAGCAAACTGTAGAGACCCAGCAGAGTCGAAGCTTTTTGGGGCCAAGAGTTCGCTTCCATAAGAAAAACTCGAACTTGAAATTAAAGGCAACGAAGGAACTAGGAGTGGGTTTTAGTCGGTAAAAGTCTGGCACGCCCTGACCAACGCTCAAGGGCGAGAGATCTTCTTCTTAGTCGGGCACTCTTGTCAGAGTGGTCGTGGCTGTTGATGAACAGGCCTGCGGCGTGCCGCCGTCGTTTGCCTCCAAGGCCGCGGCATGTCGAGCGATGTCTCTCCATTTCTGGCGGTTGTTGGCATTACGCGCACACTGTACTGCTGTCGACTGCGTAGCCCTGGTGATGAGATCGATCCATCGAGTCGGGGATCGACCGCGGGCTCTCTTGCCTTCAACGCGACCGTGGACCACAAGTCTCTCCATCGAATCCTCGTTTCTGGAGATGTGCCCAAAGAACTTCAGTATTCGCAACTGCACAGTCGACGAAAGTCTATTCCGTATGTGAAGCTCCTTGAGGATGGAGTTATTAGTGCGGAATGCTGTCCATGGTATTTTTAACATCCGTCTCCAACACCACATCTCTAAGGCATCGATTTTTCGGCGATCTTGCAGCCTTAATGTCCACGTCTCGGCCCCGTAGAGAAAGATTGGAAAAACTAGACACTGCATTAAACGAACTTTGGGCGAGAGATATCATTGGATAATTTTCCAACAAAAAAAATACCACCAATTCCCAAATTCAGACTTCCAAGCAGCTGCCGTTGCTTTGCGAAGACTTGTTACGGCAGCTCGTAAGCCTTCCAAGGCCCAGGGGTTGTGCTAAAGATAACCCCGGAACCCTGGAACGTAGGCAAAAAAGAAACGTAGGAGTAGGTTTTAGTCAGTAAAAGTTTGTCAAGTTCTTGCTCCACTCTAGAGCGGGAGAAATCATTGGATGATTTCCCACCTAAAAAAAACGGTTCTGGAACCCCAGAGTCACATTTAGAAGCTTTCAAATTCTTTCTTTTAACAATAATATGATCGACTACTTATTGATTAAATAATTTAGCATAGGTACTGTAAGCCAACGTAATTGGTTTAGAAGAATCAATACTGCATTCGCTTTGAATCAAGCCGTTATAAAGGCTTTCTAGGTTAAATAGATTATGTTAATAGCACAGAACACAGAAATCTACATTCTTCTATTCTGTAGTTAGTAGTATATCTACACTTTGCAGCAAAACTTAGGACCAAGCACTAAACGTAAACTTGTGATATATTTTTTATGATGTTAGGTACCAATTTTTGCTAGTTATTGACAGTCAATTTACATTAAATTAGAATAATAGACGACTAGTTACTAGTTCTAGTTGCATCGAGGTCACCAGATTCACTCTGGACTAGGCTTAAAGCTCGCAGCGTCAGTGTCCACATGAAAATCAGTGAACGAAACACAAAACTAGTTGGCCGTAGAATTAAAATGGCGGCTTAACTTTTTTAAAGCTGCCAAAATATAAACAAATACACAAAATGCATAAATGTGGTAAAAAATCCTCCCAAAGCGCGTCCCAGCTGTTCCCCAAAGATCCTATCAAAATTACAACAAATGATGTTCTCTGATGATTACCTAGTGGATTTTGAAATAGAAGAGTCTTTACATAGCTTAAGCAGCATAATGGTAAGGAAAGCACATAATTACGTTTATTTTCAAAGCGAAGACTTCTTCGCGGTGAAGAGCTCTTGAAAAAAGAGTTCTCGTAATCCTGTAGACTTCTGAAAAGCAAGTTGTTTCCAGACGCCTTTCGACTTCCAATAATTTGTCACTTGTCCTAGCTAGCCTGGTACTCTCGTCCAGGGCACACCACACAGTACAGTAGTCTTAATTTGGTTGGCCCATCACGTGGGTGAACTTGTCATCAAATGCTTTTCATTACCTCAAATAAAAACTAGCGAACTGCGTTGTGGTGTTAAGGTCATCATCATTTCAGCCGAAAGATGTCTTCGGCTGGATATGACCCCCCCAAGTGTCGTTACAACGACCGGTCCTGTGCGTCTCGCATCCATCGGATTCCCTTCAAGGTCCATCTTATGGGAGGCCTTCCAATGCTGCGTCTTCTAGTATGTGGTCGGCAATACAGAACTTTTCAGTACCATCGACCATATGTTCTACGATCAATGTATCCTGCCCTCTGGTACTTAAGTTTGGCAATTCTTCGGGCTATGTTGGTAACCTTGGTTTTCCTGCAGATATCTTCATTTCTGATTTGCCCTTGAATGTCCTTCGGGTGACTTTAAGGCTTCTGATGAGTCCCATTGTGAGCAACCACGTCCCAGATATGTCATCACTGGCAATAGGCACTGCTGGTATGGTATGACGAGTACGAGTAGATATATTCATAGCTATATCTGAGCTATGGTTTACTGGATACTTTCTGAAGGACAATATCATTAATAGCTAATATCAGCGTATGGCGTATGTCCTTCACTCAGTAATGTTAGTTATTATCTTCTTATCGATTGGTGGGGAAGAGAACTGTATTGTACTTTGTAGCTTTTATTCAAATAAGTTGGTTTAGAGGATGGTCGATTAATGGATTCCTACACAAAACTGCGGTGTAATATACCGTGCGTGGAAACCTAGGCCTCATTCCATGAGGCAAAGTATGGTGGCCATACAATGTGCGATGTGAATCAATTCGCAAGTTCTTGCGATGCGTCGTGCGAGCTCGCAGATTTTTACGATGTGACATCGCATCGCAGATTTGTCTTTGGGCCCTAAAAACTTTCGTTTCCAGCTGTCACGGTATACTCCGTATAAATGAAACTAGAAGGCTTTTCACATGACTGACCTTTCAAATCTGACGTCATCCACTTAATTCTCTCTCTAACGCAATCATCCCTACTTTCACAGGCCCCTGTCGACACTTCAAATAAACCCATTGTATGGGTTCTGGGTGGTCCAGGGTCTGGCAAGGGAACTCAATGTGAGAAGATCATCGCCAAGTATGGGTTCACGCATCTGTCCACCGGTGACCTGCTCAGGGCTGAGGTGAAGGGAGGGTCCGAGAGGGCGAAGTCTCTTACTGCTATTATGGAGCAAGGTGAGCTACATATACCTATTAGAGATCATACCCACGAGCTGCATGTTGCCAACGGTAGAGGCAACTGTAGTCGTAGACATGGGTGATTTGGTCGGTCGCAGACGTTGACCACGTCGGTCACATAACAATAGAATACCCTTGACACACTTGACGGCTGCCACTATCTTCAAACTTGGAATGTTGACGGCCGCAGTCAACGGGTGCAGTCTCCACAGTCACCTCCGCCTTTGGCTACATGGCGCTCTTATATATGAGTTCTTAGTCCTTTTTTTTAACGGGTTTGGTATTCAACTGGCGAAAGTGTGGTGACAGACACGCATACCAAATCGATAGACCACCGTTCGCCCACTATCTCACCAGGCGTACGGCAATGCGCCACCGGTACATGGTGGACATTCCACCCATACGCACATTAATTATGCGTACAGCTGTGGAGTGGAATTTCGTGCCTACTTGAAAAAGAAAAATGTTTTAATGATGTCTTGTTAATTTCCAGGCGGTCTGGTCCCCAACGAAGTTGTTCTGGACCTGCTGAAAGAAGCCATTCAAGCCAAGGCCGCTGAATCCAAAGGATTTCTTGTAGACGGCTACCCTCGTGAGAAGTCGCAGGGTATCGCCTTCGAAGAGGCCATCGCACCTCCATCTGTGAGTATCATTGATAACAACTTGTGATGCTGCTTGGACAATGTAGTGACATCTATCTCGCCACTCCTATCAGAAATCCTGCATAGCGCAATTAGAGTTCTCCGCGCGACGTGAACATATAATATAAAATAGTTTGAAATAACCTACCGGACAGTTGCCCAGGTTCTGAAATAACACCTGTCTAGTCAGAGGATCCTCCCTTTCCAATGGAGGTTTACGGGACTTTACACTCTCTTCTGCATAGCTCTAAAACTTGCAATACCATTTGATTTCAGTTGGCTACAAGCTCTTGCTTCAGGGACTGCTGATACATCACATAATTCGAGCTGCACATCTTCCTCGTACAACTAACTCGCGGTGGCGCATCTTGCTTTACTGGATGCTTGGCATCAGTAGAAAGCGAGCTTCGTAACTAAGCTTTCACATTCTCGCAACATAACTGCATAGAACATCTCCAGTGGAAAAGCCCTCTAAAGCAGATATAGTGTAACTTTTTATTCATTTTATCCTCTTTAAAAAGATATCTGATCTCCAACTTTTCTCACGTTCTAGGCGATTCTTTACTTCGAGGCATCAGATGGGACGCTGACCCAAAGGTTGCTCGGTCGCGCGGCGAGCTCGGGCCGTGCTGATGACAATGAGACTACCATCAAGCTACGTCTGAAGACCTTCTTTGAGAACAACCAGCACGTGCTGGACCAGTACCCCAGCAAGATCAGCAGGGTACGTAGAATTTTGATGCAGGCAGGAAGCAAGAAATCCACTTGCTCCAACAAAGAAACTGTCGATCGACCACATGACTATCCTCTTGGGCATTCCTCTTTTTTCGAGTGGGTAATCATCTAATGACTTCTCCTGCTTTATAGTGGAACAAGAGGGCATGACAGAGTTTTACTGACTACAAGCCACTTGTGTTCAGTTGTCATTTTAGGGCCAAGGTCGCTCTTTCAAACGTTCCAGAAACCTTAGTCAGGGATTGGTCGTACTGGGCTCCTTCAGTATTGCTTACATCTCAATGAGGCACGGCCCGTTACCACAATTGCTTCTTTGAGTACGAAAATCTTACAATGATAAATTGTAATCAAATGTATAAAAACCGTGACGACCTCCAGCCCTCCAATAGCATCTCGTTAACTACTGGAGCACAAATATTGTCCAGTTTTCTGTTTGGGTTTGAAGCAGGAGACAACTGAGGCGACATCCAATAGTGAGCGTGGAATGCTTCGGGCCGTTGGCTCGTTGTATTGTAAAATTATAATAGGTTATCTTACCTGAAAGACGACCACTGTTAGACGCAGGCCTCCCCAAGTGTCGCCACAACGACCGGTTCTGTACATCTCATATGATCGCATCCATAAGATTCCCGCGACCCTCAGTGGGTCGTCAGTCCACCTCGCGGGAGGCCTTTCAATGCCTTATAAAAGGTACAACAATAATATTTTTATCTTATTTGTTATTTTGAATTGCAGATAGACGCAGAATCTTCTGTGGACGCCATCTTTGCCGAGGTGGAGAAGGTGTTGGACCCAATAGTAGCCGCCTAAATGCACAACTCAACATTTTGTACGCTCTGTAAATATTATGCCTAATCTACATTAATTTTAAAGATCGTTGATTAAAAAATGTTTTTATTTTGGTATGATTTTTATTTTAACACAAGCTGACCCGGCGAACTTCGTACCGCCAACAGTCAATGAATGTAGTATATCTTTCGACATAGACAATCGATTGCGCTGAGACAAAGCCTAAGTAATATATCAATTTACACACAATTTTAATGTATAAAAGTTATTTACGTCGATTTCGTGCTTTTTTTGTGATGCGCGCACAACTAAAAACTTCTACAGATTTATTATATGAATAATTATCTATATATATAAAAATCAATGCCACTTTTCGTTGTTATTTTATAACTCAAGAACGGGCTCACCTATCCAAACCAAATTTTTAGGCTTTGTTCGGACTATTTAGTAGATGGTTTATGTGAAGTTTGGTAGGGTAGAGTAGGGTATAGTAGGGTAGAGTAGGGTAGAGTAGGGTAGAGTAGTGTAGTGTAGAGTAGAGTAGTGTAGAGTAGTGTAGGGTAGGGTAGGGTAGAGTAGGGTAGAGTAGGGAAGAGCGGGAGCGAAGCCGTGCGGGCAAAAGCTAGTATAATATAAAATTAGATTGATGTAACTTATAATTTACCTAGTTATGAGGTAACAATTTGTCGATTTATTTTTTATTACTTTAGAGGGGCTGCCGCTAGTAAGCGTGCGTTTGAGTACTACCCAGCCAGGCGAATTACTTTGGGTAATATATTTCATCATCCCCGTTACCACAACCTCACCTACTGCCAACCTGCCTCCACAAAGCCTGGACATTGACGTGTCATCGCCCACTCAAGAAAAAGTAGTGAAAGCCATCCACTAATTCAAGAATGGCAAAACTGTAGGAGTAGACTTCATCATAGCGGAAATGCTAAAAATTTACGTGCTGGCTGACTTACCTGTTCCTGACGTCAGACATCCAGGAAGAGGCTCCCTGGTGTATGTACTATGCCGACGACATTGTGCTGATTGCCGAGAGTGGCCTAGAGGTCCCGAGCCGATTGGAAGTGTAGTGCCACAGACTGGAAAGTGTTGTCGTAAAATAAAGCAGAAAAAAACTAAATACTTGTCCTGCGATTTCGGTGGTCTCTCCAGTCCTGTGCTCTTAGCTCTTGTTTATTGAACTCATTTCACAGTAGATCTTCTTGGGTATTTTTTTTTTCAAGACCACAGATTCTAGAATAATCGTTTTGTACTTGCTTTTGATTGTACAACAGCTCTCAACGTCAGTGTCAACACGAAAACCAGTAAAGAACACCAATAACAGGTGTTCCACCGAATTATGTACTAAAACTTCGGGATGTTTATTTTAAAATACTATTTTATTTAAATAAAACACAGAAAAATGTAAACGTAAGAGCACCCAAAAAGTCCTTCAAAAATTCTTCCCAAAGTGCATCAGGGATCAGGGTCCTCAAAGAGCCTTTCAAAATGGCCCCAAGTGAGCCTCCCTTATCAACCTGTCCCTGCCCGAAATTCAGTCCGTTGTCCACGTGCCCATATTATGAAGATGCAGAGAAGGTTAACCAGAACTTTCACACAATGAGTTATTTGTTTATGTGCCCATTACCTATATTTGACATACCACCTTTTCTTTTTATCTGTTTTAGCTGAACACAATAGAAAACACTCTGTGTGTCACCTCTAACTCAGTAAGTGTTATTGCTGTTTTTTTTTCTAGTCTTTTTGACTGTTAAAGAAATAACTAAAACCTGAATAGTGAACACAAGCGAAGGTTACTTGCTGAGAGAACTATTGTAATCAATAAGAGTAGAATAGAATGGAATAAACTTGAATCTATGGGTACAAAGGCGGTCTTACCGCTAGCGATATCTATCAGACAACGGATAGAATGTAAGAACAAAACAAAAAGGGGGTAGTCTGCGGTATAAGTATTAATTAGTAAGCCTGATATAGTAGTTGTGGACCGAAGCAAGAAGTGTGCAATGATTATTATCGACATATCCGTCCCACATGACGAGAATCTCGCGAAAGCCGAGAAAGGTAAACAAATCAATTCCTTAGGGGGTCTGTTCTCTCAGCAACTCTTTTTCTGCTCCATATCAACGATCTGCCGATGCCTGGTATCTATCTATGGGTATGCAGAAGATAGCACTGTTGTAGAGGTACCTGCCAAGAGTAGAGAGCTGATTTTGACTGACCTGTTGGTCTAGTGGTTAGTGACCCTGACTGCTATGCCGGAGGTCGTAGGTTCGATTCCCACTCAGGACAAATGTTTGTGTGATGAGCAGTCCATTGAGTTCAAAGTATAACTTAGGTAACTACTACTAGGAAACTCGGCGTTCTTACAAAGGTCCGGCGGTACTTAGCACCAGGACAGCTACTAATGTTATATACACAAAGCACAGGTCGGATCGTGATCGTGCGGGAAGTGGCGCCGGTGACTGAAAAGTTGAAAGGGAATCGTTTGTCTTGGTATGGTCATGTAAAAAGGAGAGATGAAACGCATATTGCTAAAAGAGTTATGAATTTACATGTGGATGGATGGAGAGGGAGAGGGAGGCCAAAGAAAAGATGGATGGATTGTGTAAGAAGTGATATGAATGAAAAGGGAGTTAGTGATAGCGTGACGAGCGACAGGACAGAATGGAAGAAAAAAACGTGTTGCGCCGACCCCAAATAAAACGGGATAAGGGCAGGAAGATGATGATGATGACAGGTCGGATCTTGTGTGGAGTACACACAATCCGACCTGCAAAATGCCATCTAACAGCTTTGGACACAGTGGAAAGACATGCAAAGAGGTTAATCTGGTGATCCAGATTTGGTTAAATCCAATCTACAAAGCTTGGAAAACATGAGTAGGGTAGCCAGCCTTTCGGTATTTTACAGGATGCATTTTGGAAACATGTGCGCGCGAATTGCATGACAATATGATTCCGCTATATCTCGACAGTAGAGGGCTCTTCACATCACTCTTGACTTAAATCTAACGCCACGTCATATAGTTACATTCCCAACTTAACGCAATTCCTATTCTCACAGGCCCCTGTCGACACTTTAAATAAGCCCATTGTATGGGTGCTGGGTGGTCCTGGGTCTGGGAAGGGTACCCAGTGTGAGATGATTATCGCCAAGTATGGGTTCACGCATCTGTCCACCGGAGACCTGCTCAGGGCAGAGGTGGAAGGAGGGTCCGAACGGGCGAAGTTTCTTAATGCCATTATGGAGCAAGGTGAGCTACATGTATCCTAATATTATGTTTCTAATGGGTTTGGTACTGAACTGGAGGATGGGCGATGCAATCATTGAGTTTCAGGAATGTTCTGACAGCATCCACACTTTGACATCTTTAAATATTTCAAAACTTTTGGATTCCAAACATTGCAGCGTAGAATTATCGAAGTTTTTGGCAAAAAAATCTGATACTGTGTTGCCAGCAACACGTAGAAGAAAAATATTTTAAAGGTTTTAGTGAGGTTACCTTAATTTCTAGGTGGTCTGGCCCCCAACGAAGTCGTTCTGGACCTGCTCAAAGAAGCCATTCAGACTATGGCAGCTGACACGAATGGATTCCTCATAGACGGCTATCCTCGTGAGAAGTGTCAGGGTATCGCCTTCGAAGAAGCCATAGCACCTCCATCTGTGAGTATCATTGATGCGTTATTGATGACAACTTGTGATGCTACTGAGAAGATGTAGCGACATCTCTGGCGCCACGTAAGAACTAAAAAATACGAATTCCTGCATCGTGCAATTTGAGTTCTCCGCGTGATTTGAACATCGTTAACACCTTTAGTTTCACCTTCTTCTTATTTTATATTTTTTAATTGTTATATTATACACATAAAGGTGCTTTACCATCACAGATCCAATATACTACGTACATAGCTAACGCATCGATCGTTTGATATCCCTGAATCATATTCATTGGTTCATGTAGCTTAGCACTGGTGGAAGCTGGTTCCACTAAGGTATAAGGTTTTGTATGGTTGGTTGTGTGCTCTGAATGCTGGGAGAACAATTTGTAAAGACTCACATACCTCCATAGGAAGGTGAGGATCCTCCGACTAGACGGATGTTATGTCTAGTCAGGGCAACGGCCCGATATCGGGCTGTTGTATATTTTCTAATCGTGTGGAGAACGGAGAACTGCGATGCAGGATTTTGATTTTTAGTTCCTATGTGCCGTCATAGAGGTCGCCATAGGTCGCCAGGCGCATCTTTCTCGCACAGCTATCTCAAGGTAGTGCATCTTCTTGGCGCATTAGTGGAAGGTATTACTTAAATAACTGTCACATTCATATCTACGGTGAAAAAGCACCTCAAAATATACCCTCTCTGAAAAGAAATCTGATGTCTAACTTTTCCCACATTCTAGGCAATTCTTTACTTCGAAGCATCAGACGCGACGCTGACCCAGAGGTTGCTAGGACGCGCGGCGAGCTCGGACCGAGCTGATGACAACGAAACTACTATCAAGCTACGTCTGAAGACGTTCTTTGAGAACAACCAGGACCTGCTGAACCAGTACCCCTGCATGATAACCAGGGTAGGTAGAATTTTTGGCCATATTGATTCAAGGGGCAAGAAATTCACCTGTGACATCCGTAAATGGGAAATCATCAAATTACTTCTCCTGCTCTAGAAAACAAGAAGGAACGAGAGGGTGTGTACTGATTAAAACCCACAGCCACTCTTTCAAACGTAACCTTAGCTTCTGGGCCTACTGGACCACTTATGTTTTGCTGACATTTTATTGAAGCGCGCCGCCGACTCGGGATTGACCCTCATCGGACGCTCGAATGGCGAGCTACCTATAGTCTATCGTCTGCATGCCCGCACCTACAGTGGCCGGCACTTTCGGCAGCGACTAAAGTGTGCGGTTCGGATAATCTTATAAAGGTGGCGTTGAAAGAAGTCCACTGTTAGACACAGGCCTCCCCAAGTGTCACCACAACGGCCGGTGCTGTATGTCTCGCATCCATCCTATTTCCGAGACCCTCACTGTGTCATCAGTCCACCTTGTAGAAAGCTTTTTGCCTTATACTAATAAGTACAACAATAATATTTTTTATCCTATTTGTTATTTTGAATTGCAGATAGACGCGGAATCTTCTGTGGACGCCATCTTTGCCGAGGTGGAGAAGGTATTGGACCCAATAGTAGCCGCCTAAATGCACAACTCAACATTTTTTACGCTGTATAAATATTAAGCCTGTTCTACATTATTTAATTTTAAAGATCGAGATTAAAAAATATTTTGTTTAGGTATGATTTTTATTTAAACATGTAACTTATAGGTAATTAAACTATACTTGGGGTTATGAGGTAACAGTTTGTTGAATTGATTTTTAATTAGGTGATAGGCTGCTGCGAATCGGGGGTAGTGGTGGCCCAGTACCAATGGCTCCTGACTTTCGAGTCCCACCCAGCCAGTCGAATTACTTTGTGAAATTTATTTTATCACCCCCGTTGCCACGACCACACCTACTGCCAACCTGCCCGCACAAAACCTGAACATTGACGTGTCACCCTCCACTCAAGAGGAAGTAGTGAAAACCATTCACTCAAGAATGGCAAAGCTCCAGGAGTCGACCTCATCATGGCGGAAATGCTAAAAGTTGACGTACTCTCCGCCACGAAAGCGCTGATACCTCTCTTGCGGAATATCTGGTCAGCCGAAGAGTTACCTGACGACTGGAACCAAGGCCTTCACATTAAATAATAATAATAATAATAATAAAAGCCTTTATTCGCTGACTACTGACAGTTCTTGTTTATACAGCTTATATAAAATGAAAATTCTTAATCTAATTTTTTTTTTTTTTTTTTTGCAACCACTTAGTCAGGTTGTCTTTTGACATAGGCCTCCCCCATTTCCTTCCATTTATCTCTGTCACGAGCTATCCTCCTCCATCCATTCGGCAGATCATCCTCCCATCTTTTGATTTGACGTCCTTTCAGTCTTTTTCCATTTCTAGGGTACCATTCCATTACGTCCTTCGTCCATTTTTTTCCACTGTTCGTCCTCATTATATGACCAGTCCAATTCCATTTAAGTTTCCTTATTGTCTGTAGTACATCTGCCACCTTTGTTCTTTCCCTTATTTTTAATGTTGTCCACCGATCCCGTAGTGTTATGTTAAGCATACTTCGTTCCATGCTGCGTTGACAAACTAAGAGGCTTTTGCAGTTTTTACTCGTAGCTGGCCAAGTTTGACATCCGTAGGTAAGACATGGGAGGATACATGTGTTATATAATTTCTTCTTGATAGACATTGGTATCGTTTCGTTTTTAACAATTTCTTTTAGTGACCAGTACCGCTTCCAAGTGTTGCTTATTCTTCTATTTATTTCCTTTGAGTGTTGATCTTTTATTGATATTAGTTGTCCTAAATATATATATTCATCTACATATTCGATAACCTCTTGTCCTATTTCGATAGTTCCTCTTGATCCATTCGTCATTATTTTAGTCTTCATTGGATTCATAGATAGACCTGCTTTCTTGCTTTCGTAATCTAATTGTTGTAGCATAATTTGTAATATCTCTGGCCTCTCTGCAAATATCACTATGTCGTCAGCAAACCTTAGGTGATTCAATTTTGATCCGTTAATGTTAACTCCAAAATGTTCCCAGTCCAGTTGTCTGAATATATTTTCTAATACTGCTGTAAAAAGTTTTGGGGAAAGTGGATCGCCTTGCCTGACGCCTCTCTGAACACTGAATTCTTCGCCTTGCCGTTCAAGGCCTTCACATTATCATTCCCTAAAAGGGAGACCTCAGTGAGTGTGGCAATTGGAGAGGTATTACTTGGCTCTCAATCCCGTCTAAGGCGCTCTGCGAGATCATCCTAGACAGGCTGTCGAGGGCCGTCGAAACTCTCCTTAGCAAAGATCAGGCTGGCTTTCAGCCCAATCGATCGATGGACCAGATCAATACTTTGCGCAGTATCCTCGAACAGGCATCAGATTGGCAGAGGGCCTTTATGGACTTTGAAAAAGCCTTCGATACGCTAAGTGAGAGTTCCATCCGGGACCGACTCCATGAAACTGGAGTTCTCTAGAAAATCACGAACTTGGTTAGGGTAATCAATAAAACAAACTCTTGTAGAGTGACACAAGACGGCCTCTCCTTGGCGGACATAGTACATGCGGGAGTACGACAGGGGTGCCTTATCTCACCTCTCCTCTTTCTTGTTATTCTAAATGGCATCATCAGCAATGTGTCAACAAGTGCTGCGGCATAGAATAGGGACTATCTAACGTCTTGGAAAATCTAGATTACGCTACTCTATTATTATTTTTTTCCCTAGTTCTCGAGTACATCCAAAAGATGAACCCTAGTTTTTATTACAATCTAACCTTATATGTAGACTAATAAGTAGTTTAATTAAATCCTAAACTAATAAATTGTCTTTACTAAGAGTGTGTCCAATAGCACTTTTCTTATTGTCTCTATTAAGGCGAATACACTTCGTTCTTGTATTTATTAAGAGGGTCCTTCTCCACTCGCTTATCGTAAACATCGAAAATGTTTTAAAAGCTTGTTACTTCATTTAATGCAATCCAACGCGATGTTTGACGAAAAGGCAACGCAAAAAAAGAGAGATAACGCCTGAAAACCCTGTTAGTATTCGGTAATTCCGAGATTTACTCGAAAATTATTATTATAATTATTATTAAAATTTCGCAAAACTTGCTCCAGGATATAGCTGTTTTTTTTAAACCCTTAAAAGTTTTTGGAAAAAGTTGTCATCATTTAGAATTTTAATAAAATTTGCAAGGTCTCTAGAGGATTATTTTTTGACTTTTTTAATTTTTAGGCAAATTATGAAGTGTCAAAGTTCATACAAAATAGGACATTTTCAGAGGTTTTACTGGTTTAGTTTTACAGAAATTTAGAAATTGGTTTCTTTAGAAACCTAGATAATATCCACAAGATACTGTGTTTCCAAAATATCTAATGAAAAATGTGTAATAACGTCATAATCAGTTATGAGCGGTTGTATGAAAAACAGAGAAAATGTGAGTGATGCACCACCTTAAGTAGCAATTATGGTACATTACACTATTTATTTATTTATTTTCTTTTTAGTCTTCTCACTACAAGGTGTAACGTTAAATGCGCAAAACTTGAAATTAGTTTGATCAGAATAACGAGCAGAATCAATTAAAACACTCAAAAAAAAAAAATCTTCATTAAAAACTTCGACCTGTCTATTTATGAATAGGTCGAGCCAACACGTGCGCAAACCCGCTGAAATAGGTAAACAAACACAAATATATGTAATCCAATCAAATTTTCTCATATAGGTACGGGATGATAAAAGTTCTTATTTCAATGCAGATATGAATTTTAAACAAACTAAAACTGCTCATAAAACCTTTAAATTTTTTTATATGTTTTTTTTCTCACTTAATTAGGTCAACCAAATTAAAAATCATTTGGGGTGTCTGAGGTTTTGCGCATTTAACGTTACACGTTGTATATTCGTGTGGTCGAGAAGCTGGATTGCCTAAATGTTCACATGCTGATGAATTCGCTTTACGTGAGCTTTTTATGAAATCAACTTTGAGGTCCCGATGAAGGTCGTCATTTCATAAGTACCAAGGTGCATTTCCCTTAGTACCTTGTTCTGAAATCGTTGTATGATAATTATATTGGTCTGTTTGGTGCAACCGCACAGCTGAATACCATAAGTCCAAACTGGCATCAGGACTTGTCTGTTTACTAACAATTTGTTCTGTACAGACAACGTGGAGTTTCTACCAAGCAGCCAATACATTCTTTTGAATCGTAACTCTATTATATGATGAACTTATTTCACAGTAAACCTTCCTGGGTAAAAACTTTTTTTACAAGACTAAAGATTAATCTTTTTGTTCTCGCTAGAAATAGACAGGACAGCTCTCAACGTCAGTTTCAACACGAAAATCAGTCAAGAAAACCAAAAACTGGTGGTTCATCAGTTCGCTCGTGTTATTGGCAAAATTGTGGCGTCTCTTCCACAAATACCATAAACTAAGTGTTGAAGTTGAAGCTGAAGTGGCATCATGAACTAAAAAAAAAATGAAAACGTAACAGTGCCCAAAAAGTACTCCAAAAATATTCCCAAAGAGCGCCCCATATCCTCAAAAAGCCTTTCAAAATGGAACTAAATAAGTCTTCCTTTTGCGACTGTCTCTGCCCAAAATGGTACCTGATACCCGCGTACCCATCTAATGAAGATATAGACCAGGTTAACCAGAACTTCTATTTATGAGTATTTGTTCATGAGTATATTAACCTTTATTTGACACACCACATTTTCTTTTTATCTGTTTTAGCTGGACGAAATAGAAGCCTCCATTTCTAACTCAGTAAGTGGATATTGCTGTTATTTCTTCTAGTCTTTTTAACTGTTGGTAGTGTTCCAACCAGACTGCAAACGCGGGCGCGGGGTTCTTTGGAGTGTCCAGTGTCCATAGCGCGCACGTGAGTGCGGAAAGCGGCCGTGGGCGTATTCTATGCCGTGAATTGCCAGCGAACGTCCGCGCTTGTTCATAAAAGTACACTACAGTGTCTCAAGACGAAAGTCTATGACCAGTGCGTGTAGTCAATGATGCATAGTCGCTCAAAATGGACTTCATCAGAGGACTTAAAGTAACCCAAAAGGCAATGGAAAGGGCTACGCTCGGCGTTTCTTTGCGTGATCAAATCAGAAATGAAGATATCCAAGGTTACCAGCATAGCCCGAAGAATCGCCAAACTTAAGCGGCAGTGGGCAGGCCGCATTGTTTGCAGAACAGATGGTCGATGGCGACGAAAGGTTCTGGAGTGGCGACCACGTACCGGAAGATGCAGCGTAAGGCCTTCCACAAGGTGGACCGATGACCTGGTGAGGGTCACGGGAATCCGAAGGATGCGAAACTCACAGGACCGGTCATTATGGCGACAATTAGTGGAAGCCTATGTCCAACAGTGGTCGTCTTTCGATTGAAATAATGAAGATGATGATGAGTGCACGGGCGACGAGCGGCAACTGCGCAAGGTGCAAGCATCTCACAATAGTTCGAGTTAACCGCGTGCTTTTTTATGGTGACTCGACTGCAGACAGGTAAAACGCACGCTTTCGTATCGACACCGCTTAAAGGAACAAATAAAACCTGCATAGTGAACATAGGCGAAGGTAGGAAACATATTATTGTCCAGCTATCCCTGACGGTTACTACACCGCTCCTATTGGTCGCAGCATGATGTTAGATAGCCTTCCTAAATAGGTAGGCTATCCAACATTAAAAGATTTTTTTATTTCGAACCAGTAGAGGGATTCTCTTAAGACTGATCTATAGCATAATGATATATGCTAATCATGCATCCCTACTTTCACAGGCCCATATCGACACTTCAAATAAGCCCGTTGTATGGGTGCTGGGTGGTCCAGGGTCTGGCAAGGGTGTCCAATGTGAGAAGATCACCGCCAAGTATGGGTTCACGCATCTGTCTACCGGTGACATGCTTCGGGCCGAGGTGGAGAAGAAGAAGGCGAACTATATTAATACCATTATGGATCATGGTGAGCTACAGGCATAGATTAAAAAAAAAACTTTTACACGTCAGTTTTGTTTTCAGCCAGTTTAAACTAGATGAAGCCGGTGTTTCCTAGCTGACTACCCTGAGAAGAAACAGTGAAACAAACTCAGGGGTCAAAGTCGCTTTTAAAGTCCAAACAGTTAACAAGTAATTTTTTTTTTTTTTGTCGACGGGGAAAATCATCTTTGACGAAACCCGCTCTTGGGTGGAGCGGCAGACAGTGTCAGACTCTTACTGACTAAAAACCCCGCGCCGTTCCTTCTAGCCTTCATACCGGGGCACGAGCTCCCTTTCGGACAACCCTGTCCCCAGTAGGCTTCGACCCAGCTGGGCCCCTCCTGCTGCTGACAACTCCTTGAGGCGCGCGGGAACAGTGCGCGCCGTCGACGTCTTGGACTAGGTCCATTACCGGACGATTGGACAGCGAGCTACCCATGGCTCGCCGTCCGCGAGCCCGCGTCTACGGTGGCCGGAAATCGGGATCGGAATCCCGGCGACGGCGGCGAGGGCGCCGTTGCCTGATGCGGTCGGCCTCCTCCTTTGCAAGCATTACTGCTTCGCAGAAGGAGGCGACCGCCTGCCATTCCTCCTCGCTCTGGACCATGGCCTCGACCAGGGCCCGGCGCGAGAGGTCTCCGCCGCCGATCGCCCCTACGAGGGCACGGCGATGCTCCGCCCAGGCAGGGCACACCTCGACGGTGTGCTCCACCGTGTCCTCCGGGCGTTGTGCACAGTGGCGACACCCGGGCCTCTCTTCCGCTTGAATCCGATGCAGGAACCTCCCGAACTTGCCATGTCCGGTGAGGACCTGCGTCATGCGGAAGGTAAGGACGCCGTGAGGTCTTTCCAGCCACGCCTCAAAGAGGGGACTTACCGCCATAATCGTGGCGTGCCCAGCACTGGGTTGCGATAGCCGTTGACGCCATTTCACCATGAGATCCCGCCGGAGCTCTGTCCGCCATGTTTTAACATGTTGCGGCAGTGGACTTTCACCCCGGCGTTGCACCTCCACGCGCATGTCGTGCATGTGTGCAAGGACTGTTGCCTCCAGATACCACGGTGGTAGGCCAGCCAGAAGGCTCGCCGCTTCGCGGGAGATCGTGCGGTAACCCCGCACCATCCGTATTGCCATGACCCTCTGGCAGGCGTTCAGTATGGACGCCGGTCGCTTTGCCAGCGACGGCGCCCACACCGGCGCCCCGTAGAGGGCCATGGATCGAACGATCCCCGCGTAGAGCCTCCGGTAGGAGGCGTCTGGACCCCCAAGGTTGGGCAGGAGCCGCTTGAGAGCAGCCCCAGCCCGGAGAACCTTGGGAGCCAGACGTTGGAAATGTTCTACGAAATTCCTCCGGCTGTCGAGGACGAGTCCCAGATACTTCATCGTCGACCCGACGCCGATGCGAACTCCTCCTACCGTAAGCTGGGAGTCCGATGGTGGCGCGTTCCGAGGGCGGTGGAAGCACATTGCCTCGGATTTATGCAGCGCCACCTCAAGTCCCAACTCCTGGATCCTTCCAACGGCTATCGCAACCCCGCGTGTCGCTAGAGCGACCGCCGCCTGGTGCGACTCTCCCTGCGCTAGGATCAGCGTGTCGTCTGCGTAGCAAACCACGTTGACCCCGTCAGGGAAGTCGCCGCGCAGCACGTAATCGTATCCGATGTTCCACAAGGGTGGGCCCAGAACCGACCCCTGCGGAACACCGCACGACATCTCTCGACGTTTCCAGTCTCCCTGGTGACCGGGGTAGACAATGTACCTGTCTGACAGGTACGCCTCGACCACTCGACAGAGGTATTCGGGCACCCGGTGGTACCGGAGTGCCCTCCGGATCGTACTCCAGGGCAGGGAGTTGAAAGCGTTGGCAATGTCCAAGGACACTGCCACGACACACCTACCCCGGAACACCGCTTCCCCTGTCGTGAGGGCTCGCACGCGCATGATGGCGTCTATGGTAGAGCGCGCCCTGCGAAAGCCGAACTGTCCGTCCGACAAGTCCGGCCCCACCCGTGTTAGCCGCACGACGAGGTGGTTTGCAATTACTCTTTCAAAGAGCTTGCCCACCTCGTCGAGCAGCACAATCGGCCGGTATGCGGACGGAGAGTCCGCAGGGCGCCCTGGCTTCGCTACGAGGACCAGTTTCCCAGTCTTCCAGCGAAGCGGGAACTGGCCCCTCTCCAGGCATGCGCTGAAGAGCCCTCTCAGTCGAGACCCGAGAGCCTCCATGGCCAGGACCCAGGCTTTCCCTGGCAAGCCGTCGGGTCCTTGGGCGGTGTTTTTGGCACTCAGCCTTCGCACCGCCACTCTCAACTCTACCTCGGTCACTTCTGGAGCATTGTCGTCGTCGTCGCTGTTGCGATCCGCGTCAGACACCGCTGGCGGAGGCGGAACCATGGGCGGGGGGGAGTGTTCCCCCTGCACAGGGAACAGAGTGCAGTTAACATGTAATGGTGAAATGATATGAAAACCATGCAGATTAGTGTCTCAGACGGTCTTTTGAAGAAATAACCACATAGATTTGAGTAGACCAGTCCAGTCAGTGCAAGCGTTTGTCAGTATTCGTGTAGCTCAAACTTAGGACTACTAAGGAGCTCAACGACTTGACGAACAATAAAAATACATAAAAGAAGAAAGTAATCCACATGCGTACGTCGAAGGACTGGAACAGTTTGCCTGCTGTCTTCCCATCCGATTATAATTTGGGTATCTTCAAGGCTAGAGTTAGCTAGAGGCTCTTAATTAACCTAACCTAACCATCAGAGGTTGCATCACTGCTTACTATCAGGTGGGATCGCAGTCAAGTACCAGTTTATATCAATTATAAAAAAAACATAGTCCCCACATTTACAATAATAAAATTAAATTTATAAAATGTAACGCTTTACATAAATAAAAATGAACTGGAAAATATGCGATAAATTAATTGAGTTTCAAGAATGTTTTATGACATTGCATACCAAATTGACAGGCCTCTGTTTGACTGTTATTTCACCAGACATACTGTGATGCGGAATGGTGGTGTGCTCCACCTCTACGCACAAAATGTTTCGGGAACATATTCTTTGTTATTAGTATTGATAGGCTCGCGTTTGACCACCATCTCACCATCAGGTGGTCACATCATCAGGTGAGCGGTGATGTAGCCGACGATGCATACTTGCCTAGAAGTAACCTATTCACTCTTGACTTAAAGTCCCCTAAGTTATAGCTATCAGGGAACACAGACTCCGGCAGGGAATTTCACTTCTTAGCTGTCCGTAGCTCCCTAGTTGCCGGCCGTTGCAGCGGCTGCCCCTAACAACCGCGCACACCGCGGGCGTAGAATGCGTCGTGAAATGTGATATAATTTTTTATCAGTATATAGAATAGAATAGAATAGAATAGAATAAACTTTATTGTACACCAAAAAGTAACACAGCTTATACATAAAATAGTATATCTGCATTTTACAAAAGCTGCAGGCCTGCAACCGCTGCGGATGCGTATAGAACTTAACGCACCTACCGACGTAGTATTGGCGATGTTTTTGGACGAAAAAATCTGATATTTTTTTTATTATTTTTATCTTTTTTTTGGTTCTTGTATTTGTGTTTGGGCCTTGTGCTGTACCAAATAAAATATTTTTCTTTCTTTCTTTCTTTCTGATACTGTGTTGCCAGCAACACAAAGAAGAAAAATGTTTCAAAGGTTTTAAGGATGTTATCTTAATTTCCAGGTAGTCTGGTCCCCAACGAAGTCGTTTTGGGCCTGCTGAAAAAAGGCATTCAGACTAACGCAGCTACCACCAAAGGATTCCTCGTGGACGGCTATCCTCGCGAGAAGTCTCAGGCTGTCGCCTTCGAAGAAGCCGTAGCACCTCCATTTGTGAGTATCATTGACGACAACTTGTGATGCTAAGAACAAGAACATAGGAATTTCCGCATCGCGCAATTAGAGTTCTTCGCGTGATTTGATTTTAACATATACGAGTACAACAGCCCGAAATCATCTATCGGGCAGTTGCCCAGGATAAGACATAATAACACCTGTCTAATTGGAGGATTCTCCCTTTTCAATGGAGGTTTGCGGAACTTCACACTCTCTTCCACATCCCTGAAACTGCATTTTGGAGTTCAGTGAGCTACGAGCTAGCAATAAAGATATAACCCTTCAAAGCAACCCGTTTTAAAAAACGACAATTTCATAGGTTCCTATTATAATGTAACTTTCAAACCTAAAAACAGAAACTAGAGCCCCGGTATGAAGGCAAGAAGGAACGGCGCGGGGTTTTTAGTCAGTAAGACTCTGACACTGTCTCCCGCTCCACCCAAGAGCGGGTTTCGTCAATGATGATTTTCCCCGTCGAAAGAAAAAAAAAAAAAAAAAACCTAAAAGCAGCCTCTCTAAAAAGATATCTGATATCTAACTGTTCTCAATTTCTAGGCGATTCTTTTCTTCGAGGCATCAGACGCGACGTTGACCCAGAGGTTGCTAGGACGCGCGGCGACCTCGGGCCGTGCTGATGACAACATAACTACCATCAAGCATCGTCTGAAGACCCACGCTGAGACCAAGCAGGCCCTGCTGGACCAGTACCCCAACAAGATAAAAAGGGTACGTAGAATTTTTGGCAGTACGTTGATGCCGGCGGCAAGAAATTCTATTTTTGAGAAGTAAATCGTCAAATATATTCTGCTGTAGGGCGTGCCAATTTTTGAATGACTAAACCCACATATGTTCTACAATTGCCTTTTGCGTTCAAGGGCCGCGGTCTCTCTTTCCAACGTTCGCACAGCCCTAGCTAGGTATCAGCTCTATTGGGCCACGTTCAGGTGTGCTATTATCTAAAGAAAACAGATTTGAGCGCAGCGCTGGCCGCAGCGACGAGATCCAAATAGGTACATTGGATTAACAATCCGAAGTCCCTATACATTGGGTTGCTAATTCTATGTACTGTCTACTTCTAGTCTCTCGACTTGTCGCTGCGTCCAGTGCCGCACTCAAGGCTGTTTTCTTAGAGAATGGCACCGCAGTTTTGCTGGCATTTCATTGAGGCGCACGTGGAATATGACGCACCGTTCGGCTCGGACTTAATCCTCATCAGACGGCCGAATGGCGATCTACCCATAGCTCATCGTCTGCAAAACTGTGCCTACGGTGGCCGGAAATCACGCTGCGACTCTCGGCGCCCGGGGCATCTCTTTCGGCTGGGACGTGCATTCCCTCAAAGTTCTGGCCATCTTCTTCGCTTGAATGGTTCGCAGAAGGAAACAACCGCTACGTCCGCTGTGGCCTAAACCAGAGCTAGGCGCAAGAGGTCGGTTTCACTCTAGTTTTCTAAGCTATTATCTTATTATCATATTCTAAGACGTGTCCAATTTGACTAGCTTGCCAACTTACTAGCATATTTTTTCTCTTATTGCGACGTATTAGGGGCCGTAAAGCTATGCTAACAGCTACGAAAAACATGATCAAGTAACAGTTCATCTGGTTGCAAGATATTTTTTCAAAATACCTTCTATTCGGTTCCAAAGCACAAGTTGTATTGTAAAGGTTAACAATTTAGGTGAAAGACCGCTACTGGTTATAGGCCTCCCACAACTGTCGGTGCCACAATGACTGGTCCTGTTCATCTTCAAACCATCGGAGTCTCGCGACCCTAACTAGATTGTCAGTCCATCTAGTGAGAGGCCTTCCAATACCTTACAATGATAATACTTATGATTTATTTGTTGTTTTGAATTGCAGATAAATGCGGAATTACCTGTGGACACCATCTTTTCCGAGGTGGAGAAGGTGATGGACCGAATAGTAACCACCTAAATGCACAACTCATCATTTTGTACGCTCTGTTTAAGCTAAGAACTCACGAAGCAGTTTTCACCCGCGCCCGGCGGGCGACGTGGAGGAAACAACAGTTTTATTTCTAAACTCACGAGACTGGAGTTTTGTGCGGTTATCGCTCGCAAACTTTGCAAGTGATAATCGCAAGACGGATGTTTCATCTTCAGTTGAGCTCCAGATCACCAGGAACAAGCTGTTGCGTTATACTTACTATGCCCGCCCACGCCGCCGCCGCCGGTACAACTGGAGCCGCGCGTAAAACGCATTATGAAATATGTTTAATTTTTTACATATACATATATCTCCAATCTACAGAAGCAGGCGAGCCCGCAACCTCAGTGGAGGCGGGTAAAAACCGCTTCGTGAGTTCTTAGCCTAAATATTACACCTATTCTACATTCATTTTAAAGATCGTTGTTTAAAAACTGTTTTTATTTTGGTACGATTTTTAATTTAACATATTTGTAACTTAATATTTGTACAGTGCGTTTCACTTAAGACGTTTCTTCGGCGTAATGTTGGCTCCCCTGTCGGTCTACACAAAAAAAGAAGGGGAAAAGGAAAGAGTTACCTACTCTACCAAAATTGTTCCCCGAAATGCGCAACGAAATCGATTTTAAGGGTAGTTGTAGCACTTTTTGGAGAATTATGAGAGGAATCGGACAGGACAATCGAAATGGAGCCCAGCGCTCTATACTTTATTAAAAAATAGTTAAAAAAAAATCATTAAAAGGCAATTGTTAAAAGTTACGAAATATAAGTTAATAAATAAGCAACACTGTTTTTTCGTATTGCCAACATTACGCCAAAGGAACTTACTGTAAACGCACTGTACTTTATTTTATCGAATTGATTACACTATTCAACAAAAATTTGCTTTTTTTTCCAACAGAACTTTTTGCCTTATATGGTTTTATTTCGACTCCTTGATACATTTTAATTACTTCCTTTAAGAGATTTTTGTAGTTTGTTTCGTAATATAAAAAAAAAAATGTTCTTTTTGGTTTGTTTTACCAAAAAGATGATCTAGATTAGCCTGAGTCAGTTATTAGTATTCCTCTCTTATTAGGTACAAAGGCGAAGGTAAGTGGATGGTATCAGTTCCTGCGCATTTGTTTTGCTTGGCACTGCAGATATTTGCACATCAACACTTATTTAGGTTATGATAATGATGATGAATATAGTGATAAGCTGCATCCAAGTAGAAGCCATATCTGGCAATAGTCTAGCAAAGGGGTATCGCGTTATTATACTGGACTAGCTTTTGCCCGCACGGCTTCGCTCCCGCTCTTCCCTACTCTACCGTACTATACCCTACTCTACCCTACTCTACCCTACTCCACCCTACTCCACCCTACTATACCTACTCTACCCTACCAAACTTTACATAAACCATCTATTAAATAGTCTGAACAATGCCAAAAAATTTGGATAGGCGAGCCCGTTCTTGAGTTATAAAATAACAACGAAAAGTGGCATTGATTTTTATATATATAGGTAGATTGAGGAGGTCATACAGGCGTCGTTTCATATCAAATACTCGTTGAAAAAAGACTAGGCAGGTTGATATCCTATGAGATTCTAGTAAAATATTATTATACTTAGAGTCTGTCTAATGAAATCGCGACCTGAGAAAATGAGACAAATCAAAGAATATTGAATGTGGTATTACTGACGTATAGGAGCCAAACAATAAATTATAATAGATCATTGTTATTGTGAGAACCTATTTTACAGCAACGCTTCCGGGGGTAAAAAAAAACCTTTTTCAGGCCATAAATACCTTAGTCCGTAGGTTATATACAAGATTCTTGAGTTATATAAGATCTTAGACTTGTGTATGAACTTATGGCCCACGGATGCTCCTCAAGTTGAAGGGTAAAATCTACAAGTAATAAGGCCTGTCATACTGTATGCATCAGAATGTTGGGCTGTGAAAAAGATGGATGAAAAAAGATTGCATAAGACAAGATGGATGTGTGGTGTGACGAGAATGGAAATGAGTATATTAGTGTGTGACTGAAAAGTTGAAAAGAAACCGTTTGTCTTGGTATGGTTATGTAAAGAGGAGGGTTGAAACGCATGTTGCTAAAAGAGTTATGAGTTTACAAGTGGATGGAGAGGGAGAAGGAGGCCAAAGAAAAGATGGATGGATTGTGTGAGAAGTGGTATAAAAGAAAAGGGAGTTAGTGATAGCGTGACGGGTGACAGGACAGAATGGAAG
The DNA here is from genome assembly GCA_949319445.1 of Mythimna lalbum. NCBI lineage: Eukaryota > Metazoa > Arthropoda > Insecta > Lepidoptera > Noctuidae > Mythimna > Mythimna lalbum. Next base: position 2,907,611 of record OX439349.1, on the reverse strand, counting down.
AAAAAAACGTGTTGCGCCGACCCCAAATAAAACGGGACAAGGGCAGGAAGATGATGATGATGATGACAAGATCTTAGACTTGGACTTGGCTAATAGGACTTAGTATCCAGGCCAAAAACATAAAAAAGTTATAAACAGCTCTTGACGTCAGTGTCCAAAAAAAAATTCAGTAAAAAAAATCAAAAACAGGTGATCTGCAGAATTATGAGCTAAAACGTCGGCCTGTTTATTTTAAATTAAGCAATAAAAAAATGCAACAGTAAGAGCGCCGAAAGGATCGTCTAGAAATCCTCCAAAATGGCCCCCAGGGAGCCTCCAGCAAACACCTGTCCCTGCCCGAAATTCCACCCGTTGCCCACGTGTATATACCATGAAGATATAGACAAGGTTAGCCAAAACTTCTACACAACCAGTTATTTGTTCATGTGTCCATCACTGTATCTGACTTAGTTAGCATCTTATCTTTTTATCTGTTTTAGCCGAACACAATAGAAGTCACCATCTCTAAATCAGTAAGTGTATATTATTGCTGTTCTTTCTTCTAGTCTTTAACTGCTAAGGCCAACACTGCGGTAAGCTGCCCTCGCGGCCACTCGTCGCGTAACGTTGCGCATGTGTCGGGTGCGGCGGTCTCCGTAGCGGAAACTAGATTATTACCTGCACAGTGTTGCTAGTTCAACTTTAACAGCCTCCATACATTATGGCCACTAGTCGCCGCTACTGAACACGACCACCAGTGGTTCAGTTAGACCACTATACGCCGCCACCGGTGGCAGCTACTGGTGGCTGGATACAGCATTCAGTGGATGCCACTTGCGGCAGTTGTTCAAGTGGTACTCGACAGAGACGGTCGTGTGTTTGATAAAAATCGACGCACTCCAGATTTCGTTATTGTTGCTTATTATACTAAAACGTCGAAACGCTCCACAAGTAGCGAGCGCAGTCGACTCCCGCAGCTTGTGGATCGGACGCAACTCCTCAAACGCTCGGTGTGCGCCGATGCCATACAAAATGTATGGAGAAACGCGTCCGCAGCTTGTGGCGGCCACTAGTCGTTCTAATGTGGTCGCCGCTAGTGGCTCAATGTTCGGGGGCTGTAACGGTGTGCATATAGTCGTGTCGATGGAGAACTATAATGTAACAAAATGGGCGCGGGTCGGAGCACTTTTGTGTGGGACCGCGCGAGAGTCCGCTTAACGCAACGTCGGCCCTTAAAAGAACAAATGAAACCTGCATAGTGAACGCAGGCGAAGGTAGGAAACATATTAGTTATTAGCTGTTCCTGAAGGTCACCGCTCCGCTCGCAGCGTAATGTTATATAGCCTTAAGGCTTCATCGATAAATCTACATCTTCTACACTAATATTATAAAGAGGTAAAGTTTATTTTTTTTGTATGTTTTTTTTTGTAGGAGGTAATCTCTGGAAGTCCTGGTCCGATTGCTAAAATTTTTTTACCGATAGAAAGCTGTTTTATTCCTGAATGACATAGGCTATATTTTATGTACACCGGCGAAGCCGCGGGCAAAAGGTAGTATCCTATACAACTCTAAAATCATTTTTCAATTCAAACCCGTTATTTTTTTCTTTATTATTATGGATAGGCTCGCGTTTGACCACTATCTCACCTGATGGTAAACGATGATGTGACGATGGAGCACGTTTACCTAGAAACAATTAATAACCAATTCACTCTTGACTTAAGGATTCCTAGGTTGTAGCATCGCTAGGTTAAGGCATCGCGGTGCGGGGATCGGCGCGGGTGCAGGAATGCTTTGCAGGAGCGATTTGCTTGGCCAGACTGGCAGCGAGGTACAAGTAGCGGTGGTTGCCATAGTATGGCTCAAATAAGTTTGAGATCCCCGCTCCCGCGCGCGGTAGCCGCGTGCCGCTCGCGCACTCACCGTGGCCACTTGAATGAGCTATGCCGTGAGTTGCCCGCCTGCGTTCCGCGATTAGCAACTCACACCACTTAACTTAACGGAGAGGTCCTCAAATCCATCTTCCTCCTCCTTGCGTCGTTTATCTTCCATGCTGAGGGTCGTAACCTCGACAAATAACTTTCTTGAGCCAGGTGGTCCTATCGTCAGCGATGTGGATGGACACGGATTTGGTCTGACCAACGTATCTGACTCCTGCGTCTCGGTCTGTTGCCAACTACTTTTCCTGTCAGCTCTTCTTTCCCTACTAAAATAAGCCATAGAGTAGACACCTACTACCTACCTTTTTCAAAAATATAGATAGAGTTTTATCGTTTGCTACTCTGTGCACTTGACTAGACAGCAAGCAACGTCAGTTTTACAAGAAAATCTGTGAAAATAATGAAAAAAAACTTGTTGTACGCCGAATTAAGTATTTAAATGGCGACGTAATCTTTTAACAAAGCAAAAAGTAAAAACCCAAATGTGAGAGAACGCCCAAAGCGAGTCCCGAAATGATTTCAACCCAGGCTTCTAAGGAAAGCCCCTGTGACTGCCCCAAGTCTCGCCCGTTACCCACATGCCATTATCACGTTGGAGTCAAGGTTAGCCACAAGTTTACACTATAATAGTCTGTCTAAAAAGTAAACCACTTGGGTGTAGAAGTTAGGTAGATGTTGAAATGATACTGCTGCTTAAATAGTTAAGTTAAATAGATATATTAAACGGAGCAAAGGTTTAGAAATACAAAGGAGCGAGGCACACGCGATGACCGCTAATCGTGTACTGAATGCTCGACTAATATAAATTAGCGAAGAGAGGTAAAAATGCACGAATAAGCATTAGTGCATTATTAGTGTATGGTTTCACCGTACATTGGGAATGTTTTTTAACATTTAATCATTTAAAAAATACTTATATTCGGGTTCTTCTATTAGTAAACAATGATCAAGACTTTTGGCTCCGAAACGTGGTCACTTACAATGGGCCTCATAAAAAAATTCAAAGTCACCCAAAGGGCGATAGTAAGGGCTATGCTCGGAGTTTCCATGCGTGACCAAAATGTCTTAAGCGCAATGAATTTCGTAGCACTTACGCGTTTCGTTCAACATAGTGTAATGTTCAAAGTGTACAGTCGACATTACACCTGAGTAGACTGAAGTGAGTGTTCAACACGCCTAATCTAATGCGTAGTATATATATATATATATATATATATATATATATCGATGATTCCTGTTACAGATCTCTTTAAACATAGAAGCGACACCCATTGTGTGGGTGCTGGGTGGTCCTGGGTGTGGCAAGGGAACTCAGTGTGCTAAGATCGTCGCCAAGTATGGATACACCCACCTGTCCACCGGGGACCTGCTCCGCGCCGAGGTAGCCAGAGGGGGGGAGATGGCGAAGACTCTAGCTGCTATAATGGAAAAAGGTGAGATGACTAATTTTTTTTAGGAATGCGTACCTAAATTGTAACAGAGTATCTATAATAAATCATTTTTTCATAGCAAACTTTTATAACGCAGTATCATTATCATCATCTTCCTGCCCTTGTTCCATTTTATTTGGGGTCGGCGCAACACGTTTTTTCTTCCATTCTGTCCTGTCACTCGACACGCTATCACTAACTACCTTTTCTTTCATATCACTTCTCACACAATCCGTCTATCTTTTCTTTGGCCTCCCTCTCTCCCTCCATCCATCCACATGTAAACTCGTAACTTTTTTAGCAACATGCGTTTCATTCGTCCTTTTCACATGACCATACTAAGACAAACAATTCCCTTTCAACTTTTCAATCACTGACGCCACTTTCAAACTTCCCTTACTAGACTCATTTCTCACTTTATCCATTCTCGTCACACCACACATCCATCTTAACATTCTCATCTCCGCTACGTGCTATCTTTTTTCATCCGTCTTTTTCACAGCCCAACAATAGCGCGGTATATACCTATATAATTAATACTTATCAAGACCATTCCAAAGAGCTCAAAAAGGATAGGGTCATCAAATAATTTTACAGTGCCATCTGATTTTTACATTCATGCAAAATTTCAGCTCATTCGGTAACCAGGAAGTGGATCAAATATAATTTGGAAGATTTGATTATAGACAAACAAACATCGGGACAGGTGAAACCAAAATAAAAGCTTGTAAAAACCCTATTACTATATTTCAGGCTGTATTGCATGAATCGTGACAGCTAGACAATTGAAATTATCACAGATGATGTATTTCTTTTGCCGCTATAAACAACAAATACTAAAAACGGAATAAAATAAATATGTAGGGGGGCTCTCATACAACAAACGCGATTTTTTGCCGGTTTTTACCTTTTGTGGGCAAATCCGACACGCTCTTGGCCGGTTTTTGTTTTATCAAGCGGCATAACCCACCTGTAGGTATTCTTTAAGTTGCTTTTGGCGTTCTAGGGTCGCGGTAAGGACCCAAACACAAAACTGCGATGCCACCTCGCATCGTAAAAATCTATGGAGAAGAACGTGCAAGAAACTCCAACAGAAATTTAGACGCGCGAATGGTTTCGCGCTTAAAACGCCTTATCTGGACAGGCTCTTAGTATATATTTCTTGTCGATGGAGCTCAATTTGGATGGAGCTCCTTCTAATCCTGACAAATTTTGTCCTGTTCGCCTCGCTGTTCGTAATTTGTCACAATGCACCAACTCTGTGATGCAATAATTATTTCTGATTTCCAGGTGACCTGGTTCCCACTGAACACGTACTGGCCCTGCTGAAAGATGAAATCAAAACCAAGAGGGCTGGCACCAAAGGGTTCCTCATAGACGGCTATCCACGCGAAAGGTCCCAGGGTATGGCCTTTGAAAAGACCATTACACCTCCAACTGTGAGTATAATGATTACTAGGTTATTTTGATTTTATTCTTGTTTTTTTTTTTGTTATTTTATTGCTAGGGAAAATATTTTCTCGGATGTGTAAAAATGCATGAAAACCAAAAAAAAAAATTGCAAGCGCAACTAGCAAACAAAATCTAAACGGTCATCTTTGTATGTATACTTTTATTTATCAACAAACTAGCTTTGCCCGCGCGGCTTCGCTCCCGCTCTTCCCTACTCCACCCTACTATACCCAACTCTACCCTACTCTACCCTACTCTACCCTACTCTACCCTACTCTACCCTACTCTACCCTACACTACCCTATTTTTTTTTTCCTTAAGAACCTTCTCCTCACAATAACAATCACAACAAAAAAAAAAACAGCCAAATCGGTCAAGCCGTTTTCATGCCAAGTCGTGACAACGGAAAACGGGGTCATTTTTATATATATAGACTAGCTTTTGCCCGCGCGGCTTCGCTCCCGCTCTTCCCTACTCCACCCTACTATACCCAACTGTACCCTACCCTACTCTACCTTACTCTACCCTACACTACCCTACTCTACCCTACTCTACCCTACTCTGACCTACTCTGACCTACTCTAACCCACTCTACCCTACTCTACCCTACTCTACCCTACTCTACCGTACTCTACCCTACTCTACCCTACTCTACCCTACTCTACCCTACTCTACCCTACTCTACCCTACTCTACCCTACTCTACCCTACTCTACCCTACTCTACCCTACTCTACCCTACTCTACCCTACTCTACCCTACTCTACCCTACTCTACCCTACTCTACTCTACTCTACCCTACTCTACCCTACTCTACCCTACTCTACTCTACTACTCTACCCTTTTCTACCCTACCCTATCCTACCCTAATTTTTTTTTCCATAAGAACCTTATCCTCACAATAACAATCACAACAAAAAAAAAAAAATCAGCCAAATCGGTCAAGCCGTTTTCATGCCATGTCGTGACAACGGAAAACGGGGCTCATTTTTATAATATAGAAGATTATGTACCTAATAATAATTATTGTTGTTACCATATGCACACAAAATAAAAAATTGTGTGCATAAAAAACTTCATAAACATAAAAAATGACAAATGCAATTAAATTAAATATTTATAAAAGCATACACAACATTACTTATAGTATATGCGAAACCCAAAACACGTGTCTAATATTTTTACGTAAAGAATCCATGTACAAAATATCATCATAACTGTATCATGAAAATCACAAAGTTATAAGCTACTAAATATTTTTTTTGACATAACATGTCAAAAAAAATCCATCAGCGGCCATCCAGGTGACTAAGGGGTTGTTTTGCACTTGCACCCAGCGGTTTGCTAGCTCTTAATGCCCGCTATGATCTGCCGTGACCGGGTTGGTAGTGTCCAACTTGTGCCTTTTTCAAATATTTTTGGGAACAAATGGTGTAAAAACTATTGGAATCCATTCAGTTACTGAATTAGGTTTTACATAACTAACTTAACTTCCATCGTTTTTTACATTCTAGGCGATTCTCTATTTTGAGGTATCAGAAAAGACAATGACGGACAGGATGATGAGTCGTGCTAAAACCTCGGGTCGTTTTGATGACAAAGAGGATACCATCCAGCTGCGGTTGAAGACCTTCAAAGAGAACAATCAGTTCGTGATGGAACAGTACGGCAGTAAGATTTCCAAGGTCAGTGGAATTTTTGGCAATGTGGAAAACTAGGCACACATGCCCTAGTCGGTAATGTGCCCCACTTGTAAAACTAAGATATCATCATCTTCCTGCTCTTGTCCCGTTTTATTTGGGGTCGGCGCGACACGTCTTTTTCTTCCATTCTATCCGGTCACTCGTCATGCTATCACAAACTCCCTTTTGTTTCATATCACTTCTCACACAATCCATACATCTTTTCTTTGGCCTCCCTCTCCATCCATTGACATGTATACTCAGAACTCTATTAGTACATGCGTTTCATCCCTCCTCTTTAAAAGTTGAAAGGAAACTGTTTGTCTTGGTATGGTCATGCATACCAAGACAAACAGTTTCCTTTCAACTTTTCAGTCATGTGCGCCACTTTCAAACTTCCCCTAATATGCTTATTTCTCACTTTATGCATTCTCGTCACACCACACATCTATCTTAACATTCTCATCTTAGCTACATGCACGCAAACTTGCAAAACTAAGACACGTTTAAAAAAATAGTGCTTATTTGAACCGATCGGATTAGTTTATAAGTATGACGGGAAATTAACTATAATTTTCGATTCTGTAAAAATATTGATTTCATTTCTTTGTATTTACTAATTGATTACTTTTTTATATGTTACTATAAAAGCCCTTTATTATTTCATCTTAGATTTTACTAAAAAATCTTAGGATCGACGTGTGTAGGTAAATGTCAGAATTTTATAAGAGACATATTTTTTGAGCTTTTCTGTTCTATACTAACCTCCAACATTCTAAATTATTGCTTTGAGTTTCGTAGTTTCGATCGATCCCACACCTGATGGTAAACAGATATGCAATCGTTGATGGTGAGACGCACTATTTTGTTAAGAGCCTATTTACTCTGGCCTTGAAGACACCTTAAATTATAATCGGACGGGAAGACCGCAGCAGGCAAATTATTCTAGTCTTTCGATGTACGCGGTATAAATAACATGTTAGATGTACGCGGTATAAATGACATGTTCGAAGAACGCGGTATTTAATGACATGTTCGAAGTACGCGGTATTTAATGACATGTTCGATGTACGCGGCATAAGTGCCATTAATAAAATGTACAAGTATAATATTCATGTTTGTTTTTTCGTAATTGCAGATAAACGCGGAAGGTAATGAGGACGCCGTCTTTGCCGAGGTAGTGAAGGTGATGGACCCGATAGTAGCCAAAGCCGAAGCCAAGGTTGCTCCCCCTGGCGCGCCCCCTGGCGCTCCCCCTGGCGCTCCCCCTGGCGCTCCCCCTGGCGCTCCCCCTGGCGCTCCCCCTGGCGCTCCCCCTGCCGCTCCCCCTGGCGCTGCCCCGGGCGCTGCCCCGGGCGCTGCCCCGGGCGCTGCCCCGGGCGCTGCCCCGGGCGCTGCCACTGGCGCTGCTCCTGCCGCTCCCCCTGGCGCTGCCCCGGGCGCTGCCCCGGGCGCTGCCCCGGGCGCTGCCCCGGGCGCTGCCCCGGGCGCTGCCCCGGGCGCTGCCCCGGCCGCTGCCACTGGCGCTGCCCCGGGCGCTGCCACTGGCGCTGCTCCTGCCGCTCCCCCTGGCGCTGCCCCGGGCGCTGCCCCGGGCGCTGCCCCGGGCGCTGCCACTGGCGCTGCTCCTGGCGCTGCCCCTGGCGCTGCCCCTGCCGATGCCAATCCCGTGTCCCCTCCCGTTGACCCCGCCCCCTAAAAAATGCACAATTCAACACTTACGTCCCTATTCTACGTTATTTTTAAAGATCATTGAATATATTGTTTTACATTTTATTTCTTTTTCTTTTTTATAAAAAACTGGACGAGTGCGATTCGGACTCACAGAGGGTTCTGTACAAACTTTCGTATGTCAGTATTCCCGAATGGAGACTCGAACATTTTTTCAACAGCTATAAAACCTTGATTGCTGTCACCACATTTCAGGATTCCGGGTCAACGGGAAGTACCCTAAGAATTTTGATTCCTTTGAGAGTGTCGAAATATACGTTTTTTACTACATAAATGGCTATATCGTCTTTTTTTTTCGTGAACTTACAAGTTTAATTTTTGCACAACGTGCAGCGTCAAGGGACCGCAGACCTGAGGTTATAACTCGATACCTCCACGCGTTCTCGAGATAAAGGTCTTGACAGACAGACGGACAACAAAGTGTTCCTATATGTGATCCGTTTTTTTTTTTAGAGCTACGTAGGTATAATTTAAATAAGGTATTAGAAAATACTTTTTCATTACTCATACTCTGAAAGTAGGTCTGAAGTTGCCTGAGGAGCGGGCTCAAAAGTATCACACTTTTCATCCCTAGGGAGTTTTACTTTCACCTAACAGCTGTCAAATTATTTAAAAAAAAATAGATCTGTCTTCTTGTATTCGTAACGTAATGAAAAGCACAATGCTTACTTCGGGTTAGCGACCTCGCTACGCTCGGCCGCCAACTCCTTCTCGGGACGAAATAAGTAAATTTCACCCCTAGTGTAACAATGTACTATAAAAACATGCAGACAAATAAATGCCCATCGCACCCACAATAACTTTGAACGGTAATGAACTTAAACTGGTGGTATCAATTGGCTATGTATTTCACCTGGACACCATGGCGGCGCAACTGGTCGCGCCGCCATGGTGTCATGGTATTCCGGTGAAAGCTACTAAACTAGAAACCATACAGATACCAGAGTCGCCACACTTCCGAGAGCTGGTCGCGCCACCTAAATGGTTGCACAACCAAACTGACACCAGGTAAGAGCTTGTCCAGAAGCGAAGTCGCCGCGATTCTCTCGTGCGTATCACGCGCCGCTTCGCCCAGAAAGAGCGTACCTACGCGCGAATCATCGATTCAAATTCAAAATTTTGGCGCTTTATTTCTCTGGATACGTGCACTCACTCTGGAGTTCGCGCGTTAACTGGGCGCAACAAGGCGTCCCTAGTCGTCTATACTCCGTGTTTATTCGCCGACCCCGATTATGTAGGCACAGCATTATAGATTTTCAGGTTTCACATCTTGTCTACCAAGATTTTGAAATATGACGCCAAATAACTAAAAAAAGCAAGATAACATTTGACAAGAAATTACCAGCTGTCAGGTCAAAATCTAACAAGATTTAATTTAACAAAACCCATAATATGAAGAGTTGAAAGTGATGCCGTGGACAATATCACAAAAAAATGCAACCCACAATAAAAATACAGTATAAAAACTAACATACAGTAAACCTTAGACTAGTTTAAGCCCAACTAGTAACTGTCAATCAAATGCCTACTCCTGGATCCTATCATTTTCTGCGAGATATTTTTAAGAAGATAAAGAACCCAATAAAAACCACAGTGAACAATCCATCCAGGCCCAAGAACCCAAGAGATCGAGAGTACAAGAATGGAACAGAAACTCTGTCCGGGGTGCGAAGAGCCCGTTATAGATAAGCTACCACCCTGTCCTTTACAATGCGGAACTGTACAATGCAAGGCATTCCAAAAAAAGGTTTGTGAACTTTCGCTTATAAACCTGAATAAACACAGAAACATTATAACATGAGAAGTACTTTTAAGAAAAGTTACGCATAGTATATGTATAGGCACTAAATAAACTGATGCCCTTCATTATCAACGATTGTATCACTGCTTACCAGGTGGGATCGCAGTTAAGCACTAGCTTATATAATTTACGCGGTTTAAAGGACGATTCGAAACACTTAGTCCGGACCGTACAGGTGTTAACAACGTGAATGTAGTACCTACGTCGGATTATCTGAAGGTATACAGGAGATGGCGGAATCAAGTCTTGCAATTCCCGCGGCTGGCTACCCTGCGCCTGTGCTCAAGAATTTGTATTTTTTCTTCCTTCCCACACAATTCATCTATCTTTTCTTTGGTCTCCCTCTTCATCCAGATAATTAAATCTTATTATTCAAAAACGAAATTACGGCTTAAAAGTTAAAAAAATGTAAACCTTTTGGTTTTTGACCAGCCTATGGATCTAGTGGTTAGCGGCACTGACTGCTATGCCGGAGATCGTGGGTTCGATTCCCACCCAGGAAAAATGTATATGTATGTATTTAGAAATGTATAAGTATCATTTTTCTGGTACTTACAACACAATCGCTGCTTATTTTGGGACTAGTCAGCGTTGTGCGGTGGTTGTGTGATAATTGTGGAATATTATTATTATTATTTAATCATCATTTTTCTACTCTCCAGCCTGTATACGACTTCGAAACAATGCCCATCGTGTGGGTACTGGGTGGACCAGGCAGCGGCAAGTCGGAGCAGAGCAGGCGCATGTCCAACATGTACGGGCTCCACCACCTGTCCGTCGGAGAGATGCTACGAGCTGAGGTGGCCAAGGGCTCCGATAGAGTCAAGTGCTTCAATTCTGTCATGGGGCGAGGTACAGTTCCTATACATTAGGCCAAATTTCTAACTTTTTAGCGTTCCGTACCTCAAAAAAACAGAACCCTTTTAGGATCACTTTGTTGTCCGTCTGTCTATCAAGACCCTTTATTATCCGACTGTCTGTCTGTCTGTCTCTGGAACGCGTAGAGGTATCGAGTTGAAACTAAAACCATATACTCAGGCCTGCGACCTCTTGAAACTGTGCAAATATCAGACTTCTAAGTTAAAGAAAAAAACGATACGGCTGTTTATGTCGCAAAAAGTGTAAATAATATTTCGATACTCTCAAGATAATCAAGATACATAAGGTACTTCCTGTTACGCGGGCCCGCGGACGGCGAGCCATGGGTAGCTAGCTGTCCGACCGTCCGGTAACTGTCTGGACCGAGCCCAAGACGTCGACGGCGCGCTCTGTTCCCGCGCGCCTCTAGGAGTTGTCAGCAACAGGAGGAGCCCAGCTGGGTCGAAGCCTGCTGGGGCCAGGATTATCCGGAAGGAACTCGAGCCCCGGTATGAAGGCTACAAGGAATGGGTTGGGGTTTTTAGTCAGTAAGAGTCTGACACTATCTCCCGCTCCACCCAAGAGCGGGGGTTGTCATAAGATGATTTTTGTCCACCGAAAAAAAAAAGGTACTTCCCGTTGACCTAAAATCCTGAAATGTGTCATAAAGCAAAGTGTTATAACATAGGTATAGGAATAAGTCTCAAAACAGTTAATTTGTTTTTACGTCTCAAGAAATACGTTTTTATGCAAATCGGGAAAATCGTCGAGACTCCATTCGAGAATAAACTATTTACAAAGGTTTTGTACGGAACCGTCAGAACGTGAGTCCGACTCGCACTTGCCCGATTTTCATCCCGAGAATATGTTCGCTAGGTATCATTTTCGACATTGAGCCGCTAGCAGAAGCTAGTAAATGTAAAAGGCTACTTGTATGTACCATCAAAGACACTTCCGCCTGACCACAACTAAGTTCATTTTTGCTTGCACTCGAAACGAAAACTTTAAAGGGTTTGGATTTGCACCGCGCCGCAGGAGTCAAGAGAAATTTTTTTTAAAGCAGATATGACATGATGGTATATATGTTATTTTATTTTACAGGTGGACTAGCCCCTAACGACTTGGTGCTGGCAATGCTAAAGGATGCGATTCTACAAGGAGCTGCGAATGGGGCTCGTGGCTTCATCATCGACGGCTTCCCTCGCGAAAAGTCGCAGGGTCTGTCGTTCGAGCGATTTGTGGCAGAAGCTAGCGTAAGCACCTTGACTTTGAAATAATACTCAGACTATACACCCACCTTATTTTTGTTTTTGGAGGGAAAGCTCAAGAAAAGAAGAAGCCTAGTTCGTTGACGGCGCACACTGTTCCCGCGCGCCTCAAGAAGCTGTCAGCAACAGCAGGGGCCCAGCTGGGTCGAAGCTACTGGGGCCAGGGTTAGCTCCGAAAGGCAACTCGGCCCCGGTAGGAACAGCAAGAAGGAACGGGGTTGGTTTTTTAGTCAGTAGGAGTGTGACAATATCTCCCGCTCCGCCCAAGGGCAGAGGATGTCATTGAGATAATTGTTACTCACCAAAAAAAAAGGTAATGCCTGGTCTTATCCTGGTTTTATATGGTCTACCCCGAAAAACTTCGTGTGCTAACACATCCCTGAAGAGATAGCAAAAAAATCTCTCATAAATAAAAAAACACCTCATTGCTTCGGCGCATCGTCACTTTTACTTCAATTATAATTCACTTGAATTAAATACTGTAATACAAAGTGTGAGGTATTGTACAGATTTAAATTTTTAATCAACGGATCATCCATTCATCCATTTATTATCCCAGTTGTGGGTTAAGCTCGCCAATGTACATCAACTGTACTTTTACAAACTGTTTGTATAAATTGTTTGTGTACAATAAAGAATAAGAATCAACTCCCCACCCTTCGCTCCCGCTCTTCCCTACTCCACTCTACTATACCCAACTCTACCCTACACTACCCTAATTTTTATTTTTTTTACATAAGAACCTTATCCTCACAATAACAATCACAAAAAAAAAACAGCCAAATCGGTCAAGCCGTTTTCATGCCATGTCGTGACAACGGAAAACGGGGCTCATTTTTATAATATAGAAGATTATTACTTATTTTAGTAATGGCTTGTCAATTATGTCTTGTATGCAGTATTCCAATGTCATTACATCATTTTAACAGCTCATATTGTACCTGGAGGCGTCGGCAGAGACAATGTTCAACAGAATTAGAGAACGAAAGAAGACACCAGGTCGTATCGACGAGACCCCGGATGCCATGAAACTTCGCTTGGAAACCTACATGCAGCACCATGACAGCCTTTACGAACTCTACAAATACAGACTTGTAATGGTATGAAATTTATATTTAATATACTTAGCAAGCGTTTCCAAGCGTGATCATATCAGAAATGAAGATATCCGCAGGAGAACCAAGGTTACCGACATAGCTCGAAGAATCGCCAAACTTAAGTGGCAAGGGCAGGGCACATTGCACGCAGAACAGATTGTCGATGGGAACGAAAGGTTCTGGAGTGGCGACCGCGTACTGGAAGATGCAACGTTGGAAGGCCTCCAACAAGGTGGACCGATGACCTAATCAGGGTCGCGGGAATCCGATGGATGCGTGACGCACAGGACCGGTCGTTGTGGCGACGCTTGAGGGAGGCCTATGTCCAACAGTGGACGTCTTTCGGCTGAGATGATGATGATGATACTTAGCAAGCCACCCAATCTTCCAACGTGTTAGAAATCTTTGAAATTCTTTGCTTTTTTTCTACTACAATATGCATGTATCATACTCTTAAACCTTCCTCAAGAATCACTCTGTCTTTTGGTGAAAACCGCATAAAAATCCGATCAAAAGTTTTTGAGTAAAAAATAAATTGGGCACTTATAAAACGTCAGAAGCTAGTGCACGAATCCAAATTGGTCGTTTCCTATGGAGAAGAACCGGCAAGAATTTTGTCATTTTGTAATTTTGTCATTTTGTGTTTGGGCTTTTACTCTTAGTTTTGTAATCAAAACAAATTTTAAATTGTAGCGACATCTATGACGCCACATAAGAACTACAAAGAAAATACGAAATCCTGCATCGCGCAATCAAAGTTCTCCGCGCGATTTGAACATATACGACAGCCCGACATCAACTATCGGGCAGTCGCCCACCAGACCATAACACCCGGTCTGGTCGGAGGATCCTCCCTTTTCAACGGAGGTTTGCGGGACTTTACTCTCTGTTCCGCTTACCTCCAAAAAATCTTTTTAGGCTTGGTTTAAACCAGCACTTACTAAAGCATTTGTTGTACAACAAATTGTTGAAGGCAAACCTATTTCTATTATATTTACCCAACATTCTGTTTCAGATCAACGCAAATGGAACATCGGAACAAGTCGCCGGACAGATAAGGGGTGTGATGGATGGATTTTTAAAACAGATCGATGCTCTTAAAGCCAAAAAAGCATTAGAAGCACAAAAAGCTGAAAAAGCTAAAAAACTTGAACAAGCTAGAAGAGATGCATATGTTAAACCAGCCAGAGCAGAACCTCCAAAAGATAGGAAATCTTCACATCCAGGTGCCAAAAAGTCAAGAAGTACCTCAAAAACAGGAATGGGCCCAAGGAAAGGAAGTGCCGCAAGGCCAGGAACTCCTACCCAACCAGGAAGGCCGGTAAAGCCAGGAAGTCCATTAAAGCCTGGAAGTCCATCAAAGCCAGGAAGTCCATCAAAGCCAGGAAGTCCCAAATAAAGGTTTTACTTCAAGTATAGCGTTTCTTATTTTAGACTATATCTACCAGTCTAAAGAAAAGGCTAAAGATACAACCTGATTGCAAACGTTATTCGATGTCATTGATCGTATCGTTCAAGAAACTTCATGATTGCAACATGGCAGTTGAAGGCGTTTTCTCACCACAGCTGTTTTCATGAACGTCAATGTTAATTATCAGTTATTCGACTACCATTCAACTAGAACTGGTTGATCGTCGTCGAAACATATTCTCCTCAAGAAGTATTTGATATTCCATATCCATTTAGGGCTTTATTTCACCGAGACACCATGGAGGCGCGACCAGTCGCCGCTACTAACAAAAGATATACAGCTCTATAGAGAGTTACTCAACTGGTGTTCGTTTGGTTGCGCAACCAATTTGGTGGCGCGACCAGCTCGGACATAATGGCGACTCTGGTGTCTAGATTATGATCAAACATTGGCCAATCGTTACCAGTAAATTCCGTGCCTGGTCGGCCACGTGTGCGTCGGTCTAATGTAGTTCTAGATTTACGCCTACGGCGTGCGTGGTTGTTTGCGGATCCCGCTGCACCGGTGGGCAACTGTCTCCCGCAGCCTCGGCGGGTTGCGCCCGCACGCTTTGCGATCGTTCGCCGCCCGCAGTGACCGGCGAGAAGGGTACAGTCTTACAATCAGTGGTGCAATCAGAACTTTTTAGACCTTTCTTTTTTAATTCTTCTGTGAAGTACTATAAGTATAACGCAACAGCTCGTTTCTGGTGTGTGTTTATTGCGGTCTGGAGTTCAACTGATATTAACCGCCCGTCTTGCGATAGTTGCCTGCCATGTTTTTGAGCGATAATCGAAACCGCTACGGCTGCCCTCACAAAACTCCGGTCTCGAGAGTTTAGTACTAAAACAGCTACGCGTTTCGCCTCGTCGTTTATACCGCGTACGTCGAAGGAATGGAACAATTTGCCTGCTGTGGTCTTCCCGTCCGATTATAATTTGGGTATCTTCAAGGCTAGAGTGAATAGGCTTTTAATAAACTAGTGCGCCTCACCATCAGAGATTGCATCACTGCTTACCATCAGGTGGGATCGCAGTCAAGCACTAGTTTATACGAATTAAAAAAAAAAAAAAAAAAAAGCTGTTCCTCAAGAAAAAAAAAAATGTTACAATAATATCTTACTGTATTTAGTAGATGATATTAATGAAATTGTAATAAAAATATTAAGAGCCTAAGCAAAGTTTTGTGTCTATTCACCCCTTTTTACACGAAGTAAGAAATTATCACTGTATTGTATTTCTGTACTCTATTCTTTTTTTTAGTTATTATTTCATGTTGTGGTATATTGTGTTGCTTGCGCCGAATAAATGCTATTCTATTCTATCAAATAACTCCGCCCAATAGGCTCACAAACTATAGTGCGCCTCACCATCAGAGATGCTATGTTGTTGTTTTTTTTACATATGTTGTTTCTTCTTTTTGTGTGATTATGTGCTATATTTTCTTTCTTTCCCCCTTCGCGTTCCATGGCCGAAACTCTTTTGTATAATTCCGCAGCTCGTCTATTTGCCATTTTTGTCGTACAGGCTCTGCTTGTACCACAAAAGGGAGCACTAGGGCGAAGTAGGCTGCTACCTTAAATAGAGTAAAGCTACATTAATATATTTATCATTCAATTTATTAACTTTTAACAAAACATGCGATCTTACTCTAGTCTGAATTATGTAGCCCTCACCTGTGTGTCACACGCCACTACCTGCACTACCTAGTCACTAATTTAGCGGACATTTCTTGATGATATAGCCCTGGTATTGTACTATTTAATACTTCCAAGAAAAAAAAAAATTGTACATCTTGGGGTTTCCCTAAAAATTGATAAACCAAAATTGCAGTCTGTAGACGCTCTAAATTTAAAGCTAATATCCCTATGTGAACTTAGGAACATAGCCCTTGTAATTACAGCGTTCATATAGGAATCTAATGACTGAAGCCAGGAATTTGACTTGAAGAAAAATAACTATTTCTGCCATCAACACGCTCAGAACAAGGGCTATATCCTCATGAAATTCAATAATTTCGGTGATTAGTGCAAGCTGTGGTCTGTAACACTCACACACTACATAGGTGACCACAACGTTTGCAAAAACGGCTAACGATTTACTGATATAAACGTAAAAGATTGGTCAATTCTACAATGTACGCTGTTGTAGTCGCCCAGTCCTTGACAGGGTTAAGTTAAATACCCCATCATCAAATTACTAGTAATATGCTTAACTTCTACGTAGACTTAAACAAAAACATCTCTTATGACGAAGAAAACTGGAAATTATACAGATTTTATGATCTAACAGAAGACTGACCCAAAGTTTTCGAAATGGAGGATATTCAATCGATATGACTTTGTGCTATGTTAATAACGCGCAAACCCGATTATAAGATGTACTAGTTTCGCCTAGGCCAAACCCGCGATAGTAGTCCAAGAGCGAACGAAACGAGCACGGAATTTTAGGGCTTGGTGCCCTAAAATTCCGTGCTCGTTTGTCGTCACGACATGGACAAGTTAGGTTAGAAGGTTAAGGCATGAGCGAAGCTGAGCACCAGTCCTAGCCAAGTTACGACAATTTCGTTTCGATTCTCTTACATGGAATGCTTCGAGTTGGACACACGTCCAATTCCTTTGTTCTGACGTCATCTCAAAGCTCAGTCACGTGGTCAGAACAAAGGAATTGGAGGCGTGGCCAACTCGAAGCGTTCGACGCAAGAGAATTGAAACGAAACGGTTGTAACTTGGTTAAGGGGTCAGAGCTGTCGCCTTAGCCTTCGTGGCTGTTTTTAGACATCATTCTTTAAGAAATAGGAGCCGCACTTGTATGTAGAACTGGTTTTGCCTAGGCGAAATTAGTTCATCCTAGAATCAAGTTTGTCCGGTAACATCTACACAAAATACGTCAAACTATATTTTCTGAACAAAATAATCAAAACCAATAATAAGTTAGCACTTTCTAGTCTACTGTCAGTTCCTGATCGATAAATGAAAGACGATTTACTTAATCTTAAAGTTAGATAAGAAAAAAGTTCGATAGCATAAACCACGAAGAACTAAAGCATGGCTTCTTCTTGCTCCTTCTCCCTCTGGCGAACCGCTACAGCAGTCTCGACCAGGAGATACAGGCACTTGAACTTGTCCTGCTCAACCTCCGACCTGCGCGTGCGCGGCACCACCTGCAGTTACCACCCCATATCAATTTTGGATAGAACTAATTCTAGATAAACAAAATTTTAACCTCTAGTCAATTCGAGCTCTCAATTTTGATTAAGATGATAAAATTATTCTAGTATTAGCTTGTCTAAATTTTTATAATTAAAAGTTTAGCAGAAACACAGAAAAAGAGACTTATAAATCAAAAACTGTCAGGTGATGCCGGTATTAAAACACCCCGCGCCCCTAATGTAAGTAATAAAAACTACTTGCAAATGAAAACCAAAAAGTTTATTATAAAAGTTTATTTACACAACAAACATAAATTCGTCTCTAGGCTAAAAACAAAACAAAAACACTAACATCACTTATGCAGTTGTCTTATAAAGTGAAAACTTGATTGTAAAGGAAACTAAGTAGGTATAGTGTTTTAACACCGACGTCGCCTACAGTTGGATATGTACAAAAATATGGTAAACTGGGGCTACAACATCCTTGTAACCGAAATTATATGTTAAAAAACTCGAAACGTATTTTATTTTTAAACAAAGAAGCAAATGAATTCGAAATGAAATTTTTGATAAATGAAAACTTCTTTTTCCTCGGCTAAAATTATCAGAGTACTGATAGGAACTGTAAATATCAATGATGTATGGCACGCGTGGTGTCTAGGTGTGGCACCACATGTCGGTGGTGGCTACTTCGAGCTCAACGGCGACGGGCGGCGGCGGCGGCGGCTGCGGGGGCGGGCTCACCTGCATGCGACGCGCGCGCAGCGGGTGCGGCAGCTGCGGCAGGTGCGCCAGCTGCGGATGCGCCAGCGCCTGCCAGCCGTCCTCGCTGCTCGACACCGGCTCGGGGCCCTGGCCCGCCATGCCCTCCGTCGTCGTCACGGTCACCACCGAGCCCGTGCTGATGAAGCGACGAAACAAATAATTGATGAAGCCTGGAGGCTAGGCTTTGATCAATCAGACTTAGTGCCCCAATTCCTAAATATTTACTGCAGAAAGGAAGCAGATAAGGAAGGAGGGACGTTGGATAATGTTTACTAAATTGATATATGGTGTTGTACCAGCGTTCGACTATTGCCCGCGCGGCTCTGGAGCAGAACTGCTCTGAACTAGTGTCCTGCGGCTCGTTGACTTGTTCTACCATGTCTTTGGTCGCTGATGCTCTGCTGTGGGAGGGAAAAGGAATCGTCGCAGTGACTTTCGGCGCTAGGGAGTCTGTTAAGGTTGCAAAATAATTTGCATAGTGTTGGATCCTATGTCATATTATGAACCCGGGATTTATAGCTGAATAAGAAATTTTGGGCTATAAGGTAGACGCCTAAAGAAAACACGAGGAAGGCACTAACAAATCCTCACTGACAAAATAAAGCAGTAGGTAGATGTAATGGTAGTTGGGACTTGGGACTCTTATTCAGAAAACAGTACTGCAGAGTCTCCCAGTGTTGTTTTATCAATAATACAAGTCTAAAGGACTTACTCTCTAGCAGCCGGATGCAGATCGTGGTCCTCCGGTCCGTACCGGATGACAGACTGCCACACGGAGGGGTCGTACTTGACCTCCTCCTCGCTGATGGTGCTGGAGTAGCCTTCTTCGCCGTCTCCGAGCTCGTCACCGTCGCTCCGGTAGACCAACAGGCCGTCGCCGTAGTCGTGAGCACGGCCGTCCGGACCATTCTGTGGGTACTACTTAGATTACCTGAAGGCTCTTTTGTATGAAAAGTGCCTGTCTGTTCTTCTTGATTCTACTTTTGCGAACATGTACTTCTATTTAATAAATCTCGACGTTCAAAAGTGCTTTTTTATTTGTCTAATTAAAATAAATGATTTGACTTTGTCTTTCTTGTTTTTATATGTATATAGCTTTCCGCCCGCGGCTTCGCCCGCGTGGACTACAGTTTATATCGCGCGGGCAGAGACCCGTGCTCAGCAGTGGAATTATAGGTAGCCTATGTGTTATTCCAGTGTCTCTTCTACCTACCTACCAAATTTGATCTAAATCCATTCAGTAGTTTTTGCGTGAAAGCGTAACAGACAAACAGACAGAGTTACATTCGCATTTATAATATTAGTAGGGATTATAAGCCGTTCTCCAGTAGCTAAACAGATGACCTTAAAAAAGCAACAGGTTGCGGCCTTTGCGGAGCTATCCTAGCCCTACCACGAGCTTTTTACGCGATCCATTTGACGACCCAAACTGAACTGTTAAAGGGATGGAGCTATATAGAGTGTAATGTGTAAGCTCCATCCCTCTTTCTCGCTTGCACGACTGAAATTTTAACACGTCATGGTAGCGCCCCAGGCTAGTAAAATGGTTATATCTAGCGGTGGACGAAGATTTTTTGATTTTTTACTTCATAGTCCGGTTCAAGACCACAATTGAATGTAAATAATTACAAAAGATAGTCTTTTAGCCCCAATGTAACCACTTCTAAGTAATAGGGGCGCAAAATACTCGCCTGCAATACCTACTTTTGTCTGTAATGCAAGAAATGTTAACAAGACTTTAAAATGAAAAAAGTGTAGTAAATTCTACAAAATCAAATGCCCCACATTTGATTTTGCAGAATTTAGTATATTTTACTAAAATATAGTACCCACGGTACTATAAAATATACCACAGGTAACATCCTTACTCTGAACCCCTAGCTGTTAGAAGTTTTAAAAATTGTCTTTCACAAACCTCTACAACAATACCGTCCCAAGACGCTACATTGACGCCGTCTCCTGCAGCCACGCCCAGACCTGAAGTGGAGGCCCCGCCTAGCCCGACCATGGGCCCCACACCCGACAGGGCCCCTGGCTGCTTGCGGCCCCGTCGTGAGATGGTGTAGTGCAGCGGATCGTGACCCTCGCGCCTGATCATCTCGGGTAGGATGCGGCGGCGGGCATTTATGAACCAGTTGCAGACCTGACAGATGCAATAACTATGTATGTAGTTTTATTAATTCATTAGACCCTGAAGCTTTGGTTTCCTAGGATAGCGGTGCCGTCATATACCGGCCGTAATACAGCGGTGAATGACATCACTAGAACGTTGTCTATGTAATGGTGCGGTTTCCTAGAGAGCGGTAACTGACACCGTAACGTCAAAAGGCGGTGCCGCCATTTGCATGACGGCCGTCTTGTCGGTGTCAGATGGTTTCGTGAACGTTACATTGATAGCAATGAAGCTATTTTTAATACGTATTTGTGTTTTTTTTTTCCGGAACAACGACTATTTTCCTCTTCTGATGATAATTCATCCTCTAAGTAAATTACTAAAGCTAAATCAAGGTCGTCCATTTTCTATCTTGAATACTTTTCGTTTGACGTCTGTTTTAAGAAAATGAATGACGGTGTGCTAAAACGGCCGTGGAACTTTCCACATGTCATCACTGTAAAGACGGCCACCTTTTTGCGCCCGTAATATTACAGCCGCTATATGACGGCACCTCTTTCCTAAGAAACCAAAGCTTAAGCGAAGGAGCCTTTCTATTGTGTTTTTAATTACGGTATTCGAAAGGTTAAAACGTAATGTCCAACGACGCGTAGCTTCATAAGCGCGTATTCGTCATTATACGCTTGGTGTACGCCTGTGTGAAGCTTACATACAAAATTATGAAACTCTGTCGACGAAGCGGCAATGACATCGCACGACGTTGCCGCTTTGTCAGGCGTTCATGAAGCGTATAATGACGAAAACGCGTAGTATGAAGCTATGCGTCTGAAGACAGAATCGGGTGAAGATAATCGTAATACTTGACCTTCTCATAAATAAAACAATATAAAAACACAGAGTAAAAATAATCTTCGGAATCCAAAATACCTACAAAATTTCGAGATATCCTGAAATTTGGTATCTACTTAACTACTACTAATAAATAAAACAAGCCATATTATCCCTCTCCCCCTCACCTGCAGCACAGTCAAGCTAGCCTCCTGGCTCAGCGCCAATTTCTCAGCATCGCTAGGATAGGCGTTGTACCGATGGTCGTACAGCCATCTCTTCAGGATCTTCACCGAATGCTTGGGTAAGTTCCCACGCCGCTTGCGCACCGAACCAACTATCACCGTCTAGATAATGAGTGAAAAAAGAAGACTGGAATATTTTGGCGAACAGATTGATAGAGAACTATTCATCCCTCGGACCTCCCACAAGGTGGACCGTAGACCTGGTAGGGTTGAGATGCGAGATGCGAAACGCACAGGACCGTTCATTGTGGTGACACTTGGGGGAGGCCTATGTCTAACAGTGGATGTCTTTTGGCTGAAATGACGATGATGATTGATGAAAACTATTCATCCAGTGATAGCAGAATGTGACCATATACAAAGTGTATGTATGTAGACGGTGACTGTTCAGTGAGGTAAGTAGCATAGTGTCCTTGTTGTCTAGTGGCGCGATTAGATCAAATATTGCATCACTGCTTACCATCAGGTGGGATCGCAGTCAAGCACTAGTTTATAAAAATAAAAAATAAAAATTGTCTAAAGTGGTGGCCTACGTGACCAAAAGCACGTGGATGCGGTGCGGCGCTGAGCGAAGCAAAACAGTTGAAATCAGTAGGTTTAAATTTTCGCGTAGACTTTTGCTGTGCGGTGACTTGCTTTATATAATGTTATTTTTAAAATACTAACAACATTGCAGGACTGTATACTAGCATCATAAACAAATACTTTTGTTCTAAGACTACCATAGTTCTGAAAGGTTGACACTGACTGTGTTTTACAAATAAGCCTGTAGGTATATAAGGAGTTTAAAGAGACGACTCCACGTGCACGTACGTCACAGTGCTAGGAAGTTGTACCGGATCGCTTCGCAACCGTAATCGCGTTGAATCGCACACGTAGGAAACCAGCCAGTTTATGAGTCCACCATTGTATCTACAAAGTAGGAAAGCCGAATATTACCTGTGGGGGCGGTGGGGGGTGTCGCTGGTGCGTCATTGCGAGATGACGGGCGTCCGTATTCCAATCCGTACTGTCCATTCTCTGTTGAATAACATAATTTATTTGCAAGTGAGAATTAAAAAAAAAAAACGTAACAAGATGCTTAAGTTTTGTCCATGATTGATTGGGAGATGTACCATCATGACTATTAAGCTAGCATTGAGCCTTAAGATTCGTCGACCTATCTATAAAAACGGAAAATATCTGTGATAAGAGAAAAGAAAACTGCTTTTTACAAAATTAAGACTCCACTTACTGAAATTATGGCGCGGTGGCGTCACTGCCACACCGCGGCCCTAGTCAGCCTTATAATGTTCACACTGCTGGGACTCAGGCCTCTCTCTAGGAGAGGGAATGGGCCGTAATCCATTACGAGGGCCCAGTACGGGTTGGTGGATGTCACACGTCTTCGAATCTCTAGTTACGCGCTGCATGCGAAATTCGCAACTTTTATCTTATCTCTACAAAAGTCCATATTGTGTAATAAGACTGTTCCAAGTCCAACCAATCGGTCCATTCGATTAATCGACGATGGATCTATAGGTGTGCAAAATCTTGGTATACGACTGTTCCAATCGGCAATCGATCGATGGCATTCATCGACAATCAATTTTATTGATAAGCGTGGTAACACCCTTAGATAAAATAGTAATTTACCACACTTTTGCACACTGCTGTTATGGTAGCATCAACTGACACAAATTGGAAGAGGCCATTGTCGCCAAAATGGAAGATCGAGAATTGTAAAGTTGTGAATTTTCAGATGAAGAAACTTTTTTATATTCTTTTGATAATGCTGTGTTCGAGACGCGAAACTCTTTCCGTCTTTAAGGGCTTTATCCCTTTTAACACCACAGTTTGATATACAACGTGTAACGTTAAATGCGCAAAACCTCAGACACCACAAATGACTTTTAATTCGATTGACCTAATTACGTGAGAAATAAAAATATTTAAAAAAAAACTAAAGGTTTTATGAGCAGTTTAAATTTGTTTAAAATTCATGTCTGCATTGCATTGAAATAAGAACATTAATTATCCCGTGTATGAGAGATTCGACCTATCTATTCATAAATAGATAGGTCGAAGTTTTTAATGAATTTTTTTTGAAAAATGTAACCTACATTAAAAAGTGGTATAATTGATTCTGCTCGTTATTCTGATCAAACTAATTTCAATCAAAAATATGAGACAAATAATGAGTTAAAATATTTTTTTTTTGTCAACATGTTGGTTTTTCAGAACCAAAGACTTTGGGATGTATCTGGTGAGAGTTTTTTATAAAAATACGCGGCTTTAAAAAGGTTGAAGGAGTGTAATGATGATGATGATGATGTGCGTTACCTGTGGTGGGAGGGTGTGGCGAGGGTGCGTCATGGCGGGATGGCGACCCTCAGCATCCCAGTCCGTGCCGCTCTCGTTATCCTCGGTCGATGAAGTCGACGGGAAACGGTCTCGCGCTGAACATCATACAATCATTAGGTAAAAACTAGTTTGAAATCAACGAGTTTAAGTGGGTTAAAAGAATAACAGCACAAAGATAATTTTTATAGTCGACACTTTTTTTTTAATTATTTGTAAGTAAAAGCGATAGAAGTAATTTTATCCAAAATCTCAAATAAGCAGTGCCGTAACTAGGGCGGTGCCAGCGGTGCCCAGGCACAGGGCGCAGTCCCTGGAGGGGCGCAAAAATCTCTAATAGCCCTTTTTGTTCGTATTGTATTTTTTTCTAGGGGCGCAGTTAAAGAAGCTTGCACCGGGCGTATAAAAGACTTGTTACGCCGCTGCAAATAAGTAGAACTTTTTAAATCCGTTCAAAAAATTGGTAGTAAAGGGAGGGCAAATAGGTAGGGGTAACTAAGTTGGAAACTTTTTAATTCGCCAAGCGAACGATTCACGGCGTTCGCTGTCTCATTGTTTTACTATTGTGTCTCTAATTACGATAAGTATTCGATTAAATCCATTAATTCATGAATCCCCAAGCGACCACCGGTGGCCGCGCATCTATTGTCTTACTATTGTGTCTCTAATTGACGGTATCTGAAGGGTTAAGATTAAGAAAAAGGACGCGCAGGCTACAATCAGAAGTCACCGCCATTAGGATGCGCGTGTTGCAAAGAGATACGGTCTACGGTCCGGACCAAGCGTTTCGCCTCATAGTTTAAACTACGTACATCGAGGGACTGAAACAATTTGCCTGCTGCGGTCATCCCGTCCGATTATAATTTAGGTGTCTTCAAGACAAAGTTAATAGGTAGGCTCATTAATTCATGAATCCCCAAGCGACCACCGGTGGCCGCGCATCTATTGTCTTACTATTTTGTCTCTAATTGACGGTATCTGAAGGGTTAATTAAACCCCAAGCGAACGCCGGCGTTCGCGCTGTCATTGTCTCTCAATTGACGGTTTTCAAAAAATTAATAAACTAGTGCGCCTCACTATCAACAATTGCATCACTGCTTACCATCAGGTGGGATCGCAGTCAAGCACTAGCTTATTTTAATTTTAAAAAGAAAAGATGAGAGGGTGAGAACATCTACTGTTCCCTATCCGCCCCCACTCTTCTTCATACAAATATTGGAAATGCTAATCGCTGCTTTCATTATAACCAATTTTGATTTTTAGAATAAGTTTTTTTATAAATTATTGTTCCATCAATTAAACAAAAATATTTGATTAGCATAAGTAACATCATTGTTGTAACAATAACACAAAAATGGTTATTACGGGCAAAGTACAAACATATTGACAACAAATAGAAAACTATTTGTTGCCACGGTTAGATGCGTAAAAAAAACAAACAAAGAGCAATAAACAATTATTTCGTTGCTGATTTTTTTTAAAACAATAATTGTGAATATTTTTTATCAGACCAAAACAAATTAAAGGTACCTATCAGATAAAGTATCCTCCAAAAAATGCGCTACAAGCCGTTTCAATAGGTTAGATAGTAAAATAAATAATTAGACTAAACAAATATTTTTCTTTCATGAACAGAAGTAAGCTATAGAACTACCCAACTTATTCAAACTTTAATTACATACAATACCTATAATTTTGTAACAAACAGGGCTCAAATATCTATGTAAAACAGTGAGTTTTCAATACTTACGCAGTTTGATCTTCATAACTTTGATCACGGACCTAGGCAGCGTGGCGACTTTACCAAATAATCAACAAAGTTTAATTCCCGCCACCAAACTTCACGCTTTTGACATGAGCTGCCAATGAATTATGATATTTACAATTGACATCACAAAAGTAACTTGTGAAAAATTGATTCTGTAATAAACAAATTGGTTAAAAGATGATTAGCCAAAGACCGCTCTGTAGGGAATGAATTCGTTTTATTCATGTTTTGTTTTAAAAATCGATGCGCTTTTGTGACAATTGACAACGACGTGCACTGTCGCTTGTCATTTGAAAATTTTGCAAAAAAGAATTTATTAGTGGCCAGTCCTCGCGAAGTACTCTTATTGAAATCATAAAGGTCAAATAAACTCGAAACTTTTTGGACAACTAAACCATTATGTTCAATGATTTCGCTAGTATAATATATTATATGTCAATGATTATGTTTAGTTTAGTTCAAAAGAAATATCAAAATAACATTTGTCTACTAAATGCTACTTATAACAAAAACGAATGTTTTTATCTATCTGTCGGCCAGTCTTTCTGTTTGTTCCTACTTAGCTCCGAAACGCCTGGACCGATTTTAACGGGATTTTTTTTGGTAAACAGCTAGACACAGAGTACCTTAGGCTACTTTAATCTTTAAATAATTAGGTTTCGGGGCAAAAAAAACTGTTTTGAAATTTGTGACCAAATGGCGTCGTGCTGTTGTGTATGAGTTTAACGCGGACGAAATCGCGGGGGCCAGCTAGTAAAAAATAAAAAAGTCTGAATAAAAGAAAGAAAAATAATTTATTTTTGACAGCGCAAGGCACAAACACAATATTTAGGTAAGTAATACGAAACAAAAAAAAGCAATAAGCAAAATATAGTTGTGTTTATTCTAAGGTGCCTAACGGCTGCACCAAAATAGGAAACAAAATAATTAAATAAGAGTACCTATCCCGAAAAGTGCCGTAGAATATAATATTACACCTTTGTTCTGTTCGCCTATTAGATGGACGACACGAATTTTATTTTTAGGGTTCCGTACCTCAATAAGAAAAAACGGAACCCTTATTGGATAACTTTGATGTCCGTCTGTCTGTTTGTCTGGACCATTTGTCTCGGGAATGCGTAGAGATATCGAGTTGAAATTAACACCAATATACTAAGATCTGTGGTCTCTTGAAGTTATGTAAAAATCAAACTTGTAAGCGAAAAAAAAGATACGACAAAAAAGATTTGATACTCTCTAGGGAATCAAAATTCATAGGGTACTTTCACGTTGACCCAGATCCCTGAAATTTGGCGTAAAGCAAGGACTTATACCACAGGTATAACAATAAATTCTTTGTTACGTCACAAAACGATTGGGAAAAATCTTCGAGAATCCATTTGGGAATTGAACTATTACTTAACTACTACATAGGTAAGTTTGTACGGAACCCTTAGATTCCCAACCAATACTTAATCCTATCCTGCAAATTCTGCAAATCTGAATCACCAACACGTCCCCTATATCGTAGTTTTTATAGAAATGTGCCTTCTGGGGCTTAGTGTTTAAGCTTTACCTTTATTTTTACCGCATAGTACCAGGGCCCGAGCTAAAGGGGGGGGAGGGGGGGCAAGCCGGGCATTTTCCCAGAGCGGCAAAAAATGAGGGGCGGCAAAATTGACTTATTCCTATCTTCCAACCTAGCCATTAGCCATGCACACCCAAGTTGGCAGGTTGCAAATTTTATGTGCCACCTCCCAACCTACTTCAGGTTGGATAGTGGAAATATGACTTATATGTAATGCATTTGTTTATGTAAAGGGCGGTGGAAATTATCTTTGCCCGGAGCGGCTAAATAGCTAGATCGAGCCCTGCATAGTAAATGATGATATGGTCGACAATGGAGCACGTTTACCTAGAAGTAATCTATTCACTCTAGACTCCTAAGTTGTAGCTATCAGGAAACACAGACTCCAGCAGGGAATTCCTCGCCTTGGCTGTACGCACAATAAATGTGTTCCTAAAACGCTTTGTGCGTATGGGTGGGATGTTTGGATGGATACCATTACTTACCGCCATTATTGTGGCGTACCTACCATTTTAGCCTTGAAGCTTCTTACGGTAAAACCAAATCCTTCACTTTCGTAGGTCGCAAAGCACGTCCTTATCCTTATTAGATTTCTTACCTTGTTAAATTCTCTCTACCTCGTTGAGGGTATGCCTTGACCACACGTACCGAGTCAACGGGCGAGACAGTGCTCTCGGCAAAATACTCGGTACGTATAAACAAAGCGCCGACTGCTCGGCCGAGTGCTTATCTCTATAACTCACTAACATCACTGTCTCGGCCGAGCAACATTTTTTGACAACTGTCTCGCCCTTTTACTCGGTACGTGTGATCAATGCATTATTTCTCCATGAACGCCTGCAGAACAGACTTAATACATCCCTCGGCACTCACCACAGTTTGAAAGTGTATTTTTTACCTTGATCACACAGAGCAGTTGGTCAAACAAGAACTTTTGGCCGTATGCTCGGCAAGTACGTATAAAACACATCGGCAAGAGTCCGATCCAGTTAAAAAGGCGAGAAGTCATGGAACCCTATTTGTGCCCTTCAGAAGAAGTCGTGTGTAAAACCTAGTATCCTAATAAAACACTCAAATAAGAAAAGTTACATGTAATATAGCAAAATTTAAAACAAGTCACAATATAATTAAACGAGTAACCCTATCAGTTTGCTTCAGCAGCCTCCATGGGGGCAGTTTCTGAAGTAAGTGCCGGCGCCATTGAGATTTGTGCAACCGCTGGGGCTGACACCGCGGTCGGGGGCCGGGGCTCTGGAGACTCCGCCCTCATCTGACATTTCTCGATCGTGTCTGATAGAATCTCCTTGAGCGTGGTCGCTAAGGCTTTTGGATTGCCGCTGCTGTCCAGCTGTGGAGATCATAAACCAGTGTGAAATCTTCGCCATCAGATTCTGGGGCTGTCCTAAAGATTGGTATAAATAGGTCTTAGCCACGTCCACAACTAAGAGGTACGTGGTAACTTTAACGAAATAGGATGCCTTAAGTTGATATCACTTTCCTAATTTCGAATAACTTTCAGGATTTCTATTTCAGTTCGCTGGCTAACCCTCATGTTTACAATAACGACATTCCCAAAGCTAGAAGGCTTACTGTTACGACATGTCCTGCAAATCGTTTGTGAACATTTTTGACTTTGTGTGCAGCTTCTTTAACGATCCGTCTTGCCGCGTTGATCTCCGACTCTGGTCTACCCAGCTCCGATAGTTTTGTCTGAAGCCTTGTTGCTGCTACCTGAGAAATGGAGAAGCAGGTCATAGAACTACTAGATTTCTAAGATCTCTAGTAAGACTTAATTAAGCATTGCAGAATAGGCACTCAGGAGTAATTAGATCAAAGCTGTCGTCAAGCAATCATGGCAATAGATATCACAAGAAAAACCTACTCCGGCGTAGTCGATCTTCTCACCGCGTGTGCAGATTAGGCTGTCATCAATCCACCATGACAATGGACTTCACAGGAGCAGAAATAATACCTAATCTTCTCACCGTGCTACCTATGCTGTCCTCAAGCAGTCATGTCAATGGACTTCACAAGATAAACCTACTTTGTCAATCTTCTCGTCATAGCTCCTTACCTCATTATCAACTTCGAGCGCCACGATCTTTTCAGGCCACTTCACTTGCCTGTTGAAGATGCTAGACATGCGTGGGTTCTTGGGGAAGCCGACCAGAATAAAGCCCTTTGCCTCATGCTGCATCAGCATCGACTCTTTTATCAAGTCGACTGTCAGTTGCTGAAAGGAAGAGAAGGGATCTAAAGTATTTTATCCGACTTACTTTCTATCAGCGGCTTTACCCGCGAGAACATAGATTTCTCAATACAAACTTCGGACCTCTATTTCGTCCTTTTAGAAGGCGTATTTTGGAAATTCCTCTCTTAGTGCTCGCCTACGGCATAAAAGGAAGATTTGTCCAAATTTCACGCTGCTAGTCTTAGTCTGGGGTCATGGATTGGCTTCCGAAAAAGAAACCCAAGGTCTTGAAACGCAAGGCAAAGCTCCTCTACATAGGAGCTAGAGCGAGAGAAGGCACTGGATGATTCCCAACCTAAAAAAATGGTTCTAAGATAAATTCACCAACCTCTGGTACATCCTCCTGTGCCTGTAACTTATCCGCAATCAAACGTCCTCTAGCCGTATCTTTCCCCGCTTCAGCTCTCACCAGATCTCCCGGCCTGATCATCGTATAGCCTGTTATAGTTGAGATGGTCTGCGCCACAGTTTGGTTGCCGGCCCCCGGGACTCCGTTTACGAAGATCACGGGTAAATGCCGGATAGGGGTCATGTCGTAGACGATGTCCTGGGTAATGGAATGAGAAAGCTTTTAAATAGAGTCTAAGTGCCTTCACTGCAGTAATTACAACTAAATGGTGATCGATTGCTGATGTCTTGTTATACCAAATAGTCGTCTTAGATTTACCAATGCCTACTTGAAACCTTTTTAAGAACTTTTTATTTAGATGCATTCCCTAAACTGTTCAGTCGGTGTCTGTTCCGATCCTATTGCTAAAATGAAGCGTATTGCATCTTCGAGGCACTCCAGATTGTCCTGTGCATTGTCCAATCATATTATAAGCTTGGGCCTCCACAACAGTCAAACTGTTTACCTACGTCACTCTACCAAGACAGACCTCTCGTGATGTCGATGGCACTCACCTCTTCCGTATTCTTAGAGTAAAAACATCCCATTTTGTATTCACGCGCACTACCTCCGAGCTTATTTCTTTGTAAAATTAATTAATTAAATTATAATATTCTTGATAAAATTGGAGTAAAATGACATTTCCAAATCAATGACAGTCGTTTGAATGGGACAACTAGATTTTTGACGGTTTTCGAAATAGCTTTAGTTTTCAGACAGTATTTTTAAATAAAAACTGTTGGCTGAGATTTATTACAGAGGTTGTATACTTACGAATTTATTGTGAGGGTGACACATTCGATAAAAAAATTCTGGCTAGCTGGTCATAATAAGGTCAAAACTATATTAAAGTGGTACTGTTACTAAAACTAGGTAGGTCGGTTATTGAGTTCAGAGCCGCAGATTTGAATTTATACAGCCGCCTGATTCATTGTTCTGCTGTAATTGACTGGCCTGTTGGTCTAGTGGTTAGTGGCCCTAGGTCGTGAGTTCAATTCCCACCCAAGACAAATATTTGTGTGATGAGCAAGATTATTTGTTCTGTGTCTAGATGTAATGAATCGTATGTTTATCAGTTGTCTAGTACCACAGTAGAGGTCAGTGTCTAGTACTCATAGCACAAGCTGTACCTACTTAGTTTGGGACGCCATCGAAGTGTTGTGTGTAGCGGAAAAAAAAAATATGTTGTAAGGTACCTTTTTTCGAATACTTCATTATCTTTAGCATCGATTAAGCCAAACGCGGAACAGCACACACAAGGACAAACAACAATAATTTCAATACCATCCTATCTTATTACCTCATCATCCTGTCAGCCCATGAAGGTTGACATTAATTAGGTCAATTACGTTCTTACCTAGGCTATTTTTACATGCACTTGGATTTTTTTCAGTTCAACTCAGTTCATTCTCTTTAGCAGGTTTGGATGAACGTGGTGCTGTGCAATAACGTGGTGTCTTCTCTAAGAATCAAGATTGATGACGTTGCAGTCACTTAGAAAAATGCAATAAACTTCAGTGCGTGTAGTGCTATAACAAATTTTACAGGCGTTTGGGAACTCGAACTAGTATTTAATTCATTAAACCTTGGGGTTTAAATGAAAGCAAACGCGGTTCGCTCTCTTATTATCTTTCTATTTTGTCTTGAGCAATTAACTTTTGAATTCGTGTGTCAAGAGAGTGAATAATGTGGTTTTTTCTACTAACAGTACTTTCAACTACACACACAGAAGTTATTGCAGAATCAAAATGCTCCGTCGATTCTCCAGCACGCTCCCCAAAATACCACCTACTAGAAAAATGCTACCGTTCCAAACTCGGTATGGTTTCCAAAGCCAACTTCACATCTCTAACCAGCTGCCAACGGCTTGGCATCGAGAAGAAAGGTCTGGCTATAAACTTTAGTCCTCCAGAAGCCTGGGGTGAAAGTAATGAGACTGTTAAATATACATGTGAGGTCTTGAAGTGTGCTGAATCTGATGGGGGTCTATCTATGGTGAATGACTCCAGATATGATTATTATAGTATCTATGCGAAGCCGATACGTGAGTTTTATTTCACTACTTTTTTTAATATAGGTACTTATATATTTTAATTCCCTGTCTACATGTTACACTGAAAGTAGTCAGTTAAAATTCCTATAACCCTCGTTTCCGATCCTACTTATCCTATTTTTTCCCATCAAAATAAAATTGTCCATGAAAGCTGTGATATGTGTGACTTTGGATGATTCTTGACACACGAGTAGATGACCTGGATCGTGACAAAGGTTACTTTGTCTCGGAATAAGGGTCCCGTAGGATAGTTTCCAGTTTAGAACAAGGCAAGGCAGAAAGTGCTTGATCTGACTCATCATCTTTCCTGTCCAGCAATACGTTTTTTTCCGCCATCATGTCCTGTAACCTTTCACGCTATCACGTTCTTTTCCTTCATTATCACTCCTTACACAATTCATCCATCATTTCTTTAGCCTCTCTCCCTCAAGTGACCGATCATGGATCATAAATGACTGAATCTACCTCTTGTTTCATTTGCAGCCCACGTGAACTCCTCCTGCGTCCCAACCCTAGGTATGTTTTTCATCATCACAAAAAAGCAGAACTACACGCTTGGGCTCCGTGAGTGTAAGAACTTGAGCAGTTTGCCTGCTGACGTCACGAGCGAGCAGCGAACCGATGCGCTAGCGCAGTTGCTGCACGGCAATAGTATTGAGAGGGCGTTTGTGGGGATGAGGAGCAAGAACGGAAGTGCTTTTATTAGTATTACTGGTGAGTAGGCACTTACGTATCTGTAAGGCTAATAGAGATCAGTACCCCTAGCCAATTTGCTAATCTGCATCAGTTAACGTTAGCAGAAAGCTTCAAAAATACGGGAATTACACGCCACGCTCTCAACGCTCAGTCACGTGGTCAGAACAAAAGAATTGGCGGCAAGGTCAACTCGAAACGTTCGACGCAAGGAAACGGTAACTTGGCTAGGGGGGCAGGTGTGCTATTCTCTAAAGAAAACAGCCTTGAGCGCAGCGCTGGCCGCAGCGACGAAATCCAAATAGATACATTCTTTAGAGAATAGCCCGCGCCTGCGTGGGCCTGCGTAGTGGGCTACGGCCCATACCCTATTCTAGAGGGGAGGCCTAAGTGGCAGTCAGCAGTGGGAACATTAAAAGGCTTAGCTTAGTTATAGCTTAATTATACCTACAGGCGTATAGCTTCTGGACGTAAAATTCGAAAAAAATTACATTTACTTAATTCTGATAGTAATCAATTTTGTTTAGTATTATAGAATCAATGATTAAAGTAGGTAGGCTCAACACAAGTGTAGGAAAACACACTATATTAACCCTTCAGATACCGTCAATTAGAGACACAATAGTAAGACAATAGATGCGCGGCCACCGGTGGTCGCTTGGGGATTCATGAATTAATTGGTTTCGTGATGATGCAGGTGATGCCCTAGATTGCACCACTTATCGTGCTTGGGCACCAGGCAGCCCAAGAAGGGCTCGAAAGAAATTCGATTGCGTTGTACTCACCAAAGCTAGGACATGGGTATCGATGCCATGTAAGAAGAATTACCCTATGCTCTGTGAACTTGTCCCTGGGGGTCCTTACAAAAGGGGTTCTTTGTTTGCCTCCAGAATAAAAACTAACGGTTAGTACCTATTTATAGAAATATGTGTTCTAGAACTAAAAAAAAAAACATAGAAAACAGTAAAATAAATATTTCTACTCAATAACTTTCGCAAACAACAACTGACGTTTTGTTTAATTTTTTTCAGAGACTATACCTGAAAATAAAAGTGATGATGAGAAATAGCACAGATAAACTGTCCTGTAAATATTATACTATATTTTAAAATTAAAATAAAACAATTATTTTAATGATTTTTTTTCTTTTAATAATAAAACTAAACGCACAAATTGACACTGACGCTAGGCTGTCATTGTCACTTTGTCAGTTCTACCCCCCTCACCATACCCCTCACATAATCCTCGCCCTGAATCGAGGTCTTTGTGTTTTTGTTTACAAAAATCTCATAAATTATAATAAAATCCATTTTTATACTAAATATACAAGTTTGTCTTCTCATAATGGGCCAAGGAAAAAGTCAGTTCACAGAGGAGGAACTTCAAGACTACGAGGTAACAAAATTAGTTAAATTCTTAAGTTTTTTCTCTAGGAAATGAGGTTTCAGAGAGATGACTAATAAACTTGTCATAATTTACAGGATCTCACGTATTTTACGAAGAAGGAAGTGCTCTAGTAAGTAGAAATCTTTTATTTCTTATTTTGTTCATAGGCATACCAACTTCAGTGAAGCATACATAGTAAAAAATTCAAGAACCATTGCAGTTTAACCTAAAGTTAAATTCTATTAAACAATATGTATCTATAATCCTATATATTCATTAGATTTCTGATGATAGAAACTCACAAATTATTGTATATTGAGCAGATGCTTAGCTAAAATATTTAATTCAAATTATTTAATAAAACCTAAAACAATAGGTAACAAAGCATTAATATGTATCTGTTGTTTGATTTTCCTGTGTTACTATATTTGGTAATAGGTATGATAAATTCTCTTTTTATTTAACCTTGCAATCGTGTTTGTAATATACATATAAATGCTTCGTTACCAATTGTAATTAGAGACACAATAGAAAAATTATGGGTGCATGAATGCCTTTGTTCGCTTGGGGTTTAATTAATTAAATCATATAAATCAGTGCTTGACTGCAATCACACCTGATGGTAAGCAGTGATGCAATTGTTGGTGGTACGTGGTATAAAGGATAAAACGTTTAGTCCGAACTGTAGAAGTTTCAACAATGTAAGAGTAGACACTAGTCATACGACAGGTCGATCTTCAGTGTAGAATCTATTTTAGAACAAATCCTACAATTTTTTCTGCCGATTTTATTTATTTTTGTTATTACAATAATGTATGAAAGTAATTAAACATAACCATCTTAAATTTCCAGTGCGCATCAAAAGTTCAAAGCCTTAGCCCCAGAAAAAGTAGGTCACAACAAGAATGCTAAGCTTCCGATGCAAAAGATACTACAATATCCAGAGTTACGTGTCAACCCATTCCGAGACCGGATCTGCAAAGTGTTCAGCTCAAGTAACGATGGAGACTGTACATTTGAAGACTTCCTTGATATGATGTCGGTGTTTAGTGAAATGGCACCAAAGGCAGTGAAGGCTGAGCATGCTTTTAGGATATTTGGTAAGAAATTCTAGCATCAAAAGAAAGAAACTTAAAAGAAAGAACTTGAAAGAGCGAGTGATGTTATGTGAATGAATTCATCAATTCATTCAAAAATCTGGTAACCAATACCCCAAAACTTTAGGGGCCACCCATAAATGACGTTATATGAATTTCATGATGCTTTAACAACCCCCCCTCCTCCTCCCCATCGTCCTTGCTTGTTACAGCTGTTCACATTTGTAAGGCTCCTCCTTCTCCTATCTCTAATGTAATGGACTTCTCGGGAGTGGATAAATAAGAAACAAATCGAGATGGAAGACATTCAGCTCCAGATCACATTATATTGCGATTTCACATCTAGACATCATTGAATTAAAATAATACTTTCAAAATAAGCCGAAACAACTTGCGATATTTTTAAGATTTTTGAAATATGAACTACTCCCACCAACCCCTTGTCAGACGATATTACACTTTGTCGTACCCCTTAATGTGTTACGTATGTGACGTAATTAACTCATATTGATAGTATACAATTTTGTTCTATGTTTACTCACAAATATTTCCAAAATAGATTGACAGAGTCCATAGTCCTTAGTCATAGGTAATCTGGAATTGCCAGCGTCCTCGCGTTTCTCAACTACACTGAGCTGGTCTTCTACCTGTACTTGCGTGCAGTTGAATGCCTGTTAAACAACCTTGTTACTTCAAGCAAGAAAACAGCCAAGAATTGAATCAGCAATCTTCTATTCTTCTAGATTTTGATGGTGACGACATGATTGGTGTCTCAGACTTACGAGAAGTCATCGAAAGGCTGTGTGGTCCAGAGCTCAAATTAGGTGACTCAGAAATCCAACTGTTAGTCCAGAATGTTCTAGAAGAAGCCGACTTAGATGATGATGGAGCCCTGTCATTTGCAGAGTTTGAACATATTATTGATAAGAGCTCAGATTTCTGCCAGTAAGTCAATTTCTTGCTTGTTTGAATATTTCAGCAGCTGAAAAAGATAGATGTGATAAAGAGCAGTCGTGGCCGAGTAGTAACGGCCCTGACTTACGAATTGTAGGATGCGGGTTCAAATCCAGCCAGGCGCATTACTTTGTGTAATTTATTTCATCACTGCTCTCTAAACGGTGAAGGAAAACATCGTGAGGAAACCGGCATGTCTTAGAACCAAAAATTCGAAGACATGTGACATCCACCAACCCGCACTGGGCCTACGTGGTGGATTACGGCCTATCCCCTCTTCTAGAGAGGAGGCCTAAATCCCAACAGTGGGAACATTATAAGGCCGACTGCTATGCTATGCTATGCTATGTTATGAAAAAGGTATACCAAAGTCAGATTGACTCCATACATAACTAGGTACATCTGTTTATAGTATGCAGCTGCTTTTGAATGCAAATATCTAAGGGCCTATTACACTACGCGTAATTCAGCACACGATATTCAGACTCGTCTTATTTTTTGTTCCAAGAAAGAGAGTCTGATCCTTATTAGACTGCGCGACACGACTAGCCATCGACTAAAACTCTCTGAATATCGTGTGTGTGCTGTATAAAATAGTCTACAAAAAAAAAACTGTTTCCACTTTACTAATTTTTGTTTTATCAATTTTTTTCAGCGCATTTAGAATAAGACTGTGAAGGAAGGACCTGTAAAATACTCAACATTCTGCCAAACTACATACTCGTACATTCTCAAATTAATAATACTTGTGTTTGTCTCAAAATAATCATAATATTCTGTTTCTGTATCTATCACGTAGAATTAAGACCACTGTCCACGGACGCGTAGCTTCATAGCCGCGTATTCGCCATTATACGCCTGGTGCACGCCTGCGTGAAGCTTACACACAAAACTGTTCTATGAATCTCTGTCGACCGACGAAGCGGCAATGACACTACGCGTAGCAGGTGTACACCAAGCATATACCTAATGATGAATACGCGTCTATGAAGCTACGCGTCCGAGAACACGTACGCCTTAGCGTAACTATTATGTTTCAGTCATTTTAACCTATTGTTGCTAAAGACAGAAAAAATGGAAGAAGGTAGACCTTTGCCCAGCAGTGAGACAACAGGCTCATTAACAGGTTTTTGCTGATTTAAGTCTTGTACCTATGTATTTATTTTTCTTTAATAAAAATAGAACCACCGCACACTGAGCCACTGCTGGCGGCCATTAGACGCAATCACTAAAGACTCGGCCAAGCCACTAGACGCGGTCACTAATCAGAGCCAGTAGTGTTGAAGTGGTGCCCACCAGTCAAGGTCGCTACTACCTTTAGCTGTTTTCCGTTCTTTCATTCGAATCCACCGGCATCGGTGCGGTGCTTACAGCAGTAATGACGTTGGTAGGTCGTTGGCACTAGACGGGGAGAAGCCGGGGCTGTGGCCGAGTATGCACAGAAAGCGAGAGAGACAATACGCGGCCATTAGTAGAGAGCTCAAAATATTTCCGCAGCTTATGGTTTTTGCAAGATTTGCCCCGATGCTGTACAAAACTATGATAAAGTTGTCCACATCTTGTGGCGTCCACTAATGGCTCAGTGTGCGGGCTCTCTTATAGCAGCTGTTTGTGTTCACTATAGAATGTGAATGAGGTGGTACGCAGCCATTTACCTAAGTAAATAAAAATCCTTTTTCTATGTAGTTAATTAATATTATGATGTTATTATATAAAGCATTTATTAAGTCTTCCTTATTAATGAATTTTTTCATTGTATTATGAATCTCTCATTTGCAATCGAAATGTTTTCTTATAAGTAATTATTTTGATGTGTTGTGCTGTTCTTAATTTTTATTAGAACAATTTTGTAATGAAATGCCAAATATTTTAAGTATTAAAATTTTATTTCTTTCGAATTTATTTGTTTTTTATTTATGTGAATAATAATGAAGTTCTAACTAGACATACTTTTTTAGACGGTACAGTTAGTTCAGTGGTCGAGCGATTGACTGCTACGCTGTGTCGTAAGTTCGATGCTCGCGCGGAAGTGTTTATATGGCCTAGAGATAGGTTAATCAAAGTTTTGTTTCTATTACGGTTCAAGGAGTTGTCAGCAACAGAAGGGGCCAAGCTGGGTCGAAGCCTATTGGGGCCAGTGTTATCCGAAAGGAAGCTCGAGCCCCGGTATGAAGAGGCTAGAAGGAACGGGCTGGGTTTTTAGTCAGTAAGACTCTGACACTATCTCCCGCTCCACCCAAGAGCGGGGGTTGTCATAGAATAATTTTTGCCCACCAAAAAAAAAACTAAAATTTGATGGTAACTATTCCCCACGTTTCGGTTACTGCTCTGCTGGTTGCTACTTTTGGTCATAGGAGGATGTTATGCAGCCATACACCTATTGGTTATAATTATAACCTACTAGTTATGCCCGCATATTAGCCCGCGTACTAAAAAAAAACCTATGTCACACGGGAATAAAACAGCTTTCCATCTGTGAAAAAATTTTTGCAATCAAACCAGTACTTTCAGAGATTACCTTTTACAAACAAACTTTACCTCTTTATTATATTATTAGTGTAGATAGCCTTCCTCGATAAACAGGTTACCTAACACTAAAAAAAAAATTTCAATTGAACCTAAAGTAGTTCCTGAGATTAGAGTGTTAAAACAAACTATTCTGATCTATAATATTATTATTTCCAAACTTTGACTGAATGTATTAGGTACCATTTGATAACCCTACACCTACCTATAGAATGTAACATTCATAACAAAACTGATAAGAACAGAATGAAGTGTAACAGTGTTGATTGAATATAATGAATTTTGACAGCATGGCTGAGGAAATGGAATACATTGTACTTACTCAAGTTTGTGAAAATGGATAGATGGATGTTTATAACTCTTTCATATGAAATACAGTTATATAGTTTATTACCATTATAAAAATATTAGCAACTAGTATTAAAGAAATTAATAACTGCAAGCATTTTGGAAATTAAAGATTTTTAAATGGAATATAAAAAATATTTATTAAACTTATTAAAAAACATTTTATGACTTCGCTTACTCTACTTTAGTAAACAATCAGTTCTGTAGGTAGCCAGGCAGCTTCATCCTCATAAATATCCAAGTTGTGAAGAAAGATACAAGAATACAAAGAAAAGCTACTGAGATTAGCAAGATTCTGTTCAATTTAGGGGTTGTAGGGTTGTGTGTGCGGTCGAGGATGATGAAGCCAAGACCACCAAGGGAGAACAGGAAGCTGGACGCCAATCCTTCCATAATGTACTGTCCATTTACTCGATTTGGCATGAATGCGACCGGCCGACTGTGTCCATGCTCATCGGTCGTTGAACCCACGCTCGGCGGCTCCACAATCACATCGTATATAATACCTACAATCAAAATCACGTATTAGATCAAATCGGAGAAGATTCTAATAAGAAATTAACTCGTAATCTTACAAAACAATCTTCTAACCTCCAGTCACTAAAAAGTATGAAAGTAGCACCAAAGAGAATGTTGTCATGGCAGACGGAGCCTGGAGCCATGTCGGCTTTTTAATCTTAATGTTAGGAATTTCAAGAACCGTGAAAGGTAACGCAAATAAAGCTTCCATTTTTCGAATTTAATAAAACAAGAACCGACAAATTGCTAAACGCCTGTTGACGTCGATGACAGATATTCTGTGCGGTAATGATGTGTGTAACTAATCGCCAAGGAACAAGCAATTATAGTTGATAATTATTTACATTTTGATTTTAGAAAATCATTGTAGACTCGTTGAATATGTGTAAAGTTTACCATTTAACCAGTATAAATACCAGTCCAGTCAATTTGCAACTGATTTACAATAATAACTAGAGATTTTTCAACCGTAACATTATTTTTTACACTATTTAGTCGATGTTCTTACATTTATCTAAGTTTTGACTTTGGACAATACTAGCACAGATGTTCAAACATTCCGTTCTGCTGGTTTTCCTATACGTATAAAAAGTAGTTTTGAAAGTTAAAATAATTTGTTAATAACAACCAACATTATTTTTTTCATTTTTATAGTTTAATAAGAAAGTTGTATTGATTTCGTTAATTTTTTTCAAAAAAAAAACCTAAATAGAAGGGTGATAAGAAACAAAATACGAATTTGCACTGCTTGTAACGAGACGTATCTGGCAAATATTTAAGTTACGCCAATAAAAACGAAGCTGAAGCATTAAATGTTTAACTCCTATTGGAGCGTTTATTAGAATCGATTTTAGTTTAAACTTTCGACCAATAGGACATCTCGAATAAACGAACGACTGCAGCGACAACGAGAACAAAAATTTTGGCAATTGTCAAATTACACGATTCGATTTTAGTAAAATTGAGCAAAAGTTCGTCCCCTCATTTTTATCCGTTTAGCGACGGCAGCTAATTTTTTTAAATATTATTTGACCCCTCAAAATGTGTTAATTGTGCTTGTGTTATGTGTGTTCAGTAATAATATTCGATTTTCATTGTTGAGTTTGAAGGCGTCGCGAATATGTGTTAATTTTACGCACAAAATGATATGGACTGTGGATATTTCACTGATATTACGATGAAGGGTGGTTTATGTGTAATCTACACGTCTTTGCTGACAATTTCAGTGTTATCCAGGTACAGAAAACCTATTTTTATAGTTGCACTAACATGATATTAAACGTTCAGCTGATTCTGATAAATATGGTATTCCACAGTTGTGCTCTCTTCATTTTGGTGGTTTCGGAAGCTCTCCAAGGCGAGGGCGGTGTGGATACGAATGTCGACTTGTCGGGACTACATAATGTCAGTCAGAAAGTGGAGGTTGGTGAGCAGAATGTGCCAGGCCCGCCAGGCCCTCCAGAGCCCCCTGAGGCGAAATTGGCTGAAGACCAGAAGACGGACGAGGAGCAAGAGGTGATATTTGCGGAGACATTGTCACTGAACTCTGTGACAACTGAGGGGTGAGTGAAACTTTACATTTCAATAGCAATATAGTGAAAGTGAGTGGTTCTGTTCAATGCTTCCACTGGCCTTCAGTTTTTTTACTCATTACATTTGTTATTGTTGATTTATTCGGAAACAAGTTTTTTCATGGAGTATTTACTCATTGACCATTGTTTAAAGAGGTACCAAGGTGTTTTATTTTTAAGTTTATTTGTGGAAGACCTAGGGAGCAGTATAGGCTAATAATAAAACATTAATTTATCATGAGAAAGTGTAACGGTTGATCAGCAAGTGTTACTTACAATAAGGCAATATGCAAGCTACATAATATATTTCATCACCTACACAATCTTTAATCTCAAACATATCATATATACTCATGTTAATCATTAAAATCAATTATCAAGACATTAACATTAGATTAAAACTTAGGATTTTATTGATATTCAATGTAACTTTCATTCATAATATTCATTTGAAATTAAAAAAAAAAACCTTTAACCCTTCAGATACCGTCAATTAGAGACACAATAGTAAGACAATAGATGCGCGGCCACCGGTGGTCGCTTGGGGATTCATGAATTAAGGAGCACAATAAAGTATGTAATAACAATAATAACAGGCAGATACAGACATATTCTTCTTCTTCTTCCTGCCCTTCTCCATATTACTTGTAGTCAGCGCAACACATTTTTTCTCTCAATATGTCCTGTCACCTGTCAACACTCTCACTAACTCCCTTTTCTTCCATATGACTCCTCACACAATCCATCCATCATTGAATGACTAAAATCCATATAAAAAACTAGAGCATAATTTTTATTCAGTTGATATGCTTCAAAAACTCCTAACATGCAGTCAGTACTATTATTCAATCAAAAAGGAAATAGAGCATTCAATTTTTATGCATAAGAACTCAGTAATATTTATGTAAGGTCTATTCATCCATTACATTTTAAACTGATCTAAATTTCGAAATTGTGGACTGTCTTCTGCCAGCACATTCACCCAAGTAAAATTAAAAAAATATCACAAGAGAACATATTCTTGGGATAAAAAGTATCCTATGTGCATTTCCAGGGCATAGATTACCCCTTTGCCAAAATCTGTTTAGCCGTTAGAGAGAGTATGACTAACAAGCATACACACATGCAAACTTGCACCTTTATAATTTTAGTGTGATTTGTAACTATCAACTCATCTTTCTGCTCTTATCCCATTTTATTTGGGGTCGGCGCAACACGTTTTTTTCTTCCATTCAGTCCTGTCGTTCGTTTCGCTATCACTAACTCCCTTTTCATTCATATCACTTTTCACACAATCTATATTTTCTTTGGCCTCTCTGTCCCTCTCCATCCATCCACATGTAACTATCAACTCAAAACTTTATAAATATTGAGTGGGGTGGATAGTAAAATGGCCATGGCAACAGTAATGTAGGTAATCAATTAGCTTAGATGTGGGTGTGTCCCCATTTCTTTAACTGAGTTACAGCATTGTTTTAACTGCAATAAATACCTTTACTACATTTCATATTCAGTTACCTAGTTCATCAAAAAAAGTAAAGATAGAACTACACTGCGCCCACGTGTGTCACACACGCCGATCTGGGCGCGTTGATCCATACATTTTATATGGAAACTAGACTTGTAGAGCAACATTTGATACAAGCCACGCGACGTCGTTCTACGTACAAATCAGGCGTGTGCGTCGGTCTAATGTAGTTCTAGCTTAACGTTTTTTGGGGTTGCGCGAAAGAAAACCCTGGAACCCTGGAAAGAAGGCAAAGGGACAGGAGTGGGTTTTAGTCAGTACAAGTCTGACAGGCCCTCCCGCTCAGCCCAAAAGCGCAAGAAGTCATTGGATGATTTTACACCTTTACAAAAAAAAAGTATATTAATCACTAGCGACCCGCCCCGGCTTCGCTCGGGTGCAATATTTTACATATAAACCTTCCTCTTGAATCACTCTATCTATTAAAAAAAACCGCATCAAAATCCGTTGCATAGTTTTAAAGATTTAAGCGCACATAGGGATAAAGGGACAGAAAGAGCGACTTTGTTTTATACAATGTAGTGATGTTTATTGGGAAATACCCCAATAATAATTTTTTTGGAAACTCATAATCCACTGTATCATCGAATGTGGATGATCACTTACTGATAACATCAATACACTTATCAGCTGTTATCATTTCGGCTTATTGCAACTAATCTTTGTTGTCAATCTATTTCTTATCAGTGGCAGCACCACGTGTTGTTTCACGTATCGCAAACACGCCTACTTAACACGCGATTTCTTGTTTTACTACATTGGTCTTTAAAATACAATAGTAATAGCAAAAAAATAAAAATTGGCCAAGTACGAGACGGAATTGCGCACGATGTGTTCCGTATCTATAGGTTAGTTAGACACTATATTGTCATAGCAAAAAAATCACGTTTGTTGTATGGAAACCCCACTTAAATATTAATTTTATTCTGTTTTTAGTATTTTTTGTTATAGCGGCAAAAGAAATACATCATCTATGAAAATTTCAACTGTCTAGCTATTACTGTTTCTGAGATACAGCCTGGTGAAAGACAGATAGTGGAGACCCTATTGGGTCTCGTTTTTACCCGAAAATTCAACATAAAAGTGAACTCTGTTCGCCGTGTTTTTAGAGGTCAATGTCGCAGTTATAGTTCAAAAAGTGACCCCAACACAGAAGGTAGAGAGATTCAAAAAGATGCGTAAATCCAAAAAGAGAAAGGCCTATGGCTTCTTGCGATAAGTAGAGCATAAAAAACTATGTGACAGTTATTGTCACCTACCAAAACCGCTTCCGAAGCGGGTTTTCTGCACGAACCGCTGACTTCATGACATAAAAATCATAAATTGGCTAGGTACTCCAAAACCGGCCAAGTGCGAGTGGGACTCGCGCACGAAGGCTTCCGCACCGTCCGTAGCAAAAAAACGAACGAAAAAAATCGTGTACAAGATCACGTTAGTTGTATGGGAGCGCACTTAAATATTTATTTTATTCTGTTTTTTAGTTTTTCTTGTTATAGCGGCAACAGAAATACGTCAACTGTGAAAATTTCAACTGTCTAAATAATACGGTTCATGAGATACGGCCCGACGACAGACGGCCACACAGCGGAGTCATAATAGGGTCCCGTTTTATCCTTTGGATACGGAACCCTTATAAATTGGGCTACTCCTCGTTACACACAATCGCAGACAGCCATGTGAAAATAACGCAAGTGCTTTGTATGTTCGGGTCGAGACATCTGCCCTTCGCATTTGTGGACAGAAACTGGC
This sequence comes from Mythimna lalbum, assembly GCA_949319445.1. Lineage (NCBI taxonomy): Eukaryota > Metazoa > Arthropoda > Insecta > Lepidoptera > Noctuidae > Mythimna > Mythimna lalbum. The sequence goes on along the minus strand of OX439349.1, from coordinate 2,863,086 downwards.
GCAGCCCTATTATAGACACGTATTGTTATGTCTTGTTACCGAATTGCGAATACAAGACACAATGAGTTTTTTCGCCCTTCTGAACATCTGCATTTTACCCTACAGAAGACAAAGTTTATTCAATGACCCTATAGCGTTTTTCGCTTGGTTTCATTACCGTGATCTATCTCACGCGAATTGTTATTTTTTCGGGATTTAACGAAAGCAAACTGCAGTGCGTCGGATATGTTTGCGCAGCTTTTTGTACTGACGGGTAAAAGTGTTTTATTGCTCAGAAGAGTGAGAGATAGTCGACAGCATCCTGTGCACTGTAGTGGAGAACTATTATATATGATCACTTCATGATGTGGCCAAGCAAAACTGGCCATATCGTTTGAAAAGATGATATGTCGAACCTCGGTTGGCCATATCATTGATGTAGGATTCCTATGAAAATAAAATATCTAAAGAAAGTAGGCCAAACGAGCATTGACATATCATATTTTAACGTTTAAAACGATCTGACCAGTTTTAGTTAGCCAGATCATGAATGATCAATTTCTATGATCTGGCCACGAAATACCTATACATGCTCTCCGTTTGTAAAGTTTCTTGTGCAAAATATAAATGGTTCTAACACTAGATAATAAGTTATTTTGTTACTAAGTTTTATTCCATTCTATAAAATACCCTGTACTTGTAGCACTCCTCGATGGTGTAGCTTTCTATAATTCCGAAGGAGTTTTCGTAATCAGGTCAATAAAACCATAGATTACCTACTCAGATAACACAAACTGTTGACATACAAACGCCAGTGACGTTGGAATTGGAAGGCGTGGACCGGAACCCGCATAATTTTAGACGAAATTGTGATCATTGGGCGTTGACCTTGCGCAGACTGTCGCAGAACACTTATCGGGGTCGAGATGTCGCGTGTGACATAAACCGTTAAACAGAATTATTTTCTGTCGAAATATGAGTGGACTGTTTTTTTTTTTTTCTGTCGACGGGGCAAATCATCATTGACGAAACCCGCTCTTGGGTGGAGCGGGAGACAGTGTCAGAGTCTTATTGACTAAAAACCCCGCGCCGTTCCTTCTAGCCTTCATACCGGGGCTCTAGTTTCCTTTCGGATAACCCCGACCCCGGTAGGCTTCGACCCAGATGGGCCCCATGAGTGGACTGTTAAGAGGACTATAGGAACTATTCGCGAGTTAGCATAATTAGCATTTTAAACTTTCGAATACCGTAATTAGAGACAAAATAGACAGACAATGAGAAAACGAACGCCGGCGTTCGCTTAGAGTTTAATTAATTAATGTTCCCAACTTCCCACTGCTGAGACTCAGGCCTCCTCTTTAAGAGAGAGAATGGACCGTAATCCACCATGCGGGCCCAGTACGGGTTGGTGAATGTCACATGTCTTAGAATAAGACAATAACGCGCAAAAGTATAATAAAAACCCACTGCAGTAAACAGAACAAAAAAATATGTGTTATTCTCAGAATAAATTCTAGTAGTGTGTTCAAAACATAGTAGGTACAGCTAATTTTGTACGTCAGAAAAAGATTACGAAGTTGCCTCTAAATACTTACTTTTATTGATTAAAAACCGTACTAATATACATGCAATCATTCTGATTGTTTGTCAGATTATTCTACAAGCAACGTTGTACCGTTAAATAGTGTTTTAATTTTATAATCAAATCGGTACATTTTTAGGTAATCGATAAAATGCTTCATATTTTGCTAGCACAGCAAAAACACAATTCTTTACGCATCTCTTTCTTTTGTATCAAACCTAAAGTGCGGTCATTCTGAACTGGAAATGACAGCACTTTAGGTTTTGTAGTCCTCTTAATTCATGAATCCCCAAGCGACCACCGGTGGCCGCGCATCTATTGTCTTACTATTGTGTCTCTAATTGACGGTATCTGAAGGGTTAAGAGGAAAATGGAAAAAATAATGGTTCAAATTGGATCAGCGGAATAAAGACAGGATTTTTTCTGATGTTTTTATAGAAACTACCGAAGGTGAGGTGCCAATTTCCTGTGTTGTCGGACAGCTGCCAATCAAAACATATCCTTGACTCAGAATTCCGATCGTGTTTATCTTTTCCACGTAGTAAAATAGTAGGATTGTGTATCATCTGACGAAATTATGATGGTAATGTTGGTAACAGTAAATCGATAATCTATTTCTGTGCTAACAGTAGATCATGGTATTTTATGTATCAGTCATAAATCGGATCGAATCGTTTATATGACCGCAAAAATGTTTGTGGTCACGTCTGTAATAAGTATATGTAAATGGTATAGAAATATTAGTCGTCTTAGATTTTATCGCAGAGAAGACTAGCCTTCGACACGGGAGATATGACAGTGCACAAGTGTACCTATACGTAAACACGGGAACACTCTCTGTACCCTTAGGGTCAGCGCAGACAGAGAGGAGCGCAGTTGAGAGGCTTTTATTAAAGCACTCGAAAATCAATTTTCAAATTATTTGAATAAAATGCATATTGTATGCTTGAATCTGACAAAACAATGCTCGCGCGACCTCGAAGATACGCGTGCAGCACTCGCGCGCTCCTACCTGCAGTGTGCGCGTGCGTACAGTGTTGTCACTGACGTTATTTTTCTTTTAGATTTTTAATCCAAAGTACCTAATCATATATTCGCGGTTCGTCAACAATGGTGTCCACCCCACCGCGACAAACTGGCATGTTTCGGTAGAAGAATGCTAACCCAGAACGGTTTACTCGCGCAGGCTCTCCGAAATCGCGCGCATGCTCGAGGATACGCGATCCGTCAAAAATGCCCAAGACCGCGCGAGAATTATTCTCTCTGTTAACGCTGACCCTTACTTAAATAGGGCGGCAACAGAGAGACCAAGCAATAAATCAACGGCTAAAGACTGAAACGGCATGGCAAAGGATATTGCTGTCAGTCAGCGCACACAGCAGTTTAGATACTGCGACATTCCAACGCCTTGCCACGGCATGCCGCGCCTCGTCGAAGTATATTACGGCAGCTTCTGATGTTCGATACACATTTCAGCCAAAAGTAACTTTTGACAAAGTGTTGGCGGGCGCCGGCGTCGGCATGACGTTGCCGACCGCAGCACGCCACAGCATACCACCGCGATATCCCTTTCGATGCCACGGTATCATTTTAAATAATGATAATTAACTTTATTATCAGACCAGAGATCCGTAGTAGTTTCAGTAAAATATAATAACCGACTTCACTAAAAAATTAATTGAATTTGAGGATCTCCCTCGATTTCGCCAAGATTCCATCATCAGATCCTAACTTAGTGACTATTGGGCCATTTGGGAAGTATACCCTTTCCAACAAAAACAATTTTCAAATCGGTTGGCAAGCGACGAAGTTATGCGCGAACAAACATAAAAAAAAATACAAACATCCGAATTGAGAACCTCCTCCTTTCTTAGAAGTCCGTTAAAAACATTAATTTGACACTAACTAAAAACAAAAAGACATAATACGCCTACATCATGTACCTGAAAGACGGTCTTTCACATCCAATGAGACACCATTATGCTATCCACCCTGCCGGTTACAGTAGCCACTAATGGGGGTTGTCGTGCATCCGCCGCATCAGTGATGCGATTCGCAGCCGCAGTAGTGAGCCGAAATCAGACGTGTCCGCGAATCCCTATTTCATACACATTTTAAAGCATAGGAATTTATGTCGTATTTCTATTTCGATATGTTTGAATTTCCTTTGGTAAAAAAATCAATTGAAATCCTTTGCCATGCCATCCAATTACCTGTAACGTCCATTTCGTGACACCAGGAGGCAAAGTAATATCACAATATCTAAGTCAAAACAAGTTGGAACCAATACTAATTATTAATTAGTCAGTTGAAGCGTAAAATTCTCAATCACCGACCTAACATTGATCAACGATAACGCGTCGTTTTAAGATATTCTTTTTTTAGGTGTTGGACTGGACACAGAAAAAGTGTATCCGGTCTTTGAAGATTAGGCCGTAAAAGAACACTTGGAAAAAAAACTTCGGTGTTAACAGATTACTTCCTTTTTCTTTCGACTTCCTTGAAGATCGTATTCCTAATATAGAGAAGCTTACTACTGAGTATCTATTTCGAGAAGTCGATGTCGAAGTCGGTCGAAGATCACACTGAAAGAATCATTCTTTTAGTTTGAATTTTGTTCGTCAATTGTCAGCCGAGAAAGCGCTGTTTTTATTGCAATATTCACTGAAATCGAACGCGCAAATGGTTTTTTTTTCTTAAATTTTCTGCATTTTACAAGTCATTGTCAAGTTGTGGGTAGATTAAAGTGTGATTGGTGGCCATAGCACGTATTTATTTGCCGAATTATAATCATCAGTACAATCCAGTTTTCAGCATTTCTATGCGAAAAGAAAGCCGAATTTTCGAAAAAAAATATTGGAAGATTTTGTTTTTAAGTCTTCCTAGAGACCTAACATAATTACTGTTGTGGTATTCTATAGACTACCACAATACCTAGTAATTTTGTAAATTCATGCTCAAATAATATGTACAATTTAGCTTCAATTTTCAGTCCATCACGTACGACATATGTGTATTATTTGTCTATCATATTATTATGTTCAGAGCGTGACTGACAGCGTCTGATGGTGCGATAACTGATAGGCTGATAGGCATATTCCACTCTGTTTATTAAGCTTCTGTAGATAGAAGCTAAAATTCATTGATGGGTTTCGTGAAATAAATTGAGAGAACGAAGCAATCAAAGTTATAAAGACGCTACGCACGTAACGCATGATGTGTATATTGGTTTCATGGAATTGGAACATTGTGGCTATATTTTTTTATATTGTGGTTACATTATCGCACGAATATTCGCGTCGCGTTGTCGCGATAAAAATATCGTATTCGGGTGTACGCAGGGTTGTCTACATTAGCAGTCTATTACATTTCTATGCGGCTGTGTAAAGGCCTGTTCACGATCTTGCCTCTGTGAGCGGTAGCTAAGCGCGGGGTGGCGAGCGGTAAAAACAAAAGTATGAAAATATTTGAAGCACCCCACGAGACGCCGCTCATAGCGCTGCGCGTCCGCTAAAATCGAAGTCGTGAATAGGCCGTTAGTCTCCACAAGCGATTCTTTCTTTGCGATTCGACGAACCACTCGAGTGAATATTCGCCGAATTCCGATAATGTCGCTACAACATCAGGGTTTACGGCGATTTTCTGAAAAAGAAACCCTCTCTCTGAATGGAAATCTCTTAACTAATCAGAGTGTCAAACGCGGTACATGTTTCGATCGCGTTAACGAGGCTGATGTCAGGTCCAGAGGCTGGATTTAGCTCTGTTTTGTTTCTTCTTGAGGCCAAAGAAAAGATAAATGCAATGTGTGAAGAGTGATATGAAAGAAAAGGAAGTTAGTGATAGCATGACGGGTGACAGGATAGAGTGGAAGAAAAAAACGTGTTGCACCGACCCCAAATAACACGATACAAGGGCAGGATGATGATGATTGTTTCTTCGCTTTCATGTTAATTTTGTAACATTTGTCAAGCGATCTGATACAACCTCGCCAAAGATCATACTGGCGAAATAATTAGTAGTGTAAGGTGACGGTGGAAACGGACGTGGGAGTCCCGTAAAAACAAACTGATGTTTATAATGTCACTAAAAATCACAAACCTTGGTAACTAGTAAGACCTCTTAAGCTAGAACTACACTTCGCGTGTGCTAAACCAGGGGATCTTACGCATGATAATTTACAAGAAGCTACTAACAAAATAAATAAGTGTTGGAAATGCTTTCACTAGCAGATCGAATGGATAATGCCTTATCGTAAATGTGTAGACTGCACAGAAGGCTTTCTGTAACCATGGGCGCGTAGTACGATTAAAAGTAGACTACACTGCTCACACGTGGTGTGCCGATCTGGGCACGTCGGTCTCCACACATTTTATATGGAAACTAGACTTGTAGACCTACACTAGATCCACGCCTCACGACGTCGTTCTACGTACAAATCAGGCGTGTTATACGTGTGCGTCGGTCTATTGTAGTTTAGCTTTATTAGTCTCCTGCCTTGTATCTTTCAGAGCATATCGTCTGATGATCTTGCAAGGCCGCTCCTCTCCTGATGCAAGATAACTTGTGATAGCGATCAGTTACTTCATTCATGCTGTTTCCGATAATATTACGGAACACGATGTAGTAACCTTGTTATTTGTTGTGATAACGATATGTTCTACTGTTGGTATAACTATTGTTATTTTGTAGTTGTTATGTCTTGTTAAAATAAGGTTGGTTTTTTAAGAGAGTAAAACCATATTTGTACATAGGGTTATTTGAAAAACAATGGTAACCTCTCCGGGTTACTAACATCAAACATCACAAACAATTCTATAACTTTGCATATTTTAATCCATCAGATTTTCATACAAAAATAAAAATAGTTAATGAAACGTTCTAAATGTTACGAAGTCAATGCGAAGCAAGCAATAGTACAATATCGAAGGGAATCAGGCGGCGGGGGTACTTGATGCGCAGTGTTGAATCGTGTTAGATAAAACAACGACAGGTCCACAGGTCTGGTAGGTAGTCGCTTACAAGCGTTTTTTTTTTTTCTGTTTCTATCCACATTCATACTACAAATACTTCAGTTCCTTTGCATCACATACCTACACGCTGACAAATATTTTATTTTGAACTGGTTGATCGGTGACTACTTCGCTGTGTGTCAAAAATTTTTGGCTTAAAAACAATATTAATCACAAGGAAATAGCTTAAATAACTAGTGACATAGTTACAGGAATAGTGTAGCTTTCTGTTGGCGAAAAAAATGACAAAATCGGTTCAGCAGTTCAAGAGATTATTTCCTTTTTTTATTTGATATAAACTATTGCTTGACTGCGATCTCGTCTGATGGTAAGCAGTAATGCAATATTACATGGTTAGGTGCACTAGTTTACTAAGATCCTATTTATTCTAACCAAATTATAACCGGACGGGAAGACCACAGCAGGCAAAATAAACTCACAAACGTTACATCTTTATAATATTAAAAGGAGATGAATGGATCTTCAAGATCATTGCGGTTTATTGTGAAAGAGAAAATAGGTAACCAGTAATACACAATTCAGTTTTTGTTTATGAGTTTTCTTAGACATAAATATTTCAGAGAATTATTTTACAACGTCACAAAATAATATATAATATTAAAGTCAGTTTTATGCTGCGTGTCATGGCACTTAACCTCTCTTTGAAATACATTCCCATCTTTCAACTTTAGAGCCACTTTTCTCTTGAAAATATTTTACAAGACATAAAATAAGCATAAAGCATAATCCGCCTATTAATGTTCCCACTGCTGGGACTCAGGCCTCCTCTATAGGAGAGGAAATGGGCCGTAATCCACCACGCGGGCACAGTGCGAGTTGGTGAAGGTCACATGTCTTCGAAGTTTTCGTTGGACTTGCCGGTTTCCTCACGATGTTTTCCTTCACCGTCTTGAGAGCAGTGGTGATGAAATAAATTACACAAGGTAATGCGCCTGGCTGGGTTTGAACTCGCGACGTACAACTCGTAAGTCGGGGCCGTTACCACTCGGCCACCACTGCCCCTAAAACTACAGACATAAAATGCATAAAATAAATTAAGCTGCTTATAGTGCATTGACATCTTTGAAATATTCGTTTTTTTTTATTGATATGAACTAGTGCTTGACTGCGGTCCCACCTGATAGTAAGCAGTGGTGCACTCGTTGATGGTGAGGCGCGCTAGTTTATTAAGAGCCTATTTAGTGTAGCCTTTAAGACACCTAAATTATAATCGGACGGGAAGACCGCAGCAAGCAAATGTTTTTCAGTCCTTCGATGTACACGGTATAAACGCCGAGGCGAAGACCGAGGTGTCAACAACGTAAGTTTGATGGGAAATAATCTAGTATGAATAATCCAAATATATCGGTAAACTGTCAGAAAAACTGAATTTTACTTAGGTACTGATGTAATGTCTTTAATAATAATTTTGCGAACTCCAAAAACTTTCCGCTAGACTATTATTTTTCATGATAATGTTTTTATACAGTGATTTCAAGAAATTATGTGTTTTGTTTCCCACACACGTTTTTTATTAAAATATCATCTGCTCTTCAGAATGTTTTTAAAAATACTACGAACACCCAGACAGTTTTATCGAATTTACACATTTTCTACGTCTCTGTTCTTTTTCATCTTTATTCATTGTCACATAGATTTGGCGTAATATCGTAATATACATATATCTATGCTTTTTCTTATATTCTTTATTGTACACAACTTTTACAAATACATACTAAAAATAAGACGTGCGATGTACCATCAAGGACACTTTCGCCTTACCACCGCTAAGTTCATTTTTGCTCGCACTCGAAGCGAAAATGTCAAAGGATTTTTTTTTAGTGATCTGGCAGAAATGACCGCGTAGGTACACAGGCGAGCTTAACCCATAATTGGGTTTTCTTACAGCAACCCTTAAAAAAGAAAATGTTCTACATGAGGATAACTCATCTTTCGTTTCCGTTTGATTCAGATCATTTGTCATTGTCCGTCTATCTTGCCCTCTATTTCGATCCATCCACAATTACTTTCGTCATTCTCTTAGTCATTGTCCATCTCTCTCGACATGCCCAACGCACTAATCACTTACACACTTCGACTAATCGTTTAGCCGTCAAAATAACTGTTCTCCAACTGTCAGAGACTCGCAGAAATCGAGAGTTGTGACTAAAAATAGCCGTTCAACTGCCTTGTACTGTCGAGAAACAATGATGGTTCCAGTAGAGCGGCACTGACCTTTCGAATGTAATGAGTAATGTTTTGCTTTGACTCGTGCTTTTATACTTTATGGCATAAAAAATTATTAACCTTCCGAATTTCCTTCTTTTTTTGAGAGAATTGGCTCTGATAGCGAAGTTCATTGTCACACGTGCCTAACATGCAAGACACGTGTGGTAATGAACTTCGCTATGATAATGATTTCCCACCAACTGTGTGTTGTTGTCCGGTGCACTGGCATGGCGCGTACACGGGTAATTGTCGCTTGGTACCACGTTGAATTAAAAATGTCTAAGGGTCTCTGCCAGTAGACTTCGGCTCCTGGAATCCTCGTACTCTTTCCATAGGCTGGGGTCCTGTGGAAAGAGTTTAGAAAGGTTCTGAGATATGCTTACATATAATATTTGTATTTTCTAATTCTTGTTCCTTGTATACATAAAAGAAACCTCTATTCAAAATTTCAGCGTTCTAGGTCCAAGGGGATGAGTCAGTAAGTCAGAACATTTCCTTTTATATATACAGATTTTTTTTTAGGTGGGAAATCATTTAATGACATCTCGCGCCCTTTTTGCGCAGACTTTTACTGACTAAAACCCACTCTCGTTTCTTCTTTGCCTTCGTAGGTCTCCGGGGTTCTCTTTCCCATCACCCATGGCCCCAGTAGGCTTCGACCCTGCTGGGCTGCTGCGATTTATATACAGATGCAATCAGAAATTTCTACTTTCTCTTCACATAATATCTATATGATCATTGTATCCGACCATTAGGCCCTTGAAAATAGAATAACTGCAGATTAGGGATGTAACGGTAGTTTTATCGGAACCGAAGTCGGAGTCGGAGTTTTTAAATTTGATTTATCGGAATCGGAATCGGAGTCGGAGGCAGGGTCAGAAGTGGAGGCATGAGAAATAATTTTTTTTTACGTACAAATAAAACATTCTTTAATCAATTTTTTTTTAATTATAAAATAAAACACAAACAATGAAAAAAAATTAGCATATTATTTCCAAATAAACAAGAACACACATTATATTAATCTATGAACCTGTTCATAACAGTCGACACAGGCCGCCGTCGCCGCTATGTTATGCTTCGACCTCCGATTAAAACGTCCGATTTAAAAGTGTCGGAGCCGAAGTCGGAACCGAAGGTGTAATAATAATCGGAAGTTCCGACTTAACGGAACCGGAGTCGAAGCTCCGTAACATCCCTGCTGCAGATAGCCTGATAGAAAATATCAATGATTGGATACGAGAATAAACGGAAATTAAGATTTTCTCGTTCTGATAGTGAACTGCGATTATAGATCCGCTTCTTCTGATAGCTATTAAGTTATCAGCTATAGATTATGTTTTTGATTAATTTAATATACCTTTTAATTACTATGACCTGATCTAGAAAACTAATTTCTACCTAAGGTTAAGGTTTTGGATCTGTAGTGTAATTTAAGAAATAGGAATTGAAATAAATCTCTGTTTGCGCGTTGGGCGATTGTGTAAGGATTTATAATTTTGAAACTAAAATTAGTATTGTGTAAAGTTGCTGGAACTTGATTCGACGCTATCAATTGCATCTGCATCAGATTGCTTAAAGTGAGTCATATTTTAACTTTTTAGTCGTTTTTTGCGGATGGGTTTTTTGACACTCGGCTTTTTTATATCTTGCGTTTTAGTGAGTTATTGAAATTATTGTCGAGAAAATTAAATAGAAAACATTATTTGGCGCCAAAAATCCGCTATTTTTATTTTATAATTTGATGTTGTCACGCTCACAACTAAGACGAATCTAACCATACCTCTAAAATGCTATAAGCCATTTAGGGTCTAGGATGTGTCAAAAAAATATACATACACTCGACAAAGCTGGCTCTCCATCTGGCACAGTCGATAAAAAGTAAATGAATGCGTAAAGGTAGACAGGGCATGAAAAAGAAGATGTTGCATCGACTATACGTAACAAGGGACAAGGGTCGGAAGATGATTCCCAACTGACAGTCTAAAATGAGTGAGAATGAGAGAATCAAAGTGAAACACAAACCTAATGAATAAAATAACAATTCTTTACTGATAGCTTCAATCGCTGTTTACAAATCTCAATGATACGCTATTAAATAATGATGACTTGATAAACAGCTTATAAATTTATCATCACAATCTCGGCAAGAATTTGTTTAGTAACGTACGTGAATAGATAAAATTTAAGTATGCACGTATTGCATGATTAGGCACTTTACTTAAATTTACTCTGTTCATTCACAAAATATGACGTTATTGCTTTTCAATCTTGCACTATCAGAAACTTACCACTGGTTATTTGTAAAGTTACCGTTGCCTGCAGGTCTTCGGAATTGTTTGAAAGATTTACCTGGTATACAAAGTGTAATTGAAAGAACACTGGTAGGCGATCTGATCATGTTCACGGAGAAAACTTGGCTAGACATCGCCCTGGACAGAGAATTTCAGAAGACAGGGAACGCTTTTGCCCAGCTTTGAGACACAATATAAGCTATAAAAATGTCCAAGACTCCTTGAAGATTTCCTACCTAAAATAGGGCTGTTGTTTTGTTTCGCTTAAAGTTTCCTTAACCTTTAAACGAGGAAAATCATACAATTTTATTTTTATCTTTACGATATTTAACACTACCAAATACATTGGCGTGGTTTTGTACCTAAAGGTAATTTGTACTGCTGGAAATTTTGGCAACAGCGAGTACAAACCATGGCCAGGTATTTAGTCCCCTTCAATTTACACAAAATTATTTACTTTGACAGATATGAAATATCGAGAAGTACGCTCGGTTAGACAGGAAAGTGGTTGATTTGTTTACATTTGAAATGCTCTCCTTGAAATTATTCATATTATTCAGAAAAAAATGCATGTCTAGACTGTGATGCTTATACTTTGCACTTAGATATAATCTGAAGCGTTTGTATTTCAAAATCACGTTGGCAAATATTGATCCACGTGCGTGCGTGTTCTTGTGTAGATAGCCTTTTATGCTCAAACAAATTCCTGGCTTTATTGTTATTGCTCAACAATTGACATTGTATACGATTTGTTATCTAATCATTCTCTGTTTTCCTGGTATCTCTTTTGGTTTTCTCATTATTGTCTTTAGGTTGATTAAAAGTAGTCTTATCATTTCTTACTATCTTCTTCATAGTCAATGACTCAACAAGTTTTTTCGTCAATGATTCGTTAAGTTTCTAATTCTTCACTCGAGTTAACTGTCATCGTAATGTCCTTCTTCAACAAAGTAAGTGATGAAACACAATATATCAAAATTATCATTAGGGCGGAATGCCAAAAGTAACGCATGATATGATATGCAAACAAGAATTTCCAGCCAATAATAATATTTGCAATGAGTTATAATAATTGATGGAGCCAACGAGTCCGCATGTTTTTGTATAGGAAGGGAGTTATATTGATTTGTTTCGTATATATTTGGCCTCTTATAAGATTTGACCCGTTTTGGCGCACTATCATGGGTTACCATCGTCGTGTCCATTTTTTTGACATCGCAGGAAATCGTTTCAGACATACCTAACTGATCTTTTTCCGGGTATTCCTGGATCTTAGTGTAGCTATCATCAATAAAGGGCCTGTTTCTACTCCTCGTTGTATCTTAACTTACTCCGATCCGTCCATACTTATAGAAATCGAAAGCCTTGAACCAATATCAACGAGCCGATGCTTTTTCAATTCATGTCCTTAATGTTTCATTTGATTTTCGTCTGTTACATTGATATATGCTTCAATTGAGTCCAATTGATAGAGATTATTCTCAAATGTTACATATTTATCTCCTTATTGAAAACTGTGCTGTAACTAGTCTTTTATGCGTGCGAAGTTCTATAACCACCCTATTTATCTCTTGTGGGTGCTAGAAGCCTGAGCATCCACGGAATTAGCGCTCTTGGTAGGGTTGTCTACAACCGTATTAGGTACACGATAAATCATAGGTATTGCATGTATAAACTACCAAGTATGATCTCCAAAACTTGATCTGATCTGGTTTGATAATTTCAGCGTTTTCTGGGTCTAGCCCCTTAGCCTGAGCACTTAATTGCGGCACTAATTGAAAATAGCGACTCTTGTTCTTACAACTGAACCGAATTCTTGTCGATCTGAGTTGGAAACAACTATGTCGAAAGTCTAAAATTAATTTAGTTACAATTAGACCCAAATAAGTGCTTTCTCAATTACTTACCTATCAAATAAATAATCAGTTACAAATAATTTTAGTCTAGAACCATTTTAGGGTAACGAAACCAGCTGAGATATTGGAGTGCCGATTCGAAGTTATTGGTGCCAAAACTGGCAGTTGAAGTAAATTAGATGGTGTTAATGTGAAGTGATAAATGATCGCTTTGCTATTTATAGCTGTTAATTGCTATTAGAATGAAGCTTGTTAGAAACCGTTAATTGGTAGTTTAGTATCGGTTAACAAATTGTGCTGGATTGGTTGTGATTAGGCTACCGACTTTCATCTGGTTGATTTTGTCTTTAGAGTGTAATTTTAATTTCTGATAGCCACTTTGAGTTGCAAAGGTTTTTGCTATTTCTAAATTCATTGAAGATTCTTCTACCACCATCATTGGCTTGTCTTTTCTCTATGTTGGGATTGGTGGATGTTCCAAGGTCACAATCGGGCTCGCGGACGGCGAGCCATGGGTAGCTCGCTGTCCGATCGTCCGGTAATGGAGTCCAAGACGTCGACGGCGCGCACTGTTCCCGCGCGCCTCAAGGAGTTGTCAGCAGCAGGAGGGGCCCAGCTGGGTCGAAGCCTACTGGGGACAGGGTTGTCCGAAAGGGAGCTCGTGCCCCGGTATGAAGGCTAGAAGGAACGGCGCGAGGTTTTTAGTCAGTAAGAGTCTGACACTGTCTCCCGCTCCACCCAAGAGCGGGTTTCGTCAAAGATGATTTTCCCCGTCGACAAAAAAAAAAAAAAAAAGGTCACAATAACTTTCGAATGATTTTGCAGCCGAAATTGTGTTTATCTTTAAATTTTGTAGTAGATCATTTTATGCCATTATTCTATCATGAGTGAAAGAAATTTTTTTTATGGGCCTACCATATTGGCACAGCACTACCCTAGGTTGACTAGCAGAAAATGCCTAAGGCATTAAGTCCACCTAGAGTCTAGGCCCTAGACATTTTGTGTTGCAAGAAGATTAAATAAATACGTATAAATCAATTGTTGGCGAATCATTAGACATAGTATGATTAGTATTCTATGGAATGAGATGCCATTAACGCAGGACATGACAGGAGCGTGATGTTCCATTAAATTGTGATGGAGTAAAATAGTTTGAATGACTCGATAACTATGATTATAAAAAGAACCATTGTCGTCATATAGGTACGTATTTATATATAGCCTTCATGGTAGAATGATCGGCCGTGAGGAGAAAATTTCCATTATAACCTCTGGCGTAGCGTTTACTTTAATTCATGAATCCCCAAGCGACCACCGGTGGCCGCGCATCTATTGTCTTACTATTGTGTTTCTAATTGACGGTATCTGAAGGGTTAATTATTTTGAACTGAAAACGAGGGAAATGCGTTTCGTTGTGTTGTAGTAGAATAGGGAAAAATAACAGTCTCGCAAATTAATAAAAAACTTTACAAAATAAATTAAACCGAATTCAATGTAAAAAATACTGAAAAGTACAAAATAATTTTAATTTCGGAAGTCCGTGTTTCTATAATAGATACCTTATTTTGTCTCTTCGTTATTTAACAAAAATATTCAATACTTTTTATAAAGTTCTTCTATTACCTATTAAATAATAATCAATATCTCTTAATCAACCTTGATTATTGAACCAGTGTTGACTACATCTGATTTCATGTTACGCTAATAATTTTCAAATCGTTTAACTATTACAGAGACTATAATCCTACTAATATTATAAATGCGAAAGTTTGTATGCATGGATGGATGTATGGATGGATATATGGATGTTTGTTACTCTTTCACGCAAAAACTACTGAACGGATCTCGATAAAACTTGCTACATGAGTAGGCCATATCCCAGAATAACACATAGGATACTTTTTATCCTGGGATTATGTACGCGGGTGAAGCCGCGGGCAAAAGCTAGTACTTAAATATGTAAACAAATTGCTTACTTACGTAAGTTCAATGGCTGAACAGATTAGATAACAATAACAGGCCTCCCTAATCGTACCCTCGACTCAGTAGCTTCAGGCACTCAATCGATGAATTACCGAACGGTCAAATAATTATTATTGTAGTCTGTAAGTTATATAATCGTTATGTCACAGTTCCAGCTGACATAATAGCGAGCACAGCTAAAATAATGTAGTGTCAGGAAACTGATTTCGATTAGCTGTGTAGCTCTTTAATTGGTTTTTGTACTTTTTAATTGGCTTTATTATTAAATTTGACTAAGTTTATTGCCGGTGGTCTGGGTAAAACAATGTTTTTTAGGGTTCCTTACACAAAGAGTAAAAAACGGGACCCTATTACTAAGACTTTGCTTTCTGTCCGTCTGTCTGTCACCAGGCTGTATCTCAAGAACCGCGATAGCTAGACAGGTGAAATTTTCACAAATTATGTACTTCTGTTGCCGCTATAACAACAGATACTAAAAATATAATAAATATTTAAGGGGGCCCCCATACCACAAATGCGATTTTTTTGCCGAATTTTCCTAGGGACGGTACGGAACCCTTCGTGCGCGATTCGGACTCGCACTTGGCCAGTTTTATTATTAATGGCTTGAGCCTAGTTTAAATCAGTGAAAGTGGTAATCAAAAGTATCTGTCGTTATAAATGTATTTTTTTTCTCTGATTGATTAAGAAAGGTGTAGATTAATTTATCTTTATTATTGGTTGATGATCGAAATAAGTGGCGGATAAACCGATTATAATATACTAGCTTCTGCTAGCGACTTTGCCTGTGTGAAAGTAGGTTTTTCTATACAAACGCTTTTTTATGGTGGCGAAAATCATCCAATGACAACCCCCGCTTTTGGGCGGGTGGAAGTTAGTGTCAGACTGAATAATGACTAAAAGTCATTATACTAAACGGGAATCCAGGGTTTGTATAGACAGTAGGGCCCAGCTGGGTCGAAGCCTACTGGGGCCAGGGTTATCCGAAAGGAAGCTCGAGCCCTGGTATGAAGAGGCTAAAAAGAACGGGGTGGGTTTTTAGTCAGTAATAGTCTGACACTATCTCCCGCTCCACCCAAGAGCGGGGGTTGTCATTGATGATTTTTGCCCACCGTAAACAAGAACATAATGATTATTATCTATTATACCGTAGTAATTACTGAGGGTCATACCAAAATACAGTTTCAATGTCGCGAGGTAAACAGGTGGAAGTTAGCGTAACCGAAATATGCGCGCTGTCATAAATATATGACAGCCTAGCAGATACAGGGGCTTTGGCAATGCAGTCCACGAGGCCGCTCGGATAATATTAGAAATGTATCGAATGAAATTTGAAGAGAGTAGTGATGGGCTAGTGGTAACCGCCCCGACTTACGCGTCGTGGGTTTAAATCCAGAATTACTTTACGCGTGAGGCAACGGAGTTCACGCCTCAGCCGCCTCCGGGATTCCGCTCCCGATTTCCGGTCATCGTAGGCTCGGGCTTGCGGACGGCGAGCAATGGGTGGCTCGTAGGAGCCCAGCAGGGTTGTATCCTACTGGGGCCAAGGGTCTGCTTCTGAAAGGAAGACTCGGCCCCGGTACGAAAGGCATAGAAGGAACAGGGGTGGGTTTATAGTCAGTAAAAGTCTTGACACTATCTCCCGCTCTGCCCAAGAGCAAGGGAAGTCATTGTATGATTTCCCCCATAAAAAAGCCTTAATTTGCGTCATTTCTTTCATCACCATTGGTCTAGAAGCGGTGCAGGTAAACACCAGGAAACCGGCATGTCCTAGAACCAAACATTCGAAAACATGTAACATCTATCAATTCGCACTGGGCCCGCTTGGTAGATTACAGCCCATTCCTCTCTTAGAAAGGAGGCCTGAATCCCAGCAGTGGGAATATTATAAGGCTGATTATGTTTACCAACTAAATAAAAGATAGTCAAAGATTCAATGTTTAAATTAAAGTGGACATAATTAAACGCAATCTAAATATACGCTAATTGGTAACTACTTGTATTTGAAATGCAAATGGCCGTGGTTCACTGATTGTGGATGTGGGGCAATAGTTTAATGGACGCATTTTCTAAGTACAAGCATTTATTTTACAAACTACGAGAGCAAAGACTTTAACACGATACAGACGAACAGCCAGAAGCCAAAAGGTTTCGTGTTACCCATTTACTGGGTTGTGAAGGTCAGATAGGCTGTTACTCCATGTAAATACTGGTATTTAAATGCATCCGGCTAGACTGAAGGTATAACCTCGGGAATTAGCTGAGGATTCCTGAACTCCCTGACGTTCTCAAAAATCTGAGAGACCTAATCTGGTTTTGGATAGAGGTGGGCTAGTTGGAATAAGCCCACCAAAGGTTATGGCCACCCTGGCCCACGTACAACAGTCCGCATAGAACTAAGTGTGGAAGCCACACTCAGACATAACATAACATACCTCGGGAATTTCTGAAAAGAACGCGTGGTTCTAGAACGCAAACCCTATAAAAATATTACGTGCTTTAATTGTTCTGAAGTCAATATGCTATGTGGATTTTCTGACCCTGCGTCATGTGCCTTGCCTACTTCTTCATAGATTTTCACGCGATCTAAAAACACACGGAATTTCTATAAAGGAAACCCGTGGTCCTAATATGCAAAGACAACAGGTCACAGGTGTGATTTTAGTCAATAGTCTGATATACCCTCTTACTGGCTCCACTTTAGAAGTCGCTTATGGACTCCTTCAAGAAAAATAAAATCTTACTTTGGGAAAGACTAGACTACGATGTTTGTATTTTATTTACAAGATTTCCATTTATCCGTATAAAATTGGCCATAATTTGAAATATCAAACTAGGTATACATAATATTCTTCGCTTCAGTGAATATTATGGCCCATAAAATGTCATAAAAATAAGTATATGTTAAGATGATAAATACGAAAGCTTATGCTTAAACATATACTCGTAAAATTCATTCTACATGATTTATTGGAGAAAATATCGTCGTAAATATTGGTAAGTTAAGCAAAGACAATGCGAAGGACTCAGAGAGACTGACTGACACCTCTTTATAGGGCCTTGGCTCTTGCTTTCATAAATAATTTTCCATAGATCTCAAAAGACGGACTAAAGGTTTGGTTTCGGCCAGTTTTGGCCAAAAATCTGCCCCCTTAGCCAAGTTACAACCGTTCCGCTTGCATCGAACGCTTCGAGTTGACCTTGCCGCCAATTCTTTTGTTCTGACCACGTGACTGAGCGTTGAGATGACGTCATTCCCATACATTTGAAGCATTCTACTAGCGTTAACTATTGCAGACTAGCACCTTGGCTAGGGATGCTGGTTCTGGCAATCATTAACTTCCTGCCTTTTTTCTGTGTTATTTGGTGTCGGCGCTACAAGCTTGTTCCTTCCATTACGTCCTGGTACCCGTCAAACCATCTAACTCCCTTTTCTTTCATATCACTCCTTACACAATTCAACCGTCTTTTCTTTGGCCTCCCTCTCCCTTTCCATTCTTCCACATGTATACGGTTTCCACCAAAAAGTGGCCAAATATTCGTCTCTACCAAAACTAGCGTCTTTGACCTGACGGTTACGTAATGGATACCTAAAAATTGACTAGCTTGTTAGTGTATAAATGCTATATTTTTGTGTTATCATCGAGTTATTCGATTATTTAGTAATATGAAAGTTGTAACTATACCTACATCTATAGTCAAGCGTAACTGTTTAGAAATATAATCCCTACTAATATTATAAATGCGAAAGTAACTCCGTCTGTCTGTCTGTCTGTCTGTTACGCTTTCACGCAAAAACTACTGAACGGATTTAGATCAAATTTGGTAGGTAGGTAGAAGAGACACTGGAATAAAACATAGGCTACCTATAATTCCACTGCTGAGCACGGGTCTCTGCCCGCGCGATATAAACTGTAGTCCACGCGGGCGAAGCCGCGGGCGGAAAGCTAGTTAGGAATAACTGTATCGAAATGTTTTTATTTTTTGTCAGTTTTTTCTGTTATCACGTTAGTTTTGGTTTCGATTACGGCCGAAACTGGAAAGTGTCGAAGCCGAAATGCGTTTTCGGTTTTGGCTTCAAATCGAGTTTCAGTCGGTAACTAAAAATGAGATACAACTACAAAGTAACTATAATGGTCACTGAGAAAAACAACGTGAATAAATCATGTTGTTTTTCCTCTTGCGTAACAACACTGTCCTTTAAATGATCAGGTACCTAGTATTTTGAAAGATATTTGCAGAGAAGGGTATTCTCAATCAATGAAAGACTAATAAAGATCCAACCGATAATAATCTTTCGAAAATAGTCTCACAGCCTTCGCTTAATATTTAATCCTGTAGCTAGGTGTTGCACTACTGCCATATAGTTCAAGATAACGATCAGCGTTTCGTCCATATATCTCCAGTTTGAACAGCCATATTTTTCAAAGTTTCTATCTAGTTTTCTCTCGATATCAATATGTATCTCGCGATCTTATCCTGGCGATCGTCTCTTTAAACCATGTTTCAGTTATGCCAAGTTCTCGCGTCTTACAAAGAGGTTTTGAAAGTACCCCGCGTTTCGTTGTTGCTTTCCGTAGTTTGTAAAAGGTATTGCCTCGGACGTTGCAATCGGTCGTTCAACTGTCTGGGAGGTGAGACAAGCTACTATTGGTGCGTATGCGCAGCTTTCGAGTTTATGTCGAGTCCGGGTATTGAAGTGTCGCCCAAAAATGGTTTTGTTCTACGCCCATTGATTTTCGTTTTGTCGCTAGAGAATGGTCACTTAGCTTAGTTATAATTTGAATTGACAGTAATAGGTACCGACTATTTAATTTATCAGTACGGTGAACAGAGAAATTGATTGGAATTGCAAATACTTTCAAACCGTTACGAGTATCTTTTAGCATAATGTGACCTTGTATTGTATTCATGACCTTTGTTGCTTGTTACCACCGTTGAAGGTTATTTTCACTACAGACATATTTTTAATAATATCCATTTATTAACTAAAACTGTGGATAATAAAGTTGGGTTTCTCATTAAATTCAACACTCCATTGCAACTAAACAGCGCTGAAACCTGCTAATAACCCTACTATAAATCGAAATTATGGCTTAGCAAGTATGGTTACCATGGTAATTTGCCAGCGCGATTACTAAGAGTAATGGCGTTTCTAGAGTGATAAAAAGCCAACGTATTAACGTCTGGTACTAATAATTTAATGGCTGTTATTATGGGGCGGTTATCTGTTAAGATTATTACTGTTGAAGGCTACTTAGTGGCTGAAGAAACTGTTGGTGTTACAACTGGACCTGACCATAACAGAAAAGTAAAATATCTACCAAGATAAAAAGCCGATTGGTCAGGGAAAATAACACAAATAGAAGTTAACGGGACAAGCATCAGTTACTATGATAGACCTTTTACTTTCTAAGTTGTTAACAGACTTCAAAAAAAGAAGGAATGTCTCAATTCGACCGAATGTTTTTCTTTATTTTTGTGTCTTGTTCATCAATTGTTAACCGATGTGAGTATTTTTTCAAAGATGTAATTTATATGGAAACTAGACTTGTAAAGCTGTACTTGATTCACGCCACGTGATGTTGTTCTACGTACAAATCAGGCGTGTTACACGTGTGCGTCTGTCTAATGTAGTTCTAGTTTCACCCAATGGTCATTGTACATGCGATTGACGTGATTTTGATGACTCATTGAAATTGCAAAAAAAAATATCTCTAAACGATGGCACGCTAATCTCTCAAATTTGACGATTTCCCTCTTAGTAACTAATTCCGTTATTTTGAACTAATCCTCCATAAATTTGCTAGGACAGAATACCTGTTGCCTTATTTGTTCAGACTATTTGTATAACCGTAACGTTGGTCGGCTGGCTCTTGAATGTCACTCGGTTTCATTGACATCATACGCGTGTTTCATAGTAGGCACATAATTGGAAATTATGCGAAATCGCTTCGCTTGTACCATTCGAGTTATTTGACCTATTAAAGCTGAGTGGGTAATAATTTTGTGATTGAGATTTGTCAATAGCTTTAAGTTTGAAGATGTTTGGCAATATTGTGGAATTTAGATGGGAGGTATATCTAAGTCCCTACCGTTTTCCTAACTAGTTTGGGATCGACTTCCAGTCTAACTGGTGTTAGATGGAGCGTCTGCATATCTGACCTCCACAACCCAGTTATTGGGCACAGTTTCTTGATGATCCGATTTTCTGGCGTCTGACTACCAGTCGTTAAAGGTATCTTTGGCAGTGTCAAAGATGTATGACAACCGGGATCAAAGGCTTAACGTAATGTCCTAGAGAAACATAGGAAAGTACATTTGAATTGAAAATTGACATAGATACTTGCCTGGTTTTAAACCCGCAACCTCATATATGGGAGGGGGATGTCTTAGATATAACTAATGATAGATATAGAAGTAGGAATGTGAGGGGAAATATTCCCGGATTCCTTCATAGACGCCCTGAATATGATGGGAGGCCTAATCTACTCCTGGAGAAAACTGGGCTAGATGGAATGTCCACGTGCACTGGATCATTATGAACTGAATCCGGAAATCAAACTCCAATGATAAGATAAGAGTATCGATAATAAACAGCACGCTTCCACGACATCGTCTACATAACAAATTCTGTGACTTATGAAATAAATTCGCATAATCGTATATTTTTCATTGCCAGGGCTCCATTGTGTTCAAAGAGTCATCTGAAGAATTAATCGAAATCATTCTAACGGTCGAGTTCCATTCTAGTTGTCATAGTAATGTTATGTCAGACGCACGATTAACAGCCGTTAGTCCTGCTCAGCTGGTGTCCGATACAGGGAAAGTGATAAATTCAATGTTATACTAACACCGACTTTTTGCCATCATTAGTAACTAAACCTCCGTACACGCTCTAAAATCACTCTTATTCACTTACAGATGAAGTTTAATTTCTTTTGCTAACTGGACGAGTGTTCCGCGGTTTTTGCTTCTTTTAATACCTATAATTTTGTGGAAGATATTACCATCATGCAGCAGTTTCGTGGTTACTCAATTTTCATTGACTGGCTTTTTATTATATTTTTTATCAATGCTTGCCGCTACTGTACAGTCGTGTAATTGCCAGTTTTAGAAACTTGATCGAACTCTTGTTCTATATCCAAGCCCAAATATGGTGACAAATTATCTTTATCTATAAATATAAAAGGAGAAATTGACTGGATGACATATGTATCAACTAGGAATGTGAAATTTTGCCCAAAATTTTCTTTTATTATCTAGTTGAGTAATAAGAAGATTTTTTTGGAAATTCAATCTTTAAGGGGGTGAAAAGGGGAAATTTCTACTTTCAAGTATAGGCATCTGCCAATATACTTGAAACTGAGCAAGTATCTAAGTAAATAATGTATAGAAAAGTATCAGCCTTATAATGTTTCCACTGCAGGGAATCACTCAGGCATCCTCTCTAGGTGAGGATGTGGACCGTAATCCACCTCGCGGGTCCATTGTAGATTGGTGAATGTCACATGTCTTAATTTTTTTTTGTTTTGGACATACCGGTTTCCTTACGATGTTTTCCGTTACCGTTTTGAGAGCAGTGGTGGTGATCAATATCGTTGTTTACCAAACTGAAAAAATAAAAACTCGAGCAAAGCAGGGGCAGGCAGCTTGTTTCTTATATCTTTTGATTTCTAATCCAGCCATTTGACTAAAAACCATTATTTGTCAAACAATTCAAAGTGACACGTTCCATTACACGCAATATCATAAAGAGCGACGTCTATAGATCCCTGCTAACTGGAACAATCTGGGCTTTACGGCGCATTTCATCTTTATAGTGGCAATGAAAATCTAATCTCTCGAACACCACAATAAAACAACTAAACGGTTATGTTATTCGTAATGAATTCGTTATTTACGATTGTTGTAGGGAAAGCCGATCCGTTTAATGTTGAATCGCTAACAGACAGGGCCGTCTACCACTTGTTCGCGTTTTCTCGTACACGATTCCGAAAGTGAAATGAGCGTGTTTAATGTAATAAATCTTTAAGTTCTTACTAGGTAATTGCGAGTTTAGTTTGATTCTCACGTTCGTTCGGTGCCAACTGGAAGATATGCTGAAATAGCCCAGGCTCGCCGATACAACTGTCACGTGGTAAGGATTGTGTTCCAACTGCTGCGCTCTTGAGATCTTTATAAACAATCCCATCTAATAAAATGCTTGTATAGGTCAACTCTTTAATATGTCTACACTAACTATTGCCAGCGGCTTCGCCCGAGTGAAAGTTATCCCAAGGGAACACACTCGCGGAATATAAAGCATGTGCTATTTCAGGATATAATCTACCCGTGGGCCAAATTTTATCCAAATCCGTTGAACACTTCGAGGATGAAAAAGCAACAAACCTACACACACTCACAAACTTTAGCCTTAAGGTATTACTGTTATTTTAATTACAAGAAAATATTAGAAAGAACTCATTCTCCTGATTGGCAAAAAGTGGATTAAAAAAAAACATTAGAACTAAATTTTCATTGAAAATTGTTTCACATGACTCATGCAAAACTAAGGTTTTTATTATATTGTTATCTTAATCACTCTTCAATAAAGTGACGAAAGTGACCACTCCCAGGGCACTTCAGGGGCTAGTTTAATTAAACAAAATGATGATAGCGGTCCTAGGGTGTGGAACAGCTGTAAGTCAGAAGGCCGTGCCTTCAATTCGACCCTGCTGAATTATTGATGACAACCATTCGAAGATAGACACGTTTCATTAGTTGAAAAGCTTCGCCGAAGTATTACATCACTTGATCAATGACTGACTGAACGATTTCAGGAATAGCATTTAGGTACTAAAAGATCCACAAGCTAGAACGATAGCCTCGTGAGGATCTTCGGACATTAGATGCGAGGCACATAGGACCGGTTATTGCGGCGAAATTATGGAAAGCCTATTCAAAAATTTAAAATGTTCTTATTTCACATCATATTTGCATGCCTAAATGGACACTCATAAAACGTCAGAAGCTATTACATGGTTCCGATTGGTCGTTTCCTGTGCAGAAGAACGTACAAGAAAATCCGTGGTTACTCTTCCGTATTACATTGTTGATAGGTATGTGAGTACAGTACAATAAAAATAATAATAATATATTTTTATAAGTTTGTTTAAGAAATATTAAAAAATGTAATTAATAAGTTGATAAAGATAAATTAAAGAAATAATAATCTATATATATAAAAATGACCCCCGTTTTCCGTTGTCACGACTTGGCATGAAAACGGCTTGACCGATTTGGCTGTTTTTTTTTTTGTTGTGATTGTTATTGTGAGGAGAAGGTTCTTATGAAAAAAAAAATAGGGTAGTGTAGGGTAGAGTAGAGTAGGGTAGAGTAGGGTAGAGTAAAGTAGAGTAGAGTAGAGTAGGGTAGGGTAGGGTAGAGTAGGGTAGAGTAGTAGGGTAGAGTAGGGTAGAGTAGGGTAGAGTTGGGTATAGTAGGGTGGAGTAGGGAAGAGCGGGAGCGAAGCCGCGCGGGCAAAGTTAGTTATAATATAAAATTGAGTCGTAATACAAAATAATCTGAATCCTATGTTCAGTAGTGGATGTTTTTCAGCTGTCATGGTGATGATATTGACGATGACTAAAAAACCGCTTCTCGAAGTCCAATCCTTGATTTTACAACAAGGTTACTAGGCAAAGGTAATAAGACTATCACATCAAAATCTCAGATCCCGTACAGTAAGTGCTGCCATATAACAACAGTGACAGATCGCATTGTGCACACAAGTCGAGCGAAAATCTATTACGCATTGGGTGAATTATAAGCATTATTACTGGGACCAGTACCATAAACCGTCGGATAAATGTTGCTTTCTCCCCGCCTACACATCCAATGACAAATGCATATAAATATAAATAATCTATGTAATTACAGACAGTTTGAACACTGCGTATCTGTAAGGCTTAAGATCGTTTGGAATGGTTCTTGGACTTTACCCATTTTTGGTTGGACTCAGTTTTCACGCGATGTGGCGTGTTTTGGACCTGAGTCTTGATATGATTCTGTTTAGATTTGTTTATTTTCTATTAGAGCTGTGCAGGGATTTTTATGCGTAACGTGTGGTATGTGAGACAGGAGTTTCGATTGTTTTCACGCTTTATTTATTTATTTATTTAACAGAAGAATAGTACAAAGTTTCGCTTTGTATTTTTTTAGAAGCGTTGGTGTTTGAAATCAAATTACTTAACCTTAATAAAATGGCATTGTTAGTAAAAGAACAGTTATACTCAGATAGGCTTAACAAAATTCCACTTAATACTGATCGAGGGCTTTGAAATTCGCACCACTTGACTTAAATGGCCTCCACATAAATAATTATGGTGACCTGTACAGCATAGTTACAATTGACAAGAGACAGTTATTTATACAAAGCTAAAATAATTTATTCGCGACGTTAAATTTCATTACAGACGTGTAAAGTTTAGTACAAATCACGCTATAGAAATCTGACACCTTAGTAACACCGCTAAATGTAACGTATATAAATTTTAACGCGTTTCATATGGCAATCGTAAAATGTTGAAATGTCAGGAACGAAATATGGGAATTTAAAGCCGTCACTCATTTACTTATACCTAAGGAATGATAATGCAAAGTGTAGGGTCGAGTGGAAACATGGAGTAGAAACAAATAAAGTGACATGGGAAGGGAAAACAACACGGCAAACTGATGATGGTGACGTAACAGAAACAAATCAGGTAGAAAGGACTAGTATTAATTCGGAGAGATGTAATTTCAGAAACTGCAATGGACCAAGTTGACTGATTGATTGAATACTCGTAGCAGAGATTTCTCTCCAAACACTGCGTTTATTGTCGCAGAATAAAACTGTCGTAACATCGATCAATGCCCCATAACAATAGCCATCATTGATCAAACAATTCTTTGCACTCACGCAGTTGATCATTTCGGTAATTTAAATCGGATAGAAAAAAAGCGTGTCAGTATTCCATTTGTTAAAAGCTTCGTGTTCACAAACAGCGACGTCGCGGATTTGATCCCGGACGTATACCGATGAGTTTTTGAATGAAGTGTAAAATTTATTGCTCAGAACAAAATTAATCGTGAATAGTAAATGATTTATAGAGGGAACATAGCGTACATAATAGAAACGAATGGTTTTAATATTTGCACTACGATGACACTTCTCTCTCACGTTGCAAATTAGGCTTTTATTTTGAAGTAGCAAGTGATCGTAAAATATGAGAAATGCTTGTTGAGGTACTATTGTCATTTTACAGTGAAAATGCTATTGAATCTCAGCTTTCCAATACGTCTTTCTAGCCGACAGATACTAAGTCAAGATTTGTATAGTTGATCTGATTACTTTGGTTGTTGTGCGGAAAATATGTAGGTTGCCGTTGCTTCTCCTATATAAAATTAAAGTACTCAAATGCCATTTCATCTATTACAGTCGAATGCTAGATTAAAGACCAAGTGCCTTACTTACTCTACATTTAATATTTATGCTCTAGTGAAACTACTTTTAATTTTCGAAACTGTATTACGACATGAGGCTTCACCAGCTGACCTTGGTCAATCGATTTAACGTCCGAGCATGATTAAGTTATTAATGAATATCCTCGTTTAGAAATCGATAATGTCCAATTACTTCCAGACTTTGTTGTTTATTCCGTGTGAGTTTTTCTTATAATTACGTAGTTGTTAAAATTGTACAAAAACATCGACTGCGGCAAACAAAATCAAACTGCTCATTTCCTATTTAAACATCCCAATAAATAGATAAAAGAATGTCCATGGAAATTCCTACACGTTCTTCTCCATAGTGATCTACGCTTTGGAAAGTGCAGTTTAGTTTCACTTTGTTTTGGACTGACCGACCTTTGACCATTCAAAAGTGCCTGTAAATGGTCTATTTGAAATAAATGCTTTTGATTTCATTTGAGACCTCTCCTAAAATACAATAGGTAATCAACCTCGTATCCGTGCTCTAGGATATACTCTCATCTTCATTACCTAACTAAACGCAGATTAGATTTTGCCAACCGTCAAGGCGAAGGCCGTTCAATGACAGCAGAAAAAGTTCACAAAATATTGTAAACTGTTTATGTTAATGACATTGATCAACACAGTATGTGAGACGTTATTATGCCATACCAAGTTGAAGGCACGACCGGTTGTTATGGCGCAGTTGTAGGAGGCTCGAAGAAGCAGATAGTCTACGTTGTGGCCTTGAGAGCCTTGAGAGGCATAGGGAATAGACCTGTAGAAAAAAAACGAAATTGGATACGTTAGCAGCTAGAACCGGTACCAGTGAAGTTAGTTTAGAATGTTTTGAGAACTAAATCATAACATGTTCTTGTCTCAAGCCTACTGATTGATAATTAAAAGAAGAAGAAGAAAGAAAAAAAAATAAAATCCTGCAAAGCATTAGTTCGTAGGACAACCGGACACACCAGTATTAAATCAAAGATTCTCTCAACTCGTAAACAGAATTTTAAATTATGCTCTTTATAACATACGCGTACTAAGACCGGTTCTAAACTTTTCATTATACTATGTACATTCCAAGGCATTCCTTCTAGATGCCTAACAGAAGCTGTGAATCTGTAAAAACAGTACACTTATTGGTTAGTAACGAGATTCTGATTATGATTGGCGTTATTGTAACCCATAGGATGTGCTACATCATCTTTATCATCTGCATTTTCTCCAGTATATAAGGGTCGGCTTCCTGCTTTGTTATCATAGGTCGATAAGTTTTAGTTTACTAGACCGGTAGCATATATTTTTGCTCTATCTTAACGAGAACCTTGTTCTTATATCTCGTATCAGCTATTGTTATTGACTGTATCGACAATGTTGTTATATTGTTATTATTTGGTCTCAACAAGAAGCAATAATGTTCTGATTTATATTACCTTTCATTATCCAGTGCAGGACAGTAAGCTGCGTCGTTAAGCCCTGGAGATATCTCCGCAGTTATTCAACATTTAGTGAGACACTTCCACACCTTGATCTCAGCTTTTATCACCAATGCACCTATTAAATTCTGCTTAATTGCTCCGTAGTAAAGCATTAATGTTTTGCCTTTTAATTGGTCGTTGAAAATATTCTTCATCAGTTTCTATATTATAATGCCGCTTTCTAATTACTGTAAACCTTTTGTTTGCAACTGTTACTAATCTCGAGTTAGGACTGAATAGATCTAAAACACGTCTATAACATTCATTTCATTCTGACCGTTTTTGATCGGTACATTGCACAATATTGAAATAGTTTGATCTATTACGATTATTTGCAATACTTAGTATCTCTTTGGTACTCCACGTTCACGATTTCTTGGGCTATAACTAAAAAGTTCTAGATCTTTATCTGTCTGATTTTTATCATTTCTTTCGTTCTTTTGGATCGATATGTAGCACAATGTTGTACTGGTGTGGTCTATAACGATTATTTTGAATGTTCATCCCTTTGGCGCTCCGCTTCGCTCTGCTACAATTTGCACTACATCATACATTTGCTTGCGCATGCGGCGGACTGTCTTGTAAGATTCATTTGTGTGTGGCATGCACTATTCTGTTTGCTCTTGTTTTGCTGTCTCTCATAGTTACAATCTATGAATTTAACTTATGAAGTGTTTTGTTTCCACTTTTCAACTATTGATTTCTATTTCTTCAGAGTGAGCCATTTTATTTTTTTGTTATATTGGAAACATGTAATTAAAATAGTAACCGTAGATTTTTTTACCGGTTCTCCATAGATAACGGCCAATAAGACACGTTCACCAGCTTTTGTGTGACCTTTTATAAGTGCCCAAGTAAGCCTATGTGAAATAATAATAGAAGTAAGTATTTTGAATTAAATTGAATTCTTATCAAACATTTAAATTGAACTGCCTTTATGAATAACATTTACGAGTAGCATTGCTAATTAATAGTGAATATCTCGACCATGCCTTTTACAGTAAGTACATTAACAGTAAAATCATGAATACATTTATAAAATCAAATCATCTTATAACACACTTTTATAATTATAATAGACAACGGATAGATACTTTGTACACATTTCATTTTTGGTGTCGATAATGACATATGTCACTGTTTTCGCTTTAAAGCAAGAGATGGCGCTAGCAATCAACAAAATAAATAATTTGCAACCTTACACTTTGAAAAAAGCAATACGAAACAAAGTGGATGATTCGACGACCACTTTAGACAAGTTTCGTGAAAGGCTAGGAAAGCCGACACAAATACATTTATTATTATTGAGATAAATCTAGACAGTAACGAGATAGAAAAAAAAACAGGTCTATCATTGCTAGCATGTCTGCCTGTCATAAGAAGATAAATGAGTTAGATGCTCAATCAGGGTAGGCAGGCAGTGTTATTAATTTCAACCAAAATAAAAATTACTTTGTCAAATGCAGCGGTTTGGGAACTGTTTATACAAAATTTTCCACTTTTATCTGCTACAATGTGCATGTATTATACACACACCTAAACCTTTGTCATAAATTACTCTGTCTCATGGAGAAAACCGTGTGTAAATCTGTTCGAGTTTATAGCGAATGGACAGACGTTGGGCTATAATGTAAGGATAAAAGTATGCTATGTCAAAAATAGATCACTAAAATCAATTTATAATCCAGTTAGTCTAACAAAATATATTTTACTAGCTTTTGTCCGCGATTTCGCCCGCGTACATAAAATACAGCCTATGTCACTCAGGAATAAAGAAGCTTTCTGTCGATGAAAAATTTTAGCAATCGGACCAGTACTTCCAGAGATTATACTAACAAAAAAACAAAAAAATAAAATACCAAACTTTACCTCTTTATTATATTAGTGTAGATATAATTTATTTATTTATATATATATATATATATATATTTTTTTTTTGGTTTTCTCCATACATAGTAACATTTGTACAGTTTATGAGAATAACTTTACAGACGGAAGACAAGAGCCGGTACTAGGTGTCACCTATATTCTTTGAAGCTAACAATAGCAAAACCTATAAAAATACACAGCACCATCCAAAATCTTGCATCGACACATCTTTCCAAATGTTCCCAGTTCCCACCATTTTCTCAAGAACCAGTAAAAGTTCCAACACCTCATTATGAGAAAAAACAAGAACGTACGTAATAGAAAATCAATTTATTTCCGATGTTATCAGTCCAGACCTTTCTAATGTTAATCTTAGTGGCCAGTTGATAGGAAGCGGGCTTATTATCAGCCATACCATGTATGGAGAGGAAGTGGCGACATGGCCGCTATCCTGCGCGTGCGCAAGCTTGATGCGTTTTAATGATTCTACGACCATTATTTACTACACTTTGTTTAGTTTCGTTGGTAAATTTTAATTCTGTCGTTTTGCCATTTTAGTTCTGTTCGTGTCATTTGTGTACGAAATTGATGACTAGCTTTTGCTAGCAATTCAGGCTTTGAAGTCCCGTTTCGTCCCTTTAGGGCGTGACTTTTGGAAAATCCTCTCTATGTGCTCGTCTATGTCATAAAGAGAATCCTTGTGTAAACTTTCATGCTCCTAGCCCCAGAAGTTTCGACTGTGCGTTGACATGTCAGTCTGTCAGTTACTCCGATATATTGGTTTTTATGGTGTTAGTGACCATGCCTGGTCAAAAAAGTACAAATTAATACGAAACAAAAGTTTTAATAATAGTTGACCCATAGCTCGATGGCGTTGGCATCAAATTAGAAGCTCTGCTCTCACTCTCGCCATGGTTTTGTTACCGCAATTTGGTTAGTTTCAGTGACAATTATTAAATAAAAGAATAGCTATTGATCTGTTTACGGTTGTTTCATTCATGTACCTACTACAACTACTACTACCTGTAGACAAATATAGAACAAAATAGATTAACTCAAGTACGTAAACACTCGTATTTACGTCACGGCGCCTAGGTACTTAACATATAGTTTATTTACGTTTCACTTGATGGCAATTTTTAATTTTAAGTTAGAATAGGAGAGTTTGAAAGCCAATGCCACAATATTATGAAACGACAGACTACCAACAGCCCAACAATAATTCTTAATAGTCTAAACCAAGAACAAATACATTAAAATTTATTGCAAAGAGGGATGCTAAACTCTATACAGTTAAACTCATTTACGACGCTTCCAGACAGTCGTATAACACTGAACAATATCTAAAGCTCTGGCCGTTTACCATAATAGTATGTTACTCTGATGATACAACCAGATATATGGTGATTTAAGAAGAAAGTGCACACTTTCACACAGGAAGCCATGTTCCCAACAATTTGCACTTGGAAGCGAAGAGCCGTGGAAGTGCAGTCTTCTGATTATTATTAATAAATAGAAAGTATAGAAAGGTGTACCGTATTGTTTCGTGTATTACCATTATAATGAGCCATTTTATTTTGCGCCTCAATAGGTTGTTCGGTTCCCAGGTTAATGGTGCTATAAACATTGTATTGCATTTAGTAGGGAAAGGGTCTAAATCTTTAGAATCTTAATAGGTGAATTTTACAACTTCAAACCATGGACAGAAAATATATAGGTACAGAAGTCAATCTTCATTCAAAGCGCGCTCGAGCCACGCACACATAGACACCGCTCACGGACACGATATCTCGATAGCGTCTCGGACCGCTCGTTGAACAGTTCCGGCTCAAACGCACATTAGTGTGCGTCCACCGAACGTAGGTATAAAAAGTGAAGTTCATACATGAGATTGTCTTCTGTACCTATGTATTTTGTGCCATGGAGTACTTGATAATTCTTGTTCGCCTTCGATTTGATATTTTCTATGAAACTATCTCGCAATTAAGTACTTGTAAATGACCCAATTTCGCACCGATTTTATAGCGCTATTGAGTAGGTAACTGAACAGATTAACAACAGCCGTCTGACTGACGATTCAATTTGCACGACGGCTTTACTTAAGTACCCGCCAATCCAATAAATTTGTTATTAAATTGGATATAGACTTTCCTTTATAAGCTCGCTGTGCTATGCTGTGAGAAAAGTACAGATCTATTTCTAAATTATCTGTTTATGAAACTGCGTTTTATTGTGATGGGTGCACTAACAACGCGTCTAGGCTGAAATTAAGATGATTTAATTGAATATTAAAAAAGGATTCTGTTCAGTGCTGTCCAGTGTTTATTGATTCGCCACTTACTGTGATATGTTAACATATCTATTATCTATGGGCCGGTCTATGCGTTTTGCCTCGTCGTTTATACCATTTACATCGAAGGACTGAAACAATATGCCTGTTGCAGTCTTCACATCCGAACATTTAGTGAATAGGCTCCTAATAAACTAATGCGCCGTCAACCGTCATCAACGATTGCATCACTGCTTATCATCAGGTGGGATCGCAGTCCAGCAATAGGTTATATTATGTAAAAAAAATATAGACCGTACTTCAATAATGTTTTTTTTATGTACTTACGTTTAATACGGTACTTCAAATTCAACATCTCTCAAGGTTTAAAAAAAATGTGTTAA
This sequence comes from Mythimna lalbum, assembly GCA_949319445.1. Lineage (NCBI taxonomy): Eukaryota > Metazoa > Arthropoda > Insecta > Lepidoptera > Noctuidae > Mythimna > Mythimna lalbum. The sequence continues at coordinate 2,830,638 of OX439349.1, read as the reverse complement.
TAACATCACAAATGGAGCTCTCTTACCTAAAAAAGCTTTTAGAAATGAAGGAGATTGTAGCAAGACTGCACGAAATATCAGATGTCACGAGATATGCGTGTCAAAATGAAAAGCAAAGGAACATACAATCCATTACGCAAGCTTGAGATTGACGTTGTTGGATATTTTTCGTTGTTTAACTTTTATGATGAAGAAAATATAGAAATGTAACAATGTATTTTCTGTGTGTTAGTCTAGCTGACCCGACGAGCTTCGTAACGCCTAACAGTCAATGACTGTAGTGGTTATTAAACTGATTGACCGAATGATTGAGACTAATATATTTGACAGTTGCTGTCATTTTTTCGATTTTTTTTTTACGTGATTTTTTCATAATTAAAATTGTTCCAGCCGTTTCTGAGTTATGAGTGTTGAGTGGTGTAACTATTTCTGGTATATTAACAGTAACTAACATAATTTTGTTTTATTTTATACCTATATAGATTACGGCGGATCTATGTTTTTTATTCTTAAACACAGCAATTTAAAGTTTTTAAATACGGCCACCCAGATTTCAACGATAAAAACACTGGTGCTGTCATGTAACCTAAGTTTACCATTAATAAATATTACCATATTGATAACTCCTAAGAAAGAAAATGATAACGTGTCAGCATCCTATCATCTTCAAGATGTAAAAGTCTGAGGGAAACTAGAACTTGGTGAAATGGTAAAAATCACCTTAAACACAGGTCTGTCAGCGTCTCCAGGCTCTCTCTTATACAAATAACTTATATCAGGCTCTCGTAGACTAAGACCAGTAATTATAATAACTATTAACTCTCCCTTGCTAGTAATTATGTTGGTTTTATACAATAATCGAGTGGTGTGGTCTTCAATCAGTTACTTCCTAATCATCAATCTTCGTGAAGAAGTGGATGCACCCGAGTCCGGTCGACTTTCTCTTTCTTTAGACAAGATCGTTGCAATAATATAGATTGTTGTGTATTTTAATTTGAACGTTGATGGATTTCTAGCATTTTGTCTGGTGCTTGCAACTTTGTCATGTTAAGTGGAGGTTATGGAACTGGAGGATTTTTTTTCAAAAGAGTTTTCATGAGAATAGTCTGATCATAACTTGATTGCAAGCTATCATCTGTCTTATCTATTTTCGAAAATTTAAGGAGTTTTAAATCTGAGGGTGTACCACGAGCTCTTAACGCGATCCATGTTACGACTTAAACTGAACTGTTAAAGGGATGGAGCTATATAGGGTGTATAGCTCCATCCCTCTTTCTCGCTTGCAGAACTGACTTTTTAACACGTATAAGCTCTTGTTTTTTCGTGTCTTGATTGGCGCTTTGATTTATTGTTAAGACCACAAACACTTTAAGTTTTATTTATAAAATTGTTATTTAAAATAAAATTAATTTGCCTATAAAAAAAATAACCTAACGATTGACTGGTAGAGAATGCCCTGTTTCATGAACTCAGCCTCTGTACCACTAGGTACTATTGTACCTACTATATTGTCTGCGTCTTTTAAACTCTATTCTACAGTACAAAAGGTTTTATTAAATGTCATTTAATGATTTGAATCTTATGAAGGCTTCTCTAATTTAATGATTTGGATCTTTTATAATGGGTGACGTCTCCAACTATTTACAAAAACGACTGTAAAAAATTGCTTTAGCGATAAGGCCGCCCATTGTTCGACCCTATTCATTTTAAACTCCTACTGTATTTTTTTATGGTGTACAATAAAGATAATATCTCTTTAAATCTATTTGTAATCGTATTGCAACGTTTGCAATAAGTATTTTTCGTTTAACACAAAACTTCTGCTATTTTGCTCATGTGTTCAGTAGATAGCAAAGTTGTTAGTTTACCCCACATCCCTGGCCTGGCCTCTGGTCTTCAGTAAAAATCTGACACTCTCTCCCGCCCCGCCCAAGAGCGGGAGAAGTCATTGGGGGTGATTCTTTGAAACCGAGAGAATGTCTCATTCATCTGGCCTAATTTTCGTACCTATCCATTTTGTGTCGTAAGCCACTGCACGCAAATTGTGCCATTGATACATTTAGTGATCGGGAAAGTTTTATGCAAATTGTAAAGAAAAATCTAAACCAAATGATTGAGTGATTCACTCGGTTTCAAAGAATAACCCTTGGATGATTTCCCACCTAAAAAAAATAATTAAAAAAGATTAGATTAGCAAAGTTATCAAAACAATTTCTCTAAAATTCTTAAGTGATACTGAACATATTATGATATGTATCCTTTAAATAACTTTAAACTTTATAGATGTTTTGTTGATTCTCTCTGACGTGCCTTGATTTCTTTGTAATTATACAAGTGTTTATATAAACGAGTTATTGATACAACAGCCCGTGCCCGTGCCGTGAATCATTATATCAATTAAAAAGAAAGAGAAAGAGTATCTTCTAGAAGATGTGATTAGGAAAGAGAGTGAATTAAATAAGAAGAATGGAAGAGAGAGTGCACTAAATAAGATGAAATAGATTTATTAGGCACAACACATGGCACACAAACATTAGTTAGTTATAAACAAAACAAAAGCGGAGCAAAAATATACATTAGTGTGCATCGCTGCGCCAAAATAGGTCCAGTGTAGCATGAAAACCAGTCAAATAATATTTATATTAGAATGTAAAAAGAATAATGACTTGATTATGGTGATAGTTCTACAACCTTATTTTTATCTGTCTAGTATTTTTATGTAAAGAATTTATGTACAAAATTTCAGAAATGTATTATGAAAAAACAAAGTTATATGCCAGTAATGATAACTAGATGGCGACAAAAATACATGGTCACCAGGCCACCCGGGCCGCTGCGGGGTTATTTTGCTTCCACACCCAGCTCTGCGCTGGCGACTAATGCCCTCTATGACTTGCCGAGTCCTGTTTTGTAATTAGTTTCGGTGGTGTCAACCTTTTTTAAATATTTTTGGAAAAAAAATATAACATGGTGTAAAAATTATTGGAATCGATTCAGTTACTGATTCTGAACAAAGTATATTCAGGTTTCGCATATACTTACTAAAAATAATGTTGTTTAAGCTTCGTTTCCATACAAAGCACTGCTTTTCATTATGCTCCAAGTCCTTTTCGCAGTCCAAGTTCTCACGCCTATTTAATTAGATTTGACATCACTTGATTAATAGCTACACGCCTAAAGTAACTTAATCTTGGCGTGGCTCCTGAACTCCTGAGCTGGTGCCTCCGTTAGAAAGCCTGCGTCCATTCATTACTTATGCCAGGGTCGAAATATCAATAGTGTCCAATAAAATATATCCATTTTCATTAGTCTTGAGTTTTCCTTAACCCTTGCGTTCGCTTGCCGCTGTCTCCCCAATGGAGGTGAGAGGTGCTGTGTCGGAACATACCTATAACTAGAGGTTTAACGAAAGTGGTTATTTGTTTATTTAAACTTCATGTACAGTAGTCGTACATAGGAACCGAAACCGGAATTGGAGGTGCAAAGTCAATGGGAAGTTTCGGAATCGAAACTCTGTAACATCTCTAAAATAAACTAATACTATGATAAATAATATGAGCTCTTAACGCGATCCATTTTACGACCTAAACTGGACTGTTAAAGGGATGGAGCTGTATACGGTGTATAACTGCTTTCTCGCTCGCACTACTGACATTTTAGCACGTCATGTTTAGCCTCCTTGTCTTGTGAATTCAGGGCTCGATCTAGCTATTTAGCCGCTACTGACAAAGATAATTTTCGCCGCCCCTTCATCATCATCATTTCAGCCGACAGACGTCCACTGTTGGACATAGGCCTTAGGATGCCCCTTACATACACAATACCATGTAAGTCATGATGAGTCTTAAAACGTAAATATTTCCAATATCCAACCGGAAGTAGGTTGAAAGGTAGTACATAAAATTCTCAACCTGTCAACTTGGGTGTGCATGGCTAATGGCTAGGTTGGAAGATAGGATGAGCTAATTTTGCCGCTTCTAATTTTTTCCGCTCTGGGCAAATGCCCGGCTCGACCCCCCTTAGATCGGGCCCTAATTAGTTTATGGTGCTTTTCTTGGCAAAAGCTAGTCTAGTCAATATCATAGTATTCTTCTCTCTGTGTATTTTTATGTCACTCTGCCTCGATGCTCCACGTAGATCCCTCAAGCTCCCTTCATTAGCTCATGTTTCTACGAAGCATTCAGTCTGGCTTGCTTCATTAGCTGCCAGTTCTCAAAATTAATTACTACTTACATAATATAGAGTTGCTTTCTCTGAAGTAAATTGAGTTATTTAATATCATATAACGTTATTGATAGTTCGCGGTGATTGCGCACTGGGAAAAGAATTACATTGTTTCGATGTAATCTTCTATACAATACAAATATTGTAAAGCTGAAGAGTTGATCTGTTTGCTTGAAATCGGTAATCTCTGGAACTAGTGATTCGGACAGAAAAGTTCTTTGAGTCTTTAACCCAATTATCGAGAAAGGCAAAGTGCTTGCTGTAGGCACTTTTGAATTGTCAAAATTTCGGTTAGTCAAAAAAAAAGTGAGGCTAAGTTCCACATTCCAAAGCGTAGATAGATCTCTATGGAGAAGAACGTGCAAGAAACTCCATGGACACTCTTTTAAATTATGTTATGAGTTACAAAAATCTTGGTTACCTATTTTTTGTCGCTTCTATTATTATTATTTATTAGAAAAAAGAGTATTTAAAAATATCAATTGAAATAAGCCACTGGCAGTTAAGAGATGATTAGTCTCAACTGACCGCACCCTTTCACGAGCATGACACTTGCTTAGCTCAACCGCTTTGAAGAGTTCTGAAAGAGTGACCCTAGAAAGCAACAGGCAAATATAGGACACAGGTAGGTTTTCTCAGTAAAAGTCTGATGTACCTTCTCGCTCCATCCAGCGGGATTGGTAACACCGTTTAGTGATGTACGGCTTCAAAAAAAAAAAAAACAAAACCATTCATGTTTGTCTTTCCGTCTTTCGAGTTGAAAAATTCTCGGAAACTAAATAGGTTACTAGTTTCATAGTCTTGCTTATTTGGGCTAGTCAATAACCTGTGTAGCGCGTGCTGATTGACATACGATAGTTTACACCGCTCGCAAGACAATGTGGGCGTAAAACTACTTAATTATACGCACGTGGGCCAAAATAGAACAGACTGACGTACTCGAAATTCCGACTTGTCACACCAGTCATATCGTTTGGGCGTTGCTAAGCAACACGTCACTATTTTTTTTTCTTACTTAGTGCCCTGCGTATCATCTGTGAATGTTTGGTCACCATTGATCAGTTGCGTATAGCACGTAAAGCCGTTTGTCCGGGATGTCATTCGTAGATCCTCGACAGTTGAGTAATCAGATGCCAGAAAGTCTGGCCATCAGTCTAACCAAGGAGCATAGTGTAGCACACTAACCGGGTTGTGGAGGTCTGATAGGCAGTAGCTCCATGTAAAACACAGGTATTCAGGCGCTTCCAGTCAGACTGAAATGCCATGTGTGATGACTAATGACTTAGTGGTTAAAGGTAGAACTACATTGAGCACGCGTGGGCCACGTACGTCGATGTTGGTGCGTCGGTCTCCATACATTTTATATGGCAACTAGACTTGTAGAGCTACATTAGATCCACGCCACACGACGTGACTCTATGTAGTTACAAATCAGGCGTAGCCCGCATGTGCGTCGGTCTAATGTAGTTCCCGCTTAAGGCACTCGCACAAAACATCTTAAAATCTATACTCATATTAATATTCTCTTCAAGGGCGCCACCTTCGTAACTAAAGAAAGCGCAAGTGCCACGCCCTTTCCTCACACCATCATCTTTGTCATTACACAACAGTTCTTCAACAAGATCGTCCATTTATCAATCTGCTCGTATCTAGTTAGAAAGCGATCGTATCTTCGTCCATCCATCGTTGTCTTTATCACCTCGTTAATTTCACTTGGCATACGATATTAAACGATTATTTATTTACGTTAAAATGTTCCTGCGTTTATATTATTATTTTAAAGAACACCGCATTGTTTATTTTGCGTCTTCCCACGGTTGCTGCCAATTGTCGTGCGATTTTATTACGCTTGTTGGGGAGATTCAGTAATAAACGATTCGTCAGTTTCATCATTATTACTACAGCCAAGAGACGTCCACTGTTGGATTAGGCCTCTACCATATGTCACCACAACGACCGGTCCTGTGCGTCTCGCATCAGACCCTCACCAAGTCATCGGTCCATTTTGTGGGAGGTCTAACGCCACGTATTTCGGTATGCGGTCGCCTCTACAGAGCCTCATCGTCGCTCCATCGACCATCTGTCCTGCAAGCAATAAATGTGTAGGGTTCTAAAATCTGTAATTACTCGTTGTATCTTTATTATTTTTCATTTCTTTATGTTCTGTTCAATCGGAAATCATATTTTATTTTTCTGAATGCTTCTCGTCCTTCTAATAAAATTCTTCGAAGATAAAAAAAAAGATTGTGGCCAGAGAATTCGGAAAAATCATGTTTCTGTCCCTATCAAAACACTTGCTCAGCGAAGAAAAGATTTTATCAAACCTGCTGATTTTCCATTCAATAACTACCTCAACTAAAGCAGGTGTATGAACTACGTTTTACGTGAAATCGTTTTACGTTCGAAATTATGTGTCCATTGTTCTGAATCAGTGACACGTAAATAATATGTCGTGTGACTTATCAAGCGTGCTATATGCAAAAGGTATTTACATAGTAATTTGTAGTGTAGCGATGGTCTAGTTTAGTGGAACCGACTTGCGGTCAGCAGTTTCGACTGCGTAAATATAGAAAATTGTCACCAGAGATTGCATCACTGCTTACCATCAGGTGGGATCGCAGTCAAATAGTAGTTTATAAGAATTTAAAAAGAAAAGGGAACTTAAGGGCATATTACAGCACTCCATATTCATACTGTCTTAGTCGATGTCGCGTAGTGTAATAAACGTCAGACTATCTTACTCGGAATGAAAATTAAGACATTCTGAATATCGTGTGCTTAATAACGCGTAGTGGCTCTTATACCAAATGGTCCTTCATCAGCATCATCATTACAGCCGAAAGACATCCACTGTTGGAAATAAGCTTCCCCAAGTGTCGTCACAACGAAAGGTCCTGTGCGTCTCGCATCCATCGGTTTCCCGCAACCCTTACCAGGTTATTGGGGAGTCCTTCCCGTACGCGGTCGCCACTCCACAGGGCTTAGCCAAGTCGATAATCTACAATTGTTAAGGCTAGTTGAAAACTTCAAATGTATGGGAATGGCATAATCTCAACGTTAAGTCACGTGGTCAGAACAAAGGAATTGCAGGCGTTACTTACTGTAGAAAAGACATTCGAAACGAAACTGTCGTAAGTTGGCTGTGCCTGCAGAATATTTCTTACTCCAAGTATTTTTCTATATTTGATCGACGAAGTTAGTCATGAAATATTTCGAGTTGTTATTGAACTACTTATATTAATTAATTGGAACACTAGGTATGCAAGGTTAGAAGCGTTTCCGTTGTTTTTAAGGTACTTATAAACGTTGGATATTATTTTTAATGACCGTGGAATTAATTTGAAGGGTAAAGTTTTACCCTCAAATTAATGGCTAAAATCTACAAGTCCGTGAAAAGACCTTGTAATACTGTATACTGCTCATAACTGAAAAGTTTAAAGGGAGTATTTGTCTTGGTATGGTCATGTGAAGAGAGGAGGAGAGCGAAACGCATGTTACTTAAAGAGTTATGAATATACATGTGAATGGCTGAAGAGGGAGAGGGAGGCAAACGCTAATTTAAAGATACACGGGACAAGAGCAGGAAGTTTTTTTTAATTGATCGCGCTTAACCACTATCTTACTTGATGGAAAGCGACGATGTGGTCGACGATGGAGCACGCTTACCTAGAAGTACCCAATTTGCTTTAACTTAAAAATCCCGTTTGTAGCTATCGCGATAGACAGACTCCAGTAGGGAATTCCAATCCTTAACTGTACGCATAGTGAATGTGTTCCCAAAACGTTTTGTGCGTAGCGTATTATCACCATGTACTGGTGGCGCATCGCCGTACGCCTGGTGCTCTGCTGATGGAAAGATTTAGTGGCTTAGATTATGCAATTCCGACGCACACTCCCCGAATTGCCATCGTTAGGAAACCGACAGGCTGTCTACTCGGTGTCGGTGCTCAAGACTTTGAAGCTTCGACTCGACAAGTGCATCATTACGAATGATCCTCTTGGTGAACACTAGGTATTTTCCTTCTTAATTTGATATGATAAATAATATTTATTTTTGCAAATAGGTTTAAAAACACTTTAACACGTCAATTTTTATTTCCTCATTTTAAACTTGATGAGGCCGGTGTCCCCTAGCTGACTACCCTGTGAAGAAACAACGAAACAAGCTCAGCGGTCAAAGTCTCTTTTACGGTCCATACATGATTGGCAAATATTATTGGTGGTTTGATATTCTCATAGTCCACAGTAACTTTTTATGTTAGCGTCAACAAGTTACATCATATTGAATGATTATTTGCCAACCACTAATGATCACAAACATTTTTCTTTAGTTTTGTTTGGACAGATGTTACTAAAGCTGTGTGTAAAATATGTTGGCTCGTCCTCTGCATGTACTCTGTGTTTATTACTAACCACAAATGAAAAATACTGCTTTGTGTTTTTTTTTTATTCAGTTATGAGATTAATGAAGATTTTTTTCTTTTTTTCATGCTGATTCAACAATACGCCTTTGTAAATAATACTTTTTTTTCCTAACTATGTATTGTTAAAATCAATGATCTAGTTAGGTTATTATCTGCACATAATGTAGTGCTTGCTGTATTTTTCTGTAAGTGATGAGGTGTTAAGTTACTTAGCAATGTACAAATTTGAGTAATAGCGTACTCATTATTGAAAAGTTTTATAATATAAATATATAAATAATTTATTATCTATTGCTGCCTATTGCCCGCCATTCAGAATCTGAAACAGGAACCTCTCGAAACACCCATGTCCGATGAGGACCTGCTTAGTCGTCGTGTCCTACCAAAAAGTAGGCGATCCACACATTTTAAGCTAAAACTACATTAGACCGACGCGCACACGTGAAACACGCCTGATTTGTACGGAGAATGACGTTGCATGGCGTGGATCTAGTGTAGCTCTACAAGTCTAGTTTAAATTTAAAATGTATGGAGACCGACGCGCCCAGATCGGCGTGTATGGCACACGTGTGAGCAGTGTAGCTCTACCTTTAATCGTACTATGCGCCCATGGTTACAGAAAGCCTTCCGTGCAGTCTACACATTTACGACTAACCATTATACATGCGATCTGCTAGTGAAAGTATTTCCAATACTTATTTATTTTATTAGTAGCTTCTCGTAAGTTGTCATGCGTAAGATCCCCGTACAAACACGCCTGCCACGCAACTCTAGCGTGCAGTCCAGTAAAGTATTTGTGTTAGTACTTTCTCACTCTTGAGCGATACGGTTTGTGAGGCCTCAATGGCGAGGCGCGGGAAACTTATGCCACTCAATATGGCTTGTATAAAGTCTGAAGAGAAATATCCATGATCAAAAATACCGACTCAATGTGTACTTCTTTAGGATGTTTTTGGTTCTTTAAATGGATTATTTGGATTTGTAAAACTTCGTTTAAAAGGGCCGTAAAATTTCATGATTATTTAATTTGGTCTTTCCCATTCCACATACCGATGTATTTGCTGCCTTTTTATTTTTATTAAGTGTTAACTTTTGCCCGCGGCTTCGCCCGCGTACATAAATTATAGCCTTAAATCTCAATCAGGAATAAATCAGCTTTCTATCGGTGAAAACATTTTTGCAATCGGAACAGTACTTTTTTTTGTAAGTCAAGAGTGAATAGTTTATTTAATTTTAGATAAAGTTCGACTAGATCATCGCTTACAATCAGGTGATATAGTGGTCAAGCATGAGCCTATCAATCTACACTAATATAACTTTACTTTTTATTTTTTGTTATTAGGAGGTAACCTCTGAAAGTACTGGTCCGGTAATTTTTACACCGATAGAAAGATGATTTAATCAAGAGTGACATAGGCTATATTTTATGTACGCAGGCGAAGCTGCGGGCAAAAGCTAGTAGATAATTTAAAAAAAATGATCAAAAATTTGTGTGAGGTCGAAAAAGGTATATAGTAGCATTATGCTGATGCCTAAATCAGCGATATTTAAAACAAATGAAGCGCTGGTATTCTGGCGTCTGGGCAAAAAATGACTACACACATGTACCGATTATGTCTTGTCAGTAGCAAAACACGATAAATCCAGATTAGAAATAAGCAAAGACGAGGCAGACCATCTATAGAACAAACGTGGAACAAACAGAAGTTAGTGTTTTCTTTGTTAGTAAGCTTGGCTATCGATTAAGTTTTCCTCAGTGAAATCAGGCGAACAGTTAGCACCACCGACTGATTAAGTTTCACGTGTAATTAACACGATCCACGTTTTAAAGCTTATTAAAATATTCATAGTTACTGCCAATTGAGGGAAACTCGGCCCAACCATAATACAATAATAATACGTGAAATCATAAACAAGAACAAAATGGCGCCCGTCTCATTTTAACTAACATAAAATAGATAATTAAAGACAAGTGCATCTAATAATTATTATATGAATACGTGGAGAGAAAACTGTGCAGTGTGATGAGATTTGACATACTTAAATTTTAAACGAGTGCAGAAAACTAATTACGCTCGCATTTCAATCAACGATTAACTAGTAGTCATAATAAAACCGCTGAGCTGGTAATGAAAACTAGATATTTAAATCAAAATGGAATTTTGACTAACCTGTTGGTCTAGTGGTTAGTGGCCTTGACGGCTATGCCGGAGGTCGTGGCTTTGATTCCTACCCAGGACAAATGTTCGTGGGATGAGCACGATCATTTGTTCTGTGTCTGGGTGTAATTTGTCTATACTTAATATGCATTTATTTAGAAATATATAAGTATGTTTATCAGTTGTCTAGTACTCATAACACAAGCTCTGCTTAGCTTGGGACTAGACGGCGTTGTGTGATAGTTGTGGAAATATTACTCTATTACTATGTCATGAGACAACTTATCTAGATGGCTTTTTCCCCATGACACATGAACAAAGATGCGCTAAGGGGGGGAATCGTTTGTCTTGGTATTGTCATGTAAAGATGACACGCATATAAAAGAGCTTTAAGTATACATGTGGATGGAGGGAGAGAGAGCCCAAAGAAAAGATTGATAGATAGTTTGAAGAATAATATGAAAAAGGCAGTTAGTGTTAGCATGACTGGTCAGCACGGAATGGAAGAAAAAAAACGTATTGCCACGATCCTAAGTAACACTCGACAAGGGCAGGGCGATGATGACGTACAGCGATGCGCTAGCGACACATGGTGGGCATCCCACTCATAAGTCATAGGTACGCACAAAATGTTTTGGGAGCACATTCATTTTGCGTGCTACTAATGAATCGGATTACCAACCGGAGGTTCTGTTTCCTGATAGCTACAAACTGAGGTTCTAAGTCAAAAGTAAATAGGTTATTTCTAAGAAAGCGTGCTCCATCGTGGAGGACATCATCGCTTACCATCAGGTGAGATTACTGGTCTAACGCAAATCTTACATAAAAAAATCTATTCCTCTTCGGATTGTATTGGACTTCAAAGTGTCCATAGGAACACCGAAAAGCTAATCCATACATATTCAAGTAACCCGCATTGTGAAAGGGGCTATCCATTAATCATGTGAGGCTCGAAAGGGGTGGGGAGTGGTCCATAAAAAATAACGAAATATCACAAGGGGGGAAGGGGAGTAAAGTATTATATCACGTGTACTTATTTTTTCGGCAAGCGCGCGATACTCAACCGTAAAGCGGCGGTACTTGTATTTATTTTGATACAAATATACGAAAATATTGTACATTAAATAATGTTCATGTACTAGTACAAAATACTTTTTCTCATTTCTTTCATTATTTTTATGTCAGTCAAAAACAAACTGCAACCTTTCTGTCTACCTCTAAACGTTTATTATATTTAGTATCATCTAATTTTCTATAATAAAATTAGATGATACTTATACCAGTATATTTTTATAAATAAAAAAAATAGATTCTTTGCAGGTACGAAAAAATACACGTGATATAGGGGGGAGGGGGGGGGTAGTCTTAAACCTCACCACGTATCATCAAGGGGGATGGGGGGTCAAAAAAACATCACGTGATTAATGGATGGCCCCAAAGTGTAGTGATTAATACTTTAGAATTCTCTGAATGAGAAGTGGTCTTTCCCATTCTCTAAGAAAGTTACAGGCTGTTATTACTACTTTATTTTATTACTGGCCAGGGTTCCAGGCTCCCAGTTTCCTTAGTGTAATAAAGTCTAGTACAAAAACAGCTGATCAATACTAACAGACCATTTGGCGAGCCTCCAACAGCCTCTATGGTCGTAGCCGTCGGTTGTTATTGATTTTCCTACCCTCAATTTGTTAGCCTAAATTATGTACATGTTTTTAGACCTGGGTGGTACCAATCTAACTATGACGTGTATACTTAGTTGATTTGAAGAGAGACATTTGTGATTGATGAATGAATTATGGATCTGGTCCTTCGAGCCGTATTAATCTAGGAATATTGATGTATTGTGGTAAAAACGTCTCGATGGCTGTTATTATAATAATAATAACGCAGTGTTTTTGAACTGATATCATCCTCCAGGTCTTTCCTAATTGATCAGGGGCGAGAAGGCATGTCAGATTATTACTGACCAAAACTTACCTACATATACCTTCATTTGTCCCTAGTGTTCTAGGACCTCGCTAACTCTTTCAAACGTTCTCGCAGCCCTAGAAGGCATCGGCCCTACTGGGCACCTCCATTTCTGCTGACATCTCTTTGAGACGAGCCTGTAATACTACATGCCATCGACTCGGGTTAGGCTCTTGCCAGACGGCCGGACATCGAGGTGACCCTTACTCGTCGTCAAATTAAATACACCTCTATCAGTATATTTAAAGTAATGTATAATGCAGCGCTGGTATTTTGATAGAACCATAGCGGGTTCTTCAGATACCGTCAATTAGAGACACAATAGTAAGACAATAGATGCGCGGCCACCGGTGGTCGCTTGGGGATTCATGAATTAATCATTAAATTTGCCTTTACGCATTCTTTTTTTTTATTGTTGATAGGCTCGCGCTTGACCTTTATCTCACCTGAAGATAAGTGACGATGTAGTCGATGATAGAGCACGCTTGCCTAGAAGTAACCTATGCACTCTTGACTAAAAGATCGGAGGTGGTAGCTCTCAGGAAACACTGACTCCGGCAGAGAAAACTCCTTAGCTGTACGCACAATGAACGTGAACACATTATAGTAATCCACATTCAAGACAAGCGCACGTTTTACCATATTTTGTAGGCAATAACGCAAATAAATATAATTGGCCAAAAGACAGTGCCTTGGATATGAATCAGGGAAATTGTAAGGAAGAACTTGAAATTGTTTTTTGCTGATAACCTCTGCAGGATTCGCAAATCCGTCACGGCTTTTGAAAGGAAAGACAGTCATCAGGTTTTAATTCAATGAAACCATACACCAAGGTTTTAGATTTGATTGACGTCAAAATCTGTAGACAAAATACTCATCAGTGACCTTTTGATGATTTCCTTAACTTTTCCTATTGTTTGTGTTTCTGTTTAACTCAAGTCTTGTTAAGTTTTCTGTTTGTTGTAGTTTGTGTTGTGTTGTTGTTGTTTTGATAAAACTTCTTCATAACTGATGAGAAAGCATAACCTTTGCAATGTTGACTTTTTCCGTGTCATAAGTTTAATTGTTTTATCAAATCTCTTCATAATATTTACAATGAAGATCAATAAAATTACTACACTAAGTACAAACGTACGTCTGATCGTTTTGGCATACAATTAATGATCATGATGTATCGTAACGACATTCCGTGTCAGATGCTTTCTGCTGATTGATATCTGATTCATCTTACATTTTATTAGCTGACATAGCTACTGTGACTACTTATGCTAGTTTGTTTACATACACAGGAAATTATATCTATTTTTTTTTATGACTTGAACTAGTGCTTGACTGCGATCCCACTTGATATTACCACTCGCACTAGTTTATTAAAAGCCTAACCTTGAAGACACCTAAATTATATTCGGGCTGGAAGACCGCTACAGGCTCATTGTTATATAGGTACATAACAATAGGTATTTAAACTTTCTTTATTTTTAAACTACCCCACACTTGGAGTTTTCTTGTATCATGGGTGCTTTTACAAACATGTAAAATGTAAACTCAAATGTATATTAGTAGGTAAATTACGCCCTAATCCGTAATATAGGTATATCTATAAACCATACAAATATCTATAAGCCATACAAATATTTGTTTCGTACGGAAATCGCACGGTTCGATTGTAAATTATTCAACGCTCGTTTTGGCGCCGAGAGTTAAAAGTGAGGCAGAGACAATGTCAGTTTAGATGTATTTATTTTTTAATAACTGAGATGGTTGCTTTGTTGTTACCAAAGCGTGTTATATAATATTACAGAATCAATGAACTCAAGAAAATCAAGGACCAATATTTTGCCAAAAGGACCATTTTCGTTTCAAGGCCTTTGGTGCTAAATGTATCATGTGCACACAGGGAATATCGGTACCTAACAAAAAGAAGTACAATACCGTAGAAACATCTCGAATCACTCTCTAACAACAATAAAGCATGGAACGTATAGGTAATTAATTATCTCTAAGATAATTGCGATCGCAAGTAATCACATTCCTCGCCAAATTAATAAGAAGCTTACACGATACCACTCGCGCTATCTGTCAGAGAATGTAAACAAGACATTCTTTGTAGCAGGCAGGGGGACGAATCGGGAGATCTCGAAAATGGCTGTTTCTTGTTTTGGAACTGCTTTAAATTAATTATTTATTTGTTTATCAAATAATATAAACAAAAAAAATAAAAATGAATGTAAGTAGCAATTTACATAGTAATAACCTGTGTTAGTATTTACATGTATACTACAAAAGACCACGTACGTCAATGTGTTACCACAGAATAACTTTACTTTCAAAATATAAATACGCAAATTGATAGCGCGTTCTATTTCAATTGAATTTGAAATTTTCACTGTGATGTTTTTGTTGAAAAAAATAATCCAATGTTTAAACAAACTTAGTAGGGTTTGTTTTGCCCAGCCGTGGAACTGCACTAGCTGATATAAAATAAAAACGTTCTACACCTAATTTTTGCTCCTATTTATCCCACCGAGTTTCATGCAATAGGAATACATGATTTTTTTTTATTTGCTCTGGTATATGACGACGTTATAAGGCCTCAAAGCTGCTAATAAGAAAGAGAAGTCTGACACGGTCTTTGACGCCATGACACCCGTACGACCGCCGGCGCCATAGAAAACGGCGCTTTTCTACCAATTTTGATAGTTTTCAGAATTAGTATTCTATTACTGTTTAAATTTTGACTGGCCTGTTGGTCTAGTCGTCAGTGAAGGCCACTGGGAGTCAGGAACGATTCCCATCCAGGACAAATGTTTGTGTGAGGAGCATGATCATTTGTTCTGTGTCTGGGTGTAATTTATCTATATAATATATGTATTTAGAAATATATAAGTATGTTTGTTTGTCTAGTACTCATAACATAAGCTCTGCTTAGCTTGAGACTAGACGGCGTTGTTTGATAGTCGTGGAAAATTATTATTATTAATTATTTTGTTTGCGATATTCTTTCGTTGTAAAAGGTTATCACATATTTAGTTTAATTTATCTTTTATGTACGCAAGTAAATTTAATTTCAAATGACCTCGAATTTGAACTATTAAATTGTATTTAGTTATTGCAATGAGTATTTATAAACGTGCCAGTTTTGTTATCTGCAATCTTGAGTTAATTTACATATACATGTATTTTTAAACGGAAGAAAAACTATATGTACTTAATTTACCTACTTGTACAGTTTATCAAACTTTTACAATTAGTAGAACCAAAATATGTAGGTACCTACCTAAACTCTTGTTATTATTATTCGTCCGTATAGTCCCACTGTTGGGCAAAAGCCTCTCTTCATTCCTACCACCAATCCTGATTCTTCGCTTCTTTTTTCGATTTTAAGAGCACAATCAAGTCGTCCCACCATCTCCATCGTGGTCTAACGTGGCCTAATGTCACTGTGTCGTGTGTGTGTGTGTGTGTGTATGTGGACCAATTCTGTGTTAAGTATATGGGTCTACAGCTCATCACGCATACAGCAGACATGTTCTGCCCAGCCTACACTCTATTCAAAATAACATTAGACATTTATGAAAACCTTTTATTACGGTCCGTTCAACCGATTTTGCCTTTTATTACGTTCGTCGCATGACAAATGGCGGCTGCAGTAAATAGTAGGTATTATAAAAGATTTCTTGAAATGTCTAATATTAACTCGAATAGGGTATAGTAGTATACACTTTTCTCGTAATAATAAGCATTTTATAATGTTATGCAATATATTTGTCCTTTTCTTTGTTTGAAAATACTATCTAGATGCTCATGAAATTGCATACCGGTAGCAGTTTCAACTAACAGCTTCACTTACTATGCAATAAGGAACTGCACAACCGATTAACTTTAAACCCAGCTATTTAATATTATATTCTTACATTCTCATAACTAATTGTGTCTTCAAAGTACCTTTTAGCAATAGAAATATATATATAGACGATACCTTTCGAATTCCGTATTTAGAGGCAGAATAGAAAGACAATGAGAGAGTGAACGCCGGCGTTCGCTTGGGGTTTAATAAATTAAGTAATAGGTGCATTCGTTTTGTGACATTGGAACAATAATCACTCATTCTTTTCTTCTCTCTTCTGAATTGCAGTAGCGTTTCTAAAAACACTCAATCGGTTGCACACCCAAGCAATTACTACTACTACTACTAGTCAACGAAATGAGGTTTTATTTAAAACTCCTTTTTCTTATTTTTGAATGGGCCGCTTTATTAAACCGCTTTGGGCGAAGATGCGCATTTTTTCGCACTAATGCGAAAATAAATTGCGTGCCTAGAACTGGTAGGAATAATAGCGGATTATCAAGTAAGCGTGCTGAAAAATATCTATCATCATCATCATCATCATTTCAGCCGAAAGACGTCCACTGTTGGACATAGGCCTCCCCCAAGTGCCGCCACAATGAACGGTCCTGTGTGTCTCGCATCCATCGGATTCCCGCAACCCTGACCAGGTCATCGGCCTAAATTTTTTTATACCTATATATTTGGTGATATTGAAAAAAAATTTTTGATAGTCAGTTTTCAAAATGTCTAAACTCTATCAACGCCAACAACTCTAAAGTGGCACCCTAACATTCAGGCACTTAGCCAAACAAGGCTGTGCCAGAAGTACACGCATGAATGACGAAAAATTAATATGCTTTCATCGTTCTCTGCGCACGCGCAGGCGTGCCAAAGTCCGAAGTATTGGGTCTAGGATGACGCAGACATTAGCCATGTCGATCTTATGAAGTGAAATGGCGTGTGATAACTGTGAATTGTCAGCTGTTGGTATTGTTTAAAGTTTGACAGGTAAATGAATCAGTATTTACAGGAATTGTGAGAAGTGTGCGAAGTGTGAGTAGTGGTGGCCCAGTGGTAACTGCCCTGACTTACAGGTTAAAGACACGAAATAAAGCAGTGGTGATGTAATAAATTACACAGTATAATTTATTTTATCACCACTGCTCCTAAAACGGTGAAGGACAACATCGTGAAGAAACGGGCACTGACACCCGCATGATTACAGCTCATTTCCTCTCCCAGAGAGGAGGCCTGAGTCCGCTGGGACAGGCCTATTCTGCTATAACAGCCTTATAATGTTCCCATTGCTGAGAGGGAACAGGCCGATTGTGGTATACCCAATTTGATTGATCAACGTTCAGCAGATAGTTTACTCCACGGCTACAGAATTTTTCGAAAGATTTACCATGGTTTTGCAACGTCAAAGGCAAGAAAGACACAGGTAGGTTTGAGCCAGTTAAAGTCTGACAATCCATCTCGCTTCAGTGAAAACCGAAGAAGTCTTTTGATGCTATACCACTGAAAGGCACTTTCCCAGTAAACCTTGTTGGTTTCAGTTACAACATGCCCTCAAAATATTTATTTGTTAAACCTTCCTATTTGCAAAACAATAGGCGTAGCAATAGGGTAAACTACGGTAGCTTAACATATTAGTTAGGGTCACTATTTGAAAGTAACGTATTGTTTCACACTTAACACATACTAGGAACCGTTACTTTGCTAAAAGATCATGAAATTGTTACTGAGATGTGTCAATATCACTGTTTGGCATTCAGTTAAGTTCTTGAGATATTGATAAATGATATTTATTTTAAAAATGGGTTTTAAAAACATTTTTACGCATCAATTTAAATTAGATGAGGCCGGTGTGAAGACACACCGATACAAACTGGTGTTAAAGTCTCTTTTAAAGTCCAGTCAACAAACATGTAATAGTCAAATCATATTTGACCATAAAATATTTTTTTGGACCTAGGTTCAGGCCTACGAGAAGAAATAGGTACGGAACTCGCCATGCGGGCTTAGTGCAGGTTGGCGGATGTTGCAAGTCTTCGAATTTATAGTTTCAGGACATGCATATTACCTCACGATATGGTCGATACCTGGATTTGGTCCTAAGACGTACAATCGACATTCACGAGACCAAAGTAACGGGCAAAAGCTAGTCTGTACTAAAATTATAAAGAACATAAAAACTCAGATACCTATTCTTTGGAAACCGCTAGCAGGAGTCCAAAATATATAACGTCTACCTGTATTTTGGCACTTATAGCATCCATCCAGATTCCACCAGAACAGGCAAGAAGAAGCCCGGGCGCGCGAAAGATGGAAAGAGAGGAGGGAGGTCTTTGCCCAGGAGAGGGTCAGACAGAACAGTCGAACAAAAAAAAAATCAAATAGCATCCATACGACGACATAAAAAATAAAAGTCGTAATGAAACGTTTGTTCCCGTATGAAAGGACCACGTTTGCGTGTTCAGCAATGAACGAAATCTTCAAGTAATATCTTCACGTTTTCATTTCGATATAAACTTTTAATATTTATCAATAAACTAAGTGCTCCTGTAAAGCCCTTTTAATTTAATCGAATCAAGAAAGATACCAAGTGAAGTAAAGGCAAGTGTCTGTACCTCAAGGCTCTACCAGTTCTCTGCAGCTAATGACAACACGTCAATGTCAATAGGGGCACCCATAGATAATAGTAATTTAATGTTATTTTGCAAACTAAAAGAGCGATGACCTAGGTGTGGTTGGCGCCAAGTGTCATTCAACTATACTGGAACTAATTAGGCTTGTAGATAAGTAGTAACAGCCATACTGGTTGTCTTTAAAGTTAAGCAACGCTTACAGAAGCCGGTCTGTCGATGGGTGACCAACTAGTCCATAGCGAGACTACTCCGTGTCTCGGAAAGCACTTTAAGCTATATATCATCATTTCAACCGTAAGACGTCCACATCAACTGGTTCTGTGCATCTCACATCCATCTCTCCCATTCTCGCGACCCTCACCAAGTCACCGGTACACCTTGTAGGATTCACCTATGGTCTTTAATTGGCTCTTTGCGTTCTAGGGCATGGTAGCTATTTCCAACGTTCTCTCAACCCTAGCCGGCATCAGCCCTATTGGCTTCCCTTTAGTTATGCTGACTGATCTCTTTGAAGCGCATGTGGCAACACTATGCGCTGTCGACTCAAACTTGGTATTTACAGGACAGTCGGAGGGTGAGCTCCAAGTAACAAACACTCTTCACCCTCTTTCAGCGCAGCTTTCTGCCAGGGGATGCTGGCTTTAGCATGTGACGTCCACTCATCTTTCAACCAGCAACTCCTTTAGCGTGTGACATCACAAATTGATCAATTGTAAGATTCCGGGAATCGGATAGATGGTAGACGTACAGGACTATTCGTTGTGACGACACTTGGGGAAGCCTATGTCCGACAGTGGGCGCCTTTCGGGATGATCAATAATATATCAACAATAAAAAAAAAATTAAAAAAAAATGATGATGAAGATTATTAGAATATACGGATTATTTAGACGAGTCTTTCAATATTTTATTGCTTTGTTAGAAAAATAAATTCAAGGCCATGTTATGACAATAATAAGTACTTTCCCGTCGATATTTTGTATTTAATCTAATCTGTATAATTTTTTAGTTATCTACAAAATATGTTAAACTATTCAAATTGGACCTATCGCGATCGTGCACGACACGTTTTGTCTATCAAATATCTGCATGATTAAAATATTTAATATTTATTACTCTGATACAAATCTGGAAATTGAAAAATTATCTGTTTCTAAGTACACCAAAGCAGTATAGCAAAGTTTAAACCCGCTAGAGATAATTCCAAGGATATTTTCTTTTATTAACCCAGGCTGTTACTAATGCGAATTAAAGTTTTTTTCTGTTTCGTGAACCTGGTATCACCAAATATATATCTTCTTATCAATTTGAGGTATTCCACGAAGCATACCCAAACGAAGCACACCCAGACGAAGCGCACCTAAAGTATTCCACTTAGCGCACCCGTAGGTGGGCTTCAAATAAAAATTTAAAATAAATAATTTCCT
Organism: Mythimna lalbum; assembly: GCA_949319445.1. NCBI lineage: Eukaryota > Metazoa > Arthropoda > Insecta > Lepidoptera > Noctuidae > Mythimna > Mythimna lalbum. Next base: position 2,809,962 of record OX439349.1, on the reverse strand, counting down.
ATTCCACGAAGCACACCTAGTGCGGGTCACTCGCATAGTGCGGGGATTAAGAAATAAAAATGTCGATAGAAGAAAATATTTATTATTTAAAAGACTAACTTAAATAACTAACATCTTTCAGTTTCATTATAAGATCATAAAATGAATTCTACGAGTAATACAAAATTTTCTAGCGTTCTAGATACAAAAGTCTGTGTTGGGCGTTAACAAATCAGTGAATGAGTCAGGGATTTGCCTTTTATATAAACATACATAAACAAAAAACAAAGTCTATAAGAAACTTCGTCATAAGAGCAACCTGCACAAAGGTACCACAGATGCCAGGTTCACCACAAAGATATTACGAAAGCAGATAATAAACTAGCTAGATACGAAACAAGAACATCCCTTAAACAAAGAGTTTACATTTGACGTACAAATGTGTGCTATAAAAGTATCACTTACGGATATGAGTCACACGAGCTAAAGGATTTACAAACGCCTCAGAACTGAGCGGAGTCACTCTTTCTTGGTGTATAAATTCAAATATTTATGGAAGTATTTACTTGTAGGTACTTACAACCAGCTAGGGTTGTCGAGAGATTAAAAGAGTTACTGTGGCCCTAGAACGCAAAGGGCCAAAGAAGGAGCATAGGATGGTTTTAGTCAGTAAAAGTATTTGTATGATCCAGGAGCCCACCATGGGTTGAAAAAAGATCCTGACAAAAATACTACACTTACACTACTGTATGTAAATCCATGTCTATCTCAGTTAACTAAAGTGACTGGGAGACTGAAAAAATATAAGTCACTTAAGTATAAAAATGTTTCCAGTCACAGAGACACGGGGCCGCGGTAGACCACGAAGGAGATGGCGGGAGGTCTTTGTGCAGTAGCGGGACAATATAGGCTAACTATAATAATATAATAAGTATAAAAAGCTGGACAAGACGGATGCCGTCTGGTTTAGGCCCAAGCAAAACAGAGAGGCGACGCATTGTAGAAATTTACGAGCTCGCACGACGCATCGCAAAACTAGCGAATTGATTCGCACCGCACGAAATCGCATTGCAGCAATTCGCATCGCAGGTTCCTACTATGCCGGATGCCTCCTTATGCAAAGCAGTAATGCTAGCAAAGGAGGAGACCGCAAGCGTGAGGCAACCGCTTTCACGCCCAACCGTCGCCGGGATTCCGATCGCGATTTCCGATCAGTGCGGACGGTGAGCAATGGGTAGCTCGCCGTCCGACCGCCCGGTAAACCATCAGGACCGAGCCCAAGACGCCGACGGCGCGTATTGCTCCACGCGCGCCTCAAGGAGTTGTCAGCAAACCGTAGGGGCAGGGTCGAAGCCTACTGGGGCCAAGGGTCTGCTTCTAAAAGGAAGATTCGGCCCCGGTACGAAAGGCACCGAAGGACCAAGAGTGGATTTTTAGTCAGTAAAAGTCTTTCACTATCTCCTGTTCCGTCCAAGGGCGCGGAAATGTCATTGGATGATTTTCCCACCTACAAAAAAGAAAAAAAAAGGTTCCTGCCATGCGGCGTCGTATCGCATCGCAGTGTTGTATTTCGAGTCCTTAGCCGGACACCCATCTAAAAAAAGCATAACTTTGTCTGGGCTTTTTTCGGACGCTTAGTAACCCTATTGGACTTTCAGTCAGGGCTGACTCAAGCACGGCACTTGATAATATCGTGCTCCGTTGACACGTGATTGGTTTGGGTCCGGTTTGAAATTCTCCAGATACTAAGTATCCAGTTCACTTGGAGAACGAGGAATGTAGATATCCTTGAATTGTGAGAAATAGGAATGCAGGACCTGAGTTGATAGAAAGCCAAAAGGACCAATTTTTCAACTATCTTTACCGACTAAAATTTGTCATAATAATGATTACTGTACAAAGAGCGATCTTGAGGGAGTATCGACGACATCTCACGTCGCCATCGTCGTTGACTGCAGGGCATACCTAAGTCTCTAACATCAACTAGTCTTGGAAATTGCAGTATTAGAAAGTCCATAAAATGGACTAACCCTGGACGCAACTAGTACAGTACAAAATATTATTAAGTAAAACTAGGTTTATTTTAATTGTTGATAGGCTCGCGCTTGACCACTATCTCACCTGATGTTAAGCGATGATGTGGTTGACACTGGAGCACGCTTGTCTAGAAGTAACCTATTCATTCTTGACTTTAAGATACTAGATTGTAGCTTCAGGAAACAGACACTGCTGATGTCTGTTTTTTTCGTCAGACTATGTTTGTCTCGGTATAGACATGTGAAGAGGAGGGATTAAACGCGTGTTACTAAAAGAGTTATGATCATACATGTAGATGGACGGAAAGGAAGAGAGAAGCCAAAGAAAAGATGGATAGATTGTGTGAGGACTGATGGAAAAGGGAGTTAGTGTTACCGTGACCGGTAACAGGTCAGAATGGAAAGAAAAAACGTGTTGCAACCGACCCCAAGTAATATGGGATAGGGGCAGGATGATAATCATCAGACTATGAGAGGAAGAAATCTGCCGATTTATAAATAAGTTTAAAAAGGAAAACTGACAACCCCTAAAACGTCTCATTCATTCACGTCTACCACAAGCCAGACAACATAAAATATTGGACTCCTACGTGCGTTTTATTTGCTTACACATTTGTGTACATTTGAATTAAACACAATCCGCTTGAAGTGTACTATAGCTTTACGGGCATATTGTAATTGGTTTCCGTTTAGCTCTTTGTGTGTTTCCTTTGTGGTCTGATTTGAAGTCTATTCAGACATTTCCATTGTTATATCGATCTAGTTGTCCCTTGAAATCTGATACGGATTTAATTCAAAATGTTTAGGTTCATAGTTGGCAGTTTTGACAGTAATTTCCGCAAAGTTGGACAACGAAATGATAACCCTTACTTCAGTTAGCGTTAAATAACTGCCGCCGCGCTCTGAAGTAGGCTGCGAATTACTGCGCAGTATACTACTAGTAACTAATTCTCAATTAACGACCGGGTTCAGAACTGCTTGACGCAAACTGTTTAGACTTTATTGATCATCTAGATTAGAGTGACTCTTCATGAACTAGCGTGCTTCATCATCAACGATGGCATCACTGCTTACCATTAAGTGGGATTTCAGTCAAGCACTAGATTATTAAAAAAAACACCATCATCTTCATCGTCTTGCTCTTGTCCAATGTTAGGGTCGACGCAACACGTTTTTTTCTTACGTTCGGTTCTGTCAGACGTCACTCTATCACTGACTAACATTTCTTTCACATCACTCATCATAGATCTATCTAAATTTTCTTTGGCTTCCCTGTCTTTCTCCGTTCATTCGACTTTACTGATACAGTGTATTTTAATATTCAATTGCAATAATGCTCTGTTTTAATTTTCAGGTAAGTTCCAGTTCCAATCATCAATTTTCTTCTTAAACTAGTATTAATGGTAAGTGACGTTATAATTAGCGTTAAGATTTTCCTTTTGATAACTACGCTGAAATTAAAACCAGATAAGCAACATTCTCCCAATCGACCTTTAGTTTCAACAGAAGAAATTACAAAAAACCTTTCTCTATTTTATTTTAAAATCTTGGCTCCTGCGCCATTTCTAAACGCAATATGTATCATCATTGTTTACATCGCTAACTGGTATCTAGCAGGCATGTCTGGCGGATTCGTAACATTGAGCCAGTACAGACTACTGTAACGTAACATGCAATGTAACAGAATTCTCATAGTGTGGACACTACGCGCGAGAACAGAGCATCTCAACTATGCGAGTACTGTGAGTATATATGAGAGGTTTGTGCGCGCACTGCGTTCACACTTATGAAATGCTCCTTTCATCTAAAGTTTCATGTTACCTTGCATGTTTCATTACATTTGTCTGTACTTGGCTTTAGCGCAGTGGCGTCTAGCGCCCGTGCCAAGTACGCTTTGTGGGTTGGCATGCCAAATAGGTAAACTGGGTAGAAGAGACTGTACACTTGCCGATGAGTCTTTTGTTTCAAAAAGATCATAAAATAAATCGGATGCTGACATACAGAATTTAGGCATTGTATCGAATACCCAGTCATTCTATGCAACACCAAACTTGTCAGCGTGTACAGACGCCACTCGTAGCTGTGCTCTGTTGAATTGTCTTTACTTATAACCGTCGTTAGCACATTGCCGGTTGAACGTTTGGCAATGTATAAAATTGCTAGGCAAAGTATGAATCAAATAATATTTCATACATTGCCAAAATGTTTTAGAAATTCTTATACTCTAGGTAATATATCTATTTAAAATTAATACGATTAAGCTTAGAACTTCAGAAATCGCCATTGTTGGACTTTGGCAGTTGTTATGTTATGAGGCTAGTCAGAAACTTAATAGTCAGAGAAATAAAAGGCTGTTACCCAGTTACTGTAGTGGAGGCTGGATATGAAATTGTTAAATGTGAAGCGCTGGTATTCATCTGCATCAGGTTAGACGGAAATCCAGGCCAATAATAGCTATCATTATGTATGAGCATATTCAACTTAACTAGAAATATCTAGATAGATACAGCTAGTATAAGGAAGTACCTATAAGTATATAAATACTTATACTTCCTTATATTAGCTGTATACTTCATTGCAGCTACAGTTCAGTTATTAATATGACAAATACCTGGATTCGTGCTGCCATGCCATAACGTAAATTAATGGCGTCCAGCGCAAATGATGAATCATGCACATATTTTATCGATCAATGGCGATCACATGCTCTTTTCTATTGTAAAAGTGACCGTCACGTGAACGACAAAGTATTATTATGTGGCTTCAGCTATCATTGTCTTGTCCCCAGTGGCTTAATAGCCACGAGCCACAATAATCATAGGAGGCTTTCGTTGGACGGCTAAATCAAGGGTTTGAATCAGAAAGAGGTTCGTTTCTCTGGAGCCCTGAATGCCGGCTGGAGCTTAAACCCTGTTACCGATACCGGTGGAATACTATTTTTACAAACTTTTATTTAATTTCACCTGTTCCCATGTTTGTCTATAATCAAATCTTGCAAATTAAGGACGCGTTTACGATTTGACGCGCATCAATTTTAGGTATAGAGTCTTACTACTACACGTGCACGGCTCACACACACAGCGAAATGCGCGAAGCGGCGAAATTATGAGTAACTTGACACGACTTGATACTTGAGCTTACTTTTATTTAATTTTTGCCATGTTTTTTTTTTTTAAGTTTACTTTAATTATTTTTCAAAAAGTTCGTAACGTGAAATGGTAACAAAAGTAGATACCAAGTACTTGCTAAAGTACATATGTATTTACAATTTGCGCGACAAGCTTTTTGAAAACAAATAATAAGCTTATTTTATCTGCTGTATTTAGTATTTTTAACCGACTTCAAAAAAGGAGGATATTCTCAATTCTGATATTTATATATTTTTTTTATGTAGGTATGTTAGGGCATAACTCCGTCATAATATAGACGGATTTGCAAAATTCTTTTTTGTTCGAAAGAGGTTTATTCCGAAATAGTCCCTTGTAAAGATCAGACGGGCAATTCTCGTAATTTTAAGAACGTTCACAGTCTAATCTGTCTCAATCTGTCAAAAATACCTCTAATTTCCCTACATTTTGAAAATTGTTTGACATTTGTTTGTTGCCGAGATGAGACTGCGAATAGATTTTGAATGTTTTTAATTACGAGAATTGGCCTTCTCATGAGGTCGGAGAGTTGTGGGATTGGAGAGTTTCAGAGACAGACAACGGAACTCTTCAATAAATGCCAGCAAATCAACCGCAATTGCTGCTTTCGCATATTATGTATGCATTGTTTGCGTAATCACACAGTATAAGATCATGCCTGTACCCTCTAAAGGGGTACGCAGATGTGTTCAGTATACCACGGCACACCGTCATTTCTCTCAAAGTTGTTATTGGGGTACCTTTAATCTTGCAAGTAAATTCGGGCAACCTTTTTTGTTTATGAATTGATTTAATTAACCGACTTAATTTAGATTAAGTATTTTTTTTAATGTAGGTATGTTTAGATGGATTTGCAAAATTCTGTAATTTTTTAATGGATAAGCTATGCATGCCCCAGGGGTAGTACAACATAAATTTTATGAACTTTGCTTGGCCTACCCAAGCAAAGTTCATAGAGTTCATACAATTTTGAAATTGATGATGTTTAATTTCCTGTCACTGATATTCACATAGCAAGTAAAAAGTTTTAGGTACCTATATAATTTTGTTTTGGTATCAAATGGTTCTCAAAAACTAGAAAGAAAATACGTTTTTGGCACATACATATAATACTGATAAGTACTTACAATTACTTTCAAGGTTAGGATTAGGTTCCAAACATTATTAATTGCTTCATAAAAAAAAAGTCGTTTGCATGACAACAAGAACAACCCAATAGATATTGTTTATCTGTCAAATTGGAATGGATTGCCATTCTAAGTGTGTTACGTAATTAGGATGCCGTACGAAGCCGAGTCAGGAGCTAGTAAATGATAAAAGAAATGAATAAAACTTACGATAGACATAAAAAAATATCTTTATTTTTCATTATATTATTATGACAATGACAATTATATTATTATGATGAATATTCCCGTAGTTCCATATTTCTTTTGAATCTCGTCTTAGGCCTTGGCACCTAAAACAAAAATTGTGTTATAAAAGGTATAAACTATACACACTCTTATCAGCTAACTCTACTCGTCTATTAGTTTCAATAGCAGCCTCCAGGTCCTGGACCTGCAGGTCTCTCCATCAAGTCCGGAGGTAAGGTCTCAACATAACTAACAAAACGAGCCCAAACTCGGCACACCTAGCTCTACTGGTATAATAGTACCAGTAGCAGTCTTCGAAGTACACCTGCAGGTATCTCCATCAAGTCCGGAGGTAAGGTCTCAACATAACTAACAAAACGAGCCCAAACTCGGCACACCTAGCTCTACTGGTATAATAGTTCCAGTAGCAGTCTTCGAAGTACACCTGCAGGTTTCTCCATCAAGTCCGGAGGTAAAGTCTCAACATAACTAACAAAACGAGCCCAAACTCGACACACCTAGGTCTACTCGTCTATTAGTTCCAGTAGCAGTCTTCGAAGTACACCTGCAGGTATCTCCATCAAGTCCAGAGGTAAGGTCTCAACATAACTAACAAAACGAGCCCAAACTCGGCACATCTAGCTCTACTCGTCTATTAGTTCCAGTAGCAGTCTTCGAAGAACACCTGCAGGTCTCTCCATCAAGTCCGGAGGTAAGGTCTCAACATAACTAACAAAACGAGCCCAACCTCGACACACCTAGGTCTACTCGTCTATTAGTTCCAGTAGCAGTCTTCGAAGTACACCTGCAGGTATCTCCATCAAGTCCGGAGGTAAGGTCTCAACATAACTAACAAAACGAGCCCAAACTCGGCACATCTAGCTCTACTGGTATAATAGTTCCAGTAGCAGTCTTCGAAGTACACCTGCAGGTATCTCCATCAAGTCCAGAGGTAAGGTCTCAACATAACTAACAAAACGAGCCCAAACTCGGCACACCTAGCTCTACTGGTATAATAGTTCCAGTAGCAGTCTTCGAAGAACACCTGCAGGTATCTCCATCACGTCCGGAGGTAAGGTCTCAACATAACTAACAAAACGAGCCCAAACTCGACACACCTAGCTCTACTCGTCTATTAGTTCCAGTAGCAGTCTTCGAAGAACACCTGCAGGTATCTCCATCAAGTCCGGAGGTAAGGTCTCAACATAACTAACAAAACGAGCCCAAACTCGGCACACCTAGCTCTACTGGTATAATAGTTCCAGTAGCAGTCTTCGAAGTACACCTGCAGGTCTCTCCATCAAGTCCGGAGGTAAGGTCTCAACATAACTAACAAAACGAGCCCAAACTCGACACACCTAGCTCTACTCGTCTATTAGTTCCAGTAGCAGTCTTCGAAGTACACCTGCAGGTATCTCCATCAAGTCCGGAGGTAAGGTCTCAACATAACTAACAAAACGAGCCCAAACTCGGCACACCTAGCTCTACTGGTATAATAGTTCCAGTAGCAGTCTTCGAAGTACACCTGCAGGTCTCTCCATCAAGTCCGGAGGTAAGCTCTCAACATAACTAACAAAACGAGCCCAAACTCGGCACACCTAGCTCTACTGGTATAATAGTTCCAGTAGCAGTCTTCGAAGTACACCTGCAGGTCTCTCCATCAAGTCCGGAGGTAAGGTCTCAACATAACTAACAAAACGAGCCCAAACTCGACACACCTAGCTCTACTCGTCTATTAGTTCCAGTAGCAGTCTTCGAAGTACACCTGCAGGTATCTCCATCAAGTCCGGAGGTAAGGTCTCAACATAACTAACAAAACGAGCCCAAACTCGGCACACCTAGCTCTACTGGTATAATAGTTCCAGTAGCAGTCTTCGAAGTACACCTGCAGGTCTCTCCATCAAGTCCGGAGGTAAGCTCTCAACATAACTAACAAAACGAGCCCAAACTCGACACACCTAGCTCTACTCGTCTATTAGTTCCAGTAGCAGTCTTCGAAGAACACCTGCAGGTATCTCCATCAAGTCCGGAGGTAAGGTCTCAACATAACTAACAAAACGAGCCCAAACTCGGCACACCTAGCTCTACTGGTATAATAGTACCAGTAGCAGTCTTCGAAGTACACCTGCAGGTCTCTCCATCAAGTCCGGAGGTAAGGTCTCAACATAACTAACAAAACGAGCCCAAACTCGACACACCTAGCTCTACTCGTCTATTAGTTCCAGTAGCAGTCTTCGAAGTACACCTGCAGGTTTCTCCATCAAGTCCGGAGGTAAGGTCTCGACATAACTAACAAAACGAGCCCAAACTCGGCACACCTAGCTCTACTGGTATATTAGTTCCAGTAGCAGTCTTCGAAGTACATTTCAGGTCACTCCATCAAGTCCGAAATTGAATATGAAATTTGTAAGTACATAGAAACTGTGAATAAAATCTTACCTTGGTTGTCCGTAGTCCGTGCAGAATGCGTGAAGGATCAAGTTTATTAGGTCAAATATTTTGTATTCATACAGCGATCTTTTCCAATACGAGGAGCTGCTTGCAACCGTCACAGTGTCCACTCACGACGGCGGCCGAGCGCAGACTAATATTTCATTACAATTTTTTGTGCAATAAATCAAGACAGTGACCAGTAAAATAACCCTTATTTCAATCCAATAAGAATCACATGTTACCGCTAAATATGTGAAAAAATAAGACTCAATTTTATTTTTTTTCTGTGGCGTATTGTAACATTTTGATAGTTTTTTTTGCTACCTTTTTGAGTTGAACATGTCTGCTTACATAAAATATTTTTAAATACATAAATTTATGTTATTAAATAAAAGAAAAACGTCCCTAAAGTCAGTACGATGTCGTCGAATTTGTGTGAAGAGGTAACGGAAATTATTTTTTACAATATTATAAACCAAAATTTTCGAATAAAAAATTGCTACCATTTGAAGATTAAGGAGTAATCTATCTGTGGTAATTATTAGTTATATTTGGTTTTGTATCATTTTGCCGCAAAATGCTCCGAAAACTGCTTATTTTTTTCAGATTCGTAAACGCGTCCTTAAATTTGCCCTACTTCCCGGTTACCGATTGAGCTGAAATTTTGCATGCATGTGTAAATCAAATGACAATGCAAAATTATTATGACATGGAACTGATCTGATACTGGAACTGGAAGGTGGCTAGTGGCTATAGGAACTTCGTAGTTAAACGACACAACCCCATCGACTTTGAGCTCGTAGGATTCGTCTTGACGAGTATTAAATAAATAGGTATACCGAGCTATAAAAGCTTGCTATGAAAAAATAATTTTCATTTGAAGCATGTACGCGGGCTAAGCCGCGGACAAAAGCTAGTTATAAACTTTGAATCTAAAGTTAAAAACCAATCAGAGGTGGTAGTAAAAATCATTTTCCACCAAGAAGTAGGTGTCACTAGATAACAAAATAACCGTGTCCCCTGGTGTGTAGCCTCCTTTACATTGAACTTTCGTCTAAACATCTGTAATGCTAACGACCGAAAGGGTTTGATAAGCGGTGCGTTGAACCGAAATAAAGAGAGTTATGTAGTGCTAAAGATCTGGATCAGTGGTCCCGGCTTGTTATTCATATCAGTTAATTGTTTCATTGTTCTAAGATTAAAGCGAAGACCACATTAGCACAAAATATATATAGGTACAGAAATCAATCTACATACGAAGCACGCTCGAGCAACGCACACATAGACACTGCTCACGGACTCGATCTCAGTAGCACCTCGGCCCGCTCGTCGAACAGTTCCGGCTCAAACGCTGATTAACGTCTACCGAGCGTAGGTACAAAAAGTGAAGACGTACTTCACTTTTTATACCTACTTAACATAAGCTTGTCTTCTGTACCTATCTATTTTGTAACATTAGCCACTACACGATATGGAGGCATCTTTGAGCTGTAACGTGTGTCATAATTATCTAATTTCTTTAAAAAATTGGCTGGCTAAGTGCGAGTCGGATTTGCACATGACGGGTTCCCGTATTAAAATATTAAAATCGAGCAAAGATGCTGACAAAATAAAGTTTCTTTTATGGGAACCCCTAATTATTAGTAATTTTTGTAGCGGCAATAGAAATACACATTCTGTGAAAGTTTCAACTCTCTACCTCTTACGGTTCATGAGATATAGGTAGCCCGCTGAAAGACGGATAGACAGACAGCACAACTACAGATTTGTTTATAGATCATTGACTTACCTACTACTGTTAGTAATAAGGTTAAAATAATTTTAATTATTTACTTTTGTAATTCCCTGGCTAGACTTTATTTAAATAAGTATAAAGTTGACACATTCACTTCACTTTGTTGATTTTGAACTGCTAGTGCTGACCTTATGCTTCTCAGACGGCGATGCTTCGAACGTTGTCCTATTATTAGCTAGAACTACACTGCGCTCACGTCTGACACACACGCCGATCTGGGCGCGTCGTCTCCATATTTTTTTTAAAGAAACTAGACCTGTAGAGCTACACTTCATCCACGCCACGCGACGTCGTTGTACGATCAAATCAAGCGTGTTACACGTGTGCATCAGTCTAATGTAGTTCTAGCTTAAGGGTGGATATAGTATGGCTTCATTTATTATTATTATTTTTAAAGATAAGGGGCTATGCATCTCCCATAGTGTAGGAGATGTAGTCACTGCGACCTAAAAGATCTATTGTGACTCGCCACCTTGTTAGAGTAACTCTTTTAGCCGGGAGGCTTGCAGGAAGTCTAGAATACTCCTAGCTTAAAGAGTTTTAATCTCCTCTGGGCGAATAATGTGTCGACCAAGATGGATACTCCGTTTGTGGATAAGGGGCCCACATTCACACAACAGGTGCTTAGGCGTCTCCCTCTCCTGATTACAGTACCGGCAAACATCAGTGTCACTTAGTTTCATGTGAAATTGGTGCCTGTTTAACTTGCAGTGGCCGGTTAAGGCGCGGGCTATCGCACAGATGTTCGTCCTGCTAAGTTCAGGAAGCTCGGCAGTTCGTTTTTGTGAGTAGCCTTCTATAAGAGATTTGGCGTGTAGCAGTCCTGGTTGTAACAACCAGTGCTTTTTTGAATCGCCAAATAGGTTGCCCTTAAGGGTCTGCATGGCCTGGTTCTTTGAGATACCACAGAAAGGTTCTGGTCCTATCTGGCTTCATTTACCTGCCTGCTGATTTATTTGAATCTTTCATTGAAAATTTACCAAACCAAAAAAAGGCGCTGGCACAGTGATTTTTAGAACCATTGGGGGCGACTGAAACATTAGATCTTCAATTCTTCAGAGAATTCATGCGAAAATTTTTAACACGTTTTATATTTGGAGGAGATGAGAACGTTGAGATGGATGTGTGGTGCGACCAGAATGGATAAAGTGAGAAATGAGTATATTAGAGGTAGTTTGGAAGTGGCGCCAGTGACTGAAAAGTTGAAAGGGAAGTCCTGGTATGGCTATGTGAAGAGAAGGGATGAAACGCATGTTATTCAAAGACTTATATGTATACTCACATGTGGATGGATAAAGGGGCAGATGGAAGCTAAAGAAAATATGAATGGATTGTATGAAAAGTGATATGAAAGAAAAGGGAGTTAGTGTTACCGTGTCGGGTGATAAAACAATATGTTGCGCTGACCCCAATTAACACGGGACAAAGACAGGAAGATGATTATGTTTACACCAAGGTTATCTTATCCAATCAGAGCAAAACTCCGCTCACCAATCGTCAGCACATGCATAATCTCCACGCGTTCTGCACTAACGTAAATCATAATAGGATCAGAGCGGAGACACGTGCTGCTGTCCCCGTGCTTCGCCCCGTGGCCTATCCACCAGTCACGTACGCCTAGGGTTGTTCTACGGCTCGGATACTGCCAATTTCCGGGGTAGCAGTATTGCTAGACGATTTTGTACCTACTAGTGTGCTTTATTGTTAGCTTCTATATGTTATGTATACCTGTTATCTAGTTCTGGTTTCCGGGTTCCGTCACCGTGCCAGCCAGGGTCGTGGCCCATCTGCCAGTCACGTAGCCCTAGTGCTGTTCCACGACTCGGAAACTGAGCGTTGTTCTTGTTATATCGTATCTACTCGATATTGTTCTTGTTTACGCTTCTAGTGACACTAGGTTTTTATTATATGCCGATGTTTTCCCACTGTATGGCAAAAGCCTCCCTCCTCTCTAAGAATTGCCATACAATCGTATGGCAATCCTTAAAAAAAAACTTGAGGTCACCCTACCACTTCTCTCAAATGTAACACATCAAATTCAATTTATTTTTCAGATGAATGAAATAATACTAATCTTCAAAAGTCGTGCAAAGAGTATTTTTTTCATTTTAAATAAGTTTTAACAACCAGGCTGATTCATTAGTCATGAAGACCATAGGTTCCCCCTAACATGACCAGATAAAATGTTGATTTTTCAAATCGACATAGAATGCCCACTTCCACCCCATTCACTATTTTCTAAATTCACAAAAGGACGATGATTAAAATGTTTTCTATAATCTGCTCGAAGTTCAAAAAAGCGCTTATGGACTGTTCCGGAACTAAGCCAGTTTGGTGACCCCTGATCTAAACCAAAAAATCTTGTAGGACCTTTAATTATTTATTTTACATCATTGCGTGTGTGCTAAAATCTATTTTACAGACATAATTAACGCAGCGTCCTATTGTTATCTACGGCACGTGGTTATTATTAGTTCCTAATGATCCACTAAGCGCACTTATCTACTAATTATACCGTGAACTGAATACTGTTTGAACTTTAAATGTCAAAATAGTGCGACACACTGCAGTTACTAATGACGGATATTGTTTGTATATGTCATCATTATTTTTGGACTTTGCTCCAAAGTTCTGCAAGATTGCATGTTTGGAGGTAGGCGGAACAGAGAGTAAAGTCCCACAAACCTCCGTTGAAAAGGGAGGATCCTCCGACCAGACCGGGTGTTATGGTCTGGTGGGCGACTGCCCGATAGTTGATGTCGGGCTGTCGTATATGTTCAAATCGCGCGGAGAACTCTGATTGCGCGATGCAGGATTTCGTATTTTTCTTCGTAGTTCTTATGTGGCGTCATAGATGTCGCTACATCACTCCCCTCCGGAGATCGGAGATCGATGGTTCTTGATGCTTCTTGATGTGTGCCAAGCCAGCGGTAGGTTGGTTCCAGTGAGTCGGAACCGATGCCGCATAGTTCTCGGTGAGTCGGGGTGTTGCTATCCCAGTGAGTCGGGATAATGCCCCAGTGAGTCGGGATAATGCCCCAGTGAGTCGGGGTGATGATGTCCCAGTGAGTCGGGATGATGCCCCAGTGAGTCGGGGTGGTGCTGTGCCAGTGAGTCGGGATGATGCCCCAGTGAGTCGGGGTGGTGCTGTCCCAGTGAGTCGGGACGATGCTGCAGGCTTGAGGAAGTGATCATGACGTCACGAAGTAGTAGCTGCACGAAGGCTGCGCTGACGTTCTTTGTCGAGGGTCACCAGTTTGGAGGGTATGCGGAACAGAGAGTAAAGTCCCGCAAACCTCCGTTGAAAAGGGAGGATCCTCCGACCAGACAGGATGTTATAGTCTGGTGGGCGACTGCCCGATAGTTGATGTCGGGCTGTCGTATATGTTCAAATCGCGCGGAGAACTCTGATTGCGCGATGCAGGATTTCGTGTTTTTCTCCGTAGTTCTTATGTGGCGTCATAGATGTCGCTACACATGTTAAGGAGATGAGAATGTTTTTTTTTTCGATGAGGAAAATCATCTTATGACAAAATCCGCTCTTGGGTGGAGCGGGAGATAGTGTCAGACTCTTACTGACTAAAAACCCCACCTCGCTCCTTCTAGCCTTCATATCGGGGCTCGAGTTTCCTTTCAGATAACCTCGGCTCCAGTAGGCTTCGACCCAGCTGGGCTCCTCCTGTTGCTGACAACTCCTTGAGGCGCGCGGGAACAGTGCGCGCCGTCGACGTCTTAGGCTCGGTCCGGACAGTTACCGGACGATCGGACAGCGAGCTATCCATGGCTCGCTGTCCGATCGTCCGCGAGCCCGCGTCTACGGTGGCTGGAAATCGGGATTGGAATCCCGACGGCGGCGGCGAGGGCGCCGTTGCCTGAGATGAGAATGTTGAGATGGATATGTGTGATGTGCCGAAAAAGGGTAAAGTGACAAATGAGTATATTAGAGGAAGTTGGAAAGTGCCCCAGTGACTGAAAATTATAAAGGAAATCGTTTGTCTTGGTATGGTCATGTGAAGAGGAGGGATGAAGCGCATGTTACTAATAGAGTTCTGAGTATACATGTAGATGGATGGAGAGGGAAAGAAAGGCCAAAGATGGATGGATTGTATGAGAAGTGCTATGAAAGAAAAGGGAGTTAGTAATGGTGGTCACACCATCACTAACTCCCTTTGTCCAAACTACGATAGGACAGAATGAAAAAAAAAACGTGTTACGCCGACCCCAAGTAATATGGGATGAAGGCAAGAAGAAGAAGAAGGTCCAGAATTCCGCACGGGTTATGTAGAGTACTAATGAGTTTAAGTGCATTATTGTTTAGCATGACGTATTAGAGAGTGCACAATTACTTGTTAACCCCGGTTGTCACGAGATGTGATCAGCGATAACACTCACTCATTTATAAAATGAATTATAGTTTTGGTAAAATGTGATTTTATATTTGTGTTTTTTTTATTGTGGCGGAGGCGAGTTGCCGCACTTTTCCGCACTAGGGCGAAAAACAGCAAATTTTGTGCCTAAGCGCAGTTGAAGTAGCGGGTTTTCGAGTGTGTTGAAAAAAACTTTTCGGACAGTCGACCACAATATAAAACCTCCATTTCACATAGCTACACATTAATCCCTGAAATATGCAAAGTCGGTCGGTACAATCGGGTGCAGCGGCCGGCTCCGCTAACCCAGTTAACCCGCGGACTGTGTACGGGACGCGGACGTTGACTCGTTTATGTAAATGGCACTTTGTCAACGACTGTACGTGTGGACATACGCGCGTGCAAGTTTAATGCATTTTAAGCGCTTTTCGTGTAGAGAAAATGGAGCCAGTATTTTTTTTGCGTTGGAACTGAGAAATTATTGAAGTAGTTTTTGGTGTACCTTTTTGTTCTCTGTCATCAAAAACTATAAATACTTACTAAGTCTTGCAACTTAAGTTCTTTTACCGTAAACAGTTGTGAGATCCATCTAATACGAAGTCGGTTAAGTTATTTAGTCCGTACTTAAGGGACCTTGATGACCTAGATTGATTTGGCAATCGCATGTATATCATAAGTAACACATATTAAATGGTTTAGTCCGATAAAGTGAGCTACACAATATGATTGATAGCTCATTTCATTGTAGTAATTTTTATGAAAAATCATTAAAGAACTTCTTCAGCTCTGAGCGGAGCAAGAGAGAGTAAGACTTACTGTTTAAAATTGTTGTGGGAAGTGTGAAATGGAATTGCACAATCTAATTCCGCCAAGTCCGTTCCATCGTCGGATCACAAAACGTACGGCGCTGCGCCACCGATACATGGTAGACATCCCACCGATACGCACAAAGCGTTTTGGGACCACATTTATTGTGCGTGCCACAGCCAAGGAGTGGAATTCCCTGCCGGAGTCTAGTGTTTCCTGATAGCTACAACTTGGGTATTTTAACTCAACAGTGAATAGTTTACTTTTAAGCAAGCGTGCTCCATCGTCGACTATATCATCGCTTACCATCAGGTGAGATAGTAGTCAAATGTAAGCCTATCAGTAATAAAAAAATGTTGGATAGCCTATACGTTAAGGTAGGTATACCATCACGCTATGAGCTGTAGGGGAAGAACAGTAAGCAGTAAACCAAAATGCAGGTGAAATCGAGGACAGCTAGTGTAAAATATTGACAAAGTAGGTTTAAGCTATGAAAACATAAAATGTGTGTGCTCTGAAAACGCTTTGAATGCGTTAACCCCATTATGCCATAACGCAACATTACACACTATGCGTCGCTCCATTGGTCATATCGTTGAAGGGACATACTTCATAGCCTTGTTCTTGTAACACTTATAAATATTCATAACTTGAAACAAAAGCCTACAGATGTAACACTGTATTATCTTTATCTTTACCTATAGCATACTAGCTTTTGCCCGCGGCTTCGCCCGCGTACATAATATATAGCCTATGTCACTCAGGAATAAAGCAGCTTTCTAGCTGTGAAAAAAAAATTAGCAATCTGACCAGTACTTCCAGAGATTACTTCCTACAAACAAAAAAACATACTTTACCTCTATTATATGAGTGTAGATTATGCTGTTTTCTAAGTTTGATGCGGATGAAGTCACGGGCACTGACTAGTTTAAAGATCAAAATGGTTTTATACATGTTACTGTAATCGTAAGTTTTAGATCCATTTCTACATCTACAAATGCGTGCTATGCATTTGCTAATTCCCTCATGATGCAAGCTAGATATCGCTTGTATGAATCTTATCAGGACCCGCATCTAGTATGTTACTCTCTCGTGTGGGAACCTGGTATTTGATCCTCACATCGTGTACTAATGCTTGTGACTTTAAATAATTACTTTAGAAGTTGTAACACAGCTATAGAGTATTTCCGTTTATTTCTTTGTACGCACTAACCTCTGCTAGAGCAGTGGTGGCCGAGTGGTAACGGCCCCGAATTACGAGTTGTAGGTTGCGGGTTTGAACTCAGCTAGGCGCATTACTTTGTGTAATTTATTTCATCACCACTGCTCTCAAACACGGTGATGGAAAACATCGTGAGGAAACCGGCATGTTCTAGAACCAAACATTCACCAACCCGCACTAGGCCCGCGTGTTGGATTACGGTCCATTCCCTCTTCTAGAGAGGAGGCCTGAGTCCCAGCATTGGGAACATTAAAAAGGCTGCAGATGATTATTATGAGTAACCTCTAGGACCATCAGTCAGATTTGAATTTTTTTTTATGGATTTTAAAAGTTAAATTTTTACTAAGTATTCAAAACTACTTTCTGCCAGCGAGCGGCTTTGCCCGCGTGAAAGTAAGTTTCTCCATACAAACTTTGGACCCCAGTTCTCCCCCTTAAGGGGTGAATTTTGGTAAATCCGTTTCTCTGTCTTCCCATCTTATATTCATCAAAAATAGGAACCCCTGTGCATAATTTCAGCGTTCTAAGGCAAAGGTTTTGGGCTGGGCGTCAGTGTGTGCGTCAGTACTCTGCCTTTTACGTCTACAGATTACATTAGAACCTTGTCAGAATCCAAAGTAATCCATTTTCTTTCAAATCAGTGAAAGACAAACAGATAAAGAAAAAAAATATGTGTCGGATATACTTTCATATGCATAAAAAAAAAGTTTATTTTAATATCACAGACACTTCAATTTCATTCATACAAGTATAGATAGTAATGTACAGACGACCTATATGCCCAGTTCTGTTTTACAAAATGGGCTTTTGATTGACAGCTCTAGATAACAATCTTTTATCTCTGTGACGTCAATAGTCCTGCAGCTCTATTCTCTGCAGTTGAGACCTTATTCCAGAATCGTTTAATTTTCTATTCACCGCAGCTTATTCCATCTGTCGAGCACATAATCCGCTGATATTCTGTAAGACGGCTCAACCGCAATCGATACCGTCCTAACCGACTTTAGGACCAGTGGCGGATTAGTCATGAAGCAAGAATAACAAATGCCCCGCGCATTCGGGGGCCCCGCGAGTTCAGGGATCTTGCACTTGAACGAAAAAAAAAATTAGTCCAAGTGTATATTATTGAAATCAGAATACAGCCTGATTATTTCCTTGAATGTGATAGTCAATCTCTTTCTCTCGTTATCGATTTTATCTAATCTTAATTCACTATTCACTGGGTTATTGAGAATTATAGTATTAAATAGGGCTACACAGGGGGCCCCTTCGTCGAATTTGCTACAGGCCCCGCGCTGGCTCAATCCGCCACTGTTTAGGACCAAAAACTTAGGCGCGGCCAAAAGCGTAGACTGAACGAATGTAGGCTCAGTAGATAAACATGTGTATAGCCAGATTAAGGCGTGGGTTAGGTCACGTTTTCCTACACCGTTTGATATAGTATATTTATTTATAGCTAACCTAGTTTCGTGAATTATGTCTATTTCTCTCGATTTTCCCCCTTTATGAGCGAGGGAAGTACTAAATCAGAATACCAAGTTAGTTTATTTAGCTTCAAGCTATTACTACTTGCAGAGGTAACAAATTGAGTTAGTTAGCTTGAGTTCTATGATTTGTGGGCCATATTAATCATTAGGCTTACTTCTTCAGATGCCTCTATGTAACCTTCGTTGAGCTAACTAACAAAGATCCATGGCCTGCGGCTTGCACTTGCTTTACAACCACATTCATAGTGCAATATGTAAATGTGAACAATCCTGACCATGTACACAATTACAAACCTTCGAGTCGGAACAGCTACAAACATTTGTACAAAATGTTTTACGTACTTTCGCGCGCGGAACTTTGCACCAAAGTGTTCCAAACATTGGCTTTCCAACTTTCTTCGCTTTGATGTGCGCGAATATCCGACTCGCATATTTCAAATGCTCAGCTCTCAGTGATATGCCTACGCATTCGTGAGATTGTACATTTGCATATAATAAGTCTTTTGATAGGCCCATAATGTTCTGGAATTGATAATGTAATAAATCATAGGTGTTTTCATTTGAATGATTTAATCAATGATAGCTGTGTCTTGATAGTAAAATTTATGGTTTCATTTAAATAAATGCTTTGGATTAGTAGTATTTTACGTGAATGTCGGCCAAGAGGCATTTTCATTGGCTTTTCTCGTTTAATGAAAGTAAACTGGACACTTCTTTTGGAGGTCTGATTGCCTTTGTACTCATACAAATATTTCTTTGTGGCACTATTTATTACATGTACATATATTAAACGGTATGATACGAAGAGAATCCCAAACCAATACATGGCAATCATCATCATCATCATCATTTCAGCCGACAGACGTCCACTTTTGGACATAAGTGATCGATCATTGTGGCCTCCCCTAAGTGTCGCCACAATGATCGATCCTGTGCGTCTCGCATCCATCGGTTACATACATCGCATACATGGCAATACACGCTCGTAAATTCTCGAAAAACGTTCTTGAAACATCTAAAACATTTCAGCTAATTCACGTTCCATTGTACACGAAAACTAAACTACTATAAACAAACACTTGCCACGACCAGCGGGAGCTACGCCCTAGGGTCAGGCTCTGACCGCGTACTTACGTAAACCATTGTCTCCACATAATTAATTCTAAATACGCGCCTTATAAAGTTATTCACGTCTTAGAAAGCAGAACATGATTCATAATTAAGTTCATCTGGTTTTACGTAGGTTTAGTGGGAATGTCTTTGTTCGTCGGGTTTGACTTTGAGAACTCAATACCTGAAGCCTGCCGGTTCTTGCTTTAATGTCACTTCATTTCGCATTCTGTTCGGTATAAGAGGATTATGTTCTGAAGTAGGAATATTGGATATATTGAAACGTGGGTGTCTGGCTTGGTCCTTTCATAGCATAAAAGGACCAATCGAAGTTTCAGTGTCATGCTTAGCTCTGATACTTAAAGAGGCGATATTCTTGTATTTAAAGGTTTCGGTTCAATCGGGTTTAAATTCCACAGATTTGAACCTTCAGTCCTTTTTAGTAGGTCCAGCTTCAGTATAGTTAGTGTTGTTTGAATGTCGTTCTATAAATTGAACTCTGTTAACCTGTCGTTGTAAAGTAACATTCAGACTCGATTATCCTGCTAGCCCTTGTTGCTATACACTAGCCTGATAAACATTATCTTTTACTGCTTTGAATCAATAAACCTGTTATTTATTACTCAGTTCCCTTCATCTAATTCCCTGGCTTTAATTCTAGTCTGATCTTTGATATGGTTACTATTCAATACTACTGGATACTAAGAGGTGAAAGTTTACACTTTATATCTTTGCAGAGGCTGATTAATTTATTATTTATTGATAGGCTCGCGCTTGACCATTATATCACTTGATGGTAGGCGTAGTAGTGTAGTGTTTCGACGATGGAGCACGCTTCGAGAAGCAAGATTGTAGCTATCACAACGTCAGAGAATTCCACTCTTTACTTGTATGCACAGTACGTCTACCATGTATACCGATGTTGCATCTCCATAGGTCTTGCGGTGGGATGATAGAAGAACTGACTTGGGAGAATTAAGATATGCTATTTCGACGCACAGTCCCTAAAATGCAACCGGTAGAAAATAGACATGCTATTTATTCGGCGTCGGCGTCTCAAAACTTTGAAACTTTGACTCGACGAGAGCGTCATTACCATACCAATGATCCTTTTGGCACGTGTCTCAATGGACTCAAGCGCCTCGAGCTGTTTATTAACTTTACCCTTTTCATATCAAATCCTTTCTGAAAGCGTAAGAGTAGTTGTATCTTTAATATTACCTATTTTCATTGGCGTGTCCTAATTTCATTGAGTGCTGCCCTTTCCACGCGTAACATAGGTTTTTTGTTCCTGCTGTTTCATGTATATTTCCTCTCAAAACTTTTAGTAAGCTTACATCTATTTATAGATGCTTTTGTGCTCTCAAATCCGTCTAGAAACGATTCCCATTCTTCATTTACGACTTTACCACATATATCATCTATTTGCGAAACTATATTGCCTGCAGTGTATTGTGCTACAGTCCCGACATAGTGAAGAGTGAAAGTCATACTTTTAACACCACATAACTCCATAGAAACAAATCTGCACACATCTCCCATCTGTTTGATAGTTTAATTCCCCTTTTACGTCTTGATTATCTGGCGCGTGAGTCACGATCTGGTGCCAGTGTGAACTGTGACCTGTGACGTCACAGTGGGAAATGTATGAACTGTTATGAAGTTATTGTTTTAGTACAATATTGTTATGTGCTTGTGCTGCTTAAACTGCGGAGTGTGGAGTGCTGTCCGAGGTATTCATATCATTGGACACCAATGAATAGAATAGAATATTTTTATTTGCTTAGAATGTAGGTACATAATAATAGGATCCATGTACATTCTGCCTTACATAGCATGCAAATGTGATACAAAGAAAAAAATAATAGTAATTTATTTTGCTAGAGTATAAGTATAGTGATTAGCTGGTTTTAAACATTGTCCGTCATATTCAACCACAGTCAAGTGTGCAAAAATATCATCACAAATTCAATGATCTATTTGTTTACTTGGACTGATGAACACTATGAGGAACAGCGAAAAATACTCTATCTCTTAGAGTATTTTCGCTGTTCCTCGCAGTGTTTTGGGTTTGATTTTGATAAAAACTAAATAATATTTCACCCAATATAACCAACTATTTGCTACCAGCATCTTCGCCCGCGTAAAAGTCTTAACTGTTCCAAAAGAACATACTCCCGGGATAAAAAGTATCCTATGTACCATTCCAGGACATAGTCTCAACAGCTGAACGGGCCCGTTTGAGCATGATGAAGTAACAAACATACACACGTGACGCTCATAAACTTTCGCCTTTATAATACTACTCGTAGTGTGATATTTCTCGCCTAGCTTGAAGCGCGGCGTATTTTGGTCATCAGCTCTTAAGCATGTGTTTTGTTTAAAATTTTATCTGGCACGTCACAGCTCCTTAAAGTGGTGCATCACGACTCACATTTTCACTGTTTTTCATACAACCGCTCATAACTGATTATGACGTTATTACACACTTTTCATTAGATGTTTTGGAAACACAGTATCTTGTGGATATTATCTAGGTTTCTAAAGTAACCAATTTCTAAATTTGTGTAAAACTAATCCAGTAAAAACCTCTGAAAATGTCCTATTTTGTATGAACTTTGACACTTCATAATTTGCCTAAAAATTAAAAAAGTCAAAAAAGTAATCCTCTAGAGACCTTGCAAATTTTATTAAGATTCTAAATAATGACAACTTTATCCAAAAACTATTAAGGGTTTAAAAAAAACAGCTATTTCCTGGAGCAAGTTTTGTGAAATTTTCGGGTAAATCTCGGAATTACCGAATACTAACAGAGTTTCCAGGCGTTATCTCTCTTTTTTTGCGTTGCCTTTTCGTCAAACATCGCGTTGGATTGCATTAAATGAAGTAACAAGCTTTTAAACCATTTTCGATGTTTACGATAAGCGAGTGGAGAAGGACCCTCTTAAGAGTATAAACAAACCATTAAATCATCTTATCTAATATCGCATGATTTGATTAAAAATACAGGCGTAAAAAACTGTATTTTTAACCAACTCGCAAAATAAATATTATTTATTGTTGAGTAGTCCAGCATTCCGCGACTGATTTCTAATACGATTTTCATATTATCTCCGACCGCCCTAAAAATATCTCGGCGAAGTCACTCTACCGTACTCTAAGCTGACGTTGCCATATAAAAATAACCCTTACTATTTGCGTGTGTTTACGAGGCACCGCGCCCACCATCGATACACGCTACAGAATCACCGTGTCAGACGACATCGGCGTCGTCTGCTTGACGTTTATATACGTCATTGACTGTTGCCACAGAATAGATAGGTACAGAAGAGAATCTACATACAAAGAGCGCTCGAGCAACGCACACATAGACACCGCTCATGGATAGGATATCTCGGCTCAATCACCAGGTCGCACTCGTTAACGTCGCATGGTTCGGCGCAACGCGCTAACCCTAGCGCCACAAAATAGATAGGTACAGAAGACAATCTCATGTATGTACTCCACTTTTTATAGCTACGCTAGGTGGACGCACAGTAATGAGCGTTTAAGCCGGAACTGTTCGACGAGCGGGCCGAGACGCTCCGAGATATCGTGTCCGTGAGCGGTGTTTATGTGTGCGTTGCTCGAGCGCGCTTTGTATGTAGATTGACTTCTGTACCTATATATTTTGTGCTAGCGCGATCATCTAGCGTAGGTATAAAAAGTGAAGTACGTCCATGAGATTGACTTCTGTACCTATATATTTTGTGCTGTTGCTATGTACAGAAAGTGTAGTAAGAACAATGGTACTTACTGTACGTATGGTACGTAAATAATAATACGTTGCCTCATTGTTGTTCCTTGTTGATAGTTGAATCTCTACTGTAGTAGTAACAGGTGAAACATTTAAAACAAAGGTCGTAATGTTACGGTATCATCGAACACTGGCCCTGAACCCTATTTATTTGGAGGTTTCGCGTTCGACCACCAGCTTGCCTGATGTTAAGCGATGATGTGGGTGGCTGACGATGGAGCACGTTTGCCTATAAGTAACCTGTTCACTCTTGATATTCATATCATTATAGGCTGGCATCTCACCAAGTCCTCTTTTTGGAGGAGAGTAAGAAAGTTTTTACTTGAGATATCATCAAATGACTCCTCGTTCTTTTACTGACTTAAATACTCTTGTAATCTTTCAGTTTCTCTTTGCCGTCCAAATTCCAATTTGTTTTGAAAGAATACGAAATCAAAAGTAAATAAATTAAATGTAAAAAATGTCTTGTCTTGCTCACTCTATTAATGCTTCGATTAGACAGTATGACGTGACGTTATGCAACGTGGCAATCGATCCTAATCTTATTTAGAACTCATTGTAGTTCTTGCTTTAGCTTTGATGTTTTCAATAAATCTGAGCCTTAACATTATCTGTGTTCACTGAAACCTTTCAAGTTCTATAATTCAGCCTTGTCTTATGCCAAGGATAGTCTTCAGTTAGTTAATTGGCTGTTCATTATTTTTGGCAACCGTCTAGCCACAGGTGTGTCTACTGTAGTTTTGAGTGGTTCACGGCTTCATTCTTACGTGTTTGAAGGGTTAGATGAGCCAGATGTCTGTAACTGTAATTTGTTGGAATGTTAATTCCAACAAATTACAGTTACACTAACACACAACAGGTACAGCTAAGGAGTGGAATTCTTTGCCGGAGTCTGTGTTTCCTGGTAGCTATAACCTAGGGGTCTTTAAGTTAAGAGTGAATAGATTGCTTCTAGGCAAGCGTGTACCATCGTCGGCCACATCATAAAAAAAATCTTTCATTATCTTTCTTTTTTTTTTACGGGGTTCGATTTTGTAGCCTACTCCACAGAAACAGCATTTTCTGGAACAATATCTATAGTGCATAGGTACTTAGGTAGCATTGTGTCAGTGATGATCACTGACACAGATCATGTTCGTAATCAGGTCACTCCTGATAATTGGCCAAGTGCGAGTCGGACACGAAGGGTTCCGTACTACAAAAACACTGACATACCTATAACGTTTCTTATAATTAAATTAAAGTTATTTTTAATTTAAAGGGTGTTTTCCTTTAATTTATTAAATATCTTTACTTTAGAGGCAATAGAAATACTCATTCTATGAAAAATCCATTCTAACTCTTACGGCTTACGGGATAGAGCCCATTGACAGACAGAAGGATGGAAGGACAGTTGAGCGTATGGTCCCGTTAGCCCCGTAGATACGATACCTTAAAAACAAATAATTTTGTCTTTACGACATTAATTTATATGGCTCATTTGAAGACCATTAACACAAATGCCTGATGTAATACAAAACTTATATTTCATACATGTGTACCCCATTTCAATTAAACAATAACCTCTTCAATTGTATTTATTACAATGAATAGAGTCACTAATCAAGCAAATATTCCAGCGTCGTCGTCGACAGTCGCCCAGTCGCTTGCAACTTGCTCAAACATCAAATGACGTCAAATATAAGGATGTTTTCTGATTTATTTGAATGTTTGTCTCTGAAACTTGTTCTTCATAAGGAAAATGACGCAAGTTGACAATGATAATTCTGAACTCAAACTGAATTGTTCCAACCTAGAGGTCTTTGAGTCAAGCGCGGAAAGGTTATGTCTAGGTACGCGTGCTCCAATATCGAGCACATCATCGCTTACCATCAGGTGAGATAGAGGTCAAGCGCGACCATATCAATAATCCTTACATCATCATCATCATCATCAGCCTTTTAATGTTCCCACTGCTGGGACTCAGGCCTCCTTTCTAGGAGAGGGAATGGGCCATAATCCCCCACGCAGGCCCAGTGCGGGTTGGTGAATGTCACATGTCGTCGAATTTTTGGTTCTAAGACATGCCGGTTTCCTCACGATGTTTTCCTTCACCGTTTTGAGAGCAGTGGTGATGAAATAAATTACACAAAGTAATGCGCCTGGCTGGGTTCGAACTCGCGACCTACAACTCGTAAGTCGGGGCCATTACCACTCGGCCACCACTGCTCTAATCCTTACATATTCTACACTAATATTATAAAGAGAGGTAAAGTTTTTTTTTTTGTTTGTAGGAGTAAACCCTGGAGGTACCAGTCCTATTGCTAAAAATTTTTTCACCGACAGAAAGCTGCTTTATTATTGAATGAAATACGCTATATTTTAAGTACACGGGCGAAGCTGTGGGCAAAACCTAGTTATAAATATAAAACAAATGGTTTGCTGGAAGAAAACTCAACTTTGACTTAAGCTCGCCTATGTACATGAACTCTGTCATTGACTTATATTATAAACGGTACGATAAAGAATTAAAGACATAGTCCCTCACCGCGTCTGTTTGTCTGTATGAACCAAAAAAAGTCAGAAACTAATGAGTGCATTTTCATGCAGTTTTCAGTTTTTCATTAATAGACGAGTGTTCTGTTTTCATAGTTATGGGTCCACCTTGTGGGAGAACCAACTCCAACACAGAATTAAGATAAATAACTATCGATGTTAATTCAACTTCCGAAAGCTAAGCATCTTCCTACCCTTGTCCCGTTTTATTTAGGGTCGGCTCAATAAGTTTTTTTCTTCCATTCTATCCTGTCACTCGTCAAGCGATCACTAACTCCCTTTTCTTTCATATTACTTCTCACACAATCCATTCATCTTTTCTTTCCGAAAGCTAATAAACAAAGAAATATGCAACTGTAAACAAGACTATGCCAACTCCACTAAATCATTTTTGCCTCAAGGTATACGAAATGGAAATGTGATCTTTAAAATTAACACCCTCGTGTGAAATAACTTTAAACGTATGGGCATTTACGGGCGTCAATCTGGCGTTTCCTTATTATTTCATTTAGTTATATCCTGTGCTTAATGTATAACTATTATAAAATGCGGGTTCTCTTGGGGAAAAGATACTGAACACTGGAGCAATTTGCGTGTTGCGGTCGTCCCGTCTGATTATAATTTAGGTGTCTTCAAGGACATAGTGAATAGGCTCTTAATGAACCAGTGCGCCTCACCATCAGCGATGCATAACTGCTTGGGGATCTTTAAGTCAAAAGTGAATAGGTTACTTCAGGGAAGCATGCTGTCGTATATGTTCAAATCGCGCGGAGAACTTTGATTGCGTGATGCAGGATTTCGTATTTTCTTCGTAGTTCTTATGTGGCGTCATAGATGTCGCTACACAGCCATCATCTGTCGCGGGCCATTTATCTTACAAATTTTATTTAATTATCATAAAAATTGCTAGATAGCTCGCTAACAATTTTGTTCATAAATTCACTAAGAATTTATCATCACTCTCATAAGCTTCAGCAATCACTAGATCACTACTTATATGAATGAATTCAAATGCAAGTATTCCATACATGTCTCCCATCAAAATACTCTAAAAAAAATATATTTATAAAACTATAACATAACAGTCATTAGCATGCCTTCACAATTCTATAAACATATTATTTACTAGCTTTTGCCCGCGGCTTCGCCCGTGTACATAAAATATAGCCTATAATGTCACTCAGGAATAAAGCAGCTTTCTATCGGTGAAAAAATTTTAGCAATCGGATCAGTACTTTCAGAGATTACCTCCTACAAACAAAAAAACAAACAAACTTTACCTCTTTATTATATTAGTGTAGATATATCTTAATTTTATGAGGTGATAATAGCACTATTAATTTCACGTTACTCCATTTTTTTCTGAAAGCTTTTTATTGCCTGCCATGATATATCGAACCACAGATTATACTGTTAAATGTCTGAATGTAAGTACCTATATATCATATTCGTGACTGTACATGACATACAAACTTTCGCCTTTATAATATTGGTCTGATATCTCATCGCCCGCCATGTGGATGGATGGAGAGGGAGACCCGGCCAAAGAAAAGATGGATGGATGGTGTGAGAAGTGATATGAATGAAAAGGGAGTTAGTGATAGCGTGACGAGTGACAGGACAGAATGGAAGAAAAAAACATGTTGCGCCGACCCCAAATAAAACGGGATAAGGGCAGGAAGATGATGATCTCATCGCCCGCCATATTTAAATGTTAAAACCGTCAACAAGCATCGATCTACCCTCCGACAACAGTTTTGCATTAACTTCATGTCAAAATATGTAAACATGAGTTGATACATGCAAGCTTTTAACCTACATCGTTTCATACATGTTACGTTAAATATAAATCATTTCTTGGTTTAACTAAAATTGACGCAACTGAATAACCGAGTTTGTAACTGTTCAGGCTTGGATAGGGCTCAAAATACTTGTAATGGTTTTTTTTTCGTGCGGATTTTCATCACGCATGCGGGTTTGCTCCGCGTGCAAAAAAATTTAAAGTGCAAAAAACGCGTCCCGCGTGCGTATTCAACGCATTACAAAAATACTTGTATGAAATGGACATTTACGAGGGTTGCAAATGTCCATTTCATACAAGTATGTATATTTTTTCAAATTCATTCATATTAATCAAGTTAGAAACCTTTCAAATCTGGTGGAAGGGGAAACTGACAAATTACAGTAAGTACAAGGATGCACATACTGAAATGTGACGTCACCGCCATTAGGTTGCGTGTGCTCAAAAGAAATAGCGGGACATTCCTACCGCAGGAACAATTGGGGTCCATTTTTCCTGAAACCAATATTTTGGACGCTAATTGCTGCTTTATCTAATGACCAATGTTGATGCTGTTTTCTGTTTTTTTTTTGTGTTATTTGTTGTCTATACTGATATTTATAAAGAGGAAAGATTTGATTATTTGTTGGTTTTACTGTAAAAAACTACTGATCGATTTCAAAAATTCCTCACCATTAGAAAGCTGAGTAACATCTTCACTGAGTAACATTGCCTGTTTATTTTCTACTTACATGCGGGCGAAACTGCTGGCTGAAGCTAGTTTAGCATAAGATCTTTACACAGGCAACAATTGGATGAACCAGGAAAATTCCAGCCCTCATCCAAAGCAAAACGGTTCTGTAATAGCGTCGGGATCACAAAGACCTTTCCGGCACTTTAGACGGGACAGTAAAACAGCTGGTGTGACATAATGGGGACGTGGCCTTTGCGCTCAAACAACGTGCGGTGCAGCCATGACATAACATATGTCAACGAGCTATATTTATCACAATAACGTAGTATTAGCTTGATAAGAACGACCATATAGATAAATAGACTGTACTGAAACTTAATACAATATGTAAACTCGTTAAGAAAGAAAAGGTCCATTTTGACATTTGAGAATAACCCTAGGATGAAACTTGGAACGAAGATGAAAGAAACAATAAAATAATAGGGTCTGGTGTAGTAGTAGCTACACTACACCGGACAAACCGCTAGGTAATCAAAATACAAATGTCAAATGCCTTTTATTGGGCACGCCACGATTATGGTGGTAAGTCCCCTCTTTGAGGCGTGGCTGGAAAGACCTCACGGCGTCCTTACCTTCCGCATGACGTAGGTCCTCACCGGACATGGCAAGTTCGGGAGGTTCCTGCATCGGATTCAGGCGGAAGAGACGCCCGGGTGTCGCCACTGTGCGCAACGCCCGGAGGACACGGTGGAGCACACCGTCGAGGTGTGCCCTGCCTGGGCGGAGCATCGCCGTGCCCTCGTGGGGGCGATCGGCGGCGGAGACCTCTCGCGCCGGGCCCTGGTCGAGGCCATGGTCCGGAGCGAGGAGGAGTGGCAGGCGGTCGCCTCCTTCTGCGAAGCAGTAATGCTGGTCGGCTAGGCCGACCGCATCAGGCAACGGCGCC
Organism: Mythimna lalbum; assembly: GCA_949319445.1. Classification (NCBI taxonomy): domain Eukaryota; kingdom Metazoa; phylum Arthropoda; class Insecta; order Lepidoptera; family Noctuidae; genus Mythimna; species Mythimna lalbum. The sequence continues at coordinate 2,780,474 of OX439349.1, read as the reverse complement.
CTCGCCGCCGTCGCCGGGATTCCGATCCCGATTTCCGGCCACCGTAGACGCGGGCTCGCGGACGGCGAGCCATGGGTAGCTCGCTGTCCGATTGTCCGGTAATGGACCGAGTCCAAGACGTTGACGGCGCGCACTGTTCCCGCGCGCCTCAAGGAGTTGTCAGCAACAGGAGGGGCCCAGCTGGGTCGAAGCCTACTGGGGGACAGGGTTGTCCGAAAGGGAGCTCGTGCCCCGGTATGAAGGCTAGAAGGAACGGCGCGGGGTTTTTAGTCAGTAAGAGTCTGACACTGTCTCCCGCTCCACCCAAGAGCGGGTTTCGTCAAAGATGACTTTCCCCGTCGACAAAAAAAAAAATGCCTTTTATTTTTTTACGACTTTATCTGGAATAATGACTTTTAACACCTTTTGACACCCCAATTAGAAAATAAAGTTGCAATCATAAATAAAAAACTGAATTTTTACTTAGATGCACATATCTTGTTTTTTTTTAAGAACTTAGTTATCCTAATTATAGCCAAATAAAATGGGCACAAACGAACTACGTTAATACTAGTATACGCACACAGGTTAATCCTAGTTCAAGCAAATAAGCAACTGTGTTCTTTTTAATAGTTTTTGTTTTTTTTTTGTAAATGTACCCTAGGCTATAAATAAACGATTTATTATTATTATTTATTATTATATTGGAAGCGCATCGGTATTGGTATCTACACACAAACACGCTAATTTTTTCAATAAGAAAACAATAATAAATTACCCGACTAATTCTTCTTCTTCTAAGCGTATCCATAGCAAGATAATGTTATATGTTTCTTCAAATTAAATTCCATCCCTAACCCAGTATTCGGTGACGGCAATGCCGTCCTCTGACGCAGTCATTAGATAAACTGATAGACTGATTATGCTAACATAGTCAAAGCCTAGAAGGCTAAATAATTCATGTTTATCAGCCTACAAGCCAGTGACATCATCGTGGAAGTTGCAACAGATCACAGAGTTGAACCGGAAAGGAATTACTTCTCCCATGTCTAACAAGACCCAATAAACTATCAACTACCCACCACTCCATCTTTAAACTCGTTGCGTTTGCCGTAAGTAGTTTCTAACGGGAACCGATTATATTTGTTACCTCGTCTCATTTCTGCTTACATCGCTGAAGAAAGTAATTTTCGATTAAACATACTTGTAGAATTTGAGATAGTTCTTGCATATCTGCAATGCTGTCTGTTACGTTCGCTCTGAATTCATTAAAAGTTCTTGTGTTTGTGGATACGAGTTTTTTGAGAAAAATCGTTGTGCTTTTAGCGATAAGACCGCCCATTGAGACACCCTATTATTTTTAAGTTCCTGTTATACTTTTATTATTGGTGTAAAATAAAGAGTATCTATCTATCAGTTCTATTTTTTTGCAGAAAAGGATTTAATTCCTTTTTGAGCCATTAAAAAGTATTTGTGATCTTTTTTATTTAGATCAGTAATTTTATAAATAACAAGTCTTACATTTTTTAGAATTATACTATCACCACTTCCTCCAAAAAACACTGACTATTGGTCACGAACTCACGATTTTTTTCCTAATTGGACTCGATATGTTATTTAAGGTTTAGTCTTCATTTAGGGCTTGGCTTTTATAAATCAAACATATTATGATGACCCAAATTGTCACAGCTATACGCATTTGATAATTTTCGCCGAATATGCATTCTTGACTAAATATAGACGATAGATTGGGAATATACAAGCTTTCTATTCACACAGAGAGAGCTTGTTCAAAGATTTAATGGATGCTTATCAAATTCTAATCAACCGTTTATAATCTAGTTTACAGCATACTGCAACTGCCCGTTGTCGTTTATGGGCGCGTAAAACTTAAATGATTACGAGTCACTATCGGTCAAAAAGCCAAAGCCCTACGTATCAGTTTCCTGGCAGACTGCAAATTTCTCGTGTCCAACCTGTTTGCACGTTGTTACGAAAAAAAAATAGATTCCCCCATAGAATAGTGAACTTTAAAATGTAATGAATCAGGGCTCATTTTGTATTGATAGGATTAGTCGTTCGAAAACCAATTTCGCTCTCAACAGTCGGCGCAGTACTCGGTAATAATTCAGTAAGGCGCGTGACTGCGCACATGAACGACGTGTGCACCACGTTCGGACGGAAAATATACATCTTATTATCCGCGGCGATCGTGAATTTTGCGAAGTTTAATTTTTCGTTGAACGAAAGCGTGTTTTAGCTTTCTATTTTATTCGCATCTTTGAGTGTTAGTGCTTGGAATAACAAAAAATTGGATTGTGGTATATCTTCTGTAACGTGAGTTTTCCCGTGATTTGGGTAAATCCCTTAACGTGTTTGCAAAACATTGATTGTTGATCACGTAGGGTTTTTTTATTGTCTATTAGTACATGAACAAACCTTTTCACATATGTTTTATATTTATTTAACATTTATGATCGGAGTCGCTCGTGACAGATAAATTTATTGACATAACTTGAGCTACTGCAAAATTAACGATAGTGTGCAAATTGTCTATGAGTGTTTTATAAATGAGATGTATTGCGTCTATGCTCTAGTTTATTTAATTGATTTCCTAATGGTTAACAATGCGTGACATTGTTATCGTTTATAATTTTTGTTTGTATATTTTCATACAATTTAATGCCAACATCATTATTGATTATTTTTTGTTGCTAACTGTTGTCGTAAGGTCAAATGGCTGCGTTTATATTTTTATTAATTCCAAAAAACTAGTCCTTACTTCTTTTGGCATTGATATTTCCGCTTAAGCTAAACTTATCTATACTAATATCTATATCTATACATATTATAAAAATGACCCCCGTTTTCCGTTGTCACGACTTGGCATGAAAACGGCTTGACCGATTTGGCTGATTTTTTTTTTGTTGTGATTGTTATTGTGAGGAGAAGGTTCTTATGGAAAAAAAATAAAAATTAGGGTAGTGTAGGGTAGAGTAGGGTAGAGTAGTAGGGTAGAGTAGGGTAGAGTAGGGTAGAATAGTAGGGTAGAGTAGGGTAGAGTAGGGTAGAGTAGGGTAGAGTAGGGTAGAGTAGGGTAGAGTAGGGTAGAGTAGGGTAGAGTAGGGTAGAGTAGGGTAGAGTAGGGTAGAGTAGGGTAGAGTAGGGTAGCGTAGGGTAGAGTAGGGTAGAGTAGGGTAGAGTTGGGTATAGTAGGGTGGAGTAAGGAAGAGCGGGAGCGAAGCCGCGCGGGCAAAAGCTAGTAATATAATAAAGAGAGACGATTTGCATTTTTGTTTGTAATAAAATTGAAAAGTATTGGATCGATTTTAAAAATTCTTTAACCGGTGGAATGCTATGTTATCACTGAATGACAGGTTTTGTATGTTTTTCTACTGTTGCGTGAGTGAAGCTGCTGGCAGAACCTAGTTTAATGTAATGTCATACAACGTTCATCTTAATGCTTATTTATTTTCTGCCATATGCGTTTTTGCTTCATGCTACCAAGGTTTCAAAGTTGTGTCGGGCGATAGGGTTACCTCGGCCCTAGAACGCAAAGGGGTAACCAAAAGAACACCCCCACTTACTCGGAGCGAGAGGGCTTACTTGACGATTTATCACCTCAAAAAAATGTATATTTTATCCAATCTTGTTTTTTTAATTGGTCCGGTGATCGATTCTGAAGTGCAAATGTTTACTTTCTACGTCTAAAACATGTTTCAATACTAGATATAATAAATTTTTAACTATCCAAAATTTTTTTTTCATAGATTTTGTTTGAATATATGAGTAGGTACATACTACAGAAAAAATAACTCAAAATAATGGAGCTCGGGATTTATGTTACTCGCTGGTGTAATTACATATTTGGGGGAAAAAATCTGATCAGCTATTAATTACCTAGTAAGATCCTATTTTCCGCTATCCTATTTTTAGTGTTTTATAAAAGTGGTGTTTACAATAATGAATATGAAGAATCGAAAGATCCTAAGTCCGGATAGTGGCCATAGGAATTACTGAATGCGACAAGATAACCCCATCATATTGGAGCTCTTTGAAATCGTCTTGACTATACCGCGCAATGAAAGCTTATTATGAATATTATTTTTCCTTGATTATTTATTTCTTCCTTCCTGTCCGGTCAACTGTTACGCTGTCACTGACTCCCTTTGTCATGTCACTCCTCTCACAATCCATTCATCTTTCCTTTGGTCTCCTTCTCCTTTCCGAATAATTTCCACACCAGTTCTATAGAAATCATTCAACCTATTAAACTCTTATCCTGTCTACTACCTACTGTCCAACTATCTACTGTTGGTCATAGGCCTCCCCCAAGGACCTGTCGTTATGGCGACATAATTTTATTATCCAGTCCTGCACATCTTGTGTCCAACTGTTATCATAGTTTTCATTAATACATTATCGAAAGGTATTTCTGAAACCCCACGTACAGCATGCTGATTGGTGATAAGCAGTGTTATCAACAGCTATGCGCAACCCGTCACATATTTATCATCTATATTATAATACATTAATGGCTTATTATGACACCTATGATAAATCACTGGATTTTCCTGCTTTACTGAAATACCTATCTGTAGGGTTTTTTTATAATCTAATTTTTCACTAATATTTGAATGAAAATTTGATAGATTTGAAAATTTTTATGCTTTGGATACATACGATCGTGCCAGCATTTTTTTTGCGGTAATGATAAATATATTTTTTTAGTTATTATTATTGATAGGCTCGCGCTTGACCACTCTCTCACCTAATCGTAAGCAATTAAGTGCTGACGATGGAGCACGCTTTCCTAGAAGTGACCTATTCACTCTTTACTTAAAGACTCATAAGTTGAAGCTATCAGGAAACAGAGACTCCGGCAGGAAATTCAACTCCTTAGCTGTACGTACAATAAATGTGTTCCCGAAACGCTTTGTACGTATGGGTGGGATGTCTACCATGTACCGGTGGCACAACGCCGTACGCTGTTCCAAAAAAAATCTGTGTTACTGAAAATAAATATTGAACTTAATAATTTTACTGTGAAAAGGTCATGGTTTGTTTGAAGTTAAAACTCCATGGCCACCGAAATCATTTTCATCCTAATCAACTTTAATTTACTCACCGATTTGCTAATAATGACCCATTATTGACAGGCCTGTTGGTCTAGTGGTTAGTGACCCTGACTGCTATGCCGGAGGTCGTGGGTTCGATTCCCACCCAGGACAAATATTTATGTGATGAGCATGATCATTTGTTCTGTGCCTGGGTGTAATTTATCTATAATATGTATGTATTTAGAAATATATAAGTATGTTTATCAGTTGTCTAGTACCCATAACACAAGCTCTGCTTAGCTTGGGACTAGACGGCGTTGTGTGATAGTTGTAGAATATTATTATTATATTATATTATTATTACGTCGTCAAGAGAGGTTCAAACATTATAAGTAGTACAATTGTGCAAATCTAACCTAACGAGTTGAAAACCCATTACAAAATTTGGTCCTTCATGGCCATAAGAGCACTTTTGGACCAAGGACCTAACTGCTGGCGCAGATTATACAAAAAAATATATGTATATGAAGGATCGTTCGAAAAAGTCACCGCGGACCCTGACTGGACTGACTTTAACGGACTAAAATCTACTCACATATTCCTTCAGTTACTCTTTACTTACTAGGACCTAGAGTTTCCTTTTCAGGAATTCTCCGTGGTCCTAGCAGGCACCGGCCCTGCAGGTCCTCTATAGTTTTGCTGACATCTCTTTGAAGCGCACGTGGAAAACTACGCGCCGTCGATGTCTGGGGCACGGTCCTTACCGGACGGCGAGCTACCCATTGCTCTTCTGTATAGACGTAGTTATTACTCTTTACAGATATCAGGTGGCAACACACGTAACACCTGCTCCAAAGCGCAACAGCATAACTTTGACTCAAAATTATTTTATAAATATTCTCCGCTTATTATTTCTAACTTCATTGAAGCTGATAGTCACACCGGCTTATGCAACGGCATTCTGTTACACTATAAGCAATAAAAAAATCTATTACTTTCTTCGAAGAGATCAAATATAATACTTGGTGATTTAATTTTATAATTAACAGTTTTTGGGTCACCTTTCATGTAACTGTAATGCGAGCTATGATCTTTCATCTGACGTAATAACAAGCGATCTTTGTATCCAGTCCACTTCTCTCACTGCCTTTCATAAACGAAGATGCTATCCAATAGATATGATTCATTATTGTCACGACTAATTTTAATCATGAAATTTACGGAGAATTTTGTCATTATTTTTTCTGTTATCAGGGAAATATAATTCCGATATGTGATGATCAATACAGACCTGGTAGGTCATACTTGTCATATGAGTCGTATAGGTAAAGCAACTCTGGAGGATGGGTGATCATTTTAACGTACAGACAATCCTCCATGCCACGGCAAGCATCTGAAGCCGTTGGTTTCGGGTGCCATTTTTTAGATCTTTGTCAATCGTTATGGATTGTCTAGAACTCAAAAAATTTTACTGCAGTCTTACCAAGGAGTATCGTTTTATCCAATTACTGGGTCAGGGAGATAGTCGCTCCATGAAAAATACTGGTAGTCAGCTGTATCAGCTTTTATTGGAGGCCAACCCCAACATACTTAGGATAAGGTTAGGCAGCATCTTTTGTCCTAACGATAAATTCTCTGTATTGAAAAAAATCAAATCGAATGCTGCATTGCGACGTAGATACATAATACTACAATGGATAACGTTTGGACATCGCATCGCTCACAAGCTTCACAATAATTGTCTTCCTACAATAGACTTTGTCGGTAGATATTATACCAATTAGTGCATACAATGCGGTGCTGGGATCCTACCATGACGTCTTATAATTATGTGGTGTGAGAAAGGGATAGTGATTTACAACCTGTATTGCTATCTCTCTTATCTTTGCTAGAATTTTTCTGAAGAACCTAGGAAAGTGCTTGATTGTCAAAACTATATTTAAATTAATGCCAGCTGGTATACGTCTCTAACTAAACCTGGTCACTATATTTTTTGGATTTATATTCATCAAATAACTTACCTCTATGTTCGTCATCGACAGTAACGTTTACCCTCGTATTTAAGCAAGTTCCTCTTTATTTGCATTATTGCATTTGTTATCAGTAATATCAGCATTCGCCCTACTGCCAAAACCAGCTAGCAATGAAAGAACTGGTATTGATCTAATTATAATTTGTAAAGTGTTGCAGTATTGCATATATAATCTTCAAACAAGATTCAAGGCATACCAGCAATCTAATCCGTTGTAAATGGCAACCTGAACCCGTTCGGACTGTTGTTTCTGATAAGTGACTTGACAGTAAAATAAATGAATAAGTCTGTTGTAATGACTTGGCAAGATAGATAGGCATATATGCGAGTATGGAAAGGGAAAAACATGGGACATACAAAAACACATCGCTGTATTTGTGCAAAGTTTTAAAGGAAAAACTGTGATGATGCATATATTTGACGTAATCCTCTGAAATTAAACGAAACTAGGCAAAGGCCAAAAGATTTTTATACCAAGTTTGTCAAAGGTTTAGGGAGCACAGGTCAAAAGCCTATTGACCTAGTACAGCCAGACACTCGCCACACGAAAGATGAAAGAACTAGCGTAGCTAATGAGCACAAAAAGTATGTTTGAGCAAACCTACGAACCAGGGAACATGCTGAATCAAACTCACTAGTAAATTATTGCACCTACATTTTCACCCATCACATTGAAGTTTTGTTCACCCCTTAAGGCTAAATAGATTGACAATCATACAATACTCGAAATAGTTGTAGAAGGCGCGAAAGCCACCTAATTGACGTTTCACGGGCACTGTAAATCTGTATTTTCTCCTTGAAATAGAAAACTTGTTCGGTCGGCCCCATGGCACGATTTACATAGCTTGCGCCCACCGCGGAGTCGACTGCAGCCATGGTGGGTGTTGGACATAGCTTCGTAATTATTGTTAGAGAAATCTATGTAGCACGAGATTATCGGCATTGTATGGTAAACATGAATATATGCCTGATTGAGTTGCTCATTTACCTTTGGAATGTTCCAAAACTATTTACTTGTCATGCATGTGGGACGTAGGTGCAATATTTAGATCGTCAAGATCTTAACTATTTCATTACGACGTTAATATCTATCCTTCTATAAGTTTTTTGAGATTTTTCCATCTACAAAAACTATTGTAACGTTCAAAACTTTCTTTGCATGCGTTGAAACAAACCTTCACACTAACAATTTCATCATCATCACTATTATTTTTGATGTCTCTCACCTTCTCTTAGTAATACATGCACTTCAGCATTGCATTTACAATTATTTCTATTGGTTTTGTTTGCATGCATGTGTTTCATCATTGTGTGCACAGTGTTTGACAATGTTGTTTATATGAACGAAAGAAACAAATACATGCAATAGTTTTTGCAGTTGTTTACGCAAGGCTACTTAACATATTAAACGCCTCATTGGTCTAGCAGTGGTAATGTCCTCAGAGCTCGGCTTTGTCGGCTTCAGTTTAATCCGAAATCAGACTTTACAATAACTGTTCTTTTCCCTGAATATATGGTAAGCAGATTTGTTGATTGTTGACCTTTGGTTAGGACCAATTTCACCGATTTTCATAAATTGTTAATGCAGTCTGTGACTTTAAGGATCCAATATTTCAAAAGGGATATTGCCTCACGCTAGTCATAAGCTGTTTTCGAATTCTCTGACATTCCGAAACCCGTTTGTCTAGCAATATATCTAACTCATTCGGCTTTAACAATCGAAGATCTAGGTTTATTCCACCGTAAAACCTCTGCCTATTACAATCGTGACACTGGTTTCATGTTAAAACTACTTAGTATTTAAGTAAGAACACGTAACGAAACGTCAACGAATTGCCGTAAACGGTGACATTTCAAGCTAATTCCTTTCACAGTTACTTTGAAGTGTTCGTGTAATGTCACGTCTGTTAATCGTTTTGTCATCCATCATATGTAGCACCCCATTCGTTCTTGAACAAGTAAGATTAGGGTCAAGGAGTGTTGGGTCTGTTCCAACTTCTATGACTTGGTCTGGATTGATATTGCCTATTTCAGCAGTATTTATGTCTTTTGTAACGTCTGCAGTCTTATGTAATCGTTCAAGTTTAAGTGCCTCTTCTACTTGCTCTTGAGAGAGTCGCCTTTGCATACTCATTCAACTGCGTGTATGCCAAAATTGCTGTCATCGAGTAACAAATTAAGTCAAGTGGTCTACTTAGCTGTCATTTGTAAGACTCTTTAAATATTTAGCCAAATCTTCCTATTTAGTTTGACATTACTGAAAAAAATTATGTTATCCTTGACCAAATTTCTAATAACTTGGTTGTTTTCGAAATACGCTCTCAAACAAAAACCAGTGGAGTAGATGGGCACCTTTAAAAAAGTAAGTTTTATAGTTTTTGTGTTGAAAAATGGAAGTAATGGTTTTGTCATCTTGTAAGACCGAGCTCAAAAATGGGATTACTCTGACTGGTACAGGACAAGTCTTGATTAAAATAAATAAATTCGGCCGAATATAAAACCTCCTCCTTTTTAAGTCGGATAATAAACTCGTTTATTTGAGTATGTGGATTATAATAGGTTACGTTTATTGTGATCTTATGTTAAATTGAAACAGCACGAGCAGAACGTGCTATACAATTGGAACATCGTATCCTATAGTCATTATCTTATAACAGGTATAACAGGTTACGGATATTTGCACACGTCGGAGCCCCTGTAGCCCATGTAGTACCATTGAAACTGCTGATAACTACGCCCCTACCACATACGTTTCAACGCCATTAGGCAGGTCTGGTTGCTAAAACAGTGCATTAAGCTTATCTGTACCAGCAACTTGTAATGTTGAACCGAGCTGAATTGATTGACACAGTAGGTACTTGTTACGATAAGACCGCTGTGATAAAACTTAGCCAGGTGGTAGTGACTCTTGGAATATGTAATATAAAAACAAACCGTTTCTAATCAAATCAAATCAAATCAAAAGGATTTATTTCAAGTAGATCATTCACAGGCAATTTTGTATAGTCTAATGTCAAATGTATAAAAACTAGCGCGCCTCACCATCAATGATTGCATCACTGCTTACCATCAGGTGGGATCGCAGGCAAACACTAGTTCATAAAACATACAAAAAAAAATTGTGCCAGTGAACAGCTGGGTGCAAGTGTAAAACAACCCCTCAGATGCCTGGATGGCCTGGTGACTATGTATTTTTGCTGACTTATCAAACTTTGTGATTTTTGTGATTGTGATCATGATACAGTTATGAAATTTTATACATAGATCCTTTACATAAAAATACTAGACACATTTCAAGTTTCGCATTATACTAAAAATAAGGTTGTATAGATTAGGATGAAAATATAACCATAATAAAATTAGCTTGGTGTTGTTTCTTTTATGTATATAAATATCTGATCTAGTTCAAAAATACTGCCTTATCTGCATCGTATTTGTATTTTTTTTATAACTGACTTTAATTATCTAGCACTAATACGAAAGTAATGGCAATAATAGATTACTGCATTCTTTTGTTTGCGCAATAAACTCTGGATTAATCGATGATAAAAATTGGCACAAAATAGGAGTTTTTGTTTACCGTTAGCCTATTTGGATTGCCTACGAATATGAAGTAATCGCATTGCGTTAAAACAAACTTTGCTAGAAGGCGGATTTTATTTTGGTATATCAATTAGATTCAGTTAGTCAAATTAATTCTGCATAACCAAAAACTTGTGATATTTTTAGGCAAGAAATCATCAAATAAGTCTGCCCACTCTGGGAGAAGCAAGATGGAAGCGTCGGACTTTTACTGACTGACCTACCTGTGTTCTTTCAGTTGCTATTTGCATTTCAGGACCTCGGTGACTCTAGAGTTTATATCAGAGGCCTATCTAGAGCCACGAGCTCTTTTAAGGTGATCCATTTGACGACCTTAACTGAACTGTTAATGGAATGAAGCTGTATAGGGTGTATAGCTCCATCCCTCTTTCTCGCTCGTACGCTTGACATTGTAACACGTCATGGTAAGACTCCTGATCTCCATAGTCATCATCATCATTTCAGTCGAAAGATATCCACTGTTGGACATAGGCCTCCCCCAAGCGTTGACACAACGACCGCTCCTGTGCGTCTCGCATCCATCGGATTCCCGCAACCTTCACCAGGTCCACCTTGTGGAAGGCCTTCGAACGCTACGTCTTCCGGTACGCGATCACCACTTCAGAACCTCTCGTCTCCATCTGTTCTGCGTGCAATGTGCCGTATATAGTGTCGATACATAATGCCTGGAGCGTTTATACTATGCAGAATATTGTACCGTTTTTTTTTTTATTACTGATATGAATCGTTACATGTTATTATTAAAGCTATTATGCTGTCAAACAAATTACGTATTATGCCATAATAGGTAGGTATCCCAACGTAACGAATGTCTAAACTTTTTTTCATTCGAGTTGTAATTGAGAGTGAAAGTCTAGAAAGAATACTATTACTTTCAATGAATCTAGTTTTTTGTATCTGTCTACGAAAATATCCATTAGGCATTTGAGGATAAATTGTAGTATCTTCGGCTACATTTAGAGCCGGATAAAATAGGGTGAATAGAAACTCAAGAGTAAATAGAAACAAAACTTCAAAGGGTATTTTCTCGATATTTAAATGTTTAATGCAGCAATTTAACTATATCAATTTATCATAACCATCATCATCATCATTTCAGCTGTCCGATAGATGTCCACGATGGATATACGCCTCCCCTAAGTGTCGCCACAATGATCGATCCTGTGCGTCCCGCATCCATTGGATTCCCGCAACCTTCACCAGATCATCGGTCCACCTTGTAAGAGGCCTTTATAAATGAATTGTTATTCTAAAAATGTGATGCTTTGCAAGCCGATTATATGGTATCAAAGTAAAAACCAAACCAGTATTGTTTCTATTCACCTCGTTTTACGGCACAGTACCTACAAACATTTAGTAGGATTTTTCCTTGTCATGCTTCAACATAATCCTACCGTCACTAAGAGCGTTGAAAACACTTGAGACATCTCTGAAAATGTAATTTGTGAGGAAGAAATTATGACGAGGAAAGTGTTACATCTATTTACCTTACGAACTTGATACCCGGCGTGTTCTACGCGCAAAAAGAAATATATTTTGTTTACTTGTTGAACAAAAGAAAATTTACATATTTTTACAATGCATTGTTTTAATAGTCTAGAACCATCTTCGCACTATTGTACTAATTTAATAAAAACCAGTTTCTGGCATATCAGTTAAAAGGTTTCTCAAAGTCTGTATCGGACATCTAAAGAAACATTTTTTGTATTTTATATCTTCTAATATTTAAAAATGTCATGCCAAAATTATTTTAATGGAACTCTTCCAAAACGTCTTGGATTTTTTTTGTGTTTTTTTATTTGGTAGGTCTGAGACTAGGTCGTAGGCTATTTTTTATACCCCTAGGTGAAGTCTATTACCACGCGGTCGAAACTGCTGATAGCAGCTAGTAATTCCTACTCGTATAATGCTAGTAATGGAAAAGCATGTAAGAAATATAATGTAGCAAATTGATGACAGTTTTATTTTCTTTTAGTACCATCTGAGAATTTAAAGCAGAACTCGTCAATCAGCAGCCATTTTTGCTACTCTTAAATCTACCACATTATCCTGCAACTAATGTCGATCACACAAATGACGATCACCATATGCAATTTGTTCTAACAAAGTGATAAACCAAGAGAGATTTCACACAATACGCCTACATAATACATAAGTTATATGGACGAGTCAGAATCGGGGTCAGTCCTCGGTAGAAAACCTTGGTAGCGAGATTAGCGAGCTACTGTTTTAGGACCAGTAAGTGCGAGTTATTTTTACGTTTATGCGATTAAAACGTTTATCGCGTTTGGCTCTCTGATTGGTTAGGAACTTGGAGTGAGCCAATCAGAGCGTTGGACGTTATAAACGTGTAGATCGCGTTAACTTAAAACAAACTTGCAATAGGCATTCTGGTAAGCCGTAGTCTGAAGTCTTGGATGTAGACATCTTAAATGATAAATCATCTTACATTATTTTATCAGCCGAAAGACGTCCACTATTGGACATAGGTCTCCCTCAAGCGTCGCCACGACGACAGGTCCTGTGCGTCACGCTTCCGTCGGTTTCCTGACTTTTTAGATACAATTTTGAAATTCTTGTACAAATGACATAAATTACAAAAAAGTTGTCGCACCTAAATCGGATGATTTTTCTTTATTGTTGATTGGTATATTTTAAAGAAATGCTGCTAGAACATTCTTGAATTTGGAACTAGTAAATATTTACATATAAATCGGTAAATTCCAGTCAAACAAGCATACAAAACATAATTTTAAACTACTTAGACAAAGTCTTAGTTGATTCTGTACGTAAAATGCGACTCTCAGAGTCGGGCATGGTAGATATGTGTAAATTAATTAATGCATGGAAAAATGGCTTTTACTCTAATGACTTTATCCTATTAATAGATCTACTCACCCACTAACCTAAATCATTAATTTCAATAATACTTAACTAACGATTTTTCATAACCATTTCCAATAAAAACGACATCTCTGTATCGATTTTCTTTAATTGACTAACCGTTCAAGGCCATACTAAGTCCGTAATAACTGTATAAGTCAATTATATATAAGCAGACAAGTCAAGGTCAATTGTTTTAAGTAGATCACAAGTTTGTTTCCGTTGGAAAGTCCAAAACATCTGCTGCCATCGTGGGACATTCTTATTGTTTTTCTTAAACCTTGTTATACGGGTCTGTAGTATACTCAAAACAACGTCATTATCTGCTAAGGCTGCTTCCAGCCTTTCAGAAGTGAAGTGACGAAATTTTTAATTTTTGAGGAAGATGTCTCAAGAAGGAGAAGGCGGGCCGACTTGGATGTCTTCATTGGGAATTGGAAAGAAGTGGCACAAAACCGGGAACATTGGAAGGAGTGGAGGGAGGCCTTTGCCCTGCAGTGGGACAGTAAGGGCTAGATGTAATAATAATAATAATGTCTCATTACTGCCCGTGCTTCCTGACGGAGCCCGTAAATTGTTTTTTTTTTTTGGCAAATATGGCAGAGGTCCCGATTTGAACATCTAAATACCTATTGATTTCATTTTTCATCCCGAATTTTTACTTACTGGACCTGGCCACCACCAGACCAATGTTTTTTAAATAAACACTTGCGTTATTATAACCAATAATATCACCATCATCATCCTTTTTGCAGCCAGCAGTCCAATCTGACCATATGCTTCTAATAGCATGCCGGTCATCTCGATTCTAGGAAATTCATCCAGCTGCTGATGATATACCACAACATAAATCTAATGATGGCAAACTGCATTTAATAAATTTCGCAATTGTGATTTCTAGCTCTGTGCACACACATTAGGTGTATTTGACAACGATTAAAAATTTCGTCAGCGTATCGCCTTTATTGATTAACGTGTAAATATTGGGTTCCGTGTCTGTCCGTCCTGAAACCTAAATATATAAAACAAATGCTCTTAAAAGTAGCAACAAGCTCTTTCAATAAACATCCGGTTACTAATTCACAGATGTATGTATATTTTCTTTATTATGCACTCCATCTTATATTTTTTGCCCATCTTCAAAATTTGGTTTCTCTATTTGCGCGTAAGCAATGTTTTTGCACCTCCTTTTCAGCTGCTTTTATTTTGACATAATCAGAAGTAATAGTCGTAGTAACTCTTAATTTATACGGACTTCTGCTCTGAAATTTGCCTCGTAAACTTCAGGTACATTATCTACATCGTCTGTTTTGTCGAAAGTAAAGTCGTTTTCAAAACACTCAACCACCCACAGAGAAAATGTTTTCTACTAAACTTTTAGCTGTCTAATATTTCTTACTGGTCAGCATTTTTCATTATTCCACTCATATTTACAAGGCAATTATGAGTCAGGAATACAATACAATCAAGCCTTGCCTTTGTCGGGCGGGACCTACGGGTATGAAGAACTATCAAATTTCGTATACTTGTATATTTTTTTGAATTCCTGTACTGCATATTATTTACAATGTATTATGACTCACTCTAAACGTAATCATACTGAAAATTCTTCATCGTAATAATGCTTCCGTTCATCCATATTGAGTATAGCTTCAACGGTACCGACGTGATGTGTTACCGTTTGAAAGTCACGTTTGACAAATAATGCGATTGGATTTGAATACAGTGCGTGCGACGCCGTTTCTAGCTTATTGCTTGAAACCATCAATATTTTCTCAGATGAGAAATGGTATTTGATGAAATAGAGTAATCCAATCTGATAGCAAAAAGTGACTGGGCTTTTTTTTCTAATAAAGCAGCTTGTTTACACAAATCTTTTAATGTTATTTACTAATTAAATAATCAGCATATCTATGATCTTATCAATGATTAATAAGGCGCCTTTCATTACGCATGTGACATGCGTTTTATAGAAAATACTAGAACTTATAATTCCTTCTTATCGTGATAAATTAAAGTTATGTAGATTACATAAGAATTTTTATTCTTTATCTATATCGCTAATTAAATCTTAATGGTTTTTCTTTTTAGAATTTAGTATTTGAAAAATAAGTCCATTCAAAATTATGAGTCGAATGTACCAGTGCATAACCGCAACTTAGTCGATGCATTTGTTCAGCGAACCGTGTTCTCTGTGTTTAGTGCCCAGAACACCAATATAGAGCCTAGCTGTAATTCTACACAAACTGTTACAGTAAATTAAAGACGCTGCTAAACCCCTCGTAGGCTTAATAGCAAAGCTGTCACTATTTATGATGGTGGTATCTCTATTGCTCCACTTGACTGCGATACTGTAACGGGTATCGTACAACATGCAATGCACCTTAAGACGATAATGTTAAGACTAAGAGAGTAATGTAATTGAGAATCGAAACATGAATGGGAAATGTCTAGCGAATGATGGCTTGAGGAAACATGGCACAACATTGGACTAGCTTGGAATGGAACAAGAAACCAGATAAAGAAATTGCTGAAGTGGTGGATGGGTTGTGTAAAAGATGACTTCGCGAAATAGGGGTTTTTGTACTAAGATAACGATTGAAAGAGACGTATAAGAAGAATAAGAGGTTGATGAATATGTAACAGAAATTACATTATGAATGTCAATCAATCAACATGCAACCTTCTCGCTTCAACAGTCTACAAAGAAACATGACACTTTGTTACTGCTATCTGCACAAGCGATCTTTAACCCGGTTTTGTTAATCAAGCTTCTAATTGTACTAACGTAATTAGGTATGCAATGCTTAAAAAGAAACGTCGAAAACACTTAGATAACTCTCCAATATTTATCTTACATAAATCAATTCTCCTAAATACAATCATAATTCAAAATAAGTACGCCAATTATTTCCTCTGGCATAGCTTTCACTAGAACCAATAAAATGGTTGTTTATATACGTTTTATTATGATTACACCGTTCCCGCCTTGTTACACAAACCATTCAACGGTTCATTCGTTCCTTCGTTTAGTAGGTCAGCTGCTTCTGCGCCTGCGACTCGTAAAAGCACCGAGTTAGAATTGGGTTGAGTATGAGTGAGGAATTTGAGGATATGATGTCACCGTGTGTTTTGCTTCTTGTTTTGACAAGTGCGCAGAATTTCAAGTAATCTGACCTTTGAAAATATTTGCGAAACAAAAACTTTTTGACGAAAGCAATCGCGATTTGATGAAATATCAAGCACATTGTAAATATGATGGAGCTACAGATCAATATTAAAAATGTATCTCGAAAGAGTGTTCAAACATAGCAGGAAGGCTATTAATAAATATTGGTTTAATAAGCTAAGATTACAAATATTTTTGAGAGGATTTGTCCCCTCAATGTGTGTTTTGCAAATATGTAGATTGACTCATTGACTTTAGTCAGTTATTTGCTTCACTCTTAATGGTTACACCTTTCGAGCTTTTGCGATGTTGTTAAATTACATATTGCATTCATATTTGTACTCGTAAAAGTTTTGGTCCTTCAAAGCACTATTGCACATAGCTTGCTTGTTACATGCTTGTTACAAAGACTCAATAGTCTATGAAACGTTGCAATTTATCGGACCCTTATCTAATCAGCCATAACCTGGACTCAATAAACAAAATATTCAATTAACAACCCAAATTGACCCATGGCCCGCTCAGCTATCCACAATGGCTGTCACAATTATCCTGGCTGCAGATTTCGCCATGCTAAGACAATAGGCAGTAAACACCAATAAACAGTAGTATTGCAGTATTTGCAACGACAGTTGGTAATGACTCGCCCACTGTCCGTGGGCGTACGTGGGATTTGACTTAGCACCGTTCGAATACCGTTTCGGAATCCTTTTTGTGGTTATTATAAACTGGTGTAACCATTTTTGTCGCTTGGTCCTTTAGTTCTTTCTTCATAATCAGCTTTAAATTCTCCACTACTTAGAACCTCCTCTGTAATAGCTTGTGGACCGTAATCCACCAAGCTATGTATTGCGGGATGAAAGATGTCACAGATCTTAGCATTTTTGGCTATTACTGATTACTTATTGCTTTCCTTCGCCGTTTTAACATCAGTGGTAATCAAAGTCATTACCACTAAGTGAAGTACCTTCCTGGTTTTGTGTCCCGCGGCCATAACCACTTGACCAACACTGCTCTCACTCTTTCTCCTTGTTACCTTTAAATGTAGAAATTCTCAGAGTCGGAAAATCATTATTGCGGTGTAACTTTTCCCAGCCGTCTACCAGAAACCGCCTTGCTCAAACAAACTGGTCCTAAGATCGTTAACGAGCGTACGATACATTCGCTCATCTATAGTACGCCGAGATTCTAGTTTGATCACAGGTGTACCATAAGTCGAGAAATCTGCGCATAACAAACAAATTTCATTTTAGTTTTAACGTAAATATCCCTGATTAATTTCTCCGTCCGGCTGAGCGTGAAGAATTTCTATAACCATCCATCTAGATGATATGATTGAGAAACAAACTTCCTAACACATTTTCTCATAGTTATCGCCTAGGATTGCACGTCAAAACTGCATTCTCCACCATTTGATTTGTTAGTACCAATAAATTGCTTGTGGATTTTGATTAATTATCTGACTGTTCGGCTGCGGCGCGGATTTATGATAGCAAACGACTTTGGTCCCCTTTTCTTGTCTGTGAGACCTCAAAGTCACCAGCAGGATAATGATCGTTATTGGTATTCTTTTAGAATCTATTATTCTTTGTTTTATTTGCCTAAGATTTGAATATGTCACCAGTTGAATGTCGATGATTTTAATGCGTTTTGATTAGAAATGTTTTTCTTGTTTATATTCTCGATAGTTCGTTAGGTCTGGACATATAATGTTTTGTATGAAGCTGTAGAAAAAGTGGATGGTGTTTAAAATTAAATGGCCTTAAATATTAAAGGCCATCAACCTACAGAAGGCCGCCACTTATAGACTTATTTCTGGTTTTCTCATCTTAGTGCCATTTAAGATGACTTTAATTGGCGATAGCATTAATTTTATTTATATTTCCAATCTCTAGCAACGTTTTGTTCTTGATTTAAGGTTTTAAATTGCTAATCAAAATGTGTTTCTCGAAAGTCACAGTGACTTAGTTTTTTGCAACCAGACGATATTACATTACCTATTTATTAGATAATTATTATCTTTACATACAAAACCCTCACCGTGGCTTTTAGTCTGTTCGCGATAAACCTAAAAACTGCTTTATGTGTTTTCATGTGGTTTTCACCAATAGACTCGGTGGTTCATGAGGAACGTTTAGATGTTGATACATTTTTGAAGTCAGTTCAAAAATACATGCATATAACAGAGAAAAGCTGAGAATTTCAAAGATTTGTAACACCCGTGCTATATTGGGACAAGTTGATAGTCCTGTCGCCTTACCATGATATATTAAAATGTCAATCATGCGAGATAGAAAGAGGGATGGACCTATACACTCTATATAGCTGCATTCTTTTAACAGTTCGGTTTAGGTCGTCAAATAGATCGCATCAAGAGCTCGTTGTAGCGCTTCTGATTATACAAGAATACAGTATTCCGTTAACCCATTACATGGATATAGTGTCTGCTAGCCAAGACGATAGGATGCGAAGTTTTTTCCATAGGAATGCCGTTCGTTTTTTGCGACATTCCAACGATGCAGGGCGTCAGATCCACGACTGAACTCGCTAATAATATCTCTCTCTTTCTACTTAGTACCAGACTGTTGAAGTATCAGCCATTGAATATCTTTGAAATGGTTTTATTATTTTCCTGATTTTAATAATAAAATATTTGCATTTCGTTTTAAAGTGTTTTATGGTTATCTTCGTGTTGGTTTCATAATATATACTTAAATTATCTTCGAAATATTTTATTATTTTCCTGATTTTAATTATAATTAATACTTTGTATTTCGTTTAAATTGTATTATTTTATTCTTCGTGGTGGTTTCGTCACATATTTAAATATCTTCAAAATATTTTATTATTACCCTGATTTTAATATTATAAAAATACTTTGCATTTCGTTTAAAATGTATTATTGTTAAAATGTATCTTCGATATTTTTAAGTATATTGCTGTAGTTTTGTTTGTTTTTGATATCCAGTATTTTTTAGCAGTTTTGTTTTTGGTTTCATATTTTTGTCTTTTTTTAAATTATTGATGTGCATGGGCTTGATAACTATCTCATCTGATGACAACTAATGATGTGGTCGACGGTGGTACTCGCTTGCTTAGGGGTAACCTATTCACTCTCAATTTAAAGACTTAGGTTATAGTTATTAGGAAACACAGACTCCGACAGGGAATTCCACTCTTTAGTTTAGTTAGCTTAGCTTAGTATAACTAATTAAAAGAAGACAATGTGCCAGCGATAGATATCAACTAAAATTAACTTCATACAATTCAGGTTCCGTGATCGCGATATTTCTTCCTAGATGATGTGAACAATCGTGACGTATTATTTTATTGTAGAATTGAACAGGATGTACACATGAACTGTAGCTATTAAATGCACGACACGATTAAATTACACAGTATTCATTACCCCTATTATGGACATGATAGTGTTATCTGTATCATCTTCATCAGTCAGATGATGCAGTGTTTCTTTTGTTAGAGGTTTATAAAAAGGGAAGGCCCAGCCTAAGAAAGCTGAATTTTTCACAGTTTGGGTTTTTAGGATAGCATTAATCAGCCATGTAATGTTCCCACAGCTGGAACTAAGGCCTCTCAAGGAGAGGGAATGGACTGTTAGCCAACTTGCGGGTTTTGTACGGTTTTTTTTTTATTTTATTTTTTGTCGACGGAGAAAATCATCATTGACGAAACCCGCTCTTGGGTGGAGCGGGAGACAGTGTCAGAGTCTTACTGACTAAAAACCCCGCGCCGTTCCTTCTAGCCTTCATACCGGGGCTCTAGTTTCCTTTCGCATAACCCCGACCCCGGTAGGCTTCGACCCAGATTACATGTCTTCGATTTTTTGTTTCTAGGATATGCTAGTTTCCTCAAGATATTTTTCTGTACTTACCATTTTGAGAGCAGTGGTGATAAATGGGCTTGGCTGGATTTGAACCCACAATCCGTAAGTCGGAGCCATTTATCATTGTGCCTATATTACTCGTGATCGGCGCAACACGTTTTTTTCTTCCATTCTTGTCACCTGTCAAACGATCAGTAACTTTTTCTTTTATATCACTCCTCATCACACAATGTATCCATCTTTTCTTCGGCCTTCCTCTCCCTCTCCATCCATCTACATGTAATACTCAGAACTCTTTTTTAAGACGTAGACGAAGAGAAAGAACGGATTTTTCGTTTGGGGAAGAGAAGTGGTTTTATGCGAACGAAGCCGCGGACATGAACTAGTTGTTACTAAATCTATTATATAACCTTTTGTTTATATCTATATAAATGCATTTATTTACATTAGAAGCAGACACCTGCGTTCTAAAAATATTTTTCTCAGAGTTGTTTGTATTTATTCTTCTTTTATCTTATAATAGCCAAAAAAATAACAACGCAGAAAAGAATCTAAACCCTAATTATGTATTCAAATCATCAATTTCTATGGAAATGGATTTACGATAAAGTTGTTGTTTAAAAACAGGATTTTAGTTATTTTTATTGCTTTTGCTTTATCCTCGTTTTTAGATTATTTAAAAAAACGAAAATCTTGAGCAAATATTAGGACGCGCGCACCATCGATGGCCGTAGTATCGATTCTAGAAATAATTATGTATCTATATAAAATCATTTAACATATTTGTGAACGTGCCTACGATAGAGGAGTAGGTATTTCCTTTTGTGGGGAAAAGTGTACAAAAAAAAACTTCTTCATTTTTTTTCTTGTCTCGATAACAAGAAAAAAAATCAATGAAACAAAAAAAAACTTGCCTCCCCTACCTTTTTTTTTGTAGTACCACAATTTTTTTTTTCAAGAAAAATAAAACCGACTACAATGTAAAAAAAACACTACGAAGTCAATGTTAAACAGTGAAAAGACAACTTATTCAAACACCTCCAAAAAAAACACAAAGCCGAACATACAGCCTCCTTTTTGAAATCGTTTAAAAAACCTCGCTACCCTCACTTCCCAACGTAGTTAAAGTCTGCACCCTCGCCGGCTAGCTGAGTATCCAACCTGTCCCGCCCACCGCGGCCGTTGACCCCAGCGAAAGCTATGCTGTACCGGGAGCTTATAAATTGATACCTACTAAATGATCCGCGAATATTGCACCAGCTACGGACATCTGATGGAAAACGAAAGTGCCTGATGGATGCGTCGTTAGGTCTCTGTTTAATCTGTAGTCGAGATTATTTACTTTACTTTGTAAGTGTGAGGTTGAGGTTTATCATGCGGACATCATATTAAAAGGTTCTTTTACTGCTACTTGTTGTCCCTCTCGTTTTCTGCTCAGCTTTCGTGGGTCGTAGCGTGATGTTTTATATGGTACAAACGACAGGTCTCCGCAAATTATAAGGTCTTGCCACATTATTTTTCAGGTAACGAAAAAAAAAAGTAAGGTTGTTCAGTTTCGTCTACTAAAAAGGCCTTAAAGTTTGCGGAGACCTGTTACTTACACCCTGTACAAGCCTGCTAGTTAAGTCACCTACGTCAAAATATATGTCACTCGGTGATGATGTAGTAGGTACTACTACCCTGGAGTAAAATTGGTCTAGTAGTTTTTGAGTCTACATAAAGGGCAGCAGAAGGAAAACGCGTAGATTTTAGTCAGCAAAACCCTGATGATTTCGTTACAAAAAAAAAAACAAAAAAATGGTCAGCTGAAATAGTATAATGTCAACATATGTATTATCCTAATTAGCTTAAATGATGCCACTGCTGTGGAACACACCTCTCTTGAAGAGAGCCTGGACGGTAATCCACCTCACGGGTGCAACAGGGGGGAGGGGAGATCCAATGCGGGTTGATAAATGTTACATGGTCTTCGACATTATGGTTCTAGAATATGCTAGCTGCGGGCCAAGCCATATTGAACGAAAAAACATCATAATGCGTTTGGATGACTTTGATCATCATCTTCCTGCCCTTATCCCGTATTATTTGGGGTCGGCGCAACACGTTTTTTTCTTCCATTCTGTCCTGTCGCTCGTCACGCTATCACTAACTAACTCCCTTTCCATTCATATCATTTCTCACACAATCCATCCATCTTTTCTTTGGCCTCCCTCTCCCTCTCCATCCATCACTTGTAAATTCATAACTCTTTTAGCAACATGCGTTTGATGTGAAATTAATAAATATTTTTCTTTTAAAAAAGAAAAACGAGTACAAAATCGTTTTAACACAGAATAAATAAAAAATATGGAGCATGACGATGAGAGATAAATATTGTTCTGCAAAAGTGTAATCAGGTCAAAACATCGTGATTCAAATTACAAAGAAAACCCTTTCTTTTCAAGTAAACCAGACTACTCAGCTTGTCACTCAGAGTCAGAATGAGACACCATCACCTCAAACAAGATGGGGTGACCTATTTCCCAAGTCGACCTGTCTAGCTGGATAGTTGGATACCGAGTGTACCGGCCAGCTGATACAGTTTGCTCCACTTTCTTACAACATGCCTTGGTTCTAGGAATATTTCCACAACTAACTTGCGTTTTTTTTACGTGGGAAATAATCAAGTAACTTCTCCCGTTCTAGGTGGGAGAGGGAGTGTCACGCTTTTGTTTACTGACTAATAAAAACTTCCGAAACCGTTTGCGTTCCTTACGGCGAGTAATGGATAGCTCGCCGTAATCATTCGGTCCAAGGCTGAGTCGTTGATAGCAACTACGTGCTTTCGAAGTTTCGACGACTCAGGCTTCGTTCTCGTAGGTAGGGGCCCAGCAGGGCCGAAGCCTATTGGGTCCTAAGGGTTGACTTTCGAACCTAAAACTAGGGATCCGGGAACGCAAGCCAGAGGGAACATTGGTGTTGTTTTATTCAGTAAAAGTTTAAAACGCCGTCCCGCTCTGCCCTAGAGCGGAAGAAGTTGCCTTTATAGCGTTATAATCCTAACCAAGTTAAAGAATAAGCTCTTTGCAGAACGTTGTCTATCTCTTTCTAAAGCTCTATCTGTCATATCAACACGTGGACGCCACTTACTATAAAATGAAATAACTAAATTCTCAAAGTAATTAATTACATAATAAATTGATAAATTCTCACGTAGTTTTATTGCCGGCGCTTGGGCGATGTCTGCTGTGCAGATTTATATGTCTTACTGCAGTTGTACATATTTGTAGTGCGCGCATCGAGTCGAGTGTGGCGAAACTCGATGTAAACATTTATAAAACTTTCTTTTTTCCTGCAAAAAGGTAAATATGTTGCTATCTATGCAAAATTCTGAATAATATAAATATGTAAAAAAAAGTCGGATAAAGTCGTTTGGAAAAAAGAATTAAAATAACAACCTGATGATTTTGTATGGGCACCGTCCCCACCCTCCTACAGATATGAGACAAATGTCATTTGAAGCGTCTAGTTCAAAAGAGTATTTTTTATCATGGCGACACATCTCTAAAGCATGGGGTTTAGGTTTTATAAAACACTAGCTTTTGCCCGCGCGGCTTCACTCCCGCTCTTCCCTACTCCACCCTACTATACCCAACTCTACACTACTCTACCGTACTCTACCCTACTCTACCCAATTCTACCCTAATCTACCCTACTCTACCCTACTCTACCCTACTCTACCCTCCACTACCCTACACTACCCTAATTTTATTTTTTTCCATAAGAACCTTATCCTCACAATAACAATCACAACAAAAAAGAATCAGTCAAATCGGTCAAGCCGTTTTCATGCTATGTCGTGACAACGGAAAACGGGTTTCATTTTTATATATATACTAGCTTTGCCCGCGCGGCTTCGCTCCCGCTCTTCCCTACTCCACCCTACTATACCCAACTCTACCCTACTCCACCCTACTATACCCAACTCTACCCTACTCTACCCTATTCTACCCTACTCCACCCTACTATACCCAACTCTACCCTACTCTACCCTACTCTACCCTACTCTACCCTACTCTACCCTACTCTACCCTACTCTACCCTACTCTACCCTACTCTACCCTACTCTACCCTACTCTACCCTACTCTACCCAACTCTACCATACTCTACCCTACTCTACCCTACACACTACCCTACACTACCCTACACTACCCTACTATACCCTACTCTACCCTACACTACCCTAATTTTATTTTTTTCCATAAGAACCTTATCCTCACAATAACAATCACAACAAAAAAAAGTCAGTCAAATCGGTCAAGCCGTTTTCATGCTATGTCGTGACAACGGAAAACGGGTTTCATTTTTATATATATAGAAGATTATATTTGGACCTAACCTAACTTAAACCCAAGTGTTGTGGACCTTAAATATATTCGTAATATATTACTGTCATACATTTTTGAATGCGTCTCTGTGAGCTCACTTTCATGCAATGCCCTTTATTTTTAAAAAAGGTTATTCTGTGTTGTTACCTATTGTATTGACTGCGTCTAATAAATTCTATTGTTTTATTTCTATCCCCGAAACAGTCAACTAAAATTGGATTTATGTCAATTGGTCCAAAAATTAATTGCCATTTACGTAAAGACTAGCTGTTTCACCCTCAAGGGATGAACTAGACGAAAAAAACAACAGTATCCGATAGAGATATCGGTTACTAATCCCAATGCCAATTATTCACGTCTACATTGCAACGAATATCTCGAACTCACGACCTATTGCTCCCACGATACCATGTAGTTTCCAAACCAAAGCTACTATTTATTAGCCTAGATACAACAAATTCTAATTTAACCACGCTGAAACCGCCAGCAGAATTCCTTTGGACCGCGATCAGTTTGCAAAATCTGCGTCACCCTAACGACTTGCTAATACTATTCAATATTTCATAGGAGATAGATAAATGTGGTTATTAGACTGCTTTGGACACTAGGCAAGCTTTATTTAATTAGTTTATTGCCGTAGTGATAACTGTTACACTTAGACAGGATAGTGCTGGGACTTGCCTAATACAACTCCGTTTGGATCCAGATCGTTAAGCGAATTTACAGTGGCAAGATTTCGGATAAATATCCGATTTGTCATGTTATTGCGTTAGTTGTTTGCAATGTTGTTATCACATTAATTTTGTGTATTTGTTTTGGTAGGGGGTGGTAATTATTTCCCATTTAAGTCTGTGTAATAATTGGTAATGTTTTGAAAGCTTGGCGCCGGGCTGGGTTAAATTGAGGCAGTATTTGAGTTATGTAAGCTGTTTAAGTAAACGACACAAACAAGTAAGCCTTGTTTTATTTGTTCTGTGGGATATTTTATTTTTTATTTCTTAGTTTCTATTGTGCAACGCTTTATATATAGTCTGTATGTTGTACAAGTAAATAAATAAATAAAGTTAAAGGGGGCGTAACATATCTAAAGCTAAGACGCGATGGTTTTTCTTTCGGGACATTAACGACTACATTATTTTATTCATTTCTTTTTTGCTGAAGTAGACCTGCGTTCTTTTTTAATATTAGAAAGAAAGGAAATATGTTTATTCTGCCTGAATAGACGCACAATTCGTTACAAAAATTTAAAAACCTGTTTATCAAATTGCTAAATCTTGTTTCTACAGTACGTGTACCTATCTGTGTCTATGTGTGCCAAATAAAATATATTTCTTTCTTTTACTGTCATACACAATAAATTGTATTAAGAAAAATGCTTTCATGATTGCGTCTCCAAGAGAGATACAACAAAAGCCTTACCTACTTAAAACTAATCTTTAGTTAATTATATACTTTAAAGATAACCAGCATTAATGATTACAAGATGATACGCCTGTTAGTACAAAGCTAATTAATTAAAATGGCAATATAATGTAAAGTATAAAATTACAAGAGTGTTTTAATAAGGTTTAGGTAGATAATATCTCTTTGTATTTTTGTAAGGTTCAGAATTTCAGATATTAATCTTCACCTACGTGTTACATTGTCTGTCACACTTTGTGTTAAAATTAACATACATGACTAACTAGTTTTTATTTCAACATCTAAACTAATATTGTAAAGAGCTAAGTTTTTTCTTTGTTTTTCACATTGACACTATAAAAATACGAAAGACTATAGGAGCATACGTATGTTTGTTACTCCTACAAGCTTTAAAGGTTGAAATGAAAATGAAAGATGGGTCGCAGACAAACCATGTCCTGGAATACCACATAGGACACTTTTTATTCTAGGAGTACCTATTCTTGGATTTGATAATTTTCGACAATTTCATAGGCAAAGCCTCTGACAGAAGCTAGTGTAATATAATATAAATTAATAAAATTTCTCAATTCACTTCTATATAACTCTGTGACTTACGAGTGTCGGGGTCACCAGTTTGGAGGGATGTGGAACAGAGAGTAAAGTCCCGCAAACCTCCTTTGAAAAGGGAGGATCCTCCGGCCAGACAGGTGTGGTATAGTCTGGTGGGCGACTGCCCGATAGTTGATGTCGGGCTGTCGTATATGTTCAAATCGCGCGGAGAACTCTGATTGCGCGATGCAGGATTTCGTCTTTTCTTCGTAGTTCTTATGTGGCGTCATAGATGTCGCTACAGTTTCAAATTCTTAATCAAAAATACCTTAAGAAAACTACAATAAACATAAATAATAGCTGTCTGAGCAACATCGATTTACTGACCGATAAATATAAATAACAAAATGTCAACACAATTTTCAGAGCAGCTGCACCGAGTCTTATCTTTTGCTTTTAATTCCGCTATCGATAACAGATAAAACAGAACTAAATAAAGTAATATAACTTGATTGACTTGATTTACGCACTTGGGCGTAAAACGATTCATTGTAAAGACGTTCAACAATGCAACTAATATCTAACTTGGTATGCAGACTAGTAATTATGCATTTCCGTAACATTTGCACTGTTATGCATGAATTAGAAGATTATGCAGTAACTGTTACATAATTAGTGCTAATTTATGAACCCACAGACGTTTTACAACACCAAAGTCCAAATGAATAACAAAACTAAATAATATTAAAGTTTATTTGGAACTACTTAAGTACACCGAGGCAGATAGCAGTGGTGGCCGAGTGGTAACGGCCCCGACTTACGAGTTGTAGTTCGCGGGTTCAAACCCAGCCAGGTGCATTACTTTGTGTATTTTATTTCATCACCACTGCTCTCAAAATGGTGAAGGAAAACATCGCGAGGAAACCAAAAATTCGAAGACATGGGACAACCTCCAACGCGCACTGGGCTCGCCCTTTCCCTCTCCTACAGAGGAGGCCTGAGTCCCGAACATTATAAGCTATGCTAACTATACTGATTACACAGAAAAAAAAACGAAGATACATAGCAACAAAAGTGAAATACTGCGGCGCAGCTATCAACGCATCACTGCCCAATTAAAAAAAAACACTCACACAATGTCAATCATTGTTCCAGATTATTCTAACAGCCATTAAATTATAAATTAAGTATGACTTAAACATGAAAATTGTAACGCAGTGGTTTAGGTACAACTTGGTTGTAGACCGATTTGCAAATACTGAATTAACATCTTTCTAAAACAAGCAAAATGACAAAGAAACTTGCTCTTAAACTATCTAACATATTATTTAAACAACAAAACGCTTCAGAGAAACCAAACATTTTTATTTAACAACTTGTTCGACACACAGATAATGGAATCCGCGGATATTTACCCGAAGTGTCTCCGAGACCGCACGTCACTAGTTATTACGCAACTTTTCCCACGCGTGTTGTAAACGTCATCTGATAGGCTACAAAGTAATCAATGCCTATTGTTTTGTTCACTTCACTATGCACACGTGGTGGTCTGTCGTGTTATATGTCAGTCGTCAACCTTTAGTATGTGTGGATGTAGCATACGGAGATTAGCAAGATGGTTTTAATAGGATGTTCAAATGTAGCCCGCGAAATCCAAATTTTCTTATGTGTTTTGTATTTTATTATTTCGCGGGACCCTCACTGGCCAACGAAAATGCAACATCGTCAACCACGACCACTCTGTCAAGAGTGAACGACTACGGAGGAGGAGGCTTTGTATTTGTAGGAAATCATCAAATGACTGGTAAAGAGCGAGGGCCGTGTCGGACTTTCACTGACTAACACCATACATGTTTCCTTCAGTTGGCTTGTGCGTAGAACCACAAGTTTTCGTTCCAGAAAATCTTCGTGGCCCTAGCTGTCATCGGCCCTACTGCCCCTACGGTTTGCTAACATCTCTTTGAGGCGTGCGTAGAACATGATGCGCTGTCGACGATTTGGGCTCGGTACTAACCAGACCGCTGGATGGCGAACTATCCATTGCTCATCGTCTACAAACCCGCCCCTACAGTGGCTGGGTTTTGCTTTAGGACTCTCGAAGCTCAGAAAAGCCATGAGAGCTACAGGATTGTTCGAGAGAGTCTCCGTAGCCCTGGAACGGAAAGGGTAATTGTTGGGACTCGAATGGATTTTAGTCAGTAACAGTCAGACGCTTGTACTGACTGAAATCTGCCTTCCACTCGCTCCTCTAGGTAGACCGAGGGAGTCTCAGACTTTTACCTGATTAAAGTCTACCTGTTTCTTCAGTTTCCTTTGCATTCCAGGGTCATGGTAACTCTTTTGAACAATGCAGCCTTGGCAGTAACGCTCGCTATCAGAGCCATCGGGTCAAACAACATAATAAGAACAGTTTTCCGTCTATTCAAGAAAATACATTGTAGTCTCACAATTCGTTTGAACTAGAATTTCATTCATTCAATTGAAACTGTTTATGCAACCATTTTAGCTCGTTTTGTGCGCCACAATGACTATTTGTTATTGTCGAATCATTTTACGTATATGAATTGTAATCACAAGAGTACATATGAATTCTAATGAAAACGTCATGAGGAAACTGGCTAACAACAAGCCAAAAACAAGCTGAATATGGTGAAACTGTACCTGTGCTAACATCTTTGTAAACCCATATTATGCAAATAAAATGATTGATTGATTGATCGATTGGCAAGTTCTAGAACCAATAATTCGATGACAACCACCAACCCTCACTGGGATGGCGTGGTGCATCATCGGCTTATGATGATGCGTTTCCGGTAGATATTCTACATACCTAGGCATTTGAAGACATTTCAATTCTTCTATAAATATTAAATAATATTTATTTTGCTAATAGATTTGTAAAAAAAAAACACTTTTGCACGTCACTTTTCGTCAGTTTAGTTTACTCATCATCTAGTTTAAATAAATATTCAAAGAAGATTTAGTAAAAAAATATTTTCGTTCCGAACCAGTAAATCCTCCATTATGTGTCAGTTTTTTTCCGTTTGCCAAATTGTTCTAACTGTGAAATAGATAAAGAATATATAAATAAATAATACACTAATTTTGCCGAAATCTTGAGTGCTCACCTTCGTTAAAAGAACAATTGTTATGATCTTAAACTTTCGCACTTGAAGATAGATTTGAATGTCATACCCATTTTTTTAAAGAACTTAATAGCATGACATTTATTTATCTATCCAGATTTTAGTTTCTGAACTTAGTCCATGAGGGAACACAGCAGCCTTCCTTACAACAACCAGCCCACCTCTCTCCAAAAATAGATAAGGCTTACCTTGTTCAGGGCGTCTATCAGAGAATTCATCGATCCTAAGGTTCGCATGCGTATATCGTTGACGCCCGTCCACTCAAGGAACACGTGCGCAACCATTCCTCTGTCTCCTTGCATGCTCTGCATAGAAGCTTATCTATAAGAAATGTGTAGACGTCCTCTTCCCCCTTGCGTCGTAATCCTCAAAGCTGAGGGCTGTGCCCTCCCTGCTTCATCACTTTCACTCGTACTATGTTCCTCCATCTATTTCTGTCTCTGGCGGTGTGAAGGGATTACATACTGAAGAGTCAAGAGCAGTATGGATCTGGTCAGACCAACGTATTGGGCTGCGTCCACGAGACCTTTTCTCATCCACTTTATCAGTCAGGACCTTTTGAGGTTGTCACAGTCTTTCTTTGCAATGTGGCCGAAGTATTGTAGAATCTTGCGAAGACACTCGAATAATTGAACTCGACGAATTGTAACCAAAGCACGAATACTTTGGTTACAATTCCTTGGCACTAGTTAAGCAATCATTTGTAATTGATATAATAGTAGCCAGTGTCCTTACATTATATCTAGCATTTAAAACGACTACCGTCGCGCTCACTAGGCTAATTAAAAGGAGACACTGCATACTAGTCAAGCGCTGTTGTCATATATAAGACATCTGTTGAATAAATTAAAATCATTCGCAAGGTATTGTCTTGCCACGAGCGTCTCAAATCTTATACTGCAGTAACTTAACGAATCCTTGAAGAATAAACTACATATTTCCAAGACCACTCCACAACTCATCCTACTTAAAACATAGGGGACTTTGCCACGGCGGTCAGTCTATTCGCGATAACTCAAAAATGTGGAAACGGATCATATAGTTTTCACAACAGTATATAATAAAAGAATATATAAAGAATCTATGTACAAAATTTCATAACTGTATCATGAAAAATCACAAATTGTAAAGCTTGTTATGTCAGCAAAAATACATTGTCACCGGGACATACAGGCGATTGAAGGGTTGTTTTACACTTGCACCCAGCTGATTGCTGCCTCCTAATAACCTGCCGTGACCTGTGTTGTCCTTAGTGTCGGTGGTGTCCAACTTGTGATAATTTTGGCAAAAAATATAACATAAGTAGTGTAAAAACTATTGGATCTGAATAGATTCTGAACAAACTATATTCAGGTTTTGCATAAACTACACACATAATATTTCAGTTACCTACACAAAGATGTAACCTAATTCACTCTCATGCATCTTTCTCAACATCTTAAACTCAACAAACAAGCCGATTCTCAGCTCGAAAACACACACAAACCTATTGTCTAATAAACTCACAATCCTTGTTTTGCAAACATCCGTTATACATAATCAATTTTTCCATTAGGTCTTACCCGATCAGTCTTCACCGGAGACAGTGCACAGCAAGAGAAAAAAGTGAAATAACGTGACGATTCTGACGCATCGATCAAGATTTATCGGACAAACTTTTTAGATTGTGACGAGACGGACGTATCTACATTGAAGTGCACGGACGACAAGGACGTGTGAACTAACGTTGTGAGATTGTCGTGTCGCGCGTTCCTGTCGCATCGGTGGTGTGGTGTCGTGTCGTGTCGTGATAGGTGTAGCGGCGCGTCG
This sequence comes from Mythimna lalbum, assembly GCA_949319445.1. Taxonomy (NCBI): domain Eukaryota; kingdom Metazoa; phylum Arthropoda; class Insecta; order Lepidoptera; family Noctuidae; genus Mythimna; species Mythimna lalbum. The sequence continues at coordinate 2,748,628 of OX439349.1, read as the reverse complement.
CCAATGCGCCGGCGGCGGTTACAGGATGTCGCCGGCGCGGGCGTTGCTGGCGGCTTTGCTTATATGTCAACTGCTGTCGTACGGTGGCCACCAAGGACTCACCAAGATATTCTGCACGTAAGCATTGTTTTTTATCTTAAGAATAATATTATCTATACTTCTATACTAATATTATAATAAACATATGAAGATATCTGCTGGAGAACCAAGGTCGCCGCCATAAACCCGAAGAATCGCCAAACTAAAGAGGCAGTGGGCAGGGCACATTGCTCGTAGAACAAATGGTCGATGGGCCGAAAGGTTCTAGAGTGGTGAGCACGTACCGAAAAACACAGCGCTGGATAGCTTTCGACAAGGTGGCCCGACGAACTGGTCAGATTCGCGGGAACGCGGTACGTTAGCAGCACCTAGTGTTGATACAAAGATTCTAGTTGAAGCTCAAGCTAACGGGCAGCATTGGAACTGCACGCCAGCCGCAATCGAAACTGCCAAACGACTGCGACAGTCCGCTTGTGATCAGTATGCAGACTACAAACTCTTAACGCGATCCGTTTGACGACCTAAACTGCTGTTAAAGAGATGGAGCTATATGGGGTGCGTAGTTCTATCCCTCTTTCTTGCTCGCACGTTTGACATTTTTGCACGTCATGGTAAGGCTGCAGTTGTGGGCAGTTTCGTGGCAGTGAAGACATTATTGATTTGTCTTTGGAATGCCAGCCCAATTTATTCTTGCCTGGTAAGCAAACTACAGAGAGACACATAGAGAGCAGTGGTGGCCGTGCGTTATGGCCCCGACTTACGAGTTGTAGGTCGCGGGTTCAAACCCAGCCAGGCGCACTTTGTGTAATTTATTTCATCACCACTGCTCTTAAAATGGTAAAGGAAAACATCGTGAGGAAACCGGCATGGCCTAGAACCAAAAAATTCGAAGATATGTGACACCCACCAACCCGCACTTGGCCCGCGTGATGGATTACGGCCCATTCCCTCTCCTAGAGAGGAGGCCTAAGTCCCAATAGTGGGAACATTATAAGGCCGCCACATTTAGAAATATATCTTCATGATGGAAGTAATGAGTCGAACGGCATTCAGACAAAAGATGAGGAAGTAGCAGACAGTCTGGAATGCGACATCATCCATCATAATATAATATATTCAAAGACAACTAAGACATTGTCACACATGACTAGAATTTAAATATTGATATGCAATCGTATTGAAAATGTGACAGACATTTTTCCCGCTGGAGCAATCTATCCAGACAATTTTCTATAGTATCGACTAGCTTTTCAAGATGGCTGAGGGATTGACCGAAAGTTACTGTAACCCTGGAACGATACGCCAACTGAAAAAACACAGATAGGTTTTAGTCAGTAAAAGTCTGATATACCCTTTCGCCTCGCCCAGAGAAAAGTAGCATAACACTTAAAAGGTATATTGTCATACAACACATGGGAGTAATTTAAAGAGTTTCCACGGCCCTAGAATGCAAAGGGCATCTAAATGACACAGATATGTTTTAGCCACTAAAAATCTGAAGTCACCTTCCGCTCCACCAAGAGAGGGAGACGTTTTATGCTTCCAATCACATCATGCTTTTTTTGCTGGGAGATGGATAGATGTGTGTCGTGAATGTCTAAGATTTTGTGAGAAGAGTGATGGAAAACAACTGAACATTGATGTTTTGTCGGAAATATTATTTTAGTGGTATTATCTTTTATTTCTAAGTTTCTTTAGGCATTATCTGTAATGTTGTACAAGTGCTTGTTAATAAATAAATAAATCACAAAACAAACAAAAAAGCTTTTCAAGATCACACAATCATGTAACATTTAAAATTACAGTAATTAGTAACACATTTTTTCTCGGCCATTTTTCAGGGCTTTTCAGTCATCTGCTAATTCATATTTACAGCTCCACACAATTCTTTTCTGTGACTTCTTTTTTAATAGCTTCCAGTCCAAGGCCGGTCACACCTTGGTCTCAAGGCCTTTTTGAAAATACTGCTTCATATTTGATTTCATGATGAATGGCATATTGACAACTAGTAACTCTGAAACTTTATATTTTATTGATACTGGATATTGTCAGCAAAAAAATGTATTGTTCTTGTAATATGTAAGAAATACTTCCTGGAAACCTATATCTAAATTATAGCTTACCAGCTTTTGCGCGCAGCTTCACTCGCGTCAATAAAATATAGCCTATGTCACTCAAGCATAAAGCAAGTGGAGTTCACAATCGAAATCAAAAGGCATGTCCTAGAACCAAAACTTCGAAGACATGTGACATTCACCAATCCGCACTGGGCACGCGTGGTGGATTACGGCCCATTCCCTCTCCTAGAGAGAAGGCAGTGAGAACTTAAAAAAGGCTGATGATAATGAATTCACAGGATAGTAAGCAAAGAGTAACTTATATCCAGTGCCGGCGTAAGGGCCACTGACACCCCGGGCGAAAATATTGTGGCGCCCAAAGGAAGCTACATTTTTTTTATTTTTTTAACTATTTTTATTCCTAATGTATTTTTTGTCATTCACAATTTTTTTCAAATTTCTTTTCGAATTTGAATTTCTTGCAAATTATTTTAAATTTTCATTTAGATTGAACATTTTGTTAATTTTTGATAAATTTTCCTGTATTGTTTTGGCTCTAACAATATCGTTAGAGTCGCCCCTCGACTACAAACCCTCAAAAATCCATCTAAAACAAATCTAAATGAAAAATATGCATATGCACAGAGCGTAGAGCAGTTTTGAGGGTTTGCACCAGGGGAGGCAGGAGACTCCAACTCCACAGCTTGGCGCCCCCTGAATTTGACGCCTTGGGCCGTCGCCCAACCGCGCCCCCCCCTAACGCCGGTACTGCTTATACCTTAAAAGTCATATCTACATTTTTATACTTATTGGAGCGGTAATCTCCACATATTATTATCAATACCTTTTTTTTTTCCCGATGGGGAAAATCATCTTATGACAAAACCCGCTCTTGGGCGGAGCGGGAGATAGTGTCAGACTCTTACTGACTAAAAACCCCATCCCGTTCCTTCTAGCCTTCATACCGGGGCACGAGCTCCCTTTCGGACAACCCTGTTCCCAGTAGGCTTCGGCCCAGCTGGGCCCCTCCTGCTGCTGACAACTTCTTGAGGCGCGCAGGAACAGTGCGCGCCGTCGACGTCTTGGACTCGGTCCATTACCGGACGATCGGACAGCGAGCTACCCATGGCTCGCCGTCCGCGAGCCCCCGTCTACGGTGGCCGGAAATCGGGATCGGAATCCCGACGGCGGCGGCGAGGGCGCCTTTGCCTGATGCGGTCGGCCTCCTCCTTTGCTAGCATTACTGCTTCGCAGAAGGAGGCGACCGCCTGCCACTCCTCCTCGCTCCGGATCATGGCCTCAACCAAGGATTATCAATACCTTGCGAATCGATATTGGAGGTATTATTAAATATGTAATGTAGGTATTGAGGATAACGTATCAGTATACAAAAACGCCATTTAATATTTTTCCTATCAGGTGCGTATCTAACTAAACGAAGAAATAATAATAATATTCCACAACTATAACATAACGCCGTATTGTCCCAAGCTAAGCAGAGCTTGTGTTATGTATGTATGTACTAGACAAGGTAAGTTACCTTTTATTTGAGGTGGAAAATCATTATGTGAATTCTCTCGCTCTTGGTCGGAGTGAGAGGATGTATCTGACTTTTATTAACTAAAACTCATAAAGGGCAACTGAAGGACATAGCCTTTAGTTGCCCTTTGCGTTTCCGTGCCGTGGTAAAACTTTCGATTAATCCTACAACCCTGGTTTAAACTACCCCTAGTATTGTATGATCGTCAACATATTTTTTATGTACCTATACTGCTGATGCTGCTACTGCTACTTTTTCTGGCAGTGTTGATTTCTGTATGATATCGTCATCATCATTTCAGCCGAAAGACGTCCACTGTTGGACATAGGCCTCCCCAAACGTCGCCACAATGAACGGTCCTGTGCGTCTCGCATCCATCAGATTCGCGCAACCCTTACCAGGTCATCGGTCCACCTTGTAGAAAGCCTTCCAAGCCTTCTTGCTGCGTCTTCCGGTAAGCAGTCGCCACTCCAGAACCTTTCGATCCCAATGCCGAGATCGGCATATATATGATGTCACGTCAAAGAAATTCCAATAAAAAAAAAAAACAGTGGCTTAGTCCGATAAATATTTTGGATATGTACTAGTATTTTTGACGTCCAAACCTTGACCGATTTTGAAAACAATAGCAATTACGATTTATGTAGTGAATTAATATCGCATCAAACTATTCTTGTGTGTCTCCCGGTAGTGGGGCAACCGATGACTGGAGGAAGGACGCCATAAAAAAGACATTAGTCTGTTCAATTGATTTGATTTGTAATGATTCATGTCGTATAACATTATGTATGGAAGCGACAACGATAAATTAGCAGTACAGTCGTCATCGGTAAGGTTTTCTGGTAGAGGGTTCATGGCTTTGAATTAAAATAACAATTCACTTTTACTTCATAGTAAATTTAACCGATAGAACCAGTAAACGTATTTAGCAGCGTCTGAACTATTCGACATATTGCCCAAGACTGCCAATTTTATTGCCATCCGTAAAAGTCACTCCTCCAATCGATTCCGCACAGTGTGTCGTCTTAAACGTCACAACGTTTCACCCCACTTGGGTAAGGAGTTGTCAGCAAAAGGAGGGGCCCATCTGGGTCGAAGCCTACCGGGGCCGGGGTTATCCGAAAGGAAACTTGAGCCCCGGTATGAAGGCTAGAAGGAACGGCGTAGGGTTTTAAGTCAGTAAGAGTCTGACACTCAATCTCCCGCTCCACCCAAGAGCGGGTTTTGTCATAAGATGATTTTCCCCATCGACAAAAAAAAACCCTACTTGGGTACTAAGTAATTGAGTACCTTCTTTTTTTTAGGGACCGCTAAATGGTCATAATCGGCGACATGTACATATATCATTGGTAATTGGTTTAACCAAATACTAGTAGGATTTTCTCCGCAGACCAAACGGAATAAGGAAATTGTAACACAGAAGTTATAAAGATTATCGAGTCTTCTATAAAAAAAAAAAGTAGATTGGAGAGTATTGTAGAATCCAATTTCCATTCAATTTCTCAGTTTAGTTAAATTTAAAGCTAGAACTACAATAGACCGACGTACACGTTTAACACGCTTGATTTGTACGTAGAGCAACGTCGTGTGGCGTGGATTAAGTGTGGCTCTACAATTCTAATTTCACGAACGCACCCAGATCGGCGTGTGTGGCACACGTGTGCAGTGTAGTTCTAGTCTAATAACAAATTTCGACAGTATTGGAAATTGAGATGCGGGTTTAGTGTTGTGGTTTAACATGTCGAATTCTTGTTCTAGAGATATCGTAGGATTTGTTTAAGGCATTAGGTACGTTTTTTTACAATTTTGTTTAGTTTCAAATTCAATCTTATAAAAGTTTTTGGGTCTTCAATATTAGATATCAAACTTTCCAGACTCTTTGAGAATCATTTTGATTGTTACATAAGGACATCTATTTTTGTTTCAGCTTTGATCTTTTTTTTTAGGTGGGAAATAATAATCATCCGATGACTTCCCCCCCCCCCCCAAAGCGAAGACAAGACGAGCGGAGAGATGTTTTTAAAACAACCAATAGAATTGTATTATTGACAAATCTCCTCTCCGCTCAGCTTCAGTGGAGATCGATGTGTAATATTTGTATGGCGCGATGGAAGCGGAGATGTGAGCTGTGCGCACAGCGAACGACGAAAACGCACACATCTCGGCTTTGGTGGAGTTCCCCGAGCTGAAAAACATCTCTTTTCGCATAGCACACGTCTCTGCTTTGGTGGAGTCCCGTCCTTATGAACAAGCGCATTGTTAAAAAATTTTTTTTTTTACTACTACTTTTTTTTATAATCCTACTAGAAGATATTAGGATTTGTTAGACCTTTACCTTCATGAAACCTATTTTTCGTACATGAAAACTAATACTTTTTTCGACTTCTGCTGCTTTACACGCACGAAACAGCGTGAAAACTTTTAAAACTAAAACCCAACTATGCCCTTCAGCTACCCTTTCCATTCGAGGGTCACAGCTACTCTTTCAAACGTTCCCGCAGTCCATAAAAACTTAGGTACCTACTAATCTCAACAACATAATATTATGTGGGACAAGGCTCCTACCTAATCCACAAAATAAAAGCTAATTACAAAACATCATAACTAATATCACGCTCCTTGACACAGTAGCTCGGAACATCTGAAAATGTAATGCTGTAATCATGAAAATTGTCTTCAATTAGCCACGATTGAACCGTCTCGAAACCTTGGACGTAATTGATGAGGAAAGGGAGACGATTTGAACATAACGTTAGGTTATTTTCTTTGAGAGAAATATGAAATTCGATCTTGATTATGATGGATAGTCTTGGAATATGGATTCTAGTAATCTAAGTAAAACTACAATGGAGGAAGTATAGAACCACGGTATGAAAAGACCACATTACTCAGAGTTTTTCTGTAGAATTACATTTTGCTTTGCCCTTGAAACTGACTTGTTGTCGATCTACATAGTCTGTATAAAAATCGATTGCTGATTCGTTAGTCTCGCTTAAGAGGCTCCTTTTCGACTCGCCTATCGTCAACTTCGATTATGGTTTGAAAATTTTAGTTTGTTACTTCATCTAAGGCAATCCAACGCGATGTTTGACAAAAAGGCAACGCAAAAAAAGAGAGATAACGCCTGAAAACTCTGTTAGTATTCGGTAATCCTGTGATTTACTCGAATATTTTATAAAACTTGCTCCAGGAAATACGCAACTATTTTTTTAATTCCTAAAACGTTTTTGAAATAAGTGGTCGTCATTAAGAATTGTAATAAAATTTGCAAGGCTTCTATAGTTTTACTTTTTTATTTTTGAATAAATTATGAAATGTCAAAGTTCATGCAAAATAGCAGATTTTTAGAGGTCTTTACTGGATTAGTGTTACACAAAATTAGAAATTGATTTTAATAGAAGCCTAGATAGTATCCACAAGATACTATGTTTCAAAAATATCTAAAGAAAAATGTGTAATAACGTCATAATCAGGTATGAGCGGCTGTATGAAAAACAGTGCAAATGTGTGTCGAGATGCATCCCCTTAAACTTCGTGGATCGATTTGATTTTTTCTTTATTCGATCTAATGCAGGGGTTTAAAAGAGAAAAAGTATATATTATATATGGAAGAAAAACAAATACTAAATTCACGGGATTATTAGTATAAATTATTATAATATTAGTTATTCACAAGTCGGTCGGAAAAAGTCGTTTGATACGCGTGAGCATTTCCAGTCAGCCCCATAACACTTTCGCTGTCGACTCCAACACCAATCTCGCCTCGACTGCGGCATTGCATTCAGACAAACAGTACCTTTGCGCTCCTCATCTTTTCTATGAACAGTAAGAGTGTTTGATGCGAATATAACTTCTGTAATAGCATCTCAAATTGCATAAAACACAGGTCCATCGACCCCCTACAAAGTACTTAACATCATAACATCAACTACACTGATTGTTCCAATTGCTTGCATCGGGATCAATGATCATAAATCGCTGGAAATCTTAACGACACATTGTGTCCCATTGTCAGTTGTGTGACCGGTATTGCGGCATGGGCGCGCCTTGCCGCCCGGGCCCGATAAATGGAATGCGGCTGATTTTTTATTGGCTATCTTGTTTATGTAATAGAGGCTAGAGATTGGGAGAATGTTCGCGGGAAATGTAGTGAAATGTAGTGCTTAGTTTTCATCAAAACGTTAACTTTTATAAAAAGACACCTACAAGGAACAACATTGTAACTCATTTTTGAGGCAATTTTTGAGTTCTTAGGGGCCCCGCAGGGTCGAAGCCTACTGAGACAAAGGGTGATGCGAAAGAGATCCCCGGGGCCCTGGATCAATGGCAAAGAAGAAACCGGAGTGGGTTTTTAGTCAGTAAAATTCTGACACTATCTGAGTTCTGCCCAAGGGTTGTCACTGGATGATTTTCCCACCTAAAAAAAGGCTAATATGAGTTACAATATTTTTTTATTGATATAGACTGGTGCTTGCTTACGATCCCACTTGATGGTAAGCAGTGATGCAATATGTGATGGTAACTAGCACTAGTTTATTAAGAACCTTGAAGACACCTATAATATAATCGGATGGGAAGATCGCAGCAGACAAATTCCAGTCCTTCGAAGACTAAAACAGAATGCAAATTGCGTTACAATATTATGCAAGTGTCGAAATTGTGATTAGTGTCTTACGTTTAAACCTGTTTAACGCATTTTCTCCGTTTAATATTCATGATTTATTCATATCAATATTATCTAATCGAGAGGTTTAAAACTTAATTAAATTTTGTTTTTATGAGATAACAGCAAGCTATATTTATAAAACTCTCTAACCATGTTTAGTTTGAATACTCATAAGCGGATTCTAAATTAAGATAACATTATGTATCATCCCTTCAGATGTAGATGATTAGTCAGTACTTTACCAACCTCATATATCCTTAAATGAGGCTCATTATGATTAATGCGGCATAAAATGTTGGTGATATCCTTTATTTCACTACAATCGCATTTTGTCAACGTTTCTAACGTAATGTTTTCTGCTCTATTCCAGGTTACCTGACACGGGGCAGCCTCCAGTGCTCATATCGCTAGCAGACAACGCCAAATTGGAATTGAGGCATCCAGACGAACTACTGTTCGTCAACGACTCGGAGGAACACAACGACACCAAGATCTTCTCCATCATTGACGGCGAGGCCGTTGAAGATGACGCAGAGAAACCACCGGAAGACGTGGAGAAGGAAAGTACAGAACCACGACTCGTCGTCAAAGCCAAGCCCATGCACGAGACCAGGCAGGTAGAGGAAGCGTTTCAAACGCCCACGGTGGACATCGAAGCCAGCATAGAATCTCAAGTTGATGAACCAAAAGAACAAGAAACAGAAAACATTCCAGTCAAACCAGAAACTCCCCAGGAGGATATCCCCTCGTTCTCAGAGTGGGCACAAAAACAGCTGGCCGAAGCCGAGAAAAAAGACACAGTACTGAACCATTCGAGTCAACCTAGTCATAGTAATACAAACTTTAGTAGTAAAAGCACGAAACGATCGAAGAACTACGCTTCGCTCGCGTGCGGCGCCAAGATCGTCGCCGTCAACCCCGAGGCGGGCTCGGCCAGCTCCATCCTGTCGCCCAACAGAGACGAGTACATGCTCAACACGTGCACCAGCCGCATCTGGTTCGTCGTCGAGCTCTGCGAAGCTGTGCAAGCGCAGAAAATTGAAATAGCCAATTTCGAGCTATTCTCATCAACTCCCAAAGATATCGCTGTTTATTTCAGCGACCGGTTCCCTACCAGGGACTGGGCCAGCGTCGGACAGTTCACGGCGCAAGACATGAGAGACGTGCAAAGTTTCGATCTGTATCCGCATTTATTTGGAAAATTTATCAAAGTCGAGATGCTATCTCACCATGGGTCCGAGCACTACTGCCCGGTATCCCTATTTAAAGTGTACGGCACGTCAGAATTTGAAGTATTAGAAAAGGAGAACTCGCAGCATCCTGCTCATATTGACGAGGATGAGGATGATGAGATAATAGACGTGCCAGACATACCGGCTGCCGAGACAGAACCCTCCAAGAACCTGTTCGGTTCTGCGAGAGATGCAGTTATGTCTATCATGAAGAAGGCGGCACAAGCGCTGGTGAAAACTGAAGTTCCTAAAAACGTATCCTCCGAACACAACGATACGTCGACAGACAAAACGTACAAACGGTGTTGTTCGCCCAGCCATATTATAGTGTGTGATAATTGCAGTGAGACGCTTTACAATGAAGTGTACGAACTAATTAGTTGTAGCTCGGACAAGTTAGTGAGTTTAGTGCGTCAGGTGTTCCTCCGCGAGACTTTGAAGTGTACCGGCATTTGCCAGCCGTACGGACTAGATTTTAAAAGTACAAAGACAATAGAATTTAGTGATGAACGCGTCGCTTATATGAATGCTTTGTTCCCTCGAAAATATTTAGCCGCCCTCTGTAATATCTTAGCTATTAAAGAAAAGAAAGTGGTTTTGAATACGAGTTTTGAAACAGAACTGAATGTTACCATGAATGTAACTGCTGATGAGTCGCCGCAAACTGTAAATAGTGAGACGAATTCAGAATTAGAAATCAAGTTAGTTCCAGACAAAAATACAGCTTCTGATGATGAGAAAGCGAATGAAACAGCTCAATCAGAAGAGAGAACAACGCCGGAAGCTGTGACTGAAGGCACTAGTGTTCCAATTGAGATGCCGAAAGAGCAACATGAGACGGTTGTTGAAAAGATCGAAGAAACGCCCTCGATTGAGGAGAAACCAGTACAAGAAGTACTAGAAGTGGTACCAGAAATCGATAAGGTTACTGAAGTTGTAACAGATGAAAATAAAGATGTCGTTCAGAAGACTGAACCTAAAAATGGTAAAATAGAAGTGAACACAGAGAAATCAAAAGAAAATAATGTTGTAGAAGAAGTTACTGATCCGATAATCATGGATAGTGAGAATTTCTTGACGGATTTCGACCAGATGGCGGTGGACCCGACGCCGGCCGGGGTGCACTCGCAGAATCAAAACCAAGGATCGACGACGCTGCAGAAGGAGTCTGTGTTTCTGCGGCTTTCGAACAGAGTGAAGGTATGTACATATCAATTTCCAGGATCTCCAGTTTAGGGGTATGCGGGACAGGGTGTAGTCTTTTTTTGGGTGTTTCTTTTCCGCACAGTAATAATAATAATATAATATTCCACAATTATCACACAACGCCATCTAGGCCTAAGCTAAGCAGACCTTGTTATGGGTACTAGACAACTGATAAACATACTTATATATTTCTAAATATATACATATCACTACATAGTATAAACAAAGTCGCTATCCGCCGTCTGTCTGTCCCTATGTATGCTTAAATCTTTAAAACTACGCAACGGATTTTGATGCGGTTTTTTTAATAGATAGAGTGATTCTTAAGGAAGGTTTATATGTATAATACATGCATAATATAGTAGAGAAACACTGATAAATTTAGAGGTTTCTAATGTGATGTCGTAAATAAGCACGTTTTTTTTGCGCTTATATTGCAAACGCTGGCTGTACCCTACGAGATAGACGAAAATAATGTGCTACAGTATTGTCCACCTTAAAAAGTTCAACAAAAAAGTCCGCGATGGTATATGTCTATCTCTTAGGGATAACCCACCATAACCATTTTTTATCCTTTACTAAAAAATGGTTATTTACGAAGTGATTTTAAACAATACAGCATTAATCTTTATCCAATTAAGTACTTTAAATAAATTGTGCATTTATTATAGATCAATATGCTTTTTACAGCATGTAATTTAAGTGAATATTTCCGAAGATTATAGATAAAGTAACAAGCTCTTAAACCATTTTCGATGTTGACGATAGGCGAGTGGAAAAGGACCCTCTTAATTCCTATTGTATACATACCTACTTATTGTATTATTCGCGTAACACCAGACATCACAACACATATTCTAAATTATAATAATTGTTGTTGCGTCTATAGAGTTGACTATCGTCTACTACCACGGGCCTCTCGTAGTCTAGAACTTTTTGTAAAAGGAATACTTTACTATTCAACAAATTACACACATACTTATAAAATGATCCAATCAAATGCATATGTGCTACATAAATTACGATATAGGGCTTAGTTAAACAACATACGATTTAAAATTAGCGCCAACACTATAACACTTGCAGAAAAAATAACTACATTGATTTCAAGGTCAGTTGATAGTTTATCCAAACCATTGTTATGCAAAGCATTGGGTGAAAACATAACAAATCCAGTACAGAATAAAATCAGCTTGTAAACTAAACACTAACATAGCGAGACCGTTAGTGATAAGCTACGAAAGAGATATATCTGCAGTATCTTTTCATAACATAGAAAAACAAATTCATTTCTTTAAACGTTAGGAACATATATTCTCTTCTTCTTCTTCCTGCCCTTATCCCGTATTGCTTGGGGACAGCGCAACATGTTTTTTTCTTCCATTCTGTCCTGTCCTCCCCACACATTCCATCCATCTTTTCTTTGGCCTCCCTCTCCATCTACATGCATACTCAGAACTTTTTTAGTGCCATGCGTTTCATCCCTCCACTTTACAAGACCATACAAGACAAACACGATTGCCTTTCAACTTTTCAGTCACTAGCGCCACTTTTAAAATTACTCTAATATTCTCATTTCTCACTTTATCCATTCTCGTCACACTCATATCCAACTCAACATTATCATCTCCACTACATGCAATCTTTTTCCATCCATATTTTTTATAGAGCAACATTCTGATCCATACAGTATCAGAGTAGTACGGACTTGTAAATTTTACCCTTCAACTTGATTGGCATCCGTGTGTCGCAAGTTGTTCCCATGACATGTCCCCATTTCATCCATCCTGCGTTGATCCGATGTGTATTACGTCATTACATAGCAAACCTATTCCAATGAACTGAATTAAAACTCTTGCCTAGTTACCTCTATTTATATTATTTTTATAAATTTATAATTTATTTTAACATTTACCTATTCTCAATTCCAGACGCTGGAGCGCAACATGTCTCTTTCGGGACAATACCTGGAGGAGTTGAGCAGACGGTACAAGAAACAAGTGGAAGAAATGCAGAAAACCTTCGAAAAAACAGTGCAGCAGATGACAGAAGAACGACGGAAGAGCAACGACAGGGAACAGAAATACCTTGAGCAGATGACTAGTCTGCAAGAACAGCTCGGCCAGATGGCCGCCGCCATGCACATCCTCATGGACGAACGAGACAGCTGGTTCGGCAACATCAACTTCTTCAAATTCGTCGTATTCCAGTCAATTATCTTTGCCATAGCCTTCTACTTATTCTCCAGAAGACGGAAAGCAGAACCAGTCATCATACCAATCATGAAAAAGACCAAAAAGAAACAAGACAAGTTTAGGAGGAAATCTGTCGAAGGCGTCAGTGGACATGAGACTCCTTCGGCGAAGAAGCGACGCCCCAGTGAAGAAGCGTTACAGATAGCAAGGCTGTCCACTGAAGAAATGAGCAGAGAGGAAGACGACGGAGAATGGCAGGTGGCGCGCAAGAACAGAAGAAGAAAAACATCCATAATACACAGAACAGGGGAGACAGAACCCAAAGAATGGATCCGACCAGACGGTATAGGGAAACTACAAGACAATCCCATAGCCTTGGACGAGGAGGAATACTTCGCGCCAGTGTCAGAACCGAAAGAGTTCAGCGAAATCGAGCCCAGTCCACCAAAGCAGGAGTTACCAAAAACGAACGGCTCGTTCTTCAACAACCTGAAGTCGAAAACGATGAAGACGCGGCGGTTGTCGTCACCAGCCTTCCTGAGGACACTGAGCAGGCAAAGCAGCAGGAGTACTCCTAGTCCTGTGGTTAGAACGTTAGAGCCTGTCTTCAACGGGAATATGAACAAGAAAGCTGCCTCAGAGTCCCCTACGGGAAGCTTGTGGTCAGAATCTACAGAAATATCACAGAACGGACAGCAGGAAAACGAAAACAGTGGTAATAAAAAAAAGAAAAGTTTAAAGAACATTCTCAAGAAAGTGTTTTGAAGGACATTATATTTAATTTAACAGTGTCGTGTATTCCGCTTAATGTATTAAGCGCGTCGCTATTGTAATTTATTTCATTGCGAATATTAATGTTTAAATTATTGTATATTTGTTGTTAGTAGACCTCATAGGTGCCAATTGTGATAAATTAGGGAGCCTAATTGTTAGCGTGTTAAATTTTAATTTTATGCGATGATGTTTGCTTGTGGATGTATTGAATGGCGACAATAATGCGAAATTGGTAAGAAGAGTGCTAGTCTCGAGTGGGGAGCGATCGGTAAACAAAGAAACGGCATTAAATGCATTAATTTTATTCTGTGGTTTCATTTTACAAAACAATTTTTTTTTAAATTTCACAACTATCACACAACGCCGCCGCCGTCTAGTCCCAAGCTAAGCAGAGCTTATCTACTAGTACTAGACAACTTAAACATACTTATATATTTCTAAATATATATATAGATAAATTACACCTAGACAAGGAACAACAATTCTGCCTCTGATAGTTAAAAAGACTTATCTAACAAAAACGAAAACTGATAAAAAATGTTTTAATGAATGAAACGGGAAATCAAGCCTTTTTTCCTTGTTTTAAAACCGCACTGGAGAAAGTTAGCAAAATATATAAAATACAGGCACCTTTTTTCCTAATTGCGGCAATGTATATAACTCAAACCTGGAAAAAAATGTTAGATGCGTCTTTTTAACTAACGGGGGCAGAATTATGCTCATCACACAAACATTTGTCCTGAGTGGGAATCGAACCCACAACTTCCGGCATAGCAGTCAGGGCCACTAACTACTAGACCAACAGGCCAGTCAATATCATATTGATGCAGAGTCGACGCAAAAATCTTTTTTACGTTCTAGAGAACGCATTCGTCTATCTCGGTAGAAATGTGTGCTTTACGTTGTGGAGTAAAGCCCCTCGCTCATGGCGACTTTGCAGCGATTAGAGATGTGCTGTTGCCGGCAATATTGTCGTGAAGTGGGAATATTGCCCGAAGTATGAATATTGGTGGCAATATTGCCAGCTATATACCCATATTAGCGGCAACGTTGTTGTGTGATGCATCGCTATTAACGCGCGTTAGTCTGCATTTGCAAGCGCAATAGAAAATATGCCACGCGCTACAGCATCGCGACTTTATCGATGCGAAAGCGCTACAGCATCGCTACAAAACCTCATCGTGGGCGAGATGACTTCAGGTCAATATGCTACTTAAAATTTTATATTTTCGCTTCGACTCCGCGTCAAAGTGTCTCGACCTTTATAGCTATCACAGTAAAACATTCTCATAGTAGTGAGTGACACTTCTTTTACAAAGTAAAGTTCCAATAACGGCAATTTTATAAATTCTTTAAATACAAAAACTAATATTTTCAACTGAGTAAGCGGTTCATCCCTGTTATAAGTTTTATATTTCGTTCATTGTAACAGTTTCTATACTAAAATTATCTCGCAATATTTCAAACAGTACAATATTTAGATCTAGCAAACACGGTAGTAACAAAAATATTATTTCATCTATCTAATTTCAGGATATCCTGATCTATTGCATTCATAAAGCATAGCAACACTTATTGTAGAAGGCAACCATCAAATTATTTTTAATTTTAAAATTATTAAAAATAAGTATG
Organism: Mythimna lalbum; assembly: GCA_949319445.1. NCBI lineage: Eukaryota > Metazoa > Arthropoda > Insecta > Lepidoptera > Noctuidae > Mythimna > Mythimna lalbum. Next base: position 2,733,287 of record OX439349.1, on the reverse strand, counting down.
GTCACAAAAATCTTCTTGAAGTTAATATAATAAAAACTCTGTTATTATGAAGTTTCAAATGAATGAGATGAAATCTTTCTTTATAAAAAAACATTGTTCCACACGAGGAATCCCTCCTATATCGCGCTCACAAACATGTAATCTCACATACACACTGACTCTAAACGCCTATCTGTAGGTTATACAAAGATTTGTACCATGCGGGTATCGAACTTGCGACGCGTAGCGCAGCAGCCAATCACTCAACAACTGTGCCAACCGTGCCGTCAAAATATTGCTTGTCTTGAGCTAATCTATACATATACAACATGTAACTGTAATAACACACCCTTATACATCCCATTTAAAAAAATAGTTACAATCGTAATTAAACGCACTTAGGGAGTGTTTTTTTAAAACATTAATTATCTTACTTGTAGGCAAATAATATTGAGCATAGACGCAATCGAGATTTATTCAAAACGGGTACATTAAATAATAACTATTTTAAAAGAGTACTGGAACAATCATAGCCGTCAAATCGGAGCTTCTGGAAGAGATCGAGGCCTTTTATGGACAGTTATACACGTCTATCACTAAACCCGCTGCAAATCTAGCAAATGACCCAATCAATATCATTTCAGCCGAAAGACGTCTACTGTTGGGCATAGGCAAGTATCGCCATAATGAACGGTCCTGTGCGTCTCGCATCCATCGGATTCCCGCGACCTTCATCAGGTCATCGGTCCATCTCATGCGAGGCCGCGCCAACGCTGTATCTTCCGATACACAGTCATCATTCCAGAACCTTTCGGTCCCAACGGCCATCTGTTTTGCGAGCTATGTGCAGCCTGAGTCTATCCTATATCTAAAGTTTCTGAACGATTTTTAAGTGGAAAATCCACGGAGTAAGTATAGAAGGGAAAATCATTTAATGGCATCTCGAAGGGCATGTCAGACTTCTACTGACTAAAACCCACTTCTGTTCCTTGGAACCCTTCGCGCCGTCAATGATTTGGGCTCGAACCCTAAGCGCCGTCGACGATTTGGGCTCGAACCCGAAAGCCGTCGACGACTTGGGCTCGGTCCGGACGGTTACCCGTTGCTCGCCGTCCGCAAACCCGAGTTTCAGGATATACGTTTATTATGTTACATGTTGTATATTCAAATTAAATACCTATTCTTAATTAATCTTATCTAATAACATCTTAACCTACGAAATAATAGTAACTGATTGCAAGAAATCCTTAATGTCTACACATTTAACGTCAACAAGTTTCTTTTGCCGCGCGGCGCTGTTTAGTTCTTTAATGGCATTCTCAAAGTCATCATTATTATATTTTTTATTGCTATTACTTGCGAACACTATCTCGTTGACTTCTTCATAAAGTTTTACTGAAGTTAAATGCTTGAAATGGCGCTTGAGGATGTCCATTATTGATTGTTGGAGTTCTATGTCGCGGCACACTAGATTGAGGATGAATTGACCTGGAAGAAAAGAGGATTGTAAGCATGCAAACATAAATAATAATACGCCTGTATATCAGCGTAAGGATAGGCTGAAGTGTAATGGTGCGTCCAGATCTGGCGAATGCGCTCGCGAACTGCGCGCGTGCATTTCATATTCGTAGGAAGCGCGCGGCGCAGGGGACGGAAGAGCCGAGCGCGAAATGCACGCGCGCCGTTCGGTAGGAAAAAAGGAGCACTTGTCTTGACCTAGTTATGACCTGACAGTCTTTTTTATAACCCGACTGTGGAACCCAAGTATGAGTGTGAATTTGCATCGCTACATCTCACCTACTGTCTTGTCCTAAGTAGGTATTCTAAGTAGGTCATTGACATCAAAGATGCCATGTAAGTGCCGAAGCATTAGGTCAATTATCAATACAATTTAGATGTACAGCCGACACGAAAATGAAAGAGAGTGGAGCCCAAGAAACAATTAGGTAATATTTTCCAATAGCTGACTCAGCGAACTTCGTACCGCCTAACCGTCAATGAATGTTCTTTCGATATAGCCAACAGATTGCGATGAAACAAAGACTAAGTAATTTGTCAAGTTATACATGAATTTAATGTATGAAAGTTATCTACATCAAATTCGTACATTTTACGTGAAGCGCGCACAACTAAAAACTTCTACAGCTTTATTATATGTACAGATTAGATTTTTATAGTAATTTCGCAATGATTACAGCAAGAACCCTCACCATCAGCCGTGAGTATATTCTTGACGTCGTCCAGCACTTGGTTGTCGAGGAACTGTCTCGGCGGACACGACAGCCCCACCGACCGGTCCTTGCTGTCCATGTCGAACATGATGGCTTCGTAGTGGTTACCTGGAACATGTATATAACAACAAATGTTAAATGAACCATGTAAATCGGTCATATACAAGGTGTAACGTTAAATGCGCAGAACCTGAAATTAGTTTGTCAAATTCATTTTTCAAAAAAATCTTCATTAAAAACTTCGATCTGTCTATTTATGAATAGGTCAAGCCATCATGTGCGCAAAACCGCTGAAATAAGCAAACAAACACAAATAGTTGTAATCCAATCAAATTTTCTCATACACGGGATAATAAAAGTTCTTATTTCAATGCAGATATGTATTTTAAACAAACTAAAACTGCTCATAAAACCTTTAACTTTTTTTAAATGATTTTTCTTTCTACGTAATTAGGTCAATAGAATTAAAAATCATTTGGGGTGTCTGAGGTTTTGCGCATTTGACGTTACACGTTGTATGTCGTAAAATTGCTTTAAGGTGGTGCATCACGACTCACATTTTCACTGTTTTTCATACAACCGCTCATAACTGATTATGACGTTATTACACACTTTTCATAAAATATTTTGGAAACACAGTATTTTGTGGATATTATCTTGATTTCTAAAGAAACCAATTTCTAAATTTGTGTAAAACTAATCCAGTAAAAACCTCTGAAAATCTCCTATTTTGTATGAATTTTGACATTTCATAATTTGCCTAAAAATTAAAAAAGTCAAAAAAGTAATCCTCTAGAGACCTTGCAAATTTCATTAAGATTCTAAATGATGACAACTTTTTCCAAAAACTTTTAAGGGTTTAAAAAAAACAGCTATTTCCTGGAGCAAGTTTTGTGAAATTTTCGAGTAAATCTCGGAACTACCGAATACTAACAGAGTTTTCAGGCGTTATCTCTCTTTTTTTGCGTTGCCTTTTCGTCAAACATCGCGTTGGATTGCATTAAATAAAGTAACAAGCTTTTAAACCATTTTCGATGTTTACGATAAGCGAGTGGAGAAGGACCCTCTGAAGTGAGAGTTGTGTGACATATAAAAGGGCATTATCGAACAGGTGGTGTAAAACATATATAATGGACTTCTACAAGTTGACCCCGGCCCGTCATACGCTTTCCAAAGGTCGTAGACACTATGATCCTGAATTCCTGAGATAAATGATTACATAAAAGCCTTTTAGTTTTCTTCACCACAAAATGTCCAATCAATCACAGTAAAATCTCCAATCAAAGGTAATTAAATTGACACATAAGTTAATATCTATTCAGCCTCGCCAGTTTGATTCACAAAGCTGACAGCAAATCTCGTCTGCATTGGAGGGAGGGAACACAAATTATTTGCATCACCCTTAAATATTATACACCAGAGTGCCCCCACCGCATTTATCTGTTTACGATAAACTCCAAAACGTGTGAATGTGATTCAAGAGAAAGGTTTAGATGTAATATAGCATGTTATAGCAGAAAAAAGCCAGCAAAGTGTTGTAACATCAAGCGAAACTGGGGTAATTCGCTAGTATAAAGATAAAAACCTTCAACCAACCTTTCTTAACCTCATCCTTTAAGAAATCCAGTCCATCTTTGATCTGAACTTCCAGCTTATCATCAGTTTGCAGTTCAAAATGGTTCTTAGCGACTTCCAGCATGGCTGCGTCCAGGTCTACGGCCGTGACCTTCAGGTTGTCGTAGCATTTTCTCAGGAACATGCAGAGGCTGCCTCCTCCTAAGCCCAGGACGGCGACGTTCGTTGACTGTGTCCTGGAGAGCTGGACTCCAACGCACATGAAGGAGTGGTAGAGGGAAATGTGACCGAAGTCTACTACAAGTTTAGTTTTGTTTTTCCTTTTTACTGAAAAGAGTGAAAAGGTAAGTTTTAGTTACATCTTCAATAGGTGTATTTATTGATTAAACAGCAAGGCGTTCTACGTGGGCAATGTGATTGCGAAGCGATGCGGCGGCACCGTACTACGTGCACGAGAAGTCGCCGCTTCACCTTTATTTAAAACAAATCATCGCACTGCAAGAGTTTGCGCGCAAATATAAAACCAACTAAACATGTCTGCTTTGCTTTGCTTGTCGTCATACCGCACCCACGAGCGGTTAGTCACGTAGACCACTGCGATAGAGTATCATTTTTTTTTATATACAGTTTGTCATTGACATCGACGCACAAACGAATACCATGGATCCTGTAGTGATGAAATTTTTCGTCGGATTTCCTAATAAAAAAAAAATCTACTCCGACGACTTTTAAATTATTTATTTTTTTCTTACAAAAAGATCACCGGGTTTGGTTAGAATAACGATTTTACTCAGCTCATATTAATGAAAAAATTGTTTCGTTTTTTAATTAGAAAAAGTCGACGAAAAATTCCAACACTGGGGAATTTAAAATCATGTACTAGATACATGGCATTCGTTTCCGTGTCGATACCAAAGACACCGTGTATAGATTACGGATGAAAAAGAAGACACGACTTCCTCACCAGTCTTCAACTTAGCCTCGGACTGCACGAGGAACTGGTTGTCGAGGAAGACGAGGCGGCGATGCGTGGCGCCCTCCACGTCCACGTCCTCCACAACGAAGGCGCCCGACAGTGGCGACGAGCCTTCGAAGACCTTCACTCTACGACCCACATCACTGCCCAGAGAGAGGAACGGGATCTGGAACCAAAAAAAATATATTTATAAATAATAAATTATATTTAATTTCTATCTTTTTTTTTAAATTCGTATTTAAGATGGAAGATGGAAGCCGAGCACCGATGCCGAGCCGAGCGATGGAGTCGGGGCCATTACCACTCGGCCACCACGGCTCAATACTCAATACTGCAATAAATAATTGAGTATTGAGCAGTGGTGCTTGAGTGGTAATGGCCCCGACTTACAAGTTGCATGTCGCGGATTCAAACCCAGCTAAACTCAGTTTTATCTGTGTCATTAAAATACTATTTTAGGCCGTAACGTTTATTTACGGAATTACCTTTTCAGGTCGTGTTGAACACAGCTATGGTAGTAGTGTACAGGTGTAATACCGGCACGGATCTTGAGCGCTGGCTTCAAGTTGCGCAGAAGTCAAATATTCGGTCTCTTTAGTGGTACGAAGTGAGATGCAGGGGCGGGGAGAGTCAGTGATTGGCTCGCTGCGCCATAACATCATAGACGTCACTCGTGATTCGTTCCTGCGCTTCCTGCATGTATCTAACAACGACGACGATTGGCTCGCCGAGCGCTTAAGATCCGTGCTGACATCTATATATGGGACTTTAGACTCTCTCATCCCTAAACTGGCGACCCTCGACAGTGAACGTCAGCGAAGCCTCTGTGCATCACCATGTATTACCTGTCCCGCCAATCCATACGGTATCAGCATCTTGGCGGCGTGCGCTAACTCCTCTTTGACAGCGTCTAAGGACTCGAACACGTGTCCCCTCCGCAGCACCGCGACCACCAGCCTGCCGAAGCGAGCCGAGTCTTGCAGCTGACGACGACCAGCCGGTGTGCCGAATAACCACTCCGACTCCCTGGAACATACGGAAGAGATGACTTGAAGACTTTATTTAAGTATTAACAAATTCAAAAAATTAAGTCAAGAGTGAATAGGTTACTGAACTGGTGTGAATAGGACATGGGTTCACTTCTGAAAGGAAAACCTAGCCCTGGAATGAAAGGCAACGAAGGAACTAGGAGTGGATTTTACCGCTCCGCCCAAGGGCGGGAGATGTCATCATCATCATTATCAGCCTTTTTAATGTTCCCATTGCTGGGACTCAGGCCTCCTCTTGAGGAGAGGGAATGGGCCGTACTCCACCACGCGGGTTGGTGAATGTCACATGTCTTCGAATTTTTGGTTCTAGGACATGCCGGTTTCCTCAAGATGTTTTCCTTCACCGTTCTGAGTTCAATGACATCTGTCATTGAATGGTTTCCCATTCAAAAATAAGCTGTCGTTTGTGTAGACCTTTGAGAGTCGTCGTGATGTCGTGACATCAGTCTTGCCAAGGGTATGGTGTTACCCAGTAACTGGGTTGTGGAGCTCAGGTAAGCAGTCGAACTATGTAAAATACTATTCAGCTACATTCGTTTAGACTGGAAGCCGACCTCAATTTACTTGAGAAAAGGCTAGACAGATGATGATAATTTCAGCCGATAGATACATCCATTGTTGGACACAGGCACCACAATGAATGGTCCTCGCATCCATTGGATTCCCGCAACCTTTACCAGGTCATCGGTCCACCTTGTAGGGGGCCTTCCAACACTGCGTCTTCCGGTATGCGGTCGCCACTCCAGAACTATCAGCCACAACGGCCATCTGTTCTGCGACCAATGTGCCCTGCCCATTGCTACTTAAGTTTGGCGATTCATCGTGCTATGTCGGCAACTTAGACAGATAGGCAGAAGATGCAGAAAACAAACCCACGACCCATTGCGCCAAAACAAACCACATGGCTACTTTGCCAATAAAAAAATTTAAAAGTCATCCTAACGTAGATACGTGCGACGAACCACAAACAACTGCCAATAAAACCTACCCGAAAATACGTAAAAAAAACAATGTATGACGTAAATCCTGACTATCATTTTGGAGTTCATCGGCGCACGCGCTGGCTTGTTGATCAACACTTCTATTTATACGCGACTGTGCATCAACAATGTGGGTGTGGTCGGTTTGGTATGTTAGTAGGCGCACGCCAGGGTGAGATCGTTTGCTAAACGTTGTTGAGAAAGTTTTTAAATAATCTATACTCTATTTGCAATAAGATTAGGTGTTGATGGCATGACAAATGGCGGCTGCAGTAATTAGTTGATATTGTAACCATTATTCTGGTTTTAGGCTGTGTTCAAACCAAACTGACTGTCAGCCGCCGAAAGTGAGCGAACGTTACGCAGTTTATTGTATTTCCATACATATTCACTTTTTCGTTCACACCTAACCGACGATACGTTCGCGTTATTACGCTATGCGTAGACGCTGTCATTCGGCGGCCGATTAATATAGCGTGTCACTACGTTCCGCGGACGCGTATTGTATATTAAACTAGCGACCCGCCCCGGCTTCGCTCGAGTGTAATATTATAAAAATAAACCTTCCTCTTGAATCACTCTATCTATTTAAAAAAACCGCATCAAAATCCGTTGCGTAGTTTTAAAGATTTAAGCGTACATAGGGATATAGGCACAGAAAAGCGACTTTGTTTTATACTATGTAGTGATAGCGTATTGCCAGCATACTGTGAACGAAAAATACGGTTTATTTTCACGTTTACACTGGGGCTCACAGTGAGCCTGCTCACAGTCGGCGGCTGACAGTTTGGTTTAAACACGGCCTTAATGCCAACCATTACACGTACGGAATAGAGGTCAAAATCGGTTGAACAGATACTAAGAAAGGTTTGTTTAAATGTTTAATCTTATTGTGAATGGAGTTATGCGATTCAAGGTGGTAGTTAGTGGTTTTGAAAACCTATACTAACACTATAAAGTTAAAGAATTTGTTAGTTTAATTGGTCTCGCTAAGTTTAGGAATTGAATAAATATTTTGGTATTGAATAGCCCATTTATCGATGAAGGCCATTTATCGACGTAGTGTACACGTACAGGGTTATTTGTAAAACATAACAACACACTTTTTTTTTGAGGTGGGATATCATCTTTCTTTCTCCCACTCTAGGTGGAACAGAAGGACATGTTACCTTTTCCCCTATGACCCTAGGCATCGGCTCTGCTGGCCCCTACGGTTTTTGACATCTCTTTGATGGGCTCGACCCCTATATTTAGAACTATCTTTCGTCCGCTGGTTCGCTTGCGTACCTGAAACATACTCTAGTCGTAGATGTAGTCATTCAGGAATAAAGCAGCTTTCTATTGGTAAAAAATAATAACAAATCGGACCAGTACTTTCAGAGATTACCTTCTACAAACAAAAAAATTAACTTTACCTCTTTATCAGTGTATATTTGCGCATATATCAGAATCATTATTCACCCCGTCTGTTTATCCGGCTCAGGCTAAGTTTCATCCCAAAGAAATGCGAAGTTCTTGCGGAATAGATCAGTGACAGCGGTATCAAGACCGCAGAAATGATTCCAGCACGATCTAATCTACTGTATTTCACAATTATCATTCTGCGACATTCATAATTAATTTTCGCTCCAGCATCTATTTCTGAGCCACTATGATGTACGACCGACTGCTGGCAGAGACACGGCCGGAATCACATATTATATGAGTAGCAGTGCCAGAGATAAGTTGACGACGTTTAGCGTTATTTATTAGCATATATTTCAAGTCAGAATTGGAATATAGGTGATGATGTATGATCTCAAATTGAAACTAGTCAACTAGGTCTCAGTGGTGATGGCCCCGATTGACAGCTTGTCGTGGGTCCAAACCCTGACAGCCGCTTAAAGGTGAACGAAGGTGGTAGAATGAAAAGAATTATAGAATTCTTTATATGAAATCCTTTGAAACCCTGCACAACAAATTGCGTCCGAAGGGCTGGAATGAATTTGAAAGGCCTCCAGAAATCCTAGTGGAATTCGGATGACGTCATCCATTTCGGCGCGGATAATAAAATTTTTGTATTTTTGCAACTACTTTCACACAACGCTATCTAGTCCCAAACTAAGCAGAGCTTGTACTATGAGTACTAGACAACTTATAAACTTATTTATATATTTCTAAATGCTAATGCTATTATATGGATAAATTACACCCAGACACAGAACCAATGACACGATCATTTGTCTTGGGTGGGAATCGAAACCACGATCTCCGATTTAGCAGCTGCCCGGTCCGGTTTGGGTCGTCTAACCGATAGACCAAAAGGCCAGAAAAGTCAGTAAAAGTCTGACACCTCACTCCACCCAGAGCTGGAGACGTATTTCACACAAATATTTGTCTTAGGTGGGAATCGAACCACAGGGCAGTATTTTTTTTTACTGTAAGTGAAACTCTTCATTGTCCTTTATTTTATTAGAATAAACATAATATATTATATTAGTTGTAAGTTTTCCAAATGTAATAAAATAAATAAACTATTTTCCAAGCGTTCCAGTTGGTTACAAAGGTGTGGGAAGGCGCAGCTTAAAATTGTCGTAAAACTGGTATATTTCGTCAGAAATAACGCAGTCTACAAATGACCGTTGTACGTCGTGTTACCTGATATAATTAGAGATTTACAAACATTCTGGAGATGCAAGTTTTAAAGATAAGAAATTTTGAAATGTATAATTATTATATGCTTTCCGCCCGCGGCTTCGTCCGCGTGGACTACAGTTTATATCGCGCGGGCAGAGACTCGTGCTCAGCAGTGGAATTATAGGTAGCCTATGTGTTATTCCAGTGTCTCTTCTACCTACCTACCAAATTTGATCTAAATCCGTTCAGTAGTTTTTACGTGAAAGCGTAACAGACAGACACAGAGTTACTTTCGCATTTATAATATTAGTAGGGATAGTAGGGATGAACATTTTGCTTCGAAAATAGTTCTAAAATATAAATTGAAATTACTGTCAAAATATTATATGAAGTATTATAACAAAGAGATAAAATTGTTTGAAGCAGGTAATATTTTGATATATTTTATGAATTTCTCTAGGCCACTTTATCTTATGTGAGATCATCAAAGACGTGTCGTGGGCATTAGTTAATTATAAATAATTCATCGATAACACATAAATAACTGCTTTGAGGATTCAGAAATATTATCTGACATAAATATCTATAATATAAAGAGAGCAATTGATTAAATCATATAATATCAATGCTCAGTTGAAAATAATGGAACTAGGAGCGTGAAATTTTACACAAGGTTTCCTTTTATGACGTGGGCGACCACTAAATAAGGATTTTACAAAATTCACCCTCTAAGGGGATGACAGGGACCCAAAGTTTGTATGCAGAGCCCTGTTTTTACGAGGGCGAAGCCGCTGGCAAAAGCTAGTTATAATATGAAAACTTGAAGAGGAAAGGTTTGTAATAAATAAATTCGAAAACTATTGGACCGATTTTTAGAACTATTTCACTAGTAGAGTGTTATACTTTATCACTAATTAGCTGACATATATTTTTACGCAGGTGGAGTCGGTGGCAGGAGCTAGTATTTAATGTTTTTGTAGAATATTTCGGTTTTTTAAGAATTGAGCCTAATGGCAGTATTAACCAAATGGCCTAACAGGACCACGCTCTTTTTTTAATGTATAAGCGAGACATTGTCGCGTAATTTTCAACATTAATTTTGGGAGTACATACAAACTAAATTATTTCTAACACAGTTTATCTTAATTTTGCTATTTTTATTCTTTATCAATATTGCAAGTCCGAATGTCGAAGTAAAAAAATAGTGTTCTCATTTAAGTGAAATGTCATTTTCTTAAACCAGAATAAAATAATAGTTACTTTATCACTTGCAAGATTAGTAAATAAAAAAATTAAGAATTTTTTTTTTTATTATACAATACCTACCTAAAATAATAGAAAATCTCTTAAACTTTAGAACAAAACTTACTGAGCATAATCCTTTGCTTTAGAATTTTTTTTATCTGTCACAGTTTTTTTTTAAAACGTTGCACTATTCGTTGCACGTCCGTTCGTCCTGCGCAGTTAACAAAAAGTTCACGGCGTGTGATGCGCGTGCGATGCTCCGCCGCGTTTTATACGAGCAGTATTTTTACAACACAAGGTAGATGCTACGGATGCTCCCATATTATAATAAAACTATTTTTATATACAGGTAGACAGACGTGTTACATGATATGTTACGATAGGATTGCCCGTGGAGTCAAAAAAATATTATAAACTCTAGGTTAAAGTTAAGAGCAATGCTAACCCAGCGGTAACAGCACCGATTCATGAAGTGTGGGTTCAAATCCAGTCAGATTATTTGAACGGTGACAGAAAATATCGTGAGAAAGCTGTTGTGTCCTAGAACTTAAAATACGAAAGTATTTGGCGTGATGGATTACGGGCCATTCCCTCTCCTAGAAAGGAGGCCTGAGTCCCAACAGTGGGAACATTATAAGGCTGATTATGCTTATACTGTTTTTGTATTAGGCTGAGCAGCGTTCGTGAAAATGCGCGGTATTTTCTCTTCTGACATACTACAGTGTCTCAATACGAAAGTTTATGACCAGTGTGTGTTGCCAGTGATGACATTTTATGACTTTAAGACGTGTGTGCTCACAATGGGCCTCACCAAAAAGTTTAAAGTCACACAAAGGACAATAGAAAGGCTATGCTCGGAGTTTTCTTGCATAATCGAAGCAAGATATCCGCAGGAAAACCTAGGTTACCGACATAGCCAGAAGAATCGCCAAGCTTAAGTGGTAATTAGCAAGGCCCATTAATTGCAGAGTAGATAGTCGATGGGGCCGAAAGGTTCTGGGGTTCTGCGCTGTCGCCACACAGCGCTCCGGAAAATGCAGTGTTGGAACGCCTCTTACAAGATGGATCGTTGATCTGGTGCCCTCATCAGGTCATACGGATTCCGATAGATGCAAGATGGACCAGGCGTTGTCGCTTAGGGGAGGCCTATGTCCAACAGTGGATGTCTTTCGGTTAAAATGATGACGATGCTGGTAAGACTCTATGTCTTGAGTGTCTAGTTATGTAGGTTCCGGAAATAAATTGTTGAGATTTCAGAAATCTCAACACGGGCCCTGAAACCGATAGCAAAGAAGGAACAGGTGTGGGTTTTTTAATCAGTAAAAGTCGGACACGCCATCCCGATCCGCCCAAGGGTCATTAGATGATTTATTCACCTAAAAACTAGCAATTTTAAAATCCTTTACAACAAAAAAATCCTTTTGCAGTGGACAAACATATATTCCTTGACCTTTCGACATAGGTATACAAAAAGATCCTCTTTCTCAATAAAACGGCCCGTGGGCGCTGTTTACGCATTGCTGCTATTTCTGCCCACCATTCAGCAGAGTAACGAACTACCTATGTATGTTGATATACTATCTTGTTTTCGGGTTTTTCCTTAATGAAATAAACATACCTGGTAGGTGTGTTTACGTCTGGCTACCGACTCTACCTCTATATTATTTTTTCAGCCGATTATGTAGTTCAATGATTTATGAACGAAATTGACTGTTCACATGTAATAATACTTGAAAATAAAGTTCATCACTTTCTGTCAGCCAGTCAGTTTCTCCTTTTATGTTATACTAGCTTTTGTCCGCAGCTTCGCCCGCGTAGGTACATAAAATATAGCCTATGCCACTCAGGAATAAAGCAGCTTTCTATTGGTGAAAGAATTTTAGCAATCAGACCAATACTTCCAGAGATTACCCCCTACATACAAACTTACAAATTTTACCTCTTTATGATCTATAATATAAAAAAGAATCGCAAAATGTGTTGGTAAGTCAACAAAAGCTGGACCGATTTTGCTAATTCTTTTTTTTGTTGTGATTGTTACTGTGAGGAAAGGTTTTTATGGAAAAAAAAAATTAGGGTAGTGTAGGGTAGAGTAGTGTAGAGTAGGGTAGAGTAGGGTAGGGTAGAGTTGGGTATAGTAGGGTGGAGTAGGGAAGAGCCGCGCGGGCAAAAGCTAGTATTAGTATAGATTTAAAGATGAAAAACTAATACGAGTATGAATAATTACTGAACTATTAGCAATATTTCTACGTTAAAACACGAATACTTTCTGTTTCAAAACAAATAAAGTTGAGTTGGAAATGAGTTGCTTGTTTATTTTAATTGATATTGGAGTATAAAAATATAAGGATAATGAAAAGCTGTTAGTGTGTGCTAAATGCACATAAAAACATGTCTTCACGAGAAAAACAAACTGATAATAAAATTTTGAAAAATACTTTCTTTTTCCAATGCTGTTTTTCTCGACTTCTCTCAATTCTCTCACGTTTCTGTAAACAGGCACTGATGGTTTTTTTTTAGGTGGGAAATCATTCAATGACTTCTCCCGCTCTTGGGCAGAGCGACAAGGCGTGCCAGACTTTTACTGACTAAAACCCACTCCCGTTCCTTTCGTTCCAGGGCCCCGGGGTACACTTTCGCATAACTCATGGCCCCAGTAGGCAGTTCGACTCTGCAGGGCCCCTACGGTTTAATGACATCTGATTGAGGCGCACGTGAACACTCGACGACTCGAACTCGGACCGCACAATTACCGGACGGCGGGACGGCGAGATACCCATTGCTCGCCGTCCACTAGCCTACGCTTACGGTGGCTGGAAAACATGGATCGGGATCCGGCCGCCTCCTTCGCTAGCATAACTGCTTCACAGAAGGAGCTGCGACCACCTGCCATTACTCCTTGCTCATTGGGATGACTCGAGATGACTCCCTGTACGTCGAATAGAGGCTCGGGTGGGACATAACGCGACACCATCACGGGTCTAGATTATTGGGGGGGGGGGGGGACAGATGTTTCTAATCTGTCGTCCCTGGACCTTTTTAAGGGGGTTGGAGATGGCCGGTGTGTATAACAGCCTGTTCACGACCTTGCCGCTGTAAGCGGAGCTAATCGCGGGGTGGCGAGCGGTAAGAACAAAAGTATGAAAATGTTTGAAGCGCGCCACGAGACGCTGCTCATGACGCCGCGCGCCCGCTTACTATTGCCACCCCGCTCGTCGCACCGCTCACCGCAGCGCCTGCCACTAAGACCCAAGTCGTTTAAAGACCGTAAACATCTCCCAAGCATGCTCTAGTTATTTTTATTATAATAATAATAATTATAATAATTTTAATTTAGAAAATGCAATCCATTATTGTTAGTAGACATACACAACTTATAAATTATTATACTCTATCCCAAATGTCTGGTTTTTAATTAATTAATGTTATAATTCTTACCTGCCCTGTGGTACAATGAATACTGCATATTTGTTGATAGCCTGCGATCGTTTCTGGTCTACCACATAAAGAGTATAGCGCGGAGTGTCCTCACCTGGCTGCATGAGGTCCAAGGAGACCTAGGAAAAACCACAAATATAATGAAGTGAAATGATCGGCGCGCGGCCATTTCGCGCACGGCTAATTCGTACGAAGCCCTTGCGCTGCATGCACTTTGTACGAACATGAAATGGCGCGTTCACCACATCTAGACGCAACTTATGAATGAATATATCCACTATGGATACAGGTGCTGACAGATGAGAGTTACTTTACTTTACTAAGTTACTTATTATAATAGAAGCGACAAGAAATATGCAAGATCTACATATGATTTGAAAGATATGTTTTGGAACATCCAAATTTTACTAGTCTTTTTTTTTTGACTTGGCAGCTTGAATTCAAAAGTACCTGTAATATTCTATTTGAAATAAAAAAATCTGGTTCCTAATATCTTAGCTTTTTAGGGTTGGAAATAATCAAATAACTTCACGAGGGTGTGTTAAGACTTTTACTGATTAAAACATCATCTAGTTCCTTTAATTGCCCGTAGCCCACAGCCACAGTAAGTATCTATGTAAGTAATAAATAAGTCACTGCTACAAGTCCAGGCATTCCAAGTCCAGATATAAGTTATTCAATTCATTACCAATGTTCTCAAAATGATGAAACAAAACATTATGAGGAAACGGGCATGACCTAGAACCAAAACTTCAAAGACATCTGACATCCACCAACCCGCACTGGGCTCTCATGTTGGATTACAGCCCATTCACCCACCTAGTTCCAGCAGTGGGAACATTATAAGGCTGATCATGATATGAGGACTCTTATTTATGAAGTTGTGTTGTAAAAGAAAGTGTTTTTTCCTTACTTCATTGTCTTCATCCAGACTAGTCTTGGCAAGTCCATTAGTGACAAATGCAGTGTCTTGAGCTGACTTCACATAAGTCTTCAACTCATCAGGTGACTGAAGCCTTTGCATCTTTTCCCCAGCCATGCAAACTTCTAATATCTGAAAAAGAAATGTGTGGGAATAAGTAAAAATCCTTAGAAAGTTTATTATATGTTTGTATGACTTAAATGCTCATTCTCTGCTATTCTGTCAATTCAAAAAGGTTCTTAGGGATTCTTTATTTGGCCTCGAGATTGCTCTTCTTCATGGCAGTCTGTACCGGCTTTAAGAATTCTCCCTCTCTTTGCCTAGTTTTATCCCATTTCATTAGGGGTTTATCCCATTTCATTTTGGGTAAATAATATAAAAATTTTGCAAAAATATGGAAAAACTTACCATTTGTGGCATTGCTTTAAACTTAGTAGCAACAACAACAAATACAGGCAATGTAGGTCCATCACCATTCTCAGCATTCCTCTCTTCAGCCTCATGACATCTCACGACTCTGAACATCCAGGACTTATCACAAAACGTCTCCAACAACTTACTAAGAATATGGCTCTGCAGCAATGATATACAAACAAACCGACCTCCAAGCTTCAAAACTCTTTTGATTTCAGAAAAATATTTGTCTATGGTCTGTTTTGTTTCTTCTGAATCGTCAGGCATCAAAGCATCCAGGGTTCCTTTATCTAAAACTACATTGAATTCTTCATCAGAGAAAGTTGTATTTAATGCATCCATACATAGAAACTTCATATTTGTTCTATGAGAATTTATGGAGTTCATTTGCTTGATGGCTACTTCTGAGACGTCGATATTTGTGATGTTTTCATACCCTACATCATAAAGATCGGCACTGAGGCTCGAGTTACCACAACCTGTTATTAGTATAGAATCCTTTTGTTTTATGTACTTATGTAACTGGCCACAAAGTTCTAAGTATTCGCCATACCTGGAAAAGTTATATCGAATAGTAAATATAGTTTTTACGCATAAAAACTATGATTGTTGTAGAATTTTACACAAAACATAACCTACCATTCAAATGCTTTGTTACCACGTTTTTTGAAGAATTTATTCCAGTAATCTTTTTCACTGAATTCCTTGTGGCTTTTCGGTAGTAGATTCATGCTGGTTTTACTAAATTCTTATGGGAAAAACAAATACCTTCCCTCACATGGATTTATAGGGTTTGTTTTTCTGTCAGTGTCAATTTGTGAAATGATGTCAAATTCTTTTTTTCTTTTCTTGGGCAGGCTAAAATCTTATGACCATAGTCATTGCCCGGCCTTTTATCAGAAGATCCTTATTTTTTTATTTCCATTAGAATGCGGGTGCAACACATTTTAATGCTTTTATAGTATTTGGCAGCAAATATATTGAGTCAGCTTTCTTGGTAAACTTCGCTGAGGTGGTGAGGTGGAGCGCCTAATATATATTTTTTATTTATTATGCTTTAAAATTGTTTTATAGTAAATTTTTAAAATCGTCCTATTTATTCCACATACAATATTAATTAGGATTTATTATTTTACAACCCTAAATGTCAATACCATGGTCTATGTCTAATTTTCAATTTTGGTCTTTACCTCTAGTGATGTTTGTATATTCTTTTCTCATTCTGAAGTTCGATTTGCCTGTGAGTTGACTTAAAAGGTAAATCGATTTAAATAAAATCGATTCATTGAAATATTATTTAGTCAATACATAAATACTTATTCATTCATTGTGTTGAGTTTTACGATTTCCTGTATAGTATTTATTGGTTCAGACAGGTAAATTGTTCAGTGCGCAATATACTATATTATTTTCATAGCTTTTGAAAATATTAAGGAGTCTTTTTAATAAAATCCCGTGAAAGACAGTTGGAATTGAGCTAATCATTTTGTACTCACTCTGCTCGCTCTAATAACCATCATTCAAAAGTGAAAATGTCGTACGTTACTAATTTGACGTGCGGTCTCCCGCACCAAGCCTTGTTACAAGTCATGGTCTGAAGCGAGGAAGATTGGCAGGTTGTCGTCTCTTTCTGCAAAGTAGTAATGTTAATAAAGGAGGCGGCCGCACGCGCAGAGGAACGCCTCTTACGCCCCAGCTGCTGTAGTTCCGATCCCTATTTACAGCCATCGTAGGTGTGGGCATGCGGACGGCGAGCAATTGGCCTAGGCCCAGCAGGGTCGAAGCCTATTGGAATTATGAGTTGGGTGAAAGTAAACCACAGGGCCCTGGAACGAAGGCAAAGAAGGAACAGGAGTAGGTTTTAGTCAGTAAAAGTCTGACACGCCCTCTCGCTTCGCTCAAGGGCGTGAGATGTCATAAGATTATTTCCCATCCAGGTAACAATTAATAATAAACGTTACTTTAACGTCTTAGTTAATTTTGAGACCTAGATAACGAAAAAAACAAAACCTATAAACTAAAACTAAATGTATACCGTTTGATTTTCGAGATTTATCCAAACAAAAGTACTGCTTAAGTAGGTATATTTTTTGATTTTTTGATTTATTGATTTATGATGATTACGAAGATGAATGGATTTTTTGTGTGATATTTCTTCTAAAAAAAGGTGGCAACTCCTGTTGCGATGTAGCATAGATTATTCGATTTACTTTTATAAACAATTCCAATAAAAACTAGTAAAAAAATCGCAGCAAATCGATTTTTTTACTCGATTTCATTGGAATTGTTTCATAAAATTTGTAAAGAACATCCCTAGAACAGTCAGGTTTATGGAGGAATCGAGAGTGTGTGTGAAATTTGTTGTTGTGTTATTTTTATTAGTTTACGTAAATATTAGGCATTTTACTAATTTTCCAGTGAAAACAGAAATAACAATGGCTCTTATTTGAGTGAAATGGCGTTTCGGGACTTTAACGAATTGAAGTCTTGGCTGCAAATTCTGGTCATTGATCATCTTGAATAGAAGGAAAAGACACATAACATCACCATGGAGAAACAAATACAGGACAAGTGGAAGGCATTGGCAACGATTAAATCCTTTGATTTAGGTGAGTTTTTAACCTGGAATACTTTTAGCTATTTGTTTACCTTTTCGTCAGCAAAAAAAAAATAGCCTTGGATTCCAACTATTACCTACGTAAAAACTCGTAAATAAGCATAAAAACGTATTCATGTTTATGTTGATGACGCTTTAAAAAGTTGGATTTCAAATATTTTTACTTATTTTACCTGTAACCACCCTAGTATTCACGTGCCCAGCCAAATGATGTAATCTAGCTAATGGTTGCTTACATTGGTTAGCAGCTAAAAGACTAAGTGGTACTGGGGTCAATGCCCTGGAAAAAGTATTTAATATAAAATATTTTGGGTCAGTGGGTCGTCTTAGGGGCGGATTTTCACATTGACCTCATTGGTCCTTCAAAAAGTTCCGGTGTATAAACTAGTATTGCTAAGTCCAGTAAGTGAATGTTCGAGATGAATATAAATTTAAAGTAAGTAAGTAAGTAGTAAGTAATAAATAAATAAATGATCAAAATAATCAAAATTTCGGTAATTGGTACAACTGCTATATTAGCATAAAAAAATGGAATAATACTGTTGGAATGCTTTTCATCATTCAAATAGAAGTATGAGACTAATAAGCATAGGGTTAATTAGTTAAACGCCGGCATTCACGCACCCAATGTCTTTCTATTGTGTCTCTAATTCAAAAGCCATACATAAATGAGAATGATGATGTTTTGCCCATCAAAATTAGCAATTTAACAGATTGAGGTGGATATTTAATAATTCGTACCTTTTGAATCCTAAGCAACTTAATTTAATTTAATCGGGACATGATTCTCTCCAGACCCCAAAAATCGAGGCAACAATATTGGGTCTAAAGTGTACTAGTAATATCAGATGCTAATAAATACTTCACTTGGTATGTAGAGACTACAGAATGCCATCTTTTTTTATTGAAATAATAAATCTGTTTGTTTTATAATACTTTTATTCATATAGTTATACATGGTCAAAGATAACCTCAATGTATTTTGCATGTTTTCTTTGGTGTATTTCCAAAAGTCTTTGAGGAACTTGAGATGATTGTAAGACTTCTTTACTACGGTAAAATGGGGTGAATAGAAACAAAACTTCAAAGGGTAAAAAGGCGAGGCCTTGTTAGAAGCCGATAATATGATATGAAAGAAAAGGAAGTTAGTGATAGCATGATGGGTGACAGGATAGAATGGAAGAATAAAACATGTTGCACCGACCCCAAATAACACGAGACAAGAGCAGGAAGATCATGATGGTCTTTGATCATGAGTGAGGGCAGCTGTCTAGAAGCAGTCCACTATAGTACCTACTCCATGTAAACTTTGCACAGTTACAGTCAGTTTATTTTGTGTGCAGCTTTAAAAGAGAGAGAGTAGTGGAGAGAGAATAGTATTGTTGTTTTGAGTTATATCTGAGTAAATATAGGAAACATCAACTAAATAAGTCTTGTATTTCTGGTTCCACAATAGTATGTTATTAATAACTACGTATTACGGGACGTGGTAGCTCAGTGTAATCTAGGCGACTGGCAAGCTGTTCACACACACATCAATATTTTAACTTAAATAAAAATAGCACTTATAAAATGTCAGAAGCTAGTGCACAGTTCCAAATTGGTTGTTTCCTATGGAGAAGAACCGGCAAGAAACTCCATGGTTACCCTTTAAAAAGTGGTTGTTGTTACAATGTTTCCATATAACAGTAATAATAGATATTATGTAAGAACAGTGTAGACCAATCAATATTGTCCCCAAAAGCACAAATCAATTGGCAGGTAGGTACAGAGTAAATCTATATTATAAAAGAAAGTTGTGTTAGTTACACTATTTATAACTCAAGAATGGCTGTACTGATATAGCTGAAAATTGGTGGGTAGGTAGCTTAGAGCCAGGTGACGGACATAGGATACTGTAGAGTAGGGTAGAGTAGGGTAGAGTAGGATAGAGTAGGACAGAGTAGGGTAGAGTTGGGTATAGTAGGGTGGAGTAAGGAAGAGCGGGAGCGCAGCCATGCGGGCAAAAGCTAGTAGATAGATATAATACTCTTTATTGTACACCATAACATATTAGAGTATCAAATGATAAGTTATCTTCATGTGAACACTGTAAATAATTATTATTAATTATCATTGATTATTTATTTTAAGATATATTTTTCATTGATTGCCACCGTACTTAATATCAGATAAAGAAACTGTTACAAATCGGAAGTAACTGATGCAAGTGCTAAATAGATAAGAAACACCCTGATAACACGGAACTTTCTGGAACATGTAATTTTCAATCAGTCTGCAACGAAAGTCGCAACATCAAGTAAAGTATTATAAAAAATATGGCTGTGACAACAAAAAATAATTATGGGTGTGTATATGAAAGGATTTTTTTTTTTGAGAAAATATTTCTCTGTTCTGTTGCCTATATCTCTGGAATTGTTTGGTCCTATGTGAATTTTATGTAGGACTGTTCTTTGTGAGATCAGGTAAGTGACAGTTTTCAAGTTCTGCTGAGTAGTAACTATGGCTTTTATGGAGTTTTTGGCACTAGTGTGATCAGTTTTTCTAGGTTTTTTTACTGACCAATTTTATTTTATTTTTGTTGATCTTGTTTTCATCAAGTGAAGAAGTGAAGTGCATTTGATGCATTTGTTTCGCAAATATTTTTTTTTTCTAGATAAAACAAATATGCGTATGTTACGCATATTTGATAAAATATAAAAATATGCTATGTTTAATTAGTATAGCATATTAGCTTTTGCCCGTGGCTTCGCCCGCGTTCATTAATATACTTTACTCTTTCTACCCCTTTTCTCACTTTAATTCATGAATCCCCAAGCGACCACCGGTGGCCGCGCATCTATTGTCTTACTATTGTGTCTCTAATTGACGGTATCTGAAGGGTTAAAAAAAAATAACCTATGTCCGTCTCCAGGGTCCCAACTATCTCTGTACCAAAATTCATCAAAATCGGTTTTGCCATTTAGGCGTGAAGACGTAACAAAAAAACAAACAAACTCACTTTCGCTTTTATAATATTAGTAAGGATTTATTGCCAAATAAAATAGTGTAATAGTCTCAACTCAAAACAGTTACACCATGCTTTGTTCGAGGCACGCTTCACAAAAGCTCGCTTTGAGAATAATTTCGCGTACTTAACCCTTCAGATACCGTCAATTAGAGACACAATAGTAAGACAATAGATGCGCGGCCACCGGTGGTCGCTTGGGGATTCATGAATTAAAATGATTTGCGGTTATAAGTAAAAAACGTATTTAATTCTTGTAACTTTAATTCTAAAAACAAATTGTGTAGCATTACATTTTTTATTTGATTTACGAAAAAAAAACCCGTCCCTTGCTGTCGTACACCCTAAGCCAATCTCTATACCCCACCGAAGGTGCGCTTTGCCTGTAGTCGCGTCGCTTAATTTTTTAATTTGATCCGGCTTCAATTTTATCAAGATCGCCACAAACGAGAACCTCACAGATTGACCTAGGAGCATTTTAATTCATGAATCCCCAAGCGACCACCGGTGGCCGCGCATCTATTGTCTTACTATTGTGTCTCTAATTGACGGTATCTGAAGGGTTAAATCCTGTTCGGATTACATCAGCCCGTCCTTCTGAGCCTTTTAATTTCGCCAAAAACAATAAATTAATGGTAAAAGAATAACACTAAATTAATTCATTAAACCCCGAGCGGACGCCGGCGTTCGCGCACCCATTGTCTCTCTATTGTGTCTCCTAATTATCACGATTGGAGAATTAAAACACTAATAAGCGGCTAGAAGCACTTATTAGGGCACTCCCGGTGGGGTACAGAGCCCGGTTTAGGGCGACTCTGGGGAGCAACAAGAGACGGGTTGGATCGACCATTAATTTATTGTTTTTGGCGAAATTAAAAGGCTCAGAAGGACGGGCTGATGTAATCCGAACAGGATTTAACCCTTCAGATACCGTCAATTAGAGACACAATAGTAAGACAATAGATGCGCGGCCACCGGTGGTCGCTTGGGGATTCATGAATTAATATTATTATACTTAATTATTTAAACACACAATGTTGTTTAAAACTCGAATGTTTATTTTTATTTATGAAATAAATAAAAATAAATGGGACTCCCTTTGACTCAATTAATTTCCGCGGTACATGTTTAGTGAGTTTATGCAGTAAAACTTTTGTAAAACAAAACAGTACACAATAACAGGCTACATTTAGAATTTAGAACCGTCTCGAACAGCTGGCAACGTGCCTACTAGATCCAAGGATATTGGAAATAACCTAATTGTTTCACTGTACGTAGTCTGAAACTAAAAGTATACTAGATAAAGTAAGAAAAAAGTATTTAGTTCATGCCAGTCAATCAGTCTCACAAAAAAAAAAAAATCCCATTGCATTAACATTTTACTGTCGGATATATCCGACAAACACTCTCGCGTTTATTCCGCCAGGGTCGCACCTCCACGACTAAATACTCTATCTCGTCAGCTCTTCTGTCATCTATTGGGATTGAAGAGCTAAATGATATTTATTTTGCAAATAGGTTAAAAAAAAAACACTTTTACACGTCAAATTAGATGGAGTACCCAGTCGCAAATACACTCTGTCGAATTATTATTATTATATTATAGTTAGCTCCTCGAAAAGCTAATCATGACCGGTAAAGTGGATGGAAAAAGGCCTCGCCGGCGCAGCCCAATACGTTGGTACGACCAGATTCGCACCGCTCTTGACTCCACGATATACAAGGCCCTTAACACCGCCGGAGACAGGAATAAATGGAGAAACACCATAAAGATTGAAGTGATGAAGCACGACCGTCAGCATTGAGGAATACGACGCAAGAAGGAGTTAGCCCATAGTGTCCCACAGCTGGGCAAAGGCCTCCCTCCATTCTTACCAACGATCATTTTGTCGAATAGGACACGAAAACACTCGTCGGACTAATTCGACGTAACCGGTTTCAGGGTTAAAAAGCCAGGAAATGTAGATATAAAAATGGCGGAATTCTAAAGTCGATTGTCCATGACCTAGGGCAATACGATTGTACCTAAGGTAGTGCTAGTACAATTCAGTCCCCTAGGTTGCAGCTATAGCAGCCCGACAGATGTTACTCACAATGAATGCATTCCCAAAACGCTTTGTACTACTTATGGGTTGGTGTCCACCATGTACCGGTGGTGCAACGCCGTACGTCTAGTGGTCTGAGGAGCTGCCTGCCTGGGTTGAAACCGACAACCTGCAACTCGTAAGTCGGGGTCGTTACCACTGGGCAACCTTTGCTGTCTTAACTATTAAAATATCCCCAAATTGTAGGTAGGTATCAGGGGCCTTAAGTCTGATTTGAACGTAGAACGACGTCGCGTGGCGTGTATCAAGTCTAGTTTCCATATAAAATGTATGGAGACCGACGTGCCCAGATCGGCGTGTGTGGCACACGTGTGAGCAGTATAGTACTAACTTAACCATGACGTGTTAAAAGGACAGACGTGCGAGCGAGAAAGAGGAATGGTGCTGTACACCGTATATAGCTCTATTCCTTTAGCAGTTCAGTTTAGGTCGTGAAATGGATCGTGTTCAGAACTCGTGGTAGAGCTTCAGAAATTACAGACTCCGCCAGTTGCTGGGCTATTTTCGTTTATTGAACCAGCCATTCTGCTTGTTGAGGAAAACATATACCTATAGACCGGTTTCGATTTTATCATTTGCGGTTTGCGTATGTTCCCCTG
Source organism: Mythimna lalbum (assembly GCA_949319445.1). Classification (NCBI taxonomy): domain Eukaryota; kingdom Metazoa; phylum Arthropoda; class Insecta; order Lepidoptera; family Noctuidae; genus Mythimna; species Mythimna lalbum. The sequence goes on along the minus strand of OX439349.1, from coordinate 2,709,534 downwards.
TATGAATGTACAACCACCGGTTACGCACCCACGTGGCCTTAGAATATTCCAGATTGTTACACGAAACTTAAGTTAAACCTTACGTTTATTGTTAGTAGGGCTATTTTCGTTCGCAGACGTGCTAGGTAGAAATTCCGTCTGGTTCTTCATCTTCGGCGTTTTAATTTTAAACCTTGTTCCAATAGCACAGGGTAGATTTTTAGTGGCGTTTCTATTGTATTCTGCTATGCGAGGATGACGTTGACCCTCGCGTTTTATTGTTTGTTGCACAAAAGAAACTAAGGTTGCAGGATAACATAATAATAATAATTTTAAACACGGCCGAAGATCCTTGGGTCTATTTATCTTGAATAGATTTATATGTTTTGTTAATGGTTTCCTAGTACGCAGAGATCGTGAGATCGTCTGTTTTGTCGTCTTCCTGACCTTGTCCCGTTTTATTTGGGGTTGGCTCCAGTTTTATCTGTATTGTATATTGCATCAATTTTTTCATCATCATCATCATCAGCCTTTTTAATTGTTCCCACTGCTGGGACTCAGGCCTCCTCTCTAGGAGAGGGAATGGGCCATAATCCACCACGCGGGCCCAGTGCGTGTTGGTGAATGTCACATGTCTTCGAATTTTTGGTTCTAGGACATGCCGGTTTCCTCACGATGTTTTCCTTCACCGTTTTGAGAGCAGTGGTGATGAAATAAATTACACAAAGTAATGCGCCTGGCTGGGTTCGAACCCGCGACCTACAACTCGTAAGTCGGGGCCATTACCACTTGGCCACCACTGCTCACAATCATCAATTTTTTACTTAGATTTTATGCCTTTACAGTTTCTATTTTTGTGTAATACGTATCCACGCTACCCATCGCACCTTTCTCTACTCTACACTTACGCAAAATTACCACTACGTAATGTTGTTTTTGGCCTATTATATGTATACCATTGCTGGGTGAAGGCCTCCCTCTCATTTTTCCGCACTCGTCTGTTCTCGGCCATTGTGGGCCAGTCCCTCCGGTAGTTGTCAAATTATCTCTCCACCTTCGCCTTGGTCTGCCACAATGTCGCTATAAAAAGCATGTAATCCTAGTTGGGTATGATAACTAAACTGTACTGTCCCGCTACTTGGCAAAGGCCTTCCTCCATTCTTTACATTATTATAAGCACCTTCGAGCAAATTCTAAAGAAGACATTTAAATCGTCCCGCGATTTCATTCTTGGTCTAACGCGGTCCCGTCTTGTGGTTTTAGGGCTCCAATCAGAGGCGTAGCTACCGCTGTATCTGTCGTATCAATGATACAGGGGACGCCCTGATGCGACGTACCCAAAAATTCGTAACATGTTATCCAAAATCTTCTTGTATTGATAAGAGACTAAATAGGTAATGAAAAGATGATATAATGGTCTAATAATGTATAGCTAGCTCTGGTCGTTCTAGCATTTTCTACATAAGATCAAAATAAAAGCTAAGCTAACCTATCTTAGTCCAGAATGCTCTCATAAACGAGCTCAAAAAATAAATCAAATGTTTGATACGGAGCCTATAATAACTTATATTCAATTACTATAATAACAAGAAAGGACCTTGAAGAAGGTGCCTTGTTATTTGGCTTCCCTTTGCTGAAATCTCATTTGAGTAAGTTTTAATTTCAGCCGTCAATGTCAGTGTATTGATTTTATATTAGGTTGCAAACTGTACCACTGAAATCGGCTTAGAAAATAGTAGGAATACACTTTCAAGGACCAGAATGTGTTTTGCTGTTGAAGTGTGTGTACAAATCTAATAAACACTATAAATTGTCGTAAGCGTGTAGTGTCCCACGAGCGCCTCAAAGAGGTCAGAGATTTAGCAAATCCAGGGGCCCAGAAAGGCCGATGCCTACGGCCATGGCAAAATGTATGAAAGGGAATCCTAGAATACAAAAGGCAACTGAAGGAACACAAGTGTTGAGTTAGTAAAATTCTGATAAACCCTCTTGCTCCATCCTTGAGCGGGAGAAGTAATTAGATGAATTCCCAACTTTAATTCATGAATCCCCAAGCGACCACCGGTGGCCGCGCATCTATTGTCTTACTATTGTGTCTCTAATTGACGGTATCTGAAGGGTTAAAAAAACTACCGTTGCTTTGTTAGTTTTTCAAGCCATCATGTCAGGCCAAAGGACTCTTTTGTATTCGTTATAATGGTAAATCATTCAAGGATCACAAAAAAGTTTGGCATAAAGCTACCCCTGATCAGTATGAAGTTATTCAACATCAATATTTCATGAAACCCTCTGACAGCCGTTACCTGCATGATGCCAGATCGATTTCCATTACTTATACAGTAGGTAGAGATATTCGTAAACAAACATTCATTCAATGCCAGATGCCCCTGCATGATAAAACTTCTGTGTACTGGGCAGAGTGAATTAGCATACTACTTTAAAATAAGGGGGATCGAAATCGTGGACCCACAGAATCTTTAGTCTCGCACCTTGGAAGTTCGGTTAGCAAGGCTTGGAAATATCAGTTACTTAATTCAAGAAGTGTTATGGATACTCGAAAACTTATACGACAGAAACTTAATAAGGACGTTCGGAATGGTACCAATGGTATAAATTTTTGTTGTTTTTAGAATAACTGATATCTGCGGAGCCATATGACTTGGCTCCGAAACGTGGTCGCTCACAGTGGGCCTCATCAGGAGGCTTAAAGTCACCCAAAGGGCAATGGCTTTCCATTGCATTGAAACTCCCAGCATAGCCCTTTGGTTATGCTGGGAGTTTCCTTGCGTGACCGAATCGGAAATAAAGATATCCAAGTAAGAAAACTAAGGTTGCCGGCATAGCACGAAGAATCGCCAAATTTAAGTGACAGAACAGATGGCAGTTGGGGACGAAAGGTTCTGGAGCGACAGGCGCGTACCGGAAGACGCAGCGTTTAAAGGCCTCCTGCAAGGTGGACCGATGACATGGTGAAGGTTGGAGACAGAACTTGGGGGAGGCGTATGTCCAACAGTTGACGTATATCGGCTAAAAAGATGATGATGATATCTACCACCATGGTTACTACTAATAAGGCTACTACACGCACAAGCTTCACCACAGTTTTGCCGGCACAGGCAAGCAGGTACACGGTACACCGTGTGTGTGGTTGGGAAAACTTATACAATTTCACACAGTATTTCGTGGTAGGCCCATAAGAAGTAATAATTTTGCATTTGAAGTATCCAGTTGAAACTTCAGTTGCAATTTGTCACAGCCTGACTGAAATGATAAAAATATGTAGCGCGCTGACATCATACCTTTGATAACAATGTTTTTACGTTCTACTTTCGAATGACGAAAGTAGCCTGATTATATAACCACATGTGTATTTTTAAAGTTCTAACTATATTTTCTCTCTCTTTCCAGGAGTAAATCACAGCACTATCCACCAGCAAGTGGTCCACCAGAGCTTGGAACAGATCGACATCATCAACTCAGCCGCCACCACTCCCATCAGCCTACTGGTCCAATCTCTCGTCAAACAACTATGTTCCCTCCTCGAAAAAGACACCATCAGAGCAAACCATCTGTATAACACAATATGCGAGAAACTGCATAGCATGAACCTCATAGATGACTCCTATGCCATGGGAGAATTCGAAGCAATGAGAAGTCAGTACCAGAGAGCCTTATATCAACTAGTAGCAGTTGCTAGCGGCTCAGAAATCCCAATAACCCTTCCAGCAACATGGCCAATAGTACAGCCATCAGGCCTCGACTGGTCCAGATACCATCGCGAGTTCGAAGAGCTGTACTTTATAGCTGGTGGAGGATTTGGAAGCGTCTTCAAGGCCAGACATAGACTGGATGGCGTCGAATACGCTGTCAAAAAGGTTTACATTAAATCTTCTGACGTTAACTCTATTATGACGCATTTGGCAGAAGTTAAAACTATAGCGAGTTTGAACCATCCTAACATAGTGAATTACAAAGCAGCTTGGCTGGAGCCTATGATAGAATCCACTGTTAAGAAGAAGCGTAAATTCAAGATGGATACGGACAACGAAGACTTTACTTTCAACTCTAATGTGATATCATCAGCTCAGCCGAACATAATAACATCGTTCAAGACTCATAATTCCAAAGAACTGTTTAATCAAAGAAGTTTATCAGACTTTGTCATTTCATTCAAAGACTCTAACAGCTTCGCGAGTTCTAAAGAAGATTTAGACGAGTCCGAGTTCCTATCTGACGAAGAAAGTGCATCCCTGCATGATGAAAATGCCGTCTGCAACTTGTTTTCCAGCAAAGAGTTTGAAAACTGCTCTAGAGTTAACCTTAAATGGGCTACGCTTTATATCCAGATGACATACTGCCAGCAGACTTTAAAACAGTGGCTTGACGACAGGAACTTACGCATGTCTTGCGCTAGAAAAGGTTCTGAAGATTCTGGTCTTCACCACTGCGATTCTGCAGATTCCAATTGCCTTGAATCCCCGGATTTGAAGTACCCTGTAGCTTGGACTCATATTGATGTCCTTATAGACATGTTTTCGCAATTGGTGAAGGGTTTACACTATATACACTCCAGGGGGATCATACACCATGATATTAAGCCTAGTAATGTGTTTGTGGCGCAAACTGAAGGTGGTGTGACTGTCCAGCTGGGTGATTTTGGACTGGCGTGTCCGCTGCAGCAATCTCATAGTGGTTTGGCGTTGGGGACGCACTTGTATGCTGCTCCTGAACAGTTGGAAGGACAGTGTAATCCTAAGGTGAGTTAATACGTTTTTTGTAGAGCTATTAGAGCCTGACATGGTACATGAAGTTTAATAAAAATAAACTTTTCTGTCTCGCCACATAATATAATGCGAATTATGAATTTCTCGGGTCTGCATACATTTTTCAAAAGAATTTCCTAAACAAAATACGCGAAACCGTAATTAACAGTATGTTTTAAAGAGAACAACTTTAAGTCCCAATAAAAAAGTTTGCTTAACTTTAAAAAATAAAAAACTTTTTTATTGGTACTTAACCCAATAAAAAAGTTTGACGGCATGGTTGGCGCAATGGTTGAGAGAGTGGCTGTTGACTTGCAGGTCAATGGTTTGATGCCCGTACGGAACAAATATTTGTAACCCACAATACAGGATTTATTCCTGGGCAACAAATTTTTTTATTAAAAAAATATCTTTTCTCCTATTACAGAGTGACATGTACAGCCTGGGGATCATCCTCCTCGAGATGGTGGAACCGTTCAGCACCGACATGGAACGAGTGAAGACCATAACCGACCTTCGCAAAGGCCAGATCCCTGCCCATTTGACTGCCAACTACCCCAAGATAGCCCACATCATAGGCAAGCTGGTACAAAGGCGACCTGCAAAAAGGTCGGATACCGCCCAGCTTTTGGAAGACTTGAAGAATCTGTCGGAAAATAAAGATGATACTATTAAGTCTTTGAGAGAAGAGCTGGCTGCAAGAGATGATGAGATCGCTAAGCTTAAAATGATGCTGGCGAAATTAAATTATCAAGCTTAGCATTGCCGGATTTAAGCATAGGCAACATAGGCAGTTGCATGTGGGCCGCCAAGACAAAAGGGGCCGCCACCACACCGCAAAAAAAAAGATTTAAAAGAGTGGAGGCATGGACGCCTCCATGGAGTTTGTTGCACGTTCTTTTCCATAGAGATCTACGCTTTGGAACGTGCAATTTAGCTTCACTTTGCTTGGACTAACCGAAATTTGACTATTCAAAAAAGCCTGCATTTGGTCTATTTCAAATAAATTAATTTGTATTTGTAGAAATAAAAAATACTGAGTTTTGTTACAAATAGTGAGACGAAAAACTTATTTTTTGTTTGAGCGGGAAAAATTAACATTTAAATATCTGCGAGATCAAGCAGCACGATATATGAACTCAAATGGCGCCTTTCGCGCATTCTGCCGCGCCGCGCTAGACCAATAGCAACAGCGGAAAATGGCGTCTCACACGACGCTTTTCCCATTGAGAAAGTGAGTGAGACGCGTTTATGAAGCTATAGAGCGGCGTCTCGCTCCCTCTGTTAACTACAAACGATTTGATGGCCTCCCCATATGCTCTGCCTATGGGCCCCCGAAGTCTAAATCCGGTGCTGAAGTTTAGTGGGAATGAAGTGGATAGGACTCGTATGGTCGACTAGGGTTTAGTAGTATTAGTGTGCATGAGTCAAACCTTTTGTGTGTTTACATGGAAAGTAACGATTTGAAAAAGTGTACTTAAAATCAGTGCGATTTTGTGTGTGATATTGAATAATATAGTAGTATTACGGATTATTATTTTTGTTTTATTTTCGAAATTTTTTGGAAAAGTGTTCGAGCAAATGCCTGAATTGCAAAAGACTGCCTGACTTGAAGAAAAAACACGTAATTAATTAAAAAACTTTATTTACAAAATCTAACACGCATATATAAATTATTACCTTAATCTAACGTTATTTACAGTCTTAAAATTATATTATGTTAGTGACGCGTGCGTCTCGTGGCGTGGTCGGGGGCCGACTGATGAGTCCTAAGCTTCATTGAAGCTAATTTGGTGGGGGGTGCGCGGCGCACGCTACAGGACGGCGTCGACCGCGTGGATCACGCCGTTCGTCGCGGGGATGTTATGCGTTATCACTTGTGCGTTGTTCACTTTGATGCGACCTGAAATGAGTAAAGATTCGAATGAAAAGTGGTTTTAGTATTCAACTTAATGAGTTCCTATTAAAGGCGATAGCAGCCATGTGTGTCTCAATTATTGACTATGACCAAACTTTGTCATATTTTATTCAAGAATGTCAATCAGCTAACCTGTTATAGTAACTTGAAAGGAACTCTGAAATTTTCTAGAAGGTACGGGAGAAAACAGCCCCAATTCTTTGTCATCAGCCTTATAGCCCTCACACTGGTTGCATTCAGACCTCCTTTTTAGGAGAGGGAATGGGAATCCATCACGCGGGCCCAGTGCGTTGGTGTTAGATATCTTCGACTTTGTGGTTCTAGGACATGCCGTCTTCCTTACAATGTTTGTCTTCACCGTTTTGACTTTGAGAGCAGTGGTGTTTAAATAAATTAGACAAAGAAATGTGCCTGGCTGGGTTTAAACTCGTAAGTCAATGTTGTTACCACCGGGCTACCACTGCTCCCATTGACACTCATTGTCTTGCACAATGGCACTCGAGCCCTCGATTTTGAGTTTGAGTAGAGAGAACATCAGAAAAAAAGTGACTCACCAGAATTCTTCTGGAGCGTCAGTGGTTTAGCATCCTCCATGGAGTTCCGTAGCTGGTAGTACCTCATGCCGGCGCTATATAACGTGCCTGGCAGCACATGCCTCGCCACCAGTGCCCTGGCACCAGCCTTCTCTGCGAACCGCGCCAGCTCAGCTGGAGACATTCGCGAGAATGCTGCGTCCGTTGGCGCGAATACCGTGTACGTTTTGCTTTCTGAAATGGGAAAGGGGTCGGTGTAAATAAAAGCATAGCATAGCTTAATTAGCCTTTTAATGCTCCTACTGCTCGGACTCGGGCCTCACTCTAGGAGAGAGAATGGGCCGTAATCCGCCACGCGGGCCCAGTGCGGTTTTGTGAATGTCACATGGCTTACGATGTTTTCCTTTACCGTTTTAGGACCAGTGGTGATGAAATAAATTATACTCAAAGTAACACGCCTAACTCGTAAATCGAGTCCGCTACCAGTGTTACCAGTCGACCTTCGGTGTAAATAAGTTTTTACTTATTAATTGACATAAACTAGTGTTCACAGCGATCCCACCTAATGGTAAGCAATGATGCGATCCTTGATGGTGAAGCACACTTTTATTAAAGACTCTAAGATACCTAAATTGTAATCGAACGTGAAGACCGCAGCAGGCAAATTGTGCCAGACCGTCAATATACGCGGTATAAACGATGAGGCGAAATGCTTAATCTAGACAGTAGAGGCAACATAAAGGCTGTACGTCGGGTTGTCCGATGGTAGAAAGGTGAGGTCGGAAACAAGTTACGTAATTCCTGTTCACACTCCAAAATGCATGCAATTCAGTTGTTAGAATGAGGAACGGTACTACATCAGGCTGCAGGAAGTTTTGTCATTCAGTTTTCTACACTGATTTCGCATTAAGTTTTGCAATTTAACTGCTTATAATTATCGAAATTTTATAGTCAATTACGATCGGAGCTAATCACCAATAGTCTCTTTTGAAACAAACTGTTTGAGTGAATCCGATTAGGATTTTAATTCGTCAAGACTTGAAATTGAGCAGTCATTGATCATTTTTGTGTTTTCTTTTCGGTCTCGCTTCGTCAATATTGTAAGGGATAGACGAGATATAAATTTGAAACTAGTTTATGATATTTAACTGGCCTACTATTTGACTGGTTTAGTAGTTAGTGACCCTGACGGCTGTGCCGGAGGTTGTGGGTCCAATTCCCACCGAGGAGAAAAATGTTTGTGTGATGAGCTTGATCATTTATTTTGTGGCTGGGTTTAATTTATCTAGGTATAATATACGTATTTAGAAACATAGGTAAGTATCTGTATCAGTTGTCTAGTACTCATAAAACCAGTTCGGCTTGGCACTAGACGGCGTTGTGTGGTAGTTGTGGAATATTATTATTATGAGACGGTATTCAAAACTGACCTGCAAGCGTTTCCTCGAAGCCGCTGGCGTGTACGGCCTTGAGGAAGGTGGTGAATCTTCGGTCCCGGTCAGCCTGCAGCGTTTGTACCAGGTCGCCTACTGGTAGCGGGAACATCACCCGGTCTACAGCGTGTGCTATGCCCTGGAGAGAGGAATTGATGACTGGTTAATGATTTGTATTACTTACCAAAAACTTTGTACGTAATTGCGCACTAACTCTCGTCTCAAAATCTCAGAAACATTGAGCAACTAAGTAGCAGAATGAACTGAAAAGTTCAGAGATCTTTTTTAAGTAAGAAGTGGGCAAAAAAAAATCCTTTGCTATTAAAAACAGTTTGTTACACACAGAAAGATTGCTAATGCATCTCAGCAGGCGCTATGGCTAAGTAAAACTTATCTTGCTCATTCTTTGTGATCAGGCACTTTTGCGAACAGCATGAGTTTCTATACTTAGTTACTCGATCACATGAATTTAAACGTTTGCTTATGTATGGGATGAGTTTCATGTATTGATTAAGTGTCTCCTGACAGCGCCTTGCCTTCATCAGTCCGCCTTGTGGGACGTTTTCCAATGTGGCATTTACAGGTACATGGTCGCCACGCCAGAACCTTTTGGCCCCATCGAATATTGGTTCTGGGATCCCTGTCCACTGTTACTAATTAAGTTTAGCGATTCTTAAAGCTATGCCGATAACCTGGGTTCTCCTGCGTATAGCTTGATTTCTGATTCGATGGCGTACCCTGTCCATTGCTTTTTTGTGTTTTTTTGCCGGAGACTAAGCCTTCTGATGAGGCCCTTTGTGAGCGACCTCGTTTATTCAAATTTAAGTTTAAGTAAACGATTAACTAAGAAAACAATATATATATATATAGTAGCGAGTTTACCTGTGGTATATGAATATCCTTCTTATCATCCAGCACCCTAGCTCCGTTGATAGTGGTCACTTTGACCTCATTCCACTCCACATCATGCATGTCGTACTGGTTGACCCTCAGTTGCGTGCCAGCTAGGGAGACGCCGGTCATCTCGTCTTGAAGGGAGCCGATGTCGAACGCGCCGGGGATCACGTGGTGGAGAAGTAACTGGAAATGGTAAGAGAGGGTTGAGTTTTGGATACAATACGTCTGGCCTTTGCTTTGACGATGGTCTCTCAGTTAAAGGGCCCGGCAGTTTCATGTTGTAGCTATGTTTTGCGTTTTTGCCATGTGACTTTAACATCAGATGCAGTTAACACCTAATATTAAAGTCATATTAAACTCGCAAGAAGGAAATAGTCAAGAGTGGCCTCTTGGCTATTTCCTTCTTGCTTCTGGCGAAGTATCCAGTTTTGGACTTTCTTTTACCTACGATAAAGATATATTGTAGGTAAAAGAAAGGCCAAATCTGGGTTCAAACTGGGCAGTAACTTGAATTAATAAGCCATCAAGTTTTAAAGCCTCAAAAAGCGTAGCCTTGTAAAAATCAGCACTATCATGCAGCGTCAAAATATCAGCTCAATACTTACTCCACTTAGCAGTCTTGGGTTATCACGGAACTTTTCCTCAGCCTTGTCAGGACCTCCGAGCTGAACGAGCAGAGTTCTGAAAGCTTTGTCAGTTGGCACGAAGATGGTATAAGGACCCGTCTCGTTCAGGATCGTGTCCAACCCTGACTGACGCAAGTATTTTGCCGTCGCGAACAGACCGTTCTCCTTCAAGATGTCAACCAAACCCGGGTTGCCTGATGGCGTCGCTTGTCTTGCAACGCTCAATGGAGGTTCAATCGAAAATGAAGGAGTAGCCGCCGTACTGGAACCAATCACAACCAAGTCTTTCTCAGAGGAGTGGAATGGAGTAGTGTTAATGACCGTCGAATGGGTCGAACTGGGGAACGTGATTCTTGGACTTTGGCTGATGCTGTTCCTACTTGACGTGTACTCAAAAGCAGGGGTACTAGACTTGGTGTTGTATCGCTCTGTGCTTGATACGGTAACCGTGGATGGGAAGTGCGTCTGAGTTTGGGCTGTGCTTCTAGAAGACTGGACGGAAGGCTGGAAGTGTGGCGTCGGTGTTGTGTGGGTGATGGGGACGGTGTGGCCGGTGGATCCGTGGTTAGAGGTACTGACGAAGGTCGAATAACTTGATGGATGGTGGGAGGATGCTGCGACGTAGTCTGTCGTTTCAGTTATAGGGCTGGCAGTTGTTGAACTGAAGATAGAGTTCGAGATTTTCGTTTGTCCTGGCAGCTGGATCTCACCGTTCTTTATTTTCTTCAGAATATTCTCGACTTCTGGACCTTCTTCTGTCTGTTGGCCATTAGCTTTCACACCCTTCACTTTGAAGGATCCGTCTTCTTGTTCCTCTAGAAATACGAATGTGACTTTCTTTTTATTCTGCAGCTCATTTGGTGCTTTAACTTCTTCAAGTTTGCCGTTGTCTGCCTGTCTGATCAGCTCGAAGTTTGCACCAGGTGGTAAGATACCCTTCGTTAGATCTTCTATTGAAACTCGGCTTTCCTTTTGCGATTCGATCTGAGCAGCTGCCATGATTTGAGCTAAGTTAGAACTGTCAGCGGTGATCGCGCCTTTGGGAATCAGATTAGGATTTGTAGTCCTAATTACTTCGTATTTCTGTCCATTGAGTGAAATCTCCCGAGATGAGAAGTTCTTCTCGGAGAAGTCTGCTGGGTTTTCAGCGAGAGCTACTTTCAGCTGCTTCAAAATGTCTGGTTTCTTTAATAACTCAGCACTCTTCGCTCTCAAGCTGTCGTCAAATCCTTTAGTTTCGCTTTCTTCTAAGAGATTCTTAATTTCGTTGTAAAGTTTTGCCTTGTTTCTATCTTGTGGAGGGTTCCTAGGTTTTGGTTTAGGACGAGGTCTGTACCTAGGTGTGGGAGGAGGTGGCGGGGGTGGGGTGGTCGTTGTCGTCGTCGTAGTCGTGGTGGTCGTAGTTGTAGGGTGATCTCTCTCGTACAATTCGAGAGCTTTCTTGAATAGATCGGTCTCATGAGGCAAAATTGGTCGCCGCCTTTCAGTATTCCTAAAATAGTCTTCATAGTTTTCTGTCGTTGAGAATGTAGGAACTGATTTTGTTGCCTGCTTCTTCACGAACTCTTCGTGCAGTTTCTCCACTTTCTCTTGTTGCTTCTGCTGCTGTTTCTGCACAAACTCCTGGTGCTTTTGAATAATTCTCGCCCTTTCCTGCAACTCCTTTAGTTTTTCCAAGTTCTCTTTAGACTGTTGTTCTAGGATCTCTTGTATTTGGGATGATTGTCCATTGGAGAAGATGGGTTGCTGACCCAGAGTCGGCTGGAAGGGGAGTTGAGCACTGTTCTGAATGTTTTGATTCTGAAGATTATAATTCTGAGGAGCTAGGTTTGGTGCGGGTTGAATAGTGATGGGGTTCGGCTGGCTGAAGATAGGTTGGTTGATAGGCTGGTTGTGTGACGTTGAGATAGTAGGGAGGAAGGCTTGTTGCGTAGGTCTTTGTTGATTGATGTTAACTGTAGCGGGGATACTTGGCTGGAACGTGGGATTTTGTTGCAAGTGTCCATTTTGGTATGTTGGCAATGTAGGGATGGGCTGTGGCAGGATATTTTGAGTTTGTTGCGGGATCTGCCTTAGGTTTTGTTGCTGCTGGTAGTTATTTTGTTGCTGCAATAGTGGCGGGTTGCTCGCTTGGGGGTTGAATTGGAAGTTGTTGTTTTGTAAGGGAATGTTGTTGGGAATATTCGGGATATGGTTGTTGAACTGCGGTACGTATGATTGTTGTTGTGGCAGTTGCTGCTGTTGCTGGGGCTGTTGCTGTTGTTGTTGTTGAGGGAATATGGATTGCTGGAACTGGACGGTGGGTGTAGGTTTCGTGAGTATTGGTTGCTGTGGCTGGAAGCCTTGCAGGGGTGAGTTCAGACCAAATCTTGTTTGATGCTCGGTGAACCCGGGGTGCGGTAGCGAGGCCTGTCTTCGTCTATCGAAGTCATTCTCTACCTGGAAACAAAGATAAGGAAAGCATTAATTATACTCCTTATAGAAAAATCATAAGACAAACAATACGAAATACGTTAATTTTTGTAATGTTATTAATATCAATTTCCATAAATGTAGAATGTAACAATAATGTTCTTAAACCTACAAACCAAATTATTTCCTTAAAGTAATTAGCAATCTAACATTCTTTCCAAAAGAATTTAATTCCGGCAATTAAAGACGCAAAGAGCAAAATTACAAAACACTCATATTTTAAAAACTATTAATTCGATTGTCTATTGTTACTGGCCAAAAAAAATCATAATTGACATTATTACATCACTACACAGATAACTAAAAGACGGAAGTGGCATTACGAAATAGCCAATTCCATATTTATTTAACACGTTTTCAATTGCAATGTTTATTTTTATTACCGAAGGCAGTAAATGCATATAACATGTTTAAATATTAGGCTGTAAACAAAAGATTCACTCGGCACTTAGTTGCAAAAGTGGTGTGAATTGTTGCATAAATTATGTCATATTGTGTAGAATGCAAGTAGTTTCAAAATGGAATAGCTACGATAAACGGGTAGTCGCTAAGAGGCTGAAGTCGTGAGAATCCATTACGTAACAACCTGTGAAATGGAAGATAAAATCTAGTTTCTTGGTCCAGGATGTTGGTGACTAAATATTATAAAATTTATTGTTGAAAGTTAATATTGGCTTACGGTATTAATGCAACAACTGCGCCTAATTATTCGTGAGTGACGAAATGTGCATAACATATGGCGTAATTGTATTAACTAGGTTATTATTAAGAGTTTAACCTAATGAAATTTGGTCTAATTGGTGAAACCTACTCCTGCAAAATTGAACATGTCATAGCGAAATAATTTGGTAGATTATGCCATAACATCTAAGGTTAGGTTAAATTGATTATAATTGTTCTTTTTTATTGAACGGCATTAATTGATTGTCCAACAATCAATCTCCAAACTCAATAACACAGTAAAAAAAAAATACGAAGACAAAGCTCATGCAGTGAAACATTATTGTTATGAATGATTAATCAATTTCACAAAAAATCTAAACAGACAAGCCAGATGATTACTTACATCATAAAATAACACCTACATTCAACAATTTAAACTGTCTAACAAATAAATGGATATTACAAGTAATATTTAGTAGAAGTTGGCTAAATGGCGCGTTAACTCGCAAACGCAGAGAGTGCACAAGAATGCACTTTCTTGTGACTGATGCGTCACGGACAGGCGCATCTAGTGCGAGATGCGACGCCGACTGTGATCTATGTTGCTTATGCATTGTTGTGAAGGAAACTTTTGAGTTGGGTTTTGGCGGCATTTTTTTTTATTGCTCTGTATCTGTATCTCAAGCAAGTGTTTACACAACGCGTACCTGTTTCTGTGATCCCTTATCATATTGCCCATGTGAAATCGTGAAACTGGCGTGGTCTCGGTAAAATGGAGCTCAGAATTTTACTGTACTGCCAGCGAAGCTTGTCAAAAGAGCTGATACATTTACTGCCAAATACTGAAAAGCATCAGAATTTGTTGCATCCTCATTCTAATGGAAAACAAATTAACGGCTGAATTAATTTAGTATTAATTTTATTGTCTATTTGAAATATACATTTCTGTAGCCCTAGCCAAGTTGTTAATCTGCAATAGTTAACGCTAGTGGAAAGCTTCAAATGTACGGGAATGACGTCATCAATCTCAACGCTCAGTCACGTGGTCAGAACAAAAGAATTGGCGGCAGCGGCAAGGTCAACTCGAAGCGTTTGACGCAAGCGAAACGGTTGTTACTTGGCTAGGGGGCTGATTTCATAAAAAGTCATTGTAGTCTCAGTGAAACTTGCCGAGAAAGCTCGAGACTAGATATATTTGCTGCCAACAAATATATTGAGTCGAAAATATCGAGTTTACATCCGTATACTAATGGGACTCTAACTGACCTTAAAAATTAAATACTTTCTGAAATTGACAGCGGCTAAACGAAGCAAAAAAAAAAGTTTTCCAGAGCCATGTTATATCAATATAACATGGCTCCAATCCACTTCTATGTTCCTTCTTTGCCATGCATTCCAAGACTGGGTTTCCCTTTCGGAAGCCAACCTATCGCCCCAGTAGGTAGGCTTCGGCTTTACTGGGCCCCTACGATATTTCAAACATATCTGAGGCGCGTGTTGAACACTATGGTACGCGCCGTTACCACTGAGGCTCTGCTTCTGAAGAGCTGCTGCTTCGCAGAAGGAGGTGATCACCTGTAGTTTCTCTTCGTTCAAGACCAAGGTCGCTGCCGCTGATCACCTTCACGAAGACACGCCGGTGCTCCGTCTAAGTGGGGCACACCTCCATCGTGTCTTCCGGGTGGTAACTCAGAAGTACCTCCTACTTATAATAAACTAATGTTTGAACTAATGTTTGATTGAAGTTGTAGATATAGTCAGGGTTCATTAGGTAATCCTAATGAACCCTGACTATATCTACAACTTCAATCCATTACATAACCACCGGCTTATGGAGATATGGTTATGGGTAAACTGTTTCCATAATATCAAATCAACTTACTAATAATACTATGTTAATACGCCATTAGGATGAATATTAAAAAGCATTTAAAGAAAGTAGCGAGTCCGCTTGAATGGCGGGAAAAGAAAATGATTATATAACCGTAGGGTTGTCAACTTTTTTTTAGAAAAAAAGTATTTGAAAGAAAAAGAAATATTTTTCAAAATTGTATTTATTTATTTGTTTCTTCCCTTGAAGATATTTTTATGTGCTTCTAGCAGATAAGGTCTCGCATAAAAATATATCACTATTTCGTTATTCTTATAAGGGGCAGCCTTCTGCAAACTTTAAGGGCTTGCTCAGTTGACGAAACTGTGAACAACCTTCCACAAGATTATTTTTTAGGAACCGAAAACAAAAAATTGGCCGTTTTTTTTGGCCTCAGTGAGGCTGATTTTTTTTCGTTTCTTGTATTTGTACTCCGAATTAAAATTAAAATAATCAAGCAACTCTTTCTCAACTCCACTGTATTTGCTTTGAAACAGATCATATTCGTTTTTCAACGTAGAAATTGATAAATAGTTAAGTAGATAATTATTCAGAGCAGTGTTTAATTTTACGCATCAATAAAACTTGAAATATTTTTTTTTTGTATGGTTGGCAACCCTATTAATAAGAGTCAATAATGCATGCTCACGATCGGCTGGCGTCGACCGTAGGATATTATAAAATCTTTGGGCGACGACAAACTCCGGTCGAATAGCTTTTCCATGTCATTTTCGTTGATTGCTGAACCATATCTAAATGAAATAACTAAATAGTTAGCCTATGTTACACGTACATAGGCGTATTTAGTTAATGGTTTATGTAAAGTTTATTTTATTTTCAGTACAAGTAGTAATTTTGCATTGTCATCTGATTTACACATGCATGCAAAATTACAGCCGAATGTAAGCCATACTGTAAGCAATATGGCTTACATCAGGGGTAAAAGTTCAAAAGAATTCTTATTCTTTTAAACTTTACAACATCATGAATATTTATAAACTGTAAGAGAATAGTGAAGTAATATAGAAATATATGAATGAGTAAGTAAGTATTTCTACATATCGAAAAAAAGGCGTAAAGGCGTTTTCTTTACAAAAGGTGTAACTTCAACTCTCACACTTTTGACTATGAGCTAAAACTAAAAAGTTTTGCTAAGAAGTGATTTGTAACTTAATGGAAATGTTGGGAAGTAAAATCGATGTTTTCATTGTAGCTCAATTTTAAATATATCGATCGAAAGATTGACACACTAAGTATGAGAAAAATAAGAGTTTCAATGATGGAATGGAACAATTTGCCTGCAGCGGTCTTTCCGTTCTATAGTAATTCTGGTGTATTCAAGGCTAGGGTGAATAGGTTCTTCACTACATAGTATAAAACAAAGTCGCTTTTTCAGTCCCTATATCCCTATGTACGCTTAAATCTTTAAAACTACGCAACGGATTATAATGCGTTTTTTTTTTAACCCTTCAGATACCGTCAATTAGAGACACAATAGTAAGACAATAGATGCGCGGCCACCAGTGGTCGCTTGGGGATTCATGAATTAAATAGATAGAGTGATTCAAGAGGAAGGTTTATATGTATAATATTGCACCCGAGCGAAGCCGGGGCGGGTCGCTAGTAATACATATAATAGTGCGCTTTATTATTATCAATGATTGCATAACTACTTACTATCAAGTAGGATCGCAGTTTAGCACTGGTTTATAACATAAAAAAATAACAACAAGAAGTAAATTTCTCTAATATGGTCTTTACACCTTTCGTAGCGATATTTTTGCTACGAAAGGCGTAAAGACCATTTTAGAGATATTGAGTTCTTGTTATTTTTTTTTACATTATAGTAAACGAGAGCTTTTGCTAGCGATTTTGCCGATTTTGTTTGTAGTAAGTAGGTAATCTTTGGAAGTACTGGTCCGATTGCTAATTTTTTTTCACCGGTAGCAAGCGCTTTATTCCCGAGTGATATAATAGGCTGTATTTTATGTAACTACGCGGGCGAAGCTGTGGGCAAAAGCTAGTCCTACTAATACCTATTATAAATGCGAAAGTTTGTATGTATGGATGGATGTATGGATATTTGTTACTCTTTCACGCAAAAACTACTGAACGGATCTCGATGAAACTTGGTACACGAGTAGACCATATCCCAGAATAACACATAGGATACTTTTTATCCTGGGATTATGTACGCGGGTGAAGCCGCGGGCAAAAGCTAGTAATTTATAAATTGATTGTAGGTTAGATAATATAAATCCGGAATTCATATGTAAGTACAACAAAAACATAATGATTGAAACGTTATTAATTTTCAAGTAACCTAGCAAATAAAATAGTATTTTTTTTTAGATATAATTAATATGCCAAATTAATTCGTAATTACTAAACAGACGTTCAAAAGAAATAATAAAGTAAATAGATCACGCTAGGCACTCAGTCACCTAAGATTCCCAGCTAGATCATCGACCTGCGCAGACGCATGAGGTGTGAACGAGGCGTGACGTCACCGCGGTGAAATTACAGACGACACTCTATTATGTGGCATACGTAATTTGTTTATAATGAAATTCATTATTTTACAGTAGCTTCTGCAGTTTGCTTTACAGATTTGGGTTAAATGTGCGAAACTATTTTAACCCTTCAGATACCGTCAATTAGAGACACAATAGTAAGACAATAGACGGCCACCGGTGGTCGCTTGGGGATTCATGAATTAAGATATGGGGTGGCTAGTTGGAATAACCTCACCAATGGTTTTGGCTCCCATGTTCCACGCGCAATAGTCTGCATAGGCCTAAGTGCGGAAACCATACTCTAACATACAATAACATAAGTATTTTTCATTACTCATACTCTGAAAGTAGGACTGAAGTTGTCTGAGGAGGGGGCTGAAAAGTACACACTTTTCATCCCTAGGTAGTTTTACTTTCCACTAACAGCTGACAAATTATTTTTTAAAAAACTAGGTCTATCTTCTTGTATTCGTAATGAAAAGCACAGTGCTTACCTCGGGGTTAAAGTTACTTATTTAGTCCCTCGAATTAGCGACCTCGCTACGCTCGGCCGCCAACTCCTTCTCGGGACGAAAAAAGTAACTTTCACCCCTAGTGTAACAATGTACTATTAAGGCACACTGGCAAAAGCTAGTAGTAGTTATAACGCTAGCTCATGTTGCAGAATGTTAGTTACTAGCTTTTGCTCACGACTTCGCCTGCATACATAAAATATAGCTTATGTTACTCAGGAATAAAGCAGCTTTATCGGTGAAAAAATTTTAGCAATCGGACTAGTACTTCCAGAGATTACCCCCTACATACAAACTTACAAATTTTACCCCTCTATAATATTAGTATACATGAGGGCAGGTTATTCTACTGCTATTTGATAATAATCAAATTTCAGCGTCAAAAACAAGGACGGTAGGACCATAGCACATTTTTGATATAATTGGTAAATATGTATATAAGTAGTTATAAAGGTACCTACATAATTATATTAGTAGGTACCTCCTTTAAAATTTTTGATGTATACATATATTCCTATTCTTTATAATTCACACAACTTTTATACAACAACAAAAATAGGACGGCTGATGTAGGTAGGTAAAGTTGTCAAAAAAATTTAATTCCCGTTTTGACATTTGTATTTTGTACTTAGTAGCTCTAGCTACTTCTAAAATAGCTAACCCCTAATATTATTTTATTGTATCTTTCAGTTTGGTTCCAAGTTACATTCTTGGGTCTTTGTTAAAACGGGCTTTTTATTTTTTAACGAGTTTACACAGGCGTAGCAAGTTGATGTGTTGTGTGAAATTTTGTGAAGACGATGATGGCATCTGTTTTTTAAAAAAAAACGCCACCTCACCGTATTCAAAAGAAGTAGGCACAATGTAGGTAAAAAAAAAACATACAAAACCACTAACACTATTTGGTCACACTCTCTAGTGTTGTTACAAACAAAAAATTAAATAAGCTATCCTTATACACAATTGCTTATTTAAGGGCAAACTTCAGTAATATAAGAAAAGAAAAACCAGAAAACTTGAGAGGTGTCAAGGGACACCCGGATGTAACGAAGTTCCTTTCGATTAATTAGTGAATAATCAATAATCATTTATTCATTTGTTTAACATAAGTAAATAATTGTTCTTAAAAATAGGTTATAAGCTCGCTACGTTATGCCCGAAAGCGTACAAATGTAAGTATTATATTTATAACTTTAATCATAATCAATAATATTTATATTAAAAAAAAAGTTAATTTTGGCATGTCAAGTGTATGTCAAAAATTTTATGTCAATAATTACTTTTACATTAAAAAAAAAAGCTTGTCAGTACAAACACATAAACAAAATACAATCGAAAAATTAAAAAATAATGAGGTCAAAAATAAGTACATTTTTATGTAAAAATTAAACAAAAGAATATCAGTACAAAGACAAAGATAAAAAATATAAGAAATGATGAAATAAAAGAAGTGAAAAATATAAGAAGTGAAGGAATTGTAATAAAATTTTATTAAACTATAAACAAATAATACAAATAAAAAGAAACAATTTCCATGTGTAGGAATGTTGACATAAAAAAAAAGTGTCGTTACAACTTTTCGTGAGATTTTTTTCCGTCTAGCCTTTCACAACGCGCGATAAGGAACTTCGTTCCAACAAGAAAAATTAAAGCTATTAATATATTCGAAAAAAGAATGAATAAATAAGTGCAGTATAAAGTTTATAAAATTTAAATTACAGCATGGTTTTCAACGGTTCCTATTCAGAATTCAGAAAAGTTTATTTCATATAAACCAATTACTGGCACTTTTGAATTGTCAAAATGTAGGTCAGTCAAAAAAAAAGGTGAAGCTGATTTACCTATTCTCTCACATAATGGTCGATGTTAAAAAGATTTAAAGAAGAGAAAAATCAACTACAATGACAGAACGACTAGCAAACCATCTCAAATGTAGTAGTAGCGTGTAGTTATGCGACTTTGATCTATAAGGAGATGGTTACACCACTTTCAGCCATATATTATGTCTCTGCCATGTTTTGTCTATGATGCAGACACACAATATATCTGTCAACTTTATCACGCTAACACTTAGTGTTGACAGTTCTGTCTGAAGCGTCGCAGTTAATTTAAGAGAGCCTTCTTACCTTGATAGCCTTTCATCCTTCCGTATTCTTTTTCTTCCCTTAATACTTTCTTTACTTTGTACAAAAAGCTTCCTATGTATAAATTAACCTATGGTCTCATTCATCAACTCATCGCTAAAATCTTTATTTTAGCGATAAGAACGCCCTATTAATAATAAGCTTCTTGGGATTTTTTTAAATTTTTGGTGTACAATAAAGAATTTTATCTGTCTATCTTATTAAGTTGTAATTTACGTCATTTTATTTTACTTATTATTAACTTTGATATCACGATTTGTAATATTTGATCCTATATAGCCGTACTGTCTTAAATTTCGTTTAAATTAATATTTTTTATAAGTATTTTTGTTTTCTTTATCTCGAAACAAAGGTATTATATAAATGAATGTAACATTGGCTACATAAACCAATCGAAGACAAAATAAAATAATACCTAATTTAAGAGAGGTGATCTATTTATTTAATATGGATTAGTGCAGCTTTGATACACAAAACATACCTTTAATACTTATATCTAACTTAAAACCAATTTTTGAATTAACGATAAATCTGTACAAGAGACAGAGATTAAAATGACAAACTTTTTGTTTCAAACTATGCTTCAAAGGCAAAGAAACAGCACCATTCTGTCGAAACTGTCACTTAAGTCAAAATGTGTTTCATTTACAAATTGCACTTTCTTAATTGTCACTAAAATAAATCTAGATAGTACGTAAGCAAGTGAGGTGTTGCATTAGTAAAACTGGTTGACAGAAAGTCAGCTTTCTTCCATTTTGTGGAAACTGCAAACGCACTATCTACCATTGTTATTCACTTGGTACACAAGCGAATTCGCCATCGTGAAGACGCTTGCAAAGTTAAATTTTTAATGAGTTGAAAGCTGAATTTTGACAGGACTCATGTTCTATGAATAATTTATTGTCTGTGATTTTAATCTATGCTCTTACTTATGATTGAAAGTATAAGTCGTGAGTTAAGTAAAATGAAAATTGTTTTAAGTCGTGAAGAGATTATCTACCTGACGTTTAATTTTAAAATCTGCAGTAATTGCATCATATTACACAATTTATTCACCTAAAAAACATCAACAAAGTTTAATAACCTTTTCTAAAAGAAAACCTAATTTAATTTTAATTAGATTAACATAATAATAGCATTTAAAAGTTTTAAATTTACTTTATCTTAGTCTTTTGAATTTTGTAAACCAGGTGATATTTACTAATTAGAAAAATATTTAGGCGCAGTTGCACCAAAAGCCACTTAATGCATTTAATGTTTAACGTATTTATCATCATTTTGTTTCTGTCACTTTCAGGATTAGCAGAAATGGAACAATGATTTAAATCCATTTAGCGATTTAAGTGTCACCGGAAAATTGCAAACGCCGTAAGTTTATATTAATATCACGGGGAATTGTAAACTATTTTTTTTTAGATAACTTATGGTTCTGTTGGAAAGAATGAATTTGGATGTGATTTATCGTATACAAAACGATTTTTTCATAATATGTATATCGAAACATTATAATTATAAAAAGATTTATTACAGTTATACGATGCCTGCAATTTTACGGCGATAAATCATTACCCAGCGATCAGTGGTGGAAGTGGGCATTAGAGTAGATTATACAGTCTAATCATAATTCAATAACACATCAAATCGATATTGCAGCCGCAAATAATAAATAACTTGCATTTCACATCAAAAACTCATTTGTGCCAGTTACCCAATTCTACTCGTCCCAATTTCAGGTAGGCACACGACAAAAACTATTCTTCCTATAATACCAAACGTTTAAAAAAACAAACGCGTCTCTATGTTACACGCGACGACATAATTTATGTAATTACGTAGAATGTCGGCGACCTAACACAATAGTACGAAACAGAAAGCTCCGGCGAACTTGTTCGTAGTGAAAGTGACGATATTCGTGAGATATTCGTGACTATAAATAAAAATATTTGCGAAACTAATCGAGACGCACTAACAAAGTAAACCGTTGATTGGTTGATTATACGAAATTGCGGGAATATTAGATAGAAGATGATTATTTGATTTTTGGAAACAATTAAATAAGAAAGTAGTTATTTACAAAATAATGATCTATCTACTTAGACAAGTACTTACGTAGATAGATTATTATTTTGTAAGGATGTAATTGTAAATTTTAAAGCTTTATATTAAAAAAAAGGAAGTATAGAAAAGTAAATGCAATCATCTAAAATACAAAGTAAAGCTACTTATAAATTACAAACAAAAACTACCATATGACATTCATAAACTAATAAACGCATATTCTCGCCAAAAGTAAAAACTTAATCTATAACTATTAAATCACATGTGTAAACTTGTACTTAATTACAACAGTATATTACTCTATAAAATGGTGATTAACTACAAGCGTCGAGAATAAAGAAACGAGATGTATATTCAAGAAATCGAAAACCGGTGTTAATGTCCGAATGATTGATGTTACATCATTACTATCGTAAATAACGTAATACACTTATAAGGATGTGCACATTTGTAATTCGAATACTAATTCGAATAATTCTGTTTATGGCAAACGCAATGCAAATGGCGCGAATCGCGAGACGATGCAATATCGAGTCTAAAAATTGCGTAAAACGCAGAATTTGCAGAGAGATGGTATCAGAGCAACCCGATTCCACTGCGTTACGCCAATTCCACTACGTTACGCAATTGGTCGCACTATCCCTGTCGTAACTCTTAAGACATTTCCTTTAGGCTCATTAATTTAATTAACGTCGAAGAAATTGCCTAGATTTCTATCTGTTGGATGCAGCTGTTAATGCAAATTTAACATCGAAACATCTGGTGGATTTCATCACGCAGATGATGAAATAAGAATATAAAATTAAGAACTCTGAATATTTATGATAATTATTGTCTATTTTTCTAAAACAATCAATTAAGAAAGAATTAAGCAAAAGTCTCCAAGAATTACGAAAATTATCAATAAATGTAAAAATTTTAATATATTTCAAGCTTTTGCTCGCGGCTTCACCTGCGTGCATAAAATATAACTTATGTCACTTAGGAATAAAGCAACTTATATCGGTAAAAAAATTTAGCAATCGGACCAGTACTTTCAGAGATTCCTCCTACAAAAAAAGCACACTATACCTGTAATATAAGTGAATGGTTCCTAATGAACGCTATGAAAAACCTGTTAGCTACTATTTAATCATTATTATTGAAACAATAGATAATAGCGAAAGGAAATGGCGACTACCGTGGGAAAAATCTCCAAATAACTAAAGTAAGGCAGTATAGGTACAATTAGACTGTAACTTATAAAACACCGTTTTCCAAGTACACAAGGTTATATTGTATATCAAAAGTCTAATAAGTCAATCGAGATGACATATTAATGGATAGAATTGCAGAAAACAAGAATACTTGTACAGTAGAGGCTGTTTACGCGTTTCCGTTGCCACTGTTACAAAAGCTATGGTTTTAGAATTGTCAGGTTGCAAAACTGGCAAAATGGCGCCATTTTCAATCATTTATATTCGATAAGTTCTGTAATGGATTTCTGTGATTGTGCCATTTTAGCTGATGTTAGCTGTTGTACACAATTTTTAATTAAAATTAAAAGTAGCACAGGATTTTGGTAATAGATTTCTTTCATAACGCGGTTAATAAATTAGCTATACCATTGATATCTGACATGTACATTTTTGACGCTCTCATTTATTAATTTGATTGTCTTAGGAGCTTAAATACCTATTTTCACACGCTTTTCTACCGACTGAGATTATCGTAGTAAAAGAAAGTGCAGCAATTAAATCGTTAGTTTATACAATTAATTTGATAAATACATATCGACGTTTGAAAGGCAAAAATTACTAAGCGACACTAAGTAAACTTTACAAAATATGATTTAAAGTTATGAACTTTGAATTTAAAATTATGAACACAGTAAAGTTATGAACATTAAATTACATTTTGTAAAGTTAGGGACGGTCTTTTACCCGTTTGCGCATTGCAAAAGAGGGTAATGTGTTTTCGGCCTATACATACCTATACTATTAGGTATTTTAAGTTTTTTGTATTTTATAGCGCTTTCACTTTATATTTTTCCTAACGTAGTCATTTACACTTATCTCATCATCATCATCATCATATCAGCCGAAAGATGTCCACTGCTGGACTTAGGCCTCCCCCAAGCGTCGCCACAACGACCGGTCCTATGCGTCACGCATCCATCGGATTCCCGCGACCCTGTCAGGTCGTCGGTCTACCTTGTTGGAGGCCTTCCAACGCTGCGTCTTCCGGTACGTTGTCGCCACTCAAGAACCTTTCGTCCCCATCGACCATCTGTTCTGCGTGCAATGTGCCCTGCCCATTGCCACTTAAGTTTGGCGACTCTTCGAGCTACGTCGGTAATCTTGGTTCTCCTGCGGATATCTTCATTTCTGATTACACTTAATATTAATACAATAAAGAGGTAGGTAAAGTTTGTTTTTTTTTTTTTTTTTTTTTGTAGGAGGTAATCTCTGAAAGTACTGATCCGATTGCTAAAATTTCTTCACCGATAGAAAGCAGCTTTATACCCGAGTGTCATAGGCGTATTTTTTGTATGCGGGTGAAGCTGCGGGAAGAAGCTAGTATCAAAATAAAGGGCAAGAAGAAAAAATCCATAAATGGAACTCAGTAAATAAGAAAAATAAAATGTCAAAAATTTACTAAATTTATTTTTAAGAAGTTTGTTATTTACCCGATTACGATACGATACGACCAATCCATGAGTCAGAGAATTATGTCTGAATAATAAATGGTTTGACATTTTTGATATATTTCTTTGTATCAAAGCTGTCAAATAGCCAATTTTTCTTCAGCATAACGTAATTGCTGAAATATCTTATAAGACAGATTTCAATACTTCTCAGACAAATCAAATATCACGGAATTGCAACTTAAATATTACGCAGTCTCACAAAGTACTAAATAACAAACTCGCATCACACGCTGCGCCGGCGCAGGCAGAGGTGAAAGTAGTCGCTTGACACACGCGAGATTCACGCTTCACTGTAATTAGGCTATTAATTACCTATTACAAACGTAAAAAGTAATTAAACAACGTTTGTCAAAGAAAGCTGACATTTTATATTGATTTCCGCTTGTTTCCTTATGACCCGATGACTATGGATCGGTCGTTAACTTAATTTGATTTATTTATTTATCTTTTTGCCTAGTTTTGTGTTTAATGAGCTGAGAAATACTGTCTTGTATACGTCTATTAAAGTATCAATCATGTGAAAATAATTATCAAGCTGTTATAAGCAATAATTAGCGCACAAATTGTTTATTTTTTGTTATCCATACATTCATGCATCCATACATCCTTTCATTCATACATACATAAAATCTTTCGCGTTTAGAATAATAGTAGGTAGGATAGATAAATTATATAATGTAGTAAAAAAGGAAACAATATATAGAATCTAGTGCTTCTGAATAGCAGTTAAAACGTTTTTAGTTTCTCGTTATGCAAATAAAAACCGAAAATCTCTAACTACATTGAAGGATTCCTAAACTAAATTGTTCCACAATTTGCCTATTACGGTCTTCCCGTCCGTTTATAATTTAGGTGTCTTCAAGGCTAGAGTGAATAGGTTCTTAGTAAACTTGTGCGATGCGTGTGCATCACTGTTCACCATCAGGTGAGATCGCAGTTATAAATCGTTAAAAAAAATACACCATGCGTAGACAAATGGATCCTTTTTATAAACTACAGCAATAAAAGGCATCTAAACTCCAAAAAGAAGTCAATTGCCATCATTTGTTCTACGATAACGCATAATTTGGCTCATTTATAATCTGTATCGTCCATAAACAACGCAGCTCTACTTTCTAAACAGTTGCATCAGTATTCATTGTCTAAGTTCAAGGCATCATGATGTTTATTCATAGAGCGTCTAAACTTGCATGAATTACGCGGTTTATCTTGATTTAATTTGATTAAATGTACGTCTTTAAGGTAATTTGTAGCTTATCTAATTATTTCCTTGGACGTTTTTTTAGATATCTTAGTCTTAGAGTAGGTAAAAGTATATTGAGGGTTTTGCTTGCGTTTACGGAGGATCAGTGGGTCATGACTGTGTCTTATCGATTTGAGTTTAAGATTTTTCGAGGGCATCCATTGTGGAGTCCAATCAAATTACTTTTTCGCTTTCCATTACTTTTTTTAAACATTTCAAACTTTAAAGTAATCGCAAGTTCAACATTGATTAATAATTTATTCAGAGCGCATTTTTACATGTTCTATTTATAGTTCAATTTAGATAAGAGGTTTTAGTTTGGTAGGAATCATCACATATACGTCCTGCTTTGACAGGGTGGGCCTGTGTTTAACCCACCCTGTGTTCCTTCAGTTGTCCATAGAGTTCCAGGGCTACGGTAACTATTTCGACCAATCCCTCACGGTTTAAAGATCTAAAATGAATGATCATCTAAAATGATGACTGTTTAATATAATGAAATGAATAATTTAATATAATGAAATTAATGTTTACTTAGAATAAGTCTATAAGTTCTTTTCATCCTATTTACGATTAGTAATATTGTCTTTTGCTGTGCCCAACAGGGTCCTCAATTGTATCTAATTCATTTTCACATACTACCTATGCATGTACATTGTGGAATGCAATAAATAATTGAATATTGAGTAAAATTTGTTAAGAATATGGACAACTTATCTGCTAAAAAACATATTTTCTTTTTAAATCTCATATCTGGTCGAAGATCCTGTCTCAATTGAAAGCAGAATTTTCTGCCACATTATGCAACAATTTCACGGCATTCGTATATGGCATCATCTTATTCACAAGTAAATTTCACAAATGTCTAAGAAACCGCGATGAGTCGTTTTGTTAAAATAATTTTACAAGGCGTGTCAGTTGCATCATCGGTTGCACAAACTTGTTCCGTGAAAGAGAGAAAGGCGACGGATCCTCTTACAGAATATGTCCATACAGCTAATGTATTACAGAGCACGTATTGGGTTGCTACCTTATTCGTCTAGCTTCACTGGTTAGTGACAGCACCACACCACAAAATATATAGGTACAGAAGTTAATCTACATACAAAGAGCGCTCGAGCAACGCACACATAGACACCGCTCATAGACACGATATTTAGCGCTCGAGCAACGCACACATAGACACCGCTCATAGACACGATATTTCGCCGGCCTCGGCCCACTCGTCGAACAGTTTCGGCTCAAACGCTTATTAGTGTGCGTCCAACAAGCGTAGGTATAAAAAGTGAAGTATGTACATGAGATTGTCTTCTGTACTTATCTATCTTGTGACCGTACTCAGCGTAGCGTAGTAAGACCTTGAGATTGATTAAGCTCCAAAAAATCAGATCAAGATTCTGATAATACAGTTAATATATAATTTCTGATTGGATCACGCAAGGAAACTCCGAACATACAAGCCCTTTCCATTGCCCTTTGAGTGACTTTAAGACAGGATGCAAACGTGTGTCTTGTGTCAGATACAAGCTACCGATAAATATTTGATTTCTATAGAACCAGTATTTAAATATCCATTCCCTGCGCATACGTAAACTGTTTTTGTGTTCAGTTTCTTCTACCATAACGATCAAAAAGTGTCTCTGTTTGCAGAGCGCCTAAGTCTTCTTATGAGGCCTATTGTAAGCGACCACGTTTCGGAGCCATATGTCATCACTGGCAACATGCACTAGTAGACATAGACTTTCATCTTGAGACACTGTGGTATATTGAGGGAATCCGATGGATGCGAGACTCACAGGACCGGTCATTGTGGCGATGCTTAGAGGAATCCTATGCCAAACAATGGACGTCTTTTGGCTGAAATGATGATGATTATGATGATATGTGATCTATCAATACATAGGCCTCGCCCAAGTGTCGCCACAATGAACGATCCTGCGCGTCCAGCATCATTCAGATTCCCGCAAACCTTCACCAGGTCGATCCGTCTTAAAAAAATCACTAAACAATAAAAAAAATAAGCTACTAGATACACATCAAATGTGTATCTACGTAACTGTTGTTTCTTTAAAACAGTTCTCATACGATTGCGTGTCAGTTACTGATAGATAAACTGTTGTCTAAATATATCACGATATCGTTTAAAAAGTAACAGCCAATAATATAAATAATATCTATATATAATAGTTTATAATGATTCAAAGATTTATTTATTGATGCTAAATAAAAGTTATTTAGAAAATGATTATCATTAGCAGATCATATTGTCCGATGGATATAATTATACCTACCGTTAATTGTGGCGACACTTGGGGGAGGCCTATGTCCAACAGTGGACGTCTATGTGCTGAAATGATGATGATGATTCCAGCTAATAGGTACTGCCAGACTGGAAGCTGATTCGAATATAAATAGTTCCGAAAAGGCTAAGCACATCGGTGAGTATTTTAAATTCCTTTGATTCGTTTTGAGTATTCCCATGAAACTACTTAAGACTATATTATTACTGGGTGGTCTATTATTATATTGTGTGTTATACTTATTATAATTATGGTTTTATTTCATGAGAATGAGTCTATAGAAATATTTTTAAACTCGGCTTTGTTTAAAACACACTTGTCATAGTGTTGTTAGGTACCTACAGTTTTTTTACCTCTACTAATTAACGGTAATTTTTACTTCATTATCTCATGGCTTTAGCACACATTTTCCTAAATGCTACAAAAAATTCTCAGAATTTTGAAAGTTGACCCAATCTAACTTTTCTTAACTAGACAAGAAAATTATCTCTCCGTCTTTAATCCCCAGTATGCAATAAAATAAATTATAAATAATTTGTTTTTTTTTTGCTTTTGGGACGAAATTTTCAAAAGGCACCTGGGCTTTTACGGAAAAACCAGAGTGTAGGATTTTTACCTCTTTAGTGGTATCCAGAAAAGGGTGTAAAGTTCTCCAAACCTCCGTTAATAGGGAGGAACTTCCGACCAGACGGGTATTTTATCTGGATTTGTATAGGTATGCCACTACATCAAAGCTCTCCGGAGATCGATGGTATTTGATGTAGGAGGGGCCCAGCTGGGTCGAAGCCTACTGGGGCCAGGGTTATCAGAAAGGAAGCTCGAGCCCCGGTATGAAGAGGCTAGAATGAACAGGGTTGGTTTTTAGTCAGTAAGAGTCTGACACTATCTCCCGCTCCACCCAAGAGCGGGGATTGTCATTAGATGATTTTTGCCCACCATAAAAAAAAATGGTATGTCCGTCTCCAGGGTCGGCGTGAAGACGTAACAAATAAACAAACAAAGTCACTTTCGCTTTTATAATATTAGTAAGGATAGGTATAGCCACGTTGTAACCATATAAATTCAAACAGACAGACCAACTAACTGTTAAAAAACAAATAAAAAACTAACATTGTCTATCGTACAAACCTGCAACGTGTATGAAAAACAAGAAAATCGTTCACATATTTCTCCAGTCTTTCACGCAACCACGCAGATTCTTTAAACGATACATTGGATTGGACAATATAATGATGACAAATTGAGTATCATGTCGTATACCTATTGCTTCCTTTTCCGATATCATTTATTTGAACACGACAATCAGATATTTGTAGGTAATATTTTCTGGCAAACGTTTGTTAGTATCATTCTCTTACGTTTCATCATCATCATCTTCCTGCCCTTGTCCCGTTTTATTTGGGGTCGGCGCAACACGTTTTTTTCTTCCATTCTGTCCTGTCACTCGTCATGCTATCACTAACTCCCTTTTCTTTCATATCACTTCTCACACACTCACGCTTCTCTCACGCTTATCTATTTTTAATTAATTCATGAATCCCCAAGCGACCACCGGTGGCCGCGCATCTATTGTCTTACTATTGTGTCTCTAATTGACGGTATCTGAAGGGTTAAGTTATTCATATTTTTGGGTTCGGCACAATATGTCTCTTTTTCAAATTAGTCAATCGCATTTCTATCCTTTGCTACAACTATCCATCATCAAAATCAAGAAAATCCATCCGTCGATTTTTTAGTTTTTGTCAAACCATCCATCCTTATTACTCATTTCTAAGTCTATTCATTTGCATGTCTAAATATAATAAATAAAATAAAATAGCCGTTTTATTCTACTACAAAATCTAACAATAGGTAAACAAATTCCAAATTCATTGATTATATTATATTTATTTATTATTTATTTATTATATTCTTTATTGTACACATTATATATCACATTATAAACCAGTTCAAGCATAACATTGAAAATATTCGACTATTAATTATATTTATCTATTTATTACATATTTTGCTTCTACTTATTAATATTTATATAGTAGTAGTAATTTCTTAATTCATTTTGGTCATTTTATCTTTATATCATTTTGGTCATTTTATCTTTATATCATTTTGGTACATACTAATTTCATGGAATAAGTATTTTCGTTGACCTACTAAAATATTCAATTAGTTCATTCCTTCATGAATGGAATTTTAATTCATTCAAGTAACTTTTTTTTTCTATACTTCCGCAAACACGAAGACAATGTTTTTTATTAGTATGCTTACATCAATGTTTATAGAAAAATTGCGTGCATACGATTAATAAAATTTCTCGTCTCTCGTTGTTGGCTACTGTTTTTTTTATTGAAATCGTTGTTTTATGGGCTTTCCAAGATTTCAATTTTTAAATAATACTTAGTAGGTAGATTAGAAGTATGTTGGTGTTTATCTAAAGCCTGCTGAAACTTAGTGTGTAGCTTCAACTTCAACTCTTAATTAATTACATTTGTGGAAGGGACAATTTTACCAATAACTCATCTGATTGTAAACTAATATACCGTCAAACGCTGGAATATTCAGCGAGTAATAACAGAAAAACAAAAAAAAGTTCAAAATTGAAAGATTTCTCTGCAGACGCAGATTGACATAACTTAGATAATAATTCCTAAAGCACCACAAAAATAAGACCATGATTCAATACTCGACAACATTAAGCCTATACTAAAAAGCCACTTTATTAATCAATGTTTTTATAATCAGTCATAATCAGATCAAACGTCGGAAAACTTAATCTATTTCCGATTATTCAAATAACCGATTACGCTACAAGATTTATGGTAGTGTTCCCACTATGATCGATTAATCATTATGTATCTAGGATAATAAATAATCGATATACCACACGCGAAATTCGATGTTAACTTTCGACGCATTCAGTTGTAATTAGCGGCCGCTTTCTTCCGGACCGTTGCAGAAGATGCGAGTAACAGGTTTTTCATACCGGATATGCGGATTTTTTGATATCGTGAAAAGGAAAATGTGTGGAATTTATTTACTTCGACTTAGGAGTTGTGTCGTATCAATTTATATTAAAGTATAAAGGGTTTGAACCTAATGATAATGGTCAACACAGATCAGTAAATTTTACTCCAAAAATAAAGGCAGGAAAAATAGAAAAGTCATCTCTACTCACTCTCGGTCCGGTGATGGCGCAGACCGCGTGCGCCAACAACAAAAACTGACAAATGCTGCCCCTCATACTGCTCTCAAAACCCAGAGCGGCTGAGTATCATCACACAACACACCACTATCCTGTCAGAGCGTACGTCCTTTGCCACTGTCTGACAAAAAAATCACTGCACGGCACTATGTTCCGAATTCGAAAAAAAAATTCAAAATTTGGCGGCAAACTGGGTAATGTCACAATGACAGTGTTCGCGCGCTCACGTTGTCGGCACTGTTTGGCGGATACACGCTGCGGCAGTCGGCACGGTAATAGCGCGAGCGGCGACCACCCGTCCGTTTTACCACCCCTACTCCTTACCCCCTACTCGTTTCGAAAGGATTCATCAAAGATGAGAATTAAAACAGACGGTGTCGCGGCCGCTAATTGAATCGTACGTTGCATAAATTCTGTAGGTAGTTGATATTTTTGGGTCAGATGCGTTTTGTGGTCACGAATGACATTAAGCACTTACATGTTTTGGTCTAAAAAAACAAGATCAGTAAATAATTACAGGACAGAAGTGACTGAAGATCTTCTATTCAAGTAGCTTCATCGTTGTTTTGCGGTTTTTAAAGAATACTATAAGAACAACATTAGTTCAAAGTTTAAGAATCAATTTGTAAAAATATACATTAATGTTATAAATTAGTAGTAAGATATTGTTATTTATGAGGAATCAATAAACTTCCAAAATACAGGCCATTCTTTACCTAGGATTTTAAATGGTAGGATAGGGGCTCAAATGGCCTTGAATAAATATATGTACATACAACAATTTTGTACACAAGGTTCACAGATATTGCACCATCAAAGGCACTTCCACCTGACTACCGCTAAGTAAATTTTTGCTTGCACTTGAAACGAAAACTTCAAAGAATTTGATCTGGCGTTGCTTTTTTTTAAGTGATTAGGCAGAAACGACCGCTATGGTACCTACCTATAACCCGAGATTGTTTAGCTCGTCTATTTTGACAATGATTTTGACGCATCATTTGCTTTTCTTTATTTGTCGATTTATTTTTGAATTCTACCTCCGCTCTCCAATCTAGCCCTATGCAGTTGAATATTAACTATTTATTAGTGCAGTACTGCAATTTAGTTTTCATTGGCTCATAAAGAGGTTGTTAGTTTGATGCGTCTGCTATCGTAATGGCTACCATGATTGTAAATTTGTTAGTAGTCTGCAATATTTTGAAACTCGTTATTGCTTTACTTTCGCTGATTTACATCTCGTGTGATACCCTACCTAAATGGCAAGGCCATATAATGATTTTTAATTTTCTGTTTTTTTTTTTTTTTTTTAAACATGGCAGATCCCAATTAAGTTTTTCAAACAGCGATTTTGTAACAAAAAAATAGATGAAATTCGTCAAACTACAAACGATAGTTATGATCGTTAATAGACAGTGAAACTATGCGAAGAATTTCGATTTTTTGATGGAAATTAAAGAAGTAGAGCGTGTAGAGAATTTCAAAGACAAGTTTAATTCATGAATCACCAAGCGACCACCGGTGGCCGCGCATCTATTGTCTTACTATTGTGTCTCTAATTGACGGTATCTGAAGGGTTAAGAATCGGTCAGCCAAGTGAAAAGGGTCTTAGATTATCTAGAAAATTAACGGAAATGTGTTACTTGCAGAATAACCTGGCTAGAATTTTCTTTTTAAACCTTCTCTTAAATTTGAAAACATGTTATACCTAACAAACAACCTGCACTGGGCCCGCATAGTGGATTAAAGCGTCAGCTGTAGGTACATACTCTTTGAGGTGGATAAGAGTAAGAGGAATGACGAGAAGAGGATGGCTCCTCTTAATTCATGAATCCCCAAGCGACCACCGGTGGCCGCGCATCTATTGTCTTACTATTGTGTCTCTAATTGACGGTATTCGAAGGGTTAAAGAAGAGGCCCGAGTCTTAGCAGTGGGAACATTATGCCTTCTCAGATTTACAAGGAAGTGAATTTGTCAAAAACAAACATACGGCTTCGACAGCAAAGGGTTCATTTGGAGTCCTTTAACTACTGTATCCATTTGCCCTTTGTGTTTCAGGGCTGTTGTGAAACTCTCGAACTATCCTGCAGCTCTTTTTTCAGAACTAAAAAGACATTCTGAGCCATTTTGCAGTTCTGTAGTCGATTATTCTACCTATTTTAAATGAATCAGTCCATCTATTTGATTAGCTCATGCATTTCGTGCATTATGACACATATGTTACATCATAATGACATGAAAGCCAAAACGCAGTGCTGCCAACCGAAAAAAAAACAATGAACTGTCAAAATTTAACACCACCGATCAAAATGCAAATTACAGTTTCACGGTTAAAGCCCTTGCGAGATCCATCGCAAATCTTATGGTAAGATCATTAATCAGGCGAGGTATCTGGTGATGGCGAAAGAACAGTAATGTTCCATGAACACAATGGTCCAAGCCTCGTTGGGCCACAGTTTGTGCGAAAGAATGGAGCATATCTGTACTAATTGGTGTTGAACGTTTTGCACCATTTAAGTTAAAGGTATTGTGTCGCAAGGCGAGCTTCAGACGCCTTGGGCTGTGAAAAAAAAAGTTATCTTATGTGTGTCTGTGGTTGGAATTCGATTCGTGTTTAGCCCTATTTTATTTAGATATCAATCTATCTAGTAGAATGATTTGGGGCATAGAGGAAAGTGGATTGAGGGTTCAACGATTGATGGCGGTGGTCATCAATATTTGACGGTACATACGTGTCGCGGGTTTGATTCCCGCGCGGAACAAATATTTGTATGACCTACAGATAGTTGTTTCGGGTCCGGGTGTCTTGGCACCCATGATACAGGAGAAATTCCTATTCTGAGTCATAGTTTAAAGTGAAAATTGTCGAAAAGAGAGAGAGAGAGAAAATCAGTGTTGTCTTTTTTTTTAATTAGGCCCCCATGGGCACGTCAGAAGCTAGTGCACGGTTCCAAATTGGTCGTTTCCTATGGAGAAGAACCAGCAAGAAACTCAATGGTTACTCTTTAAAAAAAAGTGTCAGTCTGATTGTCAGTTGTTGTGGTGTTGTTGTGTTGATTGTCCTTGTCCTTGTCGTTGTTGTTGATTAGTGTGTAGGGTGTTGTTGCAGTTGATCGTGACTGTTCCACGTGACTAACCGCAGTTATATAAAAATATGTGTTCATAATGAAAACATATTCTCCCTTTTTCCTTCATATAGGTAACAAGCTAAGCTGTAATGTAAGTACCTACTCGTATGTTAATTTTATGATTCAGCTCAGCAACTTAAATAATTTGTATATAAACATTTTGTATTATTATTTGGCTCAGTATCAACACTTCCTCTTCGTGAGTTCAGCTACAATGTCTTGTTTGAAAAACAGTACCTAACACAAAACGGATTTGTCTTTTAAAAGCATTTCAGAAAGTACCTAGCAGGTTGAAGAATTAATCTATATACATGTATTGTATATAGAAGGAGAATCACCAAACCTAAGTGACAGGTAGGGCATATTGCAAGCAGAACAGACGGCCGCTGTGGCGACGCTTTGGGGAGGCCTATGTCTAATAGTGAACGTCTCTTGGCTGAAGTGATGATGATAAAAGAAGAAACTGACTAACTTACATATCAATGACCAACCGAAACTGCTGGGACTAGGAGCATGAAACATTGCACAGTTTCCTTTTCAAATTTCCCCCTAAAGCGGAATGAAATGGGATCCAGAATTTGTATGCAGAAACTTACTTTGACGCGGGTGAAGTCGCGAGCAGAAGCTAATGTCGTAAGTATACTAATTATCTTCACATTCATATCATCATTATGAATAATAAAATTAATTATACGAATTTGCTGCTAGGTATATGAGTAGGTAACGTATTAAGACTGTGAAATATATTTTAACCCTTCAGATATCGTCAATTAGAAACACAATAGTAAGACAATAGATGCGCGGCCACCGGTTGTCGCTTGGGGATTCATGAAATAAGGCCCCTATTGAAGCCCTATAGTGAAGCACTATTTTATAAAAATATAAATTGAATTTTAAATGTATGTCTACATCCAAAAAACAAAGTTTTGAATAGGTATATATTTTAATTTCTACATAAAATTACTCGGTTCGAAAATTCAAAAAACATTCTTCGAAATTCAAAATTTTCGCAATCCATCATGGCGGATGTATAGAAATGTTTTATTTTCGTAATATATCATTGTTAGTAAAACAATGGGTGCTGAAATGTTAAATGTTTAGATATAATCTAGACAGCTGATGACTGACTGAGATATCGACAGTTCTTTGGCTTAGGCAATTGTTATGGGACCTGGAAACCACCTGTGTTTACTATGTTATGTTCCTATTTGATAATATGTTATGTACCCCTTTTTTGTAAAGGTGGATATTCATTAAATAACTTCCCAGTGGAGTAAGAGAAACTGTCAGATTTTTACTCACCCAAGTTCATTTAGTTGCCCTTTACATTCCAGGGCCGTAGTGACTCTTTCGAACTATTGTCCGAAAGAGTCAGTGCCTGCGAGTGTGCCTGCGGGAAACCGCAGCACTGGCAGGTATCAGCCCCAGGATGAAAGGCAAGAAGGAACGGGGTGGGTTTTTTAGCCAGTAAGTCTGACAATATCTCCCGCTCCGCCCAAGGGCGGGGGATGTCATTTGGATGATTTTTACCCACAGAGAAAAAAAAGCATCCATGTTGCGACATCATAACTGTCAAATTGCAGAAATTAGGCAAGGTGAGCAAAAGAAGAAATGTTTTAAATATAATTTATTTACGAATCCTGAAAGAAAAAAGGTTAATCAAATTCCAGTTCTTCAATTCGCTCACCTCTGCGTCACTGTGTGAAGTGTCTGAGTAGTGGCAAATGGAAGAAGAAGACTAATTGTTTGTTTGTTTTTATAAATAAATAAATAAGAAAGAAAATATTTTTTTTTAAACTAATTATGACTTAAACCATATATTTAGATAATTTAGATAAAACAATAACGTTTTTACTTCATCTAGATATAACTAAGACTCGGTAATAAAAAGAAAAAAATACGCAAATAAGTTTTCTTTGCTAACCGTACTTTTCCATCAACATTTGACAGGTCGAGGTTATTAGCTTTCCTATTCTAATTTGGAACGCATAGTCGGTAATATAGGTATAGTAACAAAACAACAATTAGTTAAGCTAATAAAAGGTCATAATTATGACAATGAATCCATTTTTTTCGTTATTATTGTAACCGAGTTCTACAATCAATAATAAACATCGTGATTTAGCATTTCACACTAGTCACAATAAATAAAACTGCAGGTCCAGTCAGATTTATTAAGTCTGGTTCGTCGGGTCAATGCATTCGCCGCGCACTGTTTTTTTGATTTAATCTTTTTTACAACAAAAAACAGTATAAATTAATATTAAACACTGATCATTGCAAACTATAACTAAATAGTGGCAACATTTCAGAATTAATTTCACAATGGCGAATAAATATTTATTTATAAAGTTGGCAACTTGTGTCAAGAAATCTTACAAATTAACGCACTTTTTACACGCTTCTATTGTCCTTGTTACGAACGCATTAAGGTATGAAATCTTTTGATTGGTATGCATTTTTAGTTTGGTTGTTCTTTTATTCAAATTATCGCTTGGCGGCAAATCGATGACCTGTTCATCAAAAGCGATTAGTATTGTTCGATTTGAATATTATTGACAAACAAAATGGATTTATTTTGTGAAATTCTACAGTAGGTGGTCTGTTTAGTGAGTAACTTATTAATTAATTATAAGAATCTGCAATATTTAATCGGAGTAAGCATAGCTAGTAGTAGCTTTAGTAATTTTCTTATTTCAAAAGAACAACTTTTCAAAACATCGAATTTTAAATCGCCTTTTACTAGCTGCCCCGGCGAACTTCGTTCCGCCTTACATTCAAAGAATTTAGGTATAGTATATCTTTCGATATAGTCGATTGTGATAAAACAAAGCCTACGTAATATATCAAGTTACACACAATTTTAATGTATAAAAGTTATCTACGTCGATTAAATACATTTTACGTGATGCGCGCACAATAAAATTAAAAACTTCTACAGATTTATTATACATATATACATAAACAGATCTATACAGATATAGATAATCAGTCATAGTTTTTTGTTGAATTAAAACAATAGAACAATCCACAAAAGCCACTAATTAAGACTTGAAATTAAATAATAGGACAATACTGAAGGATAGAGAGATAAACACTATTGTAGGTATAAATTAATTGTTATAACTGTATTTACCTACTTACTTAAAATTAAAAGACACATAGGTTATCTGTCTTAATAATCCGTAATATTACCAAAGCCAAAGTGAATTTGTTTGTTTTTTACGTCTTCACGCCTAAATGGCAAAACCGATTTTGTTAAAACTTGGTTCACGGATAGACCATGTCCTGGAATAGGACATACGATACTTTTTATCCCGGAAATACGTTCCCTTGGGATAATTTTCTGCAATCACGCGGGCGAAGACGCTGGGAGCAGCTAGTTTGTAGATAAATCATGATCTTCCTGGCCTACTCCTGGTTACTCGGGTCGTCGCTACAAATTTTTTCTTCGATTCCGTCCTGTCACCCTTCATGCTAACACCCAACCATCTTTTCTTTCATATCACACAATCCATCCATCTTTTCTTTGACCTTCCAATCCTTCTCCGACAACGTCAAAAATAGACAAATTTATTTAAGCATAGATACGATGCCATATAGACACGCACTGAAAACTGATTCAAATAGTCACGTTTGAAATATCTATTTTGGTGGTAAACGACAATATGGTCAACACGCTCGCCTAGAAGTAGCCTTAAATAGGCTTAGGCTCTTGACTTAGAGACTCAGATTGTAGCTATCAGGAAACACAGACTCCGGCAGGAAATTTAGCTCTTAGCTATACGCAGCGAATGTATTCCCAAAACGATTTGTACGTATCGGTTTCTAGCCAAATAACAATATCAGACAGAAATTCAGTTTACATTAAAACCTAAGCCTATTGCTTATTAACCAATCAATAATCTAATTTGATCTGTAAAAAAAACAAAATCAATGAAGAATTACGCAGCATGGAAAAAATAATGATATTTTCCTCATCAAAGTAAATAACGTTTTCATAATGTCATCGCCCGCCTGGTGCGTCTGTCTGTAGCAAGAGACAACCACAGGGTTTCGCAAACAAGTTTTAAAACTGGAATTAAATGCATTATCTTGATAAATACTTATATAGGAATATACAATGCGGAGACGACAACACCCTTCCCCCCGTTCTTGTCACAGCTGATCACATTAGTGAGACTGTGTGACGTCATATTTTGCAAATTTACATTTAGAAATTATTGAATGAAACACAGCAATTCCGAAATCAGTTTTATTTTCATTTAAACTATTAAAAAAAATAACATCAAATCAAACAATGAACAAAACAAAAAACGTTTAAATAGATTAATAATAAAGAAATTAACCAAACAAAAAACGATTGACTACTTTAAACTATATTACGAACTACACCGAACTACACAAACTTTAAACTATTTCAACGCACTCCAACACACAACACACACAACACAACACTCCAACTTTGACTTTGACAAATGGCCATCGTTTGTAGGGAGGATCAAGGAGCTGTCAGGAACAGTACACCCTAGCCCCAGTAGGCTTCGACCTTGCTGGGCCCCGCAAGGTCGAAGCCCACTGGGGCTAGGGTCTGTTTCCGAAAGGAAGACTCGGTCCCAGTATTAAAGGCATGAAGGAACGGGATGGATTCTTTAGTCAGTAAGAGTCTGACACTATCTTCCGCTCCGCACAAGGGCGGGGAATGTCATTTGGATGATTTACCCACCGAAAAAAAAAAGACTCATAGAAAAGTTTCTTCAAATTATATTATTCTTTAGATACTTACTTAAATTACAGGTTCAGTGAAATGTGCCATATTCATATTCCGTAATAATTTAACAACGTCCTAAAAAAACAGTTAATGACTAGCCTACATTGATAACATCCGCTCTTTGCGTTTCTACTTTTTTATTCGAATTTCGAATTTGACATCTCCGCTCGTGTCTTGTCGCGAACTCTGTTGCGTAACCGACAGTTACCGAAGATAACCGATTGTCTCCGAATAACCACGATTACAAATGCGCACGCGGTATAAAATTGTTCCGGATCCGAAATGGAACCAATTTGGAAGGTCAGGCCACGATCAATAATGATTTCCACGCCGATTTGGAAATTAAAAGAAAGAATCGGAGTAGGTTGTTGATTGGAAGAATAAATCGATAAAGCCTGTATTCAATCTGTTTTCGTTTTTAGGGTTCCTTACCCAAAGGGTAAAAACTAAGACTTCGCTGTCTGTCCATCCGACTGTCCGTTTGTCTGTCACCATGCTATATCTCAAGAACTGCGATAGCTAGATAGTTGAACTTTTCATAAATTATGTATTTCTGTTGCCGCTATAACAACAAATATTAAAAACAAAATAAAATAAATATTTAAGGGGGGCTCCCATACAACAAACGCGTTTTTTTGCCGTTTTTTTTCTACGGATTGTAGGGAACCCTGCATGCTCGAGTCCGACTCGCAATTGCCTAGTTTTTTTTAAATGCCGTGAGTAATTTGAATTAGGCATCTACCTTTAAAGTAGCTCACGATTTTAATTTTGTTGACAAGGATTTACCTCAACTATGACATTGCGTTTTATATAAAAACGCGGAGAATTTTATAAAAATAACTAGCAGTCTCGGCAAACGTTGTTCGGCCATTATTTTTAAAGAAAATAAAACAGGGGGTAGGGGTGGGAGGATAAAAATAGTTTAAGTACGTCATATTCTCTCAGATCTACTGAATATACGCGCAAAAATTCATAAGAATCTATATTCATAAGTACTTTGAAAACTACTTTTGCTTAGAATATCTCTAAGTACTCTTCAATTATCTTGACTCTTATTATTATATGAAACTATCTGAACTATTTGTCTTTTAAAATATAAACAATTGTTTAGAAAAACTTCACTTGCCAGG
The DNA here is from genome assembly GCA_949319445.1 of Mythimna lalbum. Lineage (NCBI taxonomy): Eukaryota > Metazoa > Arthropoda > Insecta > Lepidoptera > Noctuidae > Mythimna > Mythimna lalbum. The sequence continues at coordinate 2,668,689 of OX439349.1, read as the reverse complement.
CAGCTTACAAAATGTCTCAAAAATTTTCCTGAAGCAAATTATAATCCCGAACCTAAACTGGGATTATGGATTTTTTTTTAAATTTAAATCTAAAGAGGCATCAAAAGCGGGTTTTACTCAGTAAAGTCTGATACCCTCTCTCGCTCCACCCAGAGCGGGAGCTGTTGACTAGCTGCTAACTTCGCCTGTGTAATTGTAGAAAATTGCATTATCCTTTCGAATACCGTGATGTGTTTCTAGTTCTACACAACAGAAAGACAATTTTCACTTGGCGTTCACTTGGGGTTTAATGAATTAAGAGATTCTATGTGCAAGTCTAGGATTTGGTCTATCCGTCTACCAAGTATCATCGCAATCCGTTTAGGCGTTGGAGCGTAAAGAAGTAACAATACACACACACTCAAAAACTTTAGCTTTTATAACCCTTCAGATACCGTCAATAGTAAGACACAATAGTAAGACAATAGATGCGCGGCCACCGGTGGTCGCTTGGGGATTCATGAAATAATATTAGAGTACAGAATACATTCATTATGCGTACAGCTAAGGAGTGGAATTCCCTGCCGGAGTCTGTTTCCTGATAGCTATAACCAAGGGGTCTTTAAGTCGAGAGTGAATAGATTGCTTATAGGCAAGCCTGTTCCATCGTCGTCCACATCATCGCGTACCATCAGATGAGATAGTGGTCAAACGTGAGCCTATTCATTATAAAAAAAGAGTTATTTCCTGCTAAAAAAAAAAAAACAACTGGTCAACGTTGTGCATGGTTTAAAACCTTGTTTCATCTATCGCAATCGCAATCTATCCAACGCGATGTTTGATGAAGTGGCAATGCGAAAAAGAGAGATAAAAGCCTGAAAATTCTGTTGGCATTCGGCAGTTCCGTGATTTACTCGAGTATTTCACAAAACTTGGTCCAGAAAATACATGTCGTTTTTTAAACCCTTAAAAGATTGTCAGAAAAATTGTCGTCATTCAGAATCTCGATTAAATGTGCAAGGCTTCTATAGATGTACTTTTTTATAGTTTGAATATGATTACGAGGGCCAAAGTTCATGTAAATAAAATAGCAGATTTTCAGAGGTCTTTCTTTACTGGCTTGGTTTTACACAAATTTATGTTTTGAATTCCATAGAAGCCTAGATAATATCCACAAGATAGCTGTGTATCCAAAATATTTAGAGAAAGATGTGTAATAACATCATATCAAAAGTTATTTTGTTCCGATACCTACCTATATACCTAGTTTATTTAGTCTCCGTGAGTGTGACCGTGGCATCACCGCGGGCCCTAACAAAATACCAGCGCTGCGTTATTTATCTAATCGCAGCATATGCTGAGTTAGGTGCCTTTTTGACCTTGCACAAATTCTTCTGTATTTATCGTATTTATACTGTTTTTTTTAATATGTGTGAGGTTCAAATAAACGTTTTTCTTTCTTCCTTTCTTTCTTTCTATATCACGTAAAAGCGGTTGTATAAAAATGTACCTCGAGTTGCCCGATCTTAACCCTTCAGATACCGTCAATTAGAGACACAATAGTAAGACAATAGATGCGCGGCCACCGGTGGTCGCTTGGGGATTCATGAATTAATGTAAAGAATCTCAAGTCACCAGTCAAGCACAAACGTCTATGACTTAACCGAAACCACGTGTCTACTACTAAAAAAACATCCTCACATCTCAAAGTTATGTTAATCTCATAAACGCTTTCACCAATGACCTTGTCGGGGAAAGTTGAACAACCGGCAAAGTTGTATTTCATCTCGTCTGCTTCTCTCAATTCTACGCTGACGGCTTTTTGAAACGGCCGTGTTATAATATAACGTATAATACACGTAATGTCTGATGTTATCAGGGTTGCCAACCATATGTTATAATAACATATTATCTTACATCATTTTTGGTAGGTAAATATAGTTTTTTTTTTAACATCATCCGAACGACATCCACCGCCCTTGGGCGGACCAGGAGATAGTGACAGACTCTTACTGATTAAAAAACCCACCCCTTTCCTTTTTGCCTTTCATACCGGGGCTGAGCTACCTTTCGGAGCTAGCCCTGGCCCCAGTAAGCTTGGACCCAGCCGGGCCCCTGCTGCTGCTGACAGCTTCTTGAGGCGCGCGGGAACAATGCGCGCTGTAGACGAAATGGGCTCGGCCCGGACAGCTACCTGACATAAAATCTTGAAAAATTAGAACTTTTTTTTCCGTTCAAATACCTATACCGTTTTTTATAAAAAAAAATACAGTTTTTTGGTAGGAAAAAATCCTACTAAAGAACTATGGTACGGTATTTTTTTTTCCAAATCAATTGGCAACCCTAAATAAACGTAATGTCTGATGTTATGTAAGTATTAGTACAAGATGATTATGTTGCTCAAGGCAGCAGATTATAGGTAGAAGATTAGAGCTGGTGGGCTATTTGGCCGTCATTAATCTCGTTCAGAGGGAACGGTGTCTTTCTTTATGATTGCGTCTGCTTTATAGAGTGGAATGATCTGTAAATTGGTTGGGAGGTGTTGCGGGATCATTACGGTTATTGTTCATTTTGGTGTAGAAATGTTGGATTGAAGCTAGTACACATAATCAGATAAAAAAAGAAATTGAAATAGTCTTCCTTATAAAAGTACGTAACGCAATTTTTAGGGTTCCGTGACTCAAAAGGAAAAAATGGAACCCTTATAGCTGTAATAGGATCACTTCGTTGGCCGTCTATCTGTAAAGACCCTTTATCTCGGGAACGCGTGGAGGTATCGTTTCGAAACCAAAACCATATCTGCGGTCCCTTGAAGCTGTGAAATAATCAAACTTCTGATTTATTATACTCTCAAGAGAATCAAAATTTATAGCCTTCCCGTTGACCTAGAATCCTGATTTGGGCATAAAGCAAGGTCTTATAGCACAAGTAGGTATAAAAAACATAAAAAAAATTGCGATTCGGAAAAACCTTCGTAACCAATTAGGGAATTGAACTATTTTCAGAGTAGTAAGTTTCTACGGAACCCTCAGTGCCCGAGTCCGACTCGTTTTATGTTCAGGGCTACGGTAATTCTTTCGAACAAACCTACTGGGCTGCACTAACAGGCATCAGTTGTGACTGAGCAGTGTCAGACTTTTACTGACTGCCACAGTGTTTAGTTGCCTTTTGCGAGGTGGACAGTAACTCTTTCGAATTACATGATTTGATTCCGCCATCTCCTTTCTACCATAGGACAATCCATCGTACGGCGAGTACCGCCCTTACATTGTTGAAACTGGTACGGTTCGGACCAAGCGTATCGCTTTGTCGTTTATAATAATAATAAATCGTTTATTTTTAGGCATCTTGGCCCATAGATAAATACCTTACAGACTAACATATATGTATAGGTATAAAGTAAATTAAAACTGCGTAGGTACATCGATGGACTGGAACAATTTGCCTGCTGCTGTCTTCCCGTTCAATTATAATTTAAGTGTCTTCAAGGCTAGAGTGGCTCTTAATAAACTAGTGCGCCTCACCATCAACGATTGCATCACTGCTTACTATCACGTGGGATCGCAGTCAAGCACTGCTTTATTTCATTAAAAAAAAGGACAGAGGAATCTCGGTATGGTCACCCATCCATAGACCGGTCTCGCTATGAGTTGCTCAACTTTAGACATCAACCCCTGAGGCTGTTATTATTCAATTATTTTAGAACAAGCTCTTAGAAGTGCTAAATCCATTAGCTTACACAGCACCTATCTTCGACAGTTACGTGTGTAGAGATTGTGGTCAGAAAAAAAAGTAGGCAGGCAGGTTGCTGCATTTGACACAATTTATGATCAAAATAAAACTTAAAAACTGATAATTTGATTACAACATTCCGTTTCATAATAATTAGATCACCTTCAGTAATAACTTAAGTATTTATTTTATTTACGTTGGCAACATTTCACAATAACTCGGAACAAGAATATCTTTTAATTGTTTAACGAGATAAAATTATTGTAATATAAAAAATTATGCAACGTTACAATCTTGTGCTAATATCAGTTATTTTTTATTTTATTTTTGACAGTTACATTTATATTTCGTTCCTGTTTTCTACTTCCTCGAATGAAATAGTTGCATCATTGTCTGTTAGTTATTAACGAGTATAATTAATTAATTTAAATTATTTTTATTTGACTCTATGGTTTGCTCATGCTGAATTATAATCTGTCATCGGTTAATAAGATTGCTGCATATACTGAAGACCTTAAAAAAAAAACAGTTTTTTTTAACTTACTGATTTATTGTGACGTAAATATTTTTTTCATTACTCATACTCTGAAAGTGGGTCTGAACTTGCCTGTGGAGCGGGCTGAAAAGTATCACACTTTTCATCCCTAGGGAGTTTTACTTTCAACTAACAGCTGACAAATTATTTAAACTAAAACTAAGTCTATCTTCTTGTATTCGTAATGAAAAGCACAGTGCTTACCTCGGGGTTTAAGTTACTTATTTAGTCCCTCGAATTAGCGACCTCGCTGCGCTCGGCCGCCAACTCCTTCTCGGGATGAAATAAGTAACTTTCACCCCTAGTGTAACAATGTACTATTTCATTACTCATACTCTGAAAGTAGGTCTGAAGTTGCCTGAGGAGCGGGCTGAAAAGTATCACACTTTTCATCCCTAGGGAGTTTTACTTTCAACTAACAGCTGTCAAATTATTTAAAAAAAAAACTAGGTCTATCTTCAGTGCTTACCTTGGGGTTAAAGTTACTTATTTTGTCCCGAGAAGGAATAGGCGGCCGAGCGTAGCGAGGTCGCTTATTCGAGTAACTTTCACCCCTAGTGTAACAATGTACTATTTCGTATTCTTTTATAAAAAAAACACTCAAAAACGCCGCAACCCAAAAATACAGGATTCCGAAAAACACTTATTTTGTTAACTGATAATGTTGATATAAAAATTAAAATTTGAGCCCAATATTCAAAACGTGAAAGTAACTCTGTGTCTCCCGCTTTCAAGGATAAACTAATGAACCGATTTGATGAAATTTGCTACGAAGTAAACTTGAATTTCAAGGAAGGACATAGGCTGCTTTTTACCTCACTTCAACTTTAACTTTGCGTCCGCTATAAGCGACATTCACGCGACCGAAGTCGTGGGCAAAAGCAAGCAAAAGCTATTTCTTAATATAATAAGGTCATTAGTTTTACGCGTATCTACTGATTTAGTTTCATAATGAAATTGTTTGTCAATGTATTGCAATACAAAGTCAATCAATGAATGTCAAATTGTCAATATTCATATATTTTTTCACAAAAACCCACAAAAACTGATTGATTGACGTCCACTTAACTTTTTATGAAATACTTTGTGCACTTTTAAGTCAAAGTACAAAAGCAAACAACAAACAAACAAAAGCAGTTACATGTTTCTTTTGATATTTATAATCTAATTAATTAAGGCTAAGAAAATAATTTCGACACCTATTACTTTTTGTTTGATATTTATTACGGTGTTTTAGTTTGATTGTTATTGGCCAACCTGCTTATTTATTGAATATAGTTTTTTAAAGAGCTGTGGTGGCCGAGTGGCTCCGAATAAAGAGTTGTAGGTTGCGGGTTCAAACCCAGCCAGGTGCATTACTTTGTGTAATTTATTTCATTATCACTGCTCTCGAAACGGTGAAGGAAAACATCGTGAGGAAACCGGCGTGTCCTAGAACCTCAAAAATCCAAAGACATGTGACATTCACCAACCCGCACTGGGCCCGCGTGGTGGATTACGGCCTATTCCCTCTCCTAGAGAGAAGGCCTGAGTCCCAGCAGGGAAGGATCATTAAAAGGCTGATGATGAAGATGATAACGAGTTTTTCAGTGGTATTAACCAGTTTAAACAGTTAATCCTTTTAGATGGCTTAATAAATGCTACCTGTTTTTAAATATCAGTTATGAATAATGATGAACTTCCAATGAGCAAGTCACCTCCATATTGATTCAAGCAGCAAATGACCAAATTAAGCAATCTGTTTGAAATAATATCTTCTGAAGGCCAGGCCTACCATCAATATACAAAATGGTGGAAAGTGATGACCTTCAGGCTTCACATTATAGTTTAGCAATGGTCTAGATTGTTTGAAATCTAGGCTTTTTTGTCTAATGCAATCCGTTTAGAATGATGACTTAATGAGTCTTGTTACAGGTGATTACAGAGATGATAAAATTTAAAAACATAATTGGGGTTTGTGGACTTAAGAGTGTCCTTTCCGAGGTACATTTTCATACAACCGCTTTTAAATAGGTAATTATGATGTTATTACACAACTTTCTCTAGATATTTTCTGGATACACAGCTATCTTGTGGATATTGTGTAGGCTTCTATAGCAATCAAAACATAAATTCGTGTAAAAATAATCCAGTAAAGACCTCTGGAAATCTGCTATTTGACGTGAAATTTATCCATAATGTATTCAACTACTCATGTATCAAAACTATAAAAAAGTACATCAACGAACCCTTGCACATTTAATCGAGATTCTGAATGACGACAATTTTTCTGAAAAGCAAATATTATTTTTTTAAACCCTTAAGGTTTAAAAAAAAAATATTTCCTGGAACAAGTTTTGTGTAATATTCGAGTAAATCACGGAATTTCCGAATGCCAACAGAGTTTTCAGTCGTGATCTCTCGTTTTTTGCATCGCCTCTTCATCAAACATCGTGTTGGCTTCCGTTAAATGAAGCAACAAATTTTTGAAACATACTCGATGTTGACGATAGGCGAGTGAAAAGGGACCCTCTTAACAGTAGGTATATCTGTTATAACGCGACTGCGTGCGTGACTGGAATATACATATAAGATATGTTATTGAGGATTTTCCAAATAAACCACAAATTGTTTCTCTGAAAATCAAAGTTTTGTTTATTTAATACGTCCTTACTATATTACAACGTTTAACTATGATCATTACACCTATAACTTACCTGAAAATCAAAGAAACGACATTTAAAGTTTACTAATATCGCCTCCTCAATTATATCCCTTTATTTCATCTCTTTACAATAGAATTTTTAACAATAAAATATGCAAAATAATCTAAACATCATCTGCCATTCAATCACACGTCACCCCGTTCCACAGAACATAAATTCCATTGACAACTTCAACGCGCGAAGCGCGGCAAATTTGAATTAATGAAATGTCATTTCATTACATACATAATTAATGCTAGAACAATTTTACTAATTATTAGTGTACTAGCGGTCTCACAGACGTTGTCTTGCCCGAAAGCTGGTCTTTCGTCAGAAAAAAATATGCCGATTGCAGCATTCTACCAGGTTCAATTGTATTTTCAAACCATCCAGAGGCCCACTCAAATATTGAATACTGTTTTTCACCCACTATGCTTGGAGACATTGCACATTTAGAATATTTCATTTAGAGTTAGGTAACTCCTCATAAATGGGTTACCAAGGAAAACTTTGTTTTCTGAAGCTTTAGCAAAACTTATTCGCCAACAGAGCATTATCTTACATTTTCACGTTGTCCATTTATCAAACTTTGCGTTGAATGAAACAACTTTACGAACTTAAGAAAAAATTTACTGGCCTGTTCCCGGTCTAGTGGTTAGTGGCCCTGACTGCTATGCCGGAGGTCGTGAGTTCGATTCCCACCCAGGTGTTCTGTGTCTGGGTATAATTAATCTAAATATAATATGTATGTTTTTAGAAATATAAAAGTATGTTTATCAGTTGTCTAGTACCCATAACACAAGCTTTGCTTAGCTTGGGACGAGATGGCGTTGTGTTATAGTTGTGGAATATTAATATTATTTAAACCAACCTTGGTCATTGAAATCTTCAGGTCACGTCATTTTGCTTCAATCAATTAACTGCTAAAGTTCTTCCTTCAAATCGACCTCTTTAAGATAATAATATTTACAAGGCGTGATGCTGTTCCGCATTACGCAACGCATAACAACTAATAAGATAATAACAGTGAATTATCTCGTTTGGTAATAAATGAAAGCTTTCGTACACACTTTTGTGATTAAGTCTCTGTTAAGTTATTTTAATAATAATAATAATTCTCAGTTCAGTTCAGAACCAGTTCTCGAGAATGGCAGCGTCACATTGTATTGGGATCGATCTATCTTCACTGACAGGACTATTGTTGCCAATAAGCCTAACATAGTGGTGATAGATCGACTAGAGCGTCGCACAATGATTGTTTATATAGCGGTCCCTCATGACGAGAACCTCGTGAAAGCTGAGAAGGATAAACAAACTAAATATCATGACTTGTCTCGCGAGGTTGTCGACATGTGGGAAGTGGATGGAGCAATCATTGTGCCGATAGTCGTGGCAGCCAATGGCTTAATAGTCAAGAGCCTCGACCAACATCTGAGATCATCTCTCGTTAGGCAGTTGGATCAATGGCTTGATCCAGAACGCAGTCCTCCTGGACACGGGGCGTATTGTTCGGAGATTCCTCTCTCAGGAGCCCTGACCACCGGTAGCTTGGACCCTGTTCCCGATGCCATCTCTGTTTTTTGCTCGCACAGATTTATTAGTCGTGGAAGGACGAGTTCTTAACGTGGTGCATCATGACTCACATTTTCACTGTTTTTCATACAACCGCTCATAACTGATTAAGACGTTATTACACATTTTTCATTAAATATTTTGGAAACACAGTATCTTGTGTATATTATCTAGGTTTCTAAAGAAACCAATTTCTAAATTTGCGTAAAACTAATCCAGTAAAAACCTCTGAAAATGTCCTATTTTGTATGAACTTTGACACTTCATAATTTGCCTAAAAATTAAAAAAGTCAAAAAAGTAATCTTCTAGAAACCTTGCAAATTTTATTGATTCTAAATGACGACAACTTTTTCCAAAAAAAAATTGAGGGTTTAAAAAAAAACAGCTATTCCCTGGAGCAAGTTTTGTGAAATTTTCGAGTAAATCTCGGAATTACCGAATACTAGCAGAGTTTCCAGGCGTTATCTCTCTTTTTTTGCGTTGCCGTTTTGTCAAACATCGCGTTGGATTGCATTAAATGAAGTAACAAGCTTTTAAACCATTTTCGATGTTTACGATAAGCGAGTGGAGAAGGACCCTCTTAAGGCGATCCATTTGACTTATAGCTCCATCTCTTTCTCTCACTCCAACGCCTGACATTTTAACACGTCATGGTAAGGGCCCCTGATAGATTAACAGTCGATCAATTGGTGTGGTGGCACCCTAACTGCGCAACTTTCAATTTCCAAGTAGATACATAGTGTAAAATTTTGAAATTCCTCTTAGTAACTGTCATAAAATAGTTAATTATTTAGTTGATTGATGGATTAATTACAGCTTGGCAAAACGTTTCTACAAACAAACTTGATAATAAATTGTACTTGTTTATGACCCATCTTTATGGTTGTTGTTGCATTTGTTCGCTGGCGACTGGAAGTGTGCCCAAAATACTGGCGGTATTGCCAAATTGTATGGCAACGCTTAATCTCTGACCAAGGTCAAAGACAGCTCTTGGGTTACGCGAAAAAAGATAATATTTTTTTTTTTCCTTTGAATAATATTTCTAATATACAGTATTTAGACTACTTCCAGGTGGTGTTACAAAATTCCATGTTGTGTATAACTAAAAAAAATAATCTTATCTACTTTACTTACAAGTACTGAAACCAAGAACTGGGGCCTTACTTACCATGACATAAAATGTCAGGGGTAAGAGTGAGCCTACTGGGGCCAGGGTTATCTGAAAAGAAGCTCGAGCCCCGGTATGAAGAGGCTAGAAGGAACGGGGTGGGTTTTTGGTCAGTAAGAGTCTGATACTATCTCCCACTCCACCCCAGAGCAGAGGTTGTCATAAGATGATTTTTGCCCACCGAAAAAAAATAAAAAAGGGGTACGAGTGAGAAAGAGGGTTGGAGCTATATCTAAACTATTCTTTATTTTATTTCTACACTAATATTATAAAGAGGGAAAATTTGTATTTTTGTAATGAATAAACTCAAAAACTATTGTACCGATTTCAAAAATTCTTTCACCATTGGAAAGCTACATTCACCATGAGTAACATAGGCTATATTTATTGCCCGTGCAAAGCCGGGAAGGCCGCTACATATATAATAAAGAGGCAAAGTTTGTTTTTTTTTTTGTTTATAAGAGGTATTCTCTGAAAATACTGGTCCGATTGCGAAAATATTTTATATATTCTATATTTTATGCAAACGGACAAAAGCTAGTACCCTATAAAGCTCCATTACTTTAACAATTCAGTTTAGGTCGTCAAATGGATCAAGTTAAGAGCTTGTGGTAGGGCCCTCTGTACTCTCCTCTCACTCGTAGTTATAGGTGAAAGACAAAACGCCTTTAGATAAATCTTGCGTAGCTGGCAGCCAATTCGATAGGCCACATTTTCTAAACACATTGGCTAACCCAGCAGACCTGTCTAGATCGAATTTATAGATGTTTATAAAGCCATAAACTTTCGAAACAGCCAACCATTCTCTCTGGCAATTAAGAAAACAAAACTAAATCTGTCGAGAAAGCGAAAAATCATATCTTTGACATTTTATGACATAAATATTAAGATTATGTTTTAAAAGGCTAACGTTTTATTTATTTCCACAATAATTTGTGTATTAAATTTCATGTACACAAAGGTATACAGGGTTATTAATTGTAAAACAATAACAACCTTGTAGGACTGTATTACTAACAACATAAACAAAATTTTTTGTTGTATGACTTTTTTCAAAACATAATACATTTACCAAAAACAATCTTTCAATATTTCCTTGTTCTATTCCATGGGGGACCAAACCCCCTCCCCACCGCTATTGTGTTATCACTTGCTTCGTATAGACTTCGTAATAATTAGAACATTAATTTAATTATTTTTATTATTGTATGAAAATCTGATGAACAAAAATATGATAAATTTTTAAAAGTCAGAAAGAAAGCATGCTCACTTTTCTGCTCTAGTGCGGGAAACCGTCTTATGCGTGCCTAAAAAGAGCGATTTTTCGTATACAAAGTGTAACATTCATTGCGCAAAACCTCAAACACCCCAAATGATTTTTAATTCAATTGACCTAATTCTGTCAGAAAAAATGTATTTAAAAAAAAATTAAAGGTGTTTTTTACTGCCCATAAAACCTTCAATTTTTTTTTTGTTTTATTTTGTTTTAAATTCGTATCTGCATAGTAATAAGAACTATTATTATCACTTTTATAAGAAAATTTGATTGGACTATTTGTGTTTGTTTACCTATTTGGGCGGATTTGCGCACGTGATGGCTTGACCTATTAATAAATAGACAGAGCAACATTTTTAATGAAGGTTTTTTTGAAAAATGGTTCAATTGTTTTTGCTCGTTATTCTGATCAAACTATTTTCAGGTTTTGCGCATTTAACGTTACACGTTGTATGTATAAGAGTATTGAAAAAAATTGTTTTAGTCCATAGATAAGAAAAGAAGATATCACGCTATGACCAAAAGGAGCGGAGCAGTAACCTAAAACGCGGGGTACAGCTATTAATGGGGTGCTTCTCGACACACATTTTCACTGTTTTTTATACAAACGCTCTTACCTGAACGCTCTTACATGAAGACCATTTATTTCAAAAACGTTTACGGGTTTACTAAAAACAGCTATTTTCTGGAACAAGTTTTGTAAAAATTTATTACATATGTACATAAAAAAAAACTTAAATACTAAATAAAGTATTTAAACTAAAACCTAACGATGTACATAAATATAATACAAAAAAATTCAAAGCACGCTCAGGCGTCAAAGTACTCCTCCACATCGCTGTCATCCAGAAATGTGCCCAGAAGACTGGCAGCATTGCCACGTTGAATGGCAATGCTAATTCTTTGGGCAAAGAACGAGCCAGCCCTCTGGTCACGTAAAGTGTCGATCAGTCGGCGTGAAATAACCTTTTTTTATGTACATCAGACTTTATCTCTCTTTTTTGCGTTGCCTTTTTGTCAAACATCGCGTTGGATTGCGTTAAATGAAGTAACAAGCTGTTTCCATCCTCGATGTTGACGATAGGTGAGTGGAAAAAGAACCTCTTAACTCACAACTGCTGCTACAGTTTTAATAACCCCTCGTTTACACAATCTCACACTATTTAGGTCAGCAAGAACGCTCTGTGCACACCGTCCGCTTTCACACGGCCACCTTATCATCACGCCACCTCCACGCGGTACCAGGCAGTCATTGTGCTCCTATCTTCGTGCACGCCTGTCCTTCTCGCGTTCCCATGCCAATCTACAATGGACCCTTGCGATTTCTTTGCGCTTTTCTGAAACTGTTCTGATGTGAAGCGATTATCTGGATTGACAATGCCGCTAGTGGGTACATTACCAGTCGACAACGATGTGGAGGAGGCTGTCGACGCCGTAATTTAGATTGCTTTTTTAGTTCTAATTCTATTCTGTTAAATAATATCTAGCAGGACACCGCAAATTACCAATTGTTCGAACTACACCGCAGCCCAACGTTATAGACTTTTATTGAAGTTGAAAATCATTAAATAACGTCTCCCGCTTTAAGTGGAGCGAGAGACAGTCTTTACGTTCCAGGGTCTTTTGGACTCTGAATAATCCCGCAGCTCTGGAAGGCATCGAACCTAGCGGGTATAACACTAGACTCTTAATCGCGGCTATAAGTTATGAAAAACTTGCTTCCTTGAGAAATGATGTGTAACCAACTGTATGTTTTTTTAGGTGGGAAACCATCAAATGACTTTTCCCACTCTAGGTTGGAGCGAGAGAGCGTGTAAGACAATGCGTTTAAGAACCACGGTATACTCTTTCAAACATTTTCGCAGCCTTAGCAGGTATCATCATCATCATCAGCCTTTTTAATGTTCCTACTGCTGGGACTCGTGCTTCCTCTCTAGGAGAGGGAATGGACCGTAATCCACTACGCGGGCCCAGTACGGGTTGGTGAATTTCACATGTCTTCGAATTTTTTGGTCCTAGGACATGCCGGTTTCCTCACGATGTATTCCTTCACCGTTTTGAGAGCAGTGGTAATGAAATTAATTACACAAAGTAATGCGCCTAGCAGGGTTTTAACTTGCGACCTACAACTCGTAAGTCGGAGCCATTACCACTCGGCCACCACTGCTCTCCATTATTAGGCATCGGCCCCGCAGTTTTACTAACACTCTTTGACGAACAGTGTGAGCTTCAATCGAATCAAAAATTAAATATTTAAACTATGGTTTAACATTTTAAATCCATGTTTAGCTTGATTTCTGCATAACATAGTATCAAATTAGCATATATTAGTTTTGAAAAAGAATATGTTGAAATCTTAGATATTGTATAAAATTTCTCTTGATAGCTTTTCGCGATTAAAATATACATAACATTAATAAATAACTTTCCATTGAACAGCCTGGGTCTAATTAAATTGGTTAATTAATTAGTATTCATTTATTTTCTCTTGACGTGAAGATATATGTAATTTATTGAGAGCTGTGCGTAAGGATCAAGAGCAACATTTGTGCTTTTATAATCTTGTTTTGCTAACTGTTAAATTATGTTGGGTAATAGGTGTGTCTATATTACCTAATAGTGTTATAATTTGTACACGGATTTCTTTTTCCGATGGTTCTTTTTTTTTAAGTGGGAAATCACTTAATGTCTTTTTCCGCTCTAGAGTAAAGCGGGAGGGCGTGTCAGACTTTTAATGTTACCCTTTGTGTTCTAGGGCAAAATAAATTTAGAATATTCCTGCAACCTTAGCAGGTTATGTTTAGATTTGAATTGAGAGAATTAGCTTGGCAGAGTGACTGCTATAGCATCCTTCATTTATATAAAAAAATATTTTATTACGGTCGAAAATGACATTTCACACCAACTAGTTGACACTTTGTTTGATCGAGGGAGCCAGCCAGCCCTCGATCAAACAAAGTTTGATCTTTACCCAAAGAATCACCATTGATTGCGCACTCCCACCGTAAAAAAAAAAACATGGTTAAGTAGACCTATGTAAAAAAAAAAAAAATGTTTTTTTTTGCATAAATTTTTCAATGGCTTCAGAATCCAGCAAACGACTAGGTTTCTAGGTTCCTTTCCTCATCCTATACAACAACAAAATCTCCTATTTTATTCTCACAAAATTAACAATAGCAGCTGAACAGAATTCCACTATAATTGTGCTAAAAACCGTGAGCTTCCGCTACGGAATCTGCTGATACGATTGAGTACAATGGCGTGATGATATCTGTATTATTCAACAATGTGCGGCTATTCACAGAGCATGTGATTATATCTTCAAGAAACAACGACTATAGAAAAGTGTTAAGAAAATACCTATTTATAAATTATAGGTTTTATTCAGTTCCAGCTTTTACTTGGTATTTTTAGGGTTCTGTACCTCAAAAAGCAGAAGAGAATCTTTATAGCATCACTTAGTTGCTCACCTGTCTGTCTGTCTGTCAAGACCCTTGATCTCGGGAACGCGTTGAAGTATCGAGTTGGGTCCCTTGAAACTGTAAAAAAATCAAACTTCTGAGTTAATTTAATAAATAGATACGGCAGTTTATGTCGCAAAAAACGTATATTTCGACACTCTCAAGGGAAACAAAATTCTTAGGGTACTTCCCGATGACCTAGAATCCTAAAAGGCATAGAGCAAGGTTTTATACTACAGGAACATTAGGAATAAATCTGAAAACAGTAAGTTGGTTATATAACAAAAAATAAGTAACTTTTTTGGAATTCAGAAATATCTTCGAGACTACATTCGGGAATTATAGTTTGTTCGGAATCCCTCAGTGCGCGAGTCCAACTCGCCATTGCCCGGTTTTTTAAATAAATGATTTCCTCACACTGGGAATTTCTCCATTTGACATACACAATGTACGTAGTACATATAATTATATCGATGTACACAATACATCCAGATCCCCTGGTATATTATGAATATAAATCTGTATGCGTCTCCTGAGTCTAGGATTCGGGTGTTTTTTTATTTGATGTAAACTTTGTGTTCCACACAAACCTCAAGAGATGTCACCAAATAGACTGAGCCTAGGCTGATGTCTGCTAGGGCTCCAGGAGAGTTTGAAAGAGTTACCGCTGCCCTGGAACGCAATGGGCAACAGAAAAAACGCGGGCGAGTTTTAATCTGTAAAAGTCTGCCACGCCCTCCCGCTCGAACCAGGGCAGGTGACATTATTTGATGATTTTTCATTAAAAAGATGATGGTGTTCATCGGTTGATTTATTGTTTTAGTAGGCCAAACAAATATGTGTTCTATGCGGGAATTGAACCCCCATCACGTAGCGCAGCAGCCAATCGCTCGGCCACTGCGCAACCGTGCCTTCTAACAAATCTTAGGCTAGGACGAATTTGATACGTAGCCAACTCCACACTTTCTATTGGTGAAAATCGTATCAAGATCTGTTGCGTGGTGTAGGAAGAGTTAGCGGATAAACAGAATTGATAGAAGTGGAAAGTGATTTCATTTTACACTCGTAATAGGCCTCTTCCAAGTGTCGCCATAATGTCCGGTCCTGTGCGTCTCGCATCCATCGGATTCCCGCGACCCTCACCAAGTCACCGTCCACTTTGTAAGAGTCCTTCCATCGCTGCGTCTTCCGGTACGTGGCCACCACCGTGTACCATCTATTCTGCGAGCAATGTGCCACTTAAGAGGGTCTTTTTCGACTCGCCTATCATCAAAATCGTGCATGGTTTAGAAGCTTGTTGCTTCATCGAATATTTCACAAAACTTGTTCCAGGAAATACGTGTTTTTTAAACTCTTAAATGTTTTTCAGAATAATTGTCATCATTCAGAATCTCAATTATATGTGCAAGATTTCTATTGATGTACTTTTTTATATTTTTAATATAATATATGAGTACATTATGGAGGGTCAAAGTTCATGTAAAATAGCAGGTTTTCAGAGATCTTTAAGTACTAGATTAGTTTTACACAAAATGTTTTGATTTCTATAGAAGCCAAGATAATTTCCACAAGATCCTGCAAAACCTTATCTGTAACTTGTATGTGCCAAACAACTACAACCGTGGCAGGAAACATCGTACAGTTGCACACTCTAAGTCGCCCATACCGCGTACACTTTCTGCGCTAAGGTGGTGCATCATGACTCACATTTTCACTGTTTTTCATATAACTGCTCATAGCTGATTATGACGTTATTACACATTTTTCATTAGATATTTTGAAAACACAGTATCTTGTGGATATTGTCTAGGTTTCTAAACAAACAAATTTCTCAATTTGTGTAAAACTAATCCAGTAAAAACCTCTGAAAATCTCCTATTTTGTATGAATTTTGACACTTCATAATTTGTCTAAAAATTCAAAAAGTCAAAAAAGTAATCCCTTGGAGACCTTGCAAATTTTAGTAAGATTCTAAATGACGACAACTTTTTCCAAAAACTTTTAAGGGTTTACAAAAAAACAGCTATTTCCTGGAGCAAGTTTTGTGAAATTTTCGAGTAAATCTCGGAATTACCGAATACTAACAGAGTATCCAGGCGTTATCTCTCTTTTTTTGCGTTGCCTTTTCGTCAAACATCGCGTTGGATTGCATTAAATGAAGTAACAAGCTTTTAAACCATTTTCGATGTTTACGATAAGCGAGTGGAGAAGGACCCTCTTAATGCTCTCCTTGACAAGAACACAGATTTTGATATGTTTGCGGAAGAATGGAAGACGATACTGTCAGAATGTATGAAATTCTGTGAGATGAATGCATGACTGTGTCTACACTTATTAAATAAGTCTCTCTACCCCTAAAGTCCTGCGCGTCATGTAACTTGTCTGTGTTAATATTAATGTTCTATTATTGTTTTGTCTTTTGTATGTTCTATGTGTGTTTAAATAGTGTAATTGGCTTTGGCTGTTCCATTTAAATTCAATAAATAAATTAAAAGATAGCTGTGTATCCAAAATATGTAGAGAAAGATGTGTAATAACATCATTATCACGTAAGAGCGTTTATATGAAAATGTACCGCGAAAAGGATGCTCTTAAATTTGGCGATTCTTCGGGCTGTCAGTAACCTTAGTTCTGTTGCGAATATCTTCATTTCTGACGCAATAAAGAGTGGGTATATCTGTCTAGTTATCATACCGCTACCACACTACGCAAGCTGGTCAACAATTAACACATGGCATCGCAATCTAATTACACGTCTTTTGTCGTCAGCGCCCACGTTACGTTCAGTTACGATGTAACACGTAACTGAGTGATATGTTGCGAATTGACACCAACATACACATGAATGTGGTATACAATAGGTCCACTCTCGAAAGGCTTTAGCTATTTAATCATTGTGCTATGATATGCTCAGAGTTTCCTTGCGTGATCGCATCAGGAATGAAGATATCCGCAGGAGAAGCAAGCGGAGTTGCCAACATAGCTCCAAGAATCGAAGTGGCAGTAGGCAGGGCACATAGCTCGTAAAACATTTATTTATTATTATTTATTTATTCTTTATGCACACAATAGTACAGAGGCGGACTTAATGAAATAAGGCATTTTCTACCAGTCAACCTTTGGGTGATGCAGAGACAAATAGTGGTAGGTGCAAAATCATACATTACTTAAACAAATAATCTATAAAATACAAATACACTAGGTATATATATCTGCCCTCTGCGTGAGCAATGCGACCATCTGGTCGATGGGGTCGAAAAGTTCTGGAGTGGCAACTGTGCAACATAAGACGCAGCGTTGGAAGTCCTCCCAAGATGAACCCATGACCGGTGGTGCGGACCTGGTGACATTTGCCGGAATGCGATGGATGCGAGACGCACAGGGCCGTTCGTTGTGATGACAATTGGGGGAGGCTTATGTCCAGCAGTGGATATCTTACGACGACGTCGATGATGATGATGATGGCGTACAGCTAAGGACATTTCCTGATGGTTATAACCTAAGTTTTTTTTTTATTTAAGTTTCTACGTCTTAATATAATAATAATAATAATAATTTCATATTCTTTAACAATCCATCCATCTTTTCTTCGTCCTTCCTGTCCCTCTCCAGCCATCTACATGTATACTCAGAACTCTTTTAGTAATATGCGCTTCATCCCATACCAAGACAACTGTGTGTATCTATGTGTGCCAAATAAAATATTTTTCTTTCTTGATTTTTTTTGGGAGAATCTTAAGTAATTGTTCGTAAACCTTCTGCTCATTCCCACCTTGTACCACCAGCTGTTCCACTCGGCTACCTTTACTGAAGATTATGGGATTACTGTGCCTTTCACCGCTTCGAATCAAAGTGTCGTAAGTAGCTGAGGACAATCTCCTCGGACCACGGGAGACTGGGTTTGTCGACCCGTTTGCTTTCGGAATCCTCGACCCGTTTGCCCCAGCTATTACCATAAGAAATAGACCTGTTAAGGCTTATAGTCCCTTGAAATTTTGGCCGGAATACAATGGACACTATACTCATACCCGCCAAAGGGCAGTACGAGTGCATTTAATTCCAGCCAATTGCGCCCGGACAGAGCCATTTCGCTGACCTTTAAATCCATTTTCTTTGCGAAATATTGATTGATTTACATATGCTATATTCACTTTGATAAATATTTAACTACCAATTTGTATGTGTGAAGTTAATGTTTCTAAAGATCCAAGCCGTTTCGATAGAGTAGGGAAAAGTTGCGAAATTTCTAAATACTTTTTTTTGACAAAAGTTGTAAGATGTGGTTAGTTGATAATGTTTTCATGAATATAGATTCAACAGCAACAAACAAACAACTAACAAAGATATGTTTATTATAGAATAAACATATTATTTTTTCAAATCTATTAACCCGGCCGTTACGTAGGAGTAGGCTTCAGAAAGCCACTGTTTTATGGCACTGTTCGGGCGTTTGGACCTTAAGTAATAGTTTAGTAAGCCTACCGTATTCTGAAAAGGCCAGACGTGTATCGTCTGTGTTACAATTATTATGGAGCTGTTAAAGTGCTTCAAGTTACGTTTCTTGCAACATAAATCGAGGGCTATTCAAACTATCTGTTACGAAATTTCTGTAGAATAGGACCTATTTAGATCTCTCTCAGTATTTAAACAATATTGGTCCTTACAATCCGTTTCAATTCCATTTTTCGTTTTAGTGTCCATCAAATACCGCATTTCCGCCCTGAGTGGCGAGAGGGAGTGACTTTTATTGACTGACCCAGATGGATTTCGGTCAACACAAGACACGAAAAGCAGTTTATTTGTAGAGAAGATGACATGACGTGCTACGAATACCTCATTTCCAATGAAAAAATTGCAATGAAACAAAATATATTATTGAGTTTGACTCTCTGAACAATCTTCTACACGACCTTTTTTCAGGAAACGAAAAAAAAATCAGCCTCATCATACAAAATTAACACATTATGAACTGTCGAATTGGAATGCTTTGTAGGCAGAGAGGAAGGAAAAGAACCGTCCTTTGTGACACGCTATTCCTATAAGGTTCCTACTATAATTTCAAACTATCTCTCACAATAAGGAGCAAGGATGATTGTGTGAGGCTACAGAGGGACATTGACAGGGTCGTGAGCTGGAGCAAAGAAAATCTCTTGCAATTTAATAGCTCGAAGTGCGTGACAATCACTTTTTCTCGTGCACACAATCCCATCTTAAGCAGCTACCATATTGACGGGTTGCCTATGGTACGGGTCACAGAAGTCAAGGACTTGGGGGTAAGTTTTAACACCGGCTTGACTTTTCGGGATCACGTCACGCGGTGCTGTAAAAGGGCCTTTAGGAACCTGGGTTTCATGCTTCGTACAGTCCGAGGGTTCACGAATCTGAAAGCTATTGTAACATTATATAACGCACTGGTGAGGAGCCAGCTAGAGTGTAACGCAGTCATCTGGTCTCCGCATGAAGCTAAATATAGTCTCATGCTGGAGAAAGTACAAAATAAATTTATAAGATATTTATATATGAGGTATTACGGGGTTTATCCAATGTATCCGTTGATGTATCCTACTCTATTTATCTTGGGTATGGTAGGATACAACGAATTAAGAGTTAGGAGGAATCTAGCACTTGCCTCATATATATTTAAAATACTGAGAGGAAAGGTTCACAATCCAACGGTTTTAGGACAGCTGAGCCTGTGTGTTCCCGACAGGTACGTGTGGCGACGACGACGACCGCGCTTGCTGGTCGAGCCGCGTGGCCGGACCAACCTATTAAGGGAGGCGCCACTTACGCGCGCAATTCACACGCTTAACCAGATAGCTAATGAGACGGACTTATTTTGTTGTACTCTGGGTGAATTCACAAGAAATGCATTATTTATAATTAGTTATAGATGTTAGTTTATAAGTTAGGATAAGCGCATTTATCGCATTGGGGATTAAAAAAAAAACCTGTAAAGATAGATGTAAGATGAAGAAATAAATAAAAAATTTAATATTTTGGTGTTCACCTGGTTTCTGAAAGGTCGATCAATAATATCTAACTAGCTGCCCCCAGCGGCTTCGCCCGCGTGATAGCAGAAAATTATCGCAAGGGAACATACTTCCGAGATAAAAAGTATGCTATGTTCTATTCCAGGACATGGTCTATCCGTGTACTAAGTTCCATCAAAATCAGTTTTGCCATTTAGGCGTGAAGACGTAACAAACAAACAAACAAACTCACTTCCGCTTTTATAATATTAGTAAGGATTGACTATCTAATAGTACTAGTCTACTAAATGCTTTCTGAGTGTCTGTAATCATGAAATAGTGTCACCCGCTCAGGGTGGAGCGAGTTGGAGTGTCTGACTAAAACCCCCCTTCAGTTGCTCTTTGCGTTCCATGGCTGCGATGACACTTTCAAATAATCCCGCAATCAGTCGCTGTTCACTTTTCGAGAAATATTGGTGTGTTGAAATATAATCATCATCATCATCTTCCTGCCCTTATCCCGTTTTATTTGGGGTCGGCGCAACACGTTTCATTCTTCCATTAGAATATTGTGTGTGTGTGCTGTGTATTGTTGTTGTAGGTATATTGTTTTGTTATTATTGTTTTTTTTTTTTCGTTGAAATATAATAAAACTATCAAACTGCTTGGAAGAACTTTAATCATGACGATTCAATTAGAACAAATATTTTTCACGAATAGATACATAACATATCTGGTACATACATGATACTGGTACATATACACAGGTATAACAACCATCAGCTAGTTTCTAACACCTTCATCAAAATCACAAATACGTTGTTCCTCTAATATTGTAAGGTTTGCTGTTCACACACGCTTTTAAAAATCGAAGTCTCGAAAAATCGAAGATGTTGTATAAGGTATGGTATAAGGTAGAGATACGGTATAAAGTACGGTATAAGGTACAGTATAAAGTACAGTATAAAGTACGGTATAAAGTACAGTATAAAGTACAGTATAAAGTACAGGATAAAGTACAGTATAAAGTACAGGATAAAGTACAGTATAAAGTACGGTATAAAGTACAGGATAAAGTACAGTATAAAGTACGGTATAAGGTACAGTATAAAGTACAGGATAAAGTACGGTATAAGGTACAGTATAAAGTACGGTATAAGGTACAGTATAAAGTACGGTATAAGGTACAGTATAAAGTACAGGATAAGGTACAGTATAAAGTACAGGATAAGGTACAGTATAAAGTACAGGATAAAGTACGGTATAAGGTTTCCACAAACAAAACGCGACGGGACAATGTGACAATAATACCAACTAATAATTAAATTGTTTGTAACCAATTTTTAATTAAATTGTTCTATGGGTAATTAGCCTGTAGGTAATAGCTTCGCTCCGTATGCACCGTTCGTATATCAACACCTAACCATGACTGTCTTCTGTACCGTAGGTTTTTACGACCGAAAACTTGTGTGATCAACAAACCTAATGGCGAGTTCAGAGGTCGACACTAATCAACAACTGAAAGTGGATTAACAACCAATTTGTTGTAGCATGCTATAACTACTTAGCTGTTTACTTTATAGCAAACCATTAAGAGCTGCTATTAAGTTTTAATCATGTTAAATTATTTGTTTGTATAAATATATTTTGCTAAAGGCCTGCCATACGGCGTGTTTTAAATGCGCGTTGACTGCGCGATGACGGCGCGTTTTCTTCTTTGAAAAGCTGCGTTTGAACGTCGAAAACAGCGCCTGCATAAGCTGTCTGACTAATTTCATAAAACAACTGTTATTTAAAAACTAAATATATCTGAACCCGCCAAAGTTTTACTATGTTTCATGAATACTGAAGTCAATTCACAGTTTGGCTTGGCCTAATCCTATAACTAATATGATAATAGTATATACACAATCTTAGACCATTTCCTAGGAGTAACAAATTATATACTAGACTAGAAATAACTATTTGTCAATTAACTTATGGTCTAGACATTAATATGCACAAAAAAAAATAGAATTACTTGACTAAATAACTTTCAAAATAATATGCACATCCACTCTAAAAAATGTTAAAGAATAGATTTTTTTGGCTTCTTTAACTTTGAGAATATTACAGTCAGCAAAAACCTCATGAGATGGGAAATTTTTCTAAAGTTCTCTTATCATCTGGCCTTAATCTAGTGCAGGTATTTGTAGAACGTATGCGCAGCGTAACCGCTAAAGAGAAGCTTCGTTAACGCCGCGTAGACGCGACGCTAGCGAAGCGTGAGCAGTTCCGATGTTAATGTACATACACTCAGTGTGAAAACACTCTTAGTAACTGTGAAAGCGATATAAAACAAGTTAAGGATTATACATTCGACAATCTTCGAAACAACAAATTCGATGTTTGAATACTACTTAGAAAATCTAGTACACAAAGACAGACAGACAATATTATCAAAAAGCTAGAGAACCAAAAGCTTTGGTCCGTTCATTTAGTCTATGAAATGAAATAAATGTCCACGACTAGAGTTGTAATACTAACGTACATTAATATGTGTCTCAGTAATGACAGTAAACGAATTTAGGCGAGACTTAATTAAATTTACATAAATGATTTAAGCTTTTCTCAATGATACAGGCAAGCTTAGATTGAGAAATAATTTACAACTATCAATAAATATAAATAAATGTTGAATCACTTACTAAAGTAAATTAAACATCTAAATAGTGGCCTTTTTAAATCACAAATTATTTTGCTAAGTCAAAAATCGAACTTAAAATGCAAAATATAGTCTTTAATACTCTCATGTTTCCAATTATCTAAAGGCCAAAGTAACTCAAATAAAAACAACTATTCAAACTATCATTTAAAAGTCAATTTTGTTCAGATTTTTTCTTAACACGTACAATATCACATTTTTATTATTCAAACAATATATAATGCCGCAGCAGAACCTAAGAAATAATTGATAATTAAAGTTGAACAGTCAGCTACACGATAATTTAAAGAAAATCTACTTGTCTATCAACACTTTTCTTTAAAGCTTAGATATCTTACTAATTAATAATGAATTTACAAAAATCTACAACATCACAATTACTAGAACATTTATACCTAAGTACCCGATTTTGACTATTATCCTATACATTAACTATTTGACTAGTAGCCTGGTCATATCGTCATGAAGCAAAAAGTCGAGCAAATCAAGTTTAGTAACTAGAATATCATTTGTAAGATAATATTAATATTGTATCTGTGTTTTTTAAATATAGACATTTCCAAAAAAAAAAAAAATGGTGACGCGTTCTAAATTTAAAAATAATAAAATGGCGTCTATATTTTGCGATTGTTTCATGACAACACGACCAAAACTAAAATATATTCGAAGTATTGTAAGTTCGAAGACTTTTACTACAGCTTCCAACTTATTGGAATAATGATAAATGGAATTAGAACTAACCACAGTCTGATGTCTAAAGAAACTAAGACAATACCAAGACTATCTATATTTCATCACTTAGTCTATTGGATAATAGAAACAATTTTGCTATTTTTTCTATTATTCAATAGAGTGTTACATAAAATCACACTTGTCTAAGTGACATTTCAAAATTCTAGTCAGGGAATTCTAATTCCATTTACTGTTATGCATAGGTACTGTAAACGCAGTCATTTCGTGCACAGAATTAAATTATTTTTATTTCAAAATAGACCCATTCTGTGATATGAGAACGTATACCAAATTGTACTATGTTTCAGTCAACAGTGGGGCTTCGAACAAACACAAAATGGAATTTCTACGTTTTGAAGGAAGAATGATATTTAACGATATGATTATTAATTATTAAGTATATTTTTCTAACTTTATACTCCGCTACAATATGGGCCTCGATATAGAAATGAGATTATTTACAAGAAAGAATAAACTGTATTGGAAGATCCAGCTTATATTGAATGATCTTTGGCACTTCAAACAATACTGATATGTATTGTTAATAACATGACAAACAAAATTAATTCTTCAAAGTCACTTATTTATGTCATTAAAACCAAAATAAAAATGGTAGTCCAAAAATGGTACATAACATTTCAAATCCAAAAGTTTCCTTGTAGTTCAGTTGTTGCAACAAAGAATATTACTCTATATTTTAGGGGGCATCATTTATCTTATGTTAGGCTATAATATTCTAGAACAATGCCCAATTTTGAATCTAGATTTCAAAAGTTACCGCAATAAAATCCAAAGGTAAATTCGTTCTCCGAGGAAAAATTATATAACATGCGGTCTTTAGCTATCTTTAGATAGCTACTACATAAAATAGAAGCCAATTGTTAGCCAATGTTACCCGATCGAATAAGAATCGTGACATATCATGTATATCTGCAATCTAGCTACATTAACGACTTTTCTATACTCAATATTATGAAGCTCAAGAGTTTGTTTGACTGTTTATTTAAACGCTTTAATCGGAGCAACTATTGATTCAAATTGAAAAATTGTTTTAGTGTTAGATAGCCCATTTATCGAGAAAGGCTAAATAACATCACGCTACGACCAAAAAGATCGGTGCAGCAAAGACGCGAGTGAGACCGCGGTGCACAACTAGTATTATATAATCTGCAGTCTTTCTAAAACAATTATCTGGCCTTGTCATCAGTTCCACTAACAACCTGAGTCTGTTGACTAACCCAACAATAAAAGTCTTTGTCAAACATTATATTATTTTTGGAAACTGGCATATAAGGAAATCGATGCCAAAAACTGCGAGAATATTAGTAAGCGGATTCTGTTAAGCAACCTAGTTTAGCTAACCATTACTAATGGCTGAAATACCAGTTTATGACCTAAAAGCCATAATATTGGGTCATCTTCCAATGCATAATAATATGGTCTATGCTAATGCTATCTAATTGACTGTTGCTTCATAGCTGCTGGTGTTACTAAGTAACTCAAACGCAGGTGATGCATTTATTGATTTTAACTCTGAAAGGTGAGTTTGGAGATGAGCGAAATCGTGGGTAGTTAAATTGGTATTTTGATGGATAAGCTATATTTTATTCTATTTCAAATGTTTTGTGTTAAGAATGTGTTAGTTAAACTAGGTTGTAATCGGATTGAGATTGTCGCGTGATGAATGCGGATCACTGGTGCCATTCTTTCAATGAAAAGGTGTAATAATTGTGGTATTTTGTGTTGCTTGCTTCGAATAAATGCTATTCTATTCTATTCTAATATTTTTATAATCATAATCACCAATCAAAACCAGATATTGAATTAGATTAATGGGTTTTGACATTTCTTAACAATCAGGAAACACTTTATTGTAATTTTCGAACGCAGTTATCAGGTGCACATAAGATTCCAAGAATACTAGTTGCGAATTGAAACGGTGTCTTAAATCGTGTGCTGCTTTCCTAATTAGTTAAATTCCAAAACAAACCAAGTTAAATTGTAAGCCATCATCGTTAAGTAAACTAAGTCTCATCATAAAAACCATAAACCTCTGTACCAATTTGTTAAGAAATATTCTATTAAAATAATTTAGCAATATTTGAACTATTAATATAAAAACTATGACAGCTTCAAGGCTGTTATTAATTGCAACAGTTGATCCGAAAAAAACAGAGATAATCAAATTAGTGATAGCACTCAAAGTAGAGCCAATCAAATCGTTGCATTTGCATATCTAATAACTCTTAGTTGACTGGTCAAGGACGTTTTAAAGATTCTCTTTAATCTGAAATATTACAGACATTGCTACATATATTCTATAATATGTCAATCCCTAGGTACTGAAAATGTCCCTGAATACTATCTAATACTCATTATAGATATGTACCATAATGCAGTGTGAGAAGTCCAACCGAATTGTCAGAGAACTTTAATATCAAAGTTGGAGTTCATCAGGGTAGCACACTAAACACAAATCTAGAAACCCACACTACAGAACCTTTTATATGCTGATAATGTTGCTCTTATCTTAGACAGTATAAACGCTAGAGAATTTGGAGCAATGAAGGATATCTCTCAACTGGATTTAACTAAGAAGTATTGTAGCTGATGGAGGGTGAGATTGCCTCTTTACATCATGTAAGACAACTCTACCAGCACGAGATAATGTTTGCAACCTATTTATTGTTTGCATAGGACCCAGTTACAGTTTGTATGGCTTAGGTTGAGAATAGCTCTTAATATAAGTAGTTATACAGTATTGAAGAGAGACACATACTTACATGATAATGATATCCCTATATTTTAAATAACCACCCAAGTATCTATATACATTGTGGAATGCAATGAACGATTGAGTATGATAGATCATACGCAGGAGCACCGAGGAGATACAACATGTATTGTAGATATATTATCGATTAACACTTCAATAGTAGACAACTATGATATAACTGTTAACACCAAATTCAACAATAACAACATAAATATCAACACCAAAGAACTAACATTGCTAAGCTATCGAGGCCACATGGGAGTCCTACTCGTTGCTACTGAAACAAAAGGAAGTCGTCTAAGGCAGGCCGCCGGAGCCCAGCCGCGCTCAGGAGTCGCGTGGTCACGCGCGGCCCAGCATGGCGGCCACGTCGCCGGCCGACTGCGAGTGCAGCAGGGCGCCCCGGGCGGGCCGCGGGGGCGCCAGGCGCGGTAGGGCCAGGACGCCGGCCGGGGCCGAGCCGAGGGCGCAGCCGGTGACGAACTCGTGGCGAGAGGCTTCCGTTGGAGTGATTCGTCGTTTTGGGTCCCATCTGGAAGAGATTGGATTGGTTAGATGGTTATTTTTGAGCGGTTTCATCGCTATCAGCGATAAGACCGCCATCGTACTCATAGATTCAAGTTTATGTAAAGTTGTGTTACGTTTTTAGTGTACAATAAAGTTTATTCTATTCTCAGGTTAATGGTTCAAACCGGCATAAGTGAGATCAATTACTATGTCATAATATTTAAAAATATCCAACTAATTGTTGCCAGTTTCCGGGTCTTGCATAAGTGAGTTTACATGTTGTTGTGAACGCACCTACGGAATAATACTTAATGTGGACACTTAAAAAACCGAATAATTAAATAACATTCAGAAATCAGAAACGTTTATTTAAAATAGACCATTTACAGGCAATTTAAATCGTTAACATGTCGGTTATGTAAGTGAAAAATTGAAGCTAAATTGCACGTTCCAAAGCGTAGATCTCTATGGAGAAAAACGTGCAAGAAACTACATGGACACTCTTTTAATTAAAATCATTTATGTGATAGACCACGCTCAACATAAATCATAAAGCATAAGAGTTGATAATATAATCAAAGCACTGAAGAAGGAAATAAAAAAAAAATCCCTAAAGATATGAAAAGGGGAACGAAAGGAGTGGAGGAGCCAATGGAATTTCGCATCGGCAATAATGTTTGTCATTATTTCCCTTGAAATTCCATTGGTCATACAGCCTGTAATAATATAATTGATAACCGAGCTATGAAACAGCAATGATCATGAGACCGCAACCGATTAAATGTGGCACAAAACTGTGGGTTGACTAATAATCCCATTTAGTTATTACCGCTAATGTTAATTTATGAATAAAAGCTTTATAAAGACTAGCCTCCTCATCTTACGTAAAGCTTTGGTTTCCTAGGAAAGCGGTGCCGTCATATAGCGGCCGTTTTAACACATCGTCAGTAATTTTTTCAAAACAATTATCACAAACGTCATACGAAAAGTATCCAAGATAGAAAATGGACGACCTTGATTTAGCTTTAGTAATTTACTTGGAGGATGAATTATCATCAGAAGAGGAAAATAGTCGTTGTTCCGGAAAACGGCCGCTATATGACGGCACCGCTATCCTAGGAAACCAAAGCTTAACATCTGCGAAATGGTTCCAGTCATCGTGGCAGAGGAAGGCAAATGGAAACTAAAGGAACTCGGGTGGGTTTTAATTAGCTAGACAATAGAAACATGAAAAATCACATCACACTAATCTATCTGTAATATAATACATCTGTAGAAGTTTTTAGTTTATTATTAGCGCATTACATAAAATATACGAAATTGATTTAGATAACTTTTATATAATAAAATTGTGTGTAACTTGATATATTACTTAGGCTTTGTTGCATCGCAATCGGTTGACCATATCGAAAAATATATGAATTTAAAGTGTTGAAGAAGTAAAATAGCACACCTTGGCTGTTAGGCGGTACGGAGTTCGCTGGGTCATCTAGTAGTACATAGGACACTTTTTATATCGAATAGAATAGAATAGAAATACTTTTATTAAGAACAGACACAGCACGACAGTTGTAAATATGAAATAAAATAAGAAATATAAAAAAATCACAAAAGTACAAAGAGAGTATCGGGTTTGTCTTTCCTTGGGATCCATTTTCAAGCGAGCGAAGCTGCTAGCAGCAGCTATTTATTTAATCATTTTCAAATACAAAAAGGGATATATTAAGTAACTTTTATTTATTTATTTATTTTAATTTAAATAAATAGAACGGCCAAAGCCAATTACACTATTTAAACAAACATAGAACATACAAAAGACAAAACAACAAAATATAAAACACTAATAGAACATTAAAATTAACACAGACAAGTTACATGTCGCGCAGGACTTTAGGGGTAGAGAGACTTATTTAATAAAAATGTAGACACAGTCATGCATTCATCTCACAGATTTTCATACATTCTGACAGTATCGTCTTCCATTCTTCCGCAAACATATCAAAATCTGTGTTCTTGTCAAGGAGAGCATTAAGCATAGAAAGTGTCCGCGGTATGGGCGACTTGGAGTGTGCAACTGTACGACACGTCGGAACTGCCAGGAGCCGATGTTTCCTGCCACGGTTGTAGTTGTTAGGCACATACAAGTTACAGATAAGGTTTTGCAGGGCAGGAGCGTCTATAATTCCCCTAAGTATTTTGAATGCCACAATCATCTGGTCGCGTGACCGTCTAGCTTCTAGGGAATTGAAACCTAAGCAACCCAGCAAAAATTTCGTGGGATATAAAAAAGGATAATAGCCATAAAGACGTTTATAGAGATTCCTTAGGAATGCTTTTTGCACTTTTTCTAAAGTTAAAGTATATTGTTTTTCAAAGGGATTCCAAACGCAAGCACTTGACTCAAGCTTGCTACGGACTAAGGCTCCAAAAACAAGTTTGATGACATGGGGACTGTGGAAATCGCGACAGTTTCTTAAGACAAAACCAAGACGCCTAAAGGATTCCTTGGCGGTAGATGTAACGTATTACTGTCAACACAACCTAAACAAGAACATGTTTATTACACAATTTACATCACACGACGATCCGTAGACCATTCCGCAAAAATACCAAGCAAATGTTCCATCACTTATCTATAAATGGTTCTTAGACATTTCTCAATACCCAGACTGGTTGCAAAAACCTCGGAACACTTCCTATTGCTCAACCCTTCAGGTTTGAACGGAAACCTGTTCTCTTACCATTAATAACTAATAAGATCAAGCTGTTTTTTGTATGGTAACAGTTGCGAGTTTAATTTTAGTCTCCGCTGTGTAGAGTTATTAGGTTGATTATTACTTTAAGTGTGGTGAACATGTGTGCTACCCTGTGTGCATTTTGTGTGGTATGATGTGGTAGACAGGACAATTACTAATTAGATGTATTATTTTAATAATTTTTATTTTATATGCTTCAATTTACACACACATACATACTCTATTCTCTTTTATTTTGCATGATTTATTTTATGATAATCATTTCTATCTCATACAATAAAGTTGAAAGTGGCGCCGGTGACTGAAAAGTTGAAAGGGAATCGTTAACCTTGGTGTGGCCATGTAAAAAGGAGAGATGAAACGCTTGTTGCTAAAAGAGTTATGAATTTATATGTGGATGGATGGAGAGGGAGAGGGAGGCCAAAGAAAAGATGGATGGATTGTGTGAGAAGTGATATGAATGAAAAGGGAGTTAGTGATAGCGTGACGAGTGACAGGACAGAATGGAAGAAAAAAACGTGTTGGGCCGACCCCAAATAAAACGGGACAAGGGCAGGAAGATGATGATGATGATGACAATAGTAATTATTTTTGTTCTTAAAATGCTGTTAAGCCATGTTTATTTGGCATGTATAGCAGGGTTTGCTTTTTTATATTGTTCATCATCAACAACTTTGTATGTGCTGCTGCTGGTGCGCTAATAACAAATAAAATATCTGGACATGTTTCGAAGGAAAAAAATCAATTTGGATTAGTAGTCTGTTTAAATTTTATGTAACAGCGGTTGTGTTTCCAGCTTTTTTTTTCATGCGTAAGGCCTCATATTATGGTCGCTCACAATAGGCCTCATCAGAAGGCACCCAAAGAGCAATGGAAACGACTATGCTCGGAGTTTCCTTGTGTGATCGAATCAGAAATAAAGAGAACCAAGGTTGCTGACATAGCACGAAGAATCGCGAAACTTAAGTGATAATGGGCAGAGCACATTGCTCGCAGAACAGATGGCTGTTGGGGCCGAAAGGTTCTGAAGTGGCGATCGCGAACCAGAAGATGGAAGGCCTCCTTTAAGGTGGACCGATGACCTGGTAAAGGTTGCGGAAATCCGATGTGTCCTATGTACAACAGTGGACGTCTATCGGCTGAATTGATGATGAATGATGGGTAAGGCCTCATAAACATAAGAAAGCCATTGTGTAGCATACACAATGGCTTTCTTCACAGCGCATCGCCATTGCAGATGAATCAATTAATGTGTCCTAAAATGTGCATCGCAGTTGATTTTTAAATTCTTATCTCAGTTTTTACATTTCTTAGCCGTATCTGCTCCTTTCCAAATACTATGTCCTGTGGCTGCCTATCTGGCGTCCGAGTACCTTCAGTAAATCTGGATCAAGGCGATAATACTGTCACTTCTGAACCGGCCGGGCCCAGTGGGCCATTAGTAATTCAAGTATATACCTTTTATGATATTATTTTGTAAGGAGTTTTTAGACATATAAAATAAAGTTGTCAAACAGCACCGCTAAGATAAACCCATTAAAAAGCATAGGTATCTAGTTATTTATATTGGTTTTAATTTTATGTTTAATTTAAATGTTTGAGTTGCGTTTACAAGTTTAATGTTTCTATTAGAAGCTTTAGTTAGTTTCACCTGTCCTGAAGTTTTCAATATTTGAATACAGACAAATTCAATTTGATCCACTTTCTGGTTACATGGAGCTGATCTTCTGATGGAACCGAGGTGGCCATAGGTACTCGTTAGTTAAAAGACACATCCCATCGAGTTTGCACATGTTAAACATGTCTTGACGAGTAATTGGGTGCTAGATTGTAATCAGGGTTTGATGATGATGCTGGAAGATGGTCATAGGAACTCGGTAAAGATAACCTGGTTTTTAGAACGGACAGAACAGAACAGAAAGCGCTATAAAAGTTTATTATAAAAAAATGATTTTCATTGAATACTTGTTTTTTAATGTGTGATTGATTTTGAAACCTAAAAGTATGTTGCTATGCACAATGTGCATTGCTAGAGTTTTAGCCTGTTGTTATCACCTGATTTAAATTGTGGTATTTATACATGAATATGAATATTAAAAGTGGAGTACAGTAGAGAATGATGGGTCAATTCTCTCAATTGTGATTATCACCATTTAGGTACTGCAAGCCTTTAGCGAATTACAAAAATTACATAGGGATTCGCAGGAAAGTTTGAATTTTTAAGTGTAAATCCACAGGTTCAGGAAAAGAAAATTAATCAGTGGATTCGATCGGCACACGAATAATATTCTCTTTAAAATGATATAATTAATTCATGTCCCCCATAAGGAACTAACATTTCTACTCTCCCGGCTCTCAAAAGCCATAAGATGCGTCTCATGCATACTCAACACTACAAAAGGAAATGTCGCAAGTTTTGTGCACCTTTATGCGTGTAATGAATGCAGACGACCAAACTAATCACCTGTCATAGGAAGACGTGTGTTATGCAAGTATACCAAACAACTAACGCCACGTGTTACGTACGTCCCTGTGAACGCAGGACGAGCTTGAGTTTGTGTATCAACGTTTTTTAGGGTTCTGTACTACAAAAGAAAAAACAGAACCTTTATAGCATCAATTTTTTTTCCATCTATCTGTCTGCCAAGCCCGAAGAGGGAACGCTTGGAGGTATCGAGTTGAAATTAAAATGATATACTCAAATCTGAAGTTCCTTGAAGCTAGGTAAAAATCAAACTTCTATGTTAGGTAATGAAAAAAAAAAAACAAGGTACGGCCGTTTATGTGGCAAAAATCTTATATTTCGACACATTCAAGGGAATCAAAATTCATTGGGTATTTCCCGTTGACCCTGAATCCTGAAAGTTGAAACACATAATTTTAATGTATAAAAGTTATCTACTTAGATTTCGTACATTTGACGTGATGCACGCACAACATAGAACTTCTACAGATTTATTATTATGTATAGACTATATTGGTAACACTTCACTACGAACTACATTGTCTTGGTGTCCTGTGGTACTTGTCCTCGGAAGCGACGTAAAATCAGTGCTGTGCTTAATGCTCTTCTGACTCTACGAGTAACACCGGAGTGTGACTTGTTTGCTGGGAGATGGATAGATGTGTGTCATCAGACATCATTATTTTCTGTCAGTCTTTCAAATGGATCGTCTAATCCACCAAGAATGCGGATTAACATCTTAATATCCATCAAGATGGTACGCACTGTCACTCTCAGTTATGTAAGTAACGGCTTTAAAAATGTTAGCCTAGTTTAGCCTAGCTTGTAATAGTCCAACTTAGTATGTAGTCACGTGAAGCTGCTACCGATAATCGAGATAATCCGGTATTTATATAGAATGACTAAAACGTTCAAGCAATATAATTTATTTATTACTTTGCCCAGGCATTATATTATTTTATAATCTTTTAAGGCTAAGGAATAGTTTTAAAAATTGAGGGAGAACCTCAGTTTTTAAAACTATTAGTGAAAATAAAAACATTTTTAAAATTAAAAAAGAATTCAACTTTTATTCGTAAGAATGGAAATTTCTCAGTTTCCCACGACAGACTCTTTAAAAGCAACCTCATTCGAGAAACGTATCTTCCCTCTCCTAGAGAGGAGGCCTGAGTCCCAGCAGTGCAGCATTATAAGGTTGATAATGTTAACAATGATACACTCATAACAGCGAGACTGAAAAGCACAAAATCTGATAAAACATATCACCTATTCAATAATATAATGAATGCAAACTTTTTCAAAAGTGCATAGTGCTGATTGTACTTAGGGGATGTTTAATTATGTTATTTTTTATGTGCTTTTAGTGATCGTAAGTTTTCTATTATTTAACTGTTTCTACCCGTATGAACCTGTATTTGGCTGTATGTTTCTTATACTGTTTTTATCCTTGTGTTATAGCTGTTGGTTCTCCTAATAAATAAATAAATAATCCTATTCAGTTCTTCTAACACTTATGAAATCTGGGCGGATACTAGCTTATTATGAAAACCAGAACTCAATTTTAGGACATTTCGGCCGCCATTTTAACGGTTGAGTTATACGTTACTTTAGCAATCCCTTTCTAATAGTTCAGTGGCTCGGAATTCGAACGTAAGACCACTCGGTGGCCGGTAACGGTCTAGTGGCTTAATAAACTTAGACCACTATTTATAAGTTAGCCCACGCATAATCTTACGCCTTGCAAAACTGACCAACTAGGGGCGGGTCATGATTCTAAAACCAATAAGGATTGTGTAAGTATAGGTACGCAAATACCATACCAATTATTATTATCCTTACATATACGCGCACCCAGTTTCGCGGAGGGGTCTGTCAGACTCTTATTAATTAATATACCATCCCGGTGTTCCCTCTCAAACTTGCGTCGGTGGCTGCGGGTGCGGAGTGACTTCCACTGCCATTGACTATTATTGCCCTTCTGCCCGTGCGCCTCATCCCGTATGAAAGATTGACATGAGACCTCTATACATCTAAAGGTGCCCTATACGCCTATAGCTAGCATAAAAGTATGCTGTAGCTTGCATCTTAGAGAGCTATATTAAATTCTGATTGGTGAAAGAAAGAAAGAAGAAAGAAAACCGTTTATTCGAACCTCACACATATTAAAAATATTAATTAAAAAATAGGTACAATAAACATAGAAGAATTTGTGCAAGGTCAGAAAGGCACCTAACTCAGCATATGCTGCGATATCTATAAAAATAAATAACGCAGCGCTGGTATTCTGTTAGGGCCCGCGGTGATGCCACGGTCATACTTACGGAGACTAAATAAAATATATATTAGGTATAGTAGTAAACTATATGTAGGTAGGTATCGGAACAAAATAAAAAATACGAAAAAAACATAGGAAAAATAATAATAATTAATACATAACATTGGTAAATAGCGTGAATTTATGTTAATAAGTGTCATGTGTTACAGATATATTATAGAGAGAATGTAATAAATAATTAACCATAGACAGACGCCTGACAGCGCGCTCCAAAAGCATTTGTCTAATTCATAGACAAACAGATGAACGCGAGCGTACGGCGACGACGGCAACAGGTCACGAATATTCGATTCGAGTGTTGGATGTCACTATGGCATTCTAGCTAGTGCAGGTTCAGGCATGAGTTTAGGCTTTCAGAAAGGCACGCGTGGAACACTACGCACATCATCTCGGGTCTTGATTGATGGCCTGATGGATGGATGTCCCCTAATCCGTCTAACAAAAAAAAAAAAACAACCAAACCTATGCCCTCAATAAAAATATTCTGTCTAATTCTTCTCGTATCGTTTCAATTAAAATTAATTCATACCGTCATGGGAAACAAGAAGTAAGTTTATGTAATGAAACATAACTTCTTTTTAATGAACGATAATTAACCTACTATTGATGCTTTAGCAGCATATCAAATTGTTAATCACAGTTATCATGGTGTTTCCTTTTCTCGCATCATCACTTAAGTGCGTAAAGTGATTAAAGTCTTTTCATTTTACGGTGGTTGAAATGACAGATGTCAAATGAAATTATTATCCAAAAATTAGAAGCCATTTAAAAGCGAGGCTTTTAGACAGCAGTGAAATCGAGCTGGTGATGATAATAATGATGACGATGGTATAACAGAACTGTTTTTCTTTCTTTCTTCTTCTTATTTATTGCACCTTGTCTTACGTACGTCTTACGTATAGTTTTACTGCCTTTCTTGATTATTTGCACCTATTTTAGTTTTAGTATACTTTTAGGCACTGAACTGTATGTAAAACCTGTTGGCTTTACGGTCATTTTTTGTAAACGTTTTTTTGAAAATATTTTTTTATTATTATATTATTTCATAAGTTTATTATTTGACTTATCGTTTACTTATTTTAGTAGGCTGTAATATCGTCACAAAAATGTTTAAAAAGAGAATCGTCTACACAAACTACGACCTAGCTGTACAATTCCATTAAAAGCTTTTTCACTATAGTCGAAGGACTCTATAACAAAGAAACGAAAGAGGTTGTTGACGTTGACATATGTCAAAGTACTCATCTTAAAATGAACATAGTATAGTTACCGAGATAGACAAAGATTGTACGCACTGCCGCATCTGTGATGCAAGATCAGGTTTCAATTACCTTGTTTCTTGTGGACGTAATAATAAATGATGATAGATTAAATAATAATTTGATGATGAATGTTTTATAATAACTTTTTCTATTACGGTTAGAACATTATGTCAGCCAATGAAGTGGAGAGGCTTTAAATAAATATGATCAGTGTAGAGGTTAAGAACTGAACTTTGGTGGACGATGGACGGATTAGAAACTTTCACAGATGAGGCTAAGCAAAACATAAGTGAGTCTTCTCAGGAAACATTAAGCGGTATCAAGGTAGACCCAAGTATGTGCCGGGACGAATTTGACGTCTAAAGCTAGGATTAGTCCACAAAATCAAAACAGCGACGGTTAGAAATGGAAAAGGGAGGCCTTTTTTTAAAGGGAATGCTTTCTGTATCATGATATTCTAATTTTTTTATTTGATTCGTTCAGTTTGTAATCTAATTTGTTTTAATTTAATAATTTATTTAATACTTCAATTATTGTAATTTTTATTTCTATTTTTGTACTTTTAGTTGTAATCTAATCGAAGTTTAACTTAAATTTAAAAATATCATCTATGGACGGATGTCAGATATAATATATGTCTTGTAAAATGTAAGAAAACTGAAGACCTGCTTATAGAGAGAGGGTTTTGATGCCAGTAGCAGGATGAGGAAGCCAACCTAATCACATAACATAGGTTAAGAATCGTAAGAAGCGACGTTTGAGTCACAGAGAAAACGTCAAGTGAAACTGTTTCTGATTACCATGAAGTTACATGATTAGCTCTGAGCTCAACTCGTGCTTTACATAAACACACCATGCACGACTGTCAACCGAGAATTTTGCCCAGTCCACATTCGAAAACAAGAGTCACAAAAGTGAGTCTCTATTTTAAATTCGTAATTGAGTGAGTTGAGTGCAAGCGCTGCAGTTAAGAGCCGTTGTAGTCACTGAGTATTTCGTATTCCGCCTGCGTCTATGTCGATTTTGCGGCCCCGAAACCGCGGTTTTATTTTTTTAATAAAAAAATAACTAAGTATTCAAGATTGTGGTTTTTGCGAGGCCCTTTTCAAAAACCAGCTTTATTATTTTTTGTAACTTACAAATATTTTCGAAACGTTATCTCGTAGACATATAAGTACGTTTGAAATAGTCAGTTAGGGTTTTTTTTTTCTCTCGACGGGGAAAATCATCATTGACGAAACCCGCTCTTGGGTGGAGCGGGAGACTGTGTCAGAGTCTTACTGACTAAAAACCCCGCGCCGTTCCTTCTAGCCTTCATACCGGGGCTCTAGTTTCCTTTCGGATAACCCCGACCCCGGTAGGCTTCGACCCAGATGGGCCCCTCCTGTTGCTGACAACTCCTTGAGGCGCGCGGGAACAGTGCGCGCCGTCGACGCCTTGGCTCGGTCCGGACAGTTACCGGACGATCGGACAGCGAGCTACCCATGGCTCGCCGTCCGCGAGCCCGCGTCTACGGTGGCCGGAAATCGGGATCGGAATCCCGGCGGCGGCGGTGGGGGCGCCGTTGCCTGATGCGGTCTGCCTCCTCCTTTGCTAGCATTACTGCTTCGCAGAAGGAGGCGACCGCCTGGCACTCCTCCTCGCTCCGGACCATGGCCTGAACCAAGGCCCGGCACGAGAGGTCTCCGCCGCCGATCGCCCCCACGAGGACACGGCGTTGCTCCGCCCAAGCAGGGCACACCTCAACTGTGTGCTCCACCGTGTCCTCCGGGCGTTCCGCACAGTGGCGGCACCCGGGCGTCTCTTCCGCTCGAATCCGATGCAGGAACCTCCCGAACTTGCCATGTCCGGTGAGGACCTGCGTCATGTGGAAGGTAAGGACGCCGTGAGGTCTTTCCAGCAAATAGTCAGTTAGGGTCAGATTCAAGATTTTTTTTATCCCTGTGAATCATTGTATACAGTTTGTAGACCATGTTAGGGTACAACAACATACTTCTTGATATTTAAATCAATATTAACATTACAAATTAGAAAATATAAACCTGTGTTCCTGTTGCCCTTTGCGTTCCAGGGCCGTTTTTCGAAAAATATCGCAGCCCTGGCAGGCACGAGGTTCTGGGATAGATTCGCGAGTCACACAAAGTGCTATTGATTATTTTCATCTGAGATTTGGTCCCTTTTAGTGAGGGCCTTGTTTACCCTTACAATTTCTTCTTCTTGGTCGTTTCACTCTTGCCAGAGTGGTCGTGGTTATCACGAAGGTAGCTCTCCGGAAGCCGTCAGGGAACGCCGCACGATTTCTCGCCACTTTTGCCTGCTGGCAGTCATCCGGGCACACTCGTTCAACAGGCCACCAACAGCCGTTTTTATTTGGTCAGTCCAACGCATCGGCGATCTGCCACGCGGCCACGTTCCATCTACCTTTCCTTGTATAACAAGGCGTTCGATGCAGTCACCTCCACGTCGACAAATATGGCCAAAGTATTTAAAAATACGAATGCGCACCAGTGTAGACAAGCGTTCCTTTACCCCCAATTCCTCAAGAATGGAAGCGTTTGTTCGAAACTCGGTCCAAGAGATCTCGAGCATTTTTCTCCAGCACCACATTTCCAAAGCGTCAACCTTTTTGGTCTCTGTCTGTCGCAGGGTCCATGTTTCAGCGGCGTATAAAAATATGGGAAACACTAATGTTTGAACGAGCCTGATCTTTGTGGCTTTTTCTCCATATTTTCTTGAGCTTATCCATTGCAATTACGTGTTAAAATATCAAGCGGAGAGCGAGAAAGGCGGATGGAGCTATCATCATCATCATTTCAGCCGAAAAACGTCTACTGTTGGACATATGCTACCCCAGGTGTCGCTAGAGCTCGTGGTAGGGCCTCTGGGGTCTAGATTTTGTTTCGGTGGATGGCTATATATTATTTATATAATGCAAGAAAATAGATTTCATACATCCGATACATCGATACATTCATCGACTTTCATATGACCCTATAACACTTTTACAGGCTAAATGTAAACCAGTCCATAGATGGTCGGTCTCTATAAAAATGAAAGGCCTTTAGTAATTATTATAAACAAGAGGTCTACGACCGTAGGGCCAGTTCTATGGACCAATAATATAGTTACCGGTATTTCGCCTGGGGCTCTTACGCAAGATGGTGATTATTTCATCGTCCATCAGACGTCAAAGCTTCTATGGTAATTTGTGTGCTTCAAATGTAGATGCATTGTTGTGTGATGCATTAAAATAGACTTTACGATCCAATAGTAAATATACATCCGTGAGGAAAGTTTTGAATTTGAATTCTGATGGCTGAAGTAATAATAATATTCCACGACTTTCACACAACTAAAGCAGAGCTTGTGTTATGAGTACTCGATAACTGATAATACTTGAAACCTAAATACTTACATAATATATTATAGATACTTTACATTCAGGCACAGGACAAATGATCTTGCTCGTC
The DNA here is from genome assembly GCA_949319445.1 of Mythimna lalbum. Lineage (NCBI taxonomy): Eukaryota > Metazoa > Arthropoda > Insecta > Lepidoptera > Noctuidae > Mythimna > Mythimna lalbum. Next base: position 2,629,303 of record OX439349.1, on the reverse strand, counting down.
ACACAAATATTGGCGTGAGAAAAGGGTAGAAAAGATGTGATATTTGATATGGACAAAGATAAGAGAGAGAGTAGATATAGTATTTGAGATAGTCGTCAAACGTGAGCCTATCTGTATATATATCTATCTATATAAAAATCAATGCCACTTTTAGTTGTTATTTTATAACTTAAGAACGGGCTCACCTATCCAAACCAAATTTTTAGGCTTTGTTCGGAATATTTAGTAGATGGTTTATGTGAAGTTTGGTAGGGTAGAATAGGGTAGAGTAGGGTAGAGTAGGGTAGAGTAGGGTAGAGTAGGGTAGAGTAGGGTAGAGTAGGGTAGAGTAGGGTAGAGTAAGGTAGAGTAGGGTAGAGTAGGGTAGAGTAGGGTAGAGTAGGGTAGAGTAAGGTAGAGTAGGGTAGAGTAGGGTAGAGTAGGGAAGAGTAGGGAAGAGCGGGAGCGAAGCCGTGCGGGCAAAAGCTAGTCTACATATATAAAAATCAATGCCACTTTTCGTTGTTATTTTATAACTCAAGAACGGGCTCACTTATCCAAACCAAATTTTTAGGCTTTGTTCGGACTATTTAGTAGATGGTTTATGTGAAGTTTGCTAGAGTTGAGTAGGGTAAAGTAGGGTATAGTAGGGAAGAGCGAAAACGAAGCCGTGCGGGAAAAAGCTAGTCCATTATAAAAAAAGATAATTATATGCTGCATCAACCTCATATAAATTAGGATAACGACTGAAAGGTTTTTTTTTTTTCTGAGGGTGGATATCATCCAATGACTTTTCTCTATGACTTTGCTCTAGGTCGAAGTGAGAGGGCTTGTGAGACTTTTACAGACTAATAAACCATACCTGTGTCCTTCAGTTACTCTTTACGTTTTTGGACCACCAGTTTCCTTTTCAGATTTAGATTTTTCTACATATATAAAAATCAATGCCACTTTTCGTTGTTATTTTATAACTCAAGAACGGGCTCACTTATCCAAACCAAATTTTTAGGCTTTGTTCGGACTATTTAGTAGATGGTTTATGTGAAGTTTGCTAGAGTTGAGTAGGGTAAAGTAGGGTATAGTAGGGAAGAGCGAAAACGAAGCCGTGCGGGAAAAAGCTAGTCCATTATAAAAAAAGATAATTATATGCTGCATCAACCTCATATAAATTAGGATAACGACTGAAAGGTTTTTTTTTTTTCTGAGGGTGGATATCATCCAATGACTTTTCTCTATGACTTTGCTCTAGGTCGAAGTGAGAGGGCTTGTGAGACTTTTACAGACTAATAAACCATACCTGTGTCCTTCAGTTACTCTTTACGTTTTTGGACCACCAGTTTCCTTTTCAGATTTAGATTTTGATGATGATTCATAGACATGTGGCCATAGGACAATAGAAAGGACTACGCTCGGAGTTTCTTTGCGTGATCGAATCAGGAATTAAGATATCCGCAGGAGAACCAGGGTTGCCGACGCGTGGCACGTAGAATCGCCAGACCAGATAGTCAAAGGTGACGAAAAGTTCTGGAGACCACGTACTGGAACACGTTGCGTTGGAAGGACTTCTACAAGGTGGAACGTTGACCTGGTAAAGGTTGCGGGAATCCAATGGACGCCAGATGCATAGGGTATGTCCAACAGTGAACGTCTTTCCGCTGAAATGATTATGAATAATGAATCAGGTGGAGATGAAACACCTCTATAATACTCAAGCCACTTAACTAGGAGGGGCCCAGCTGGGTCAAAACCTACTGGTGCCAGGGTTATCTGAAAAGAAGCTCGAGCTCCGGTATGAAGAGGCTAGAAGGAAGGGGTGGATTTTTAGTCAGTAAGAGTCTGACACTATCTCCCGCTCCACCCAAGAGCGGGGGTTGTCATAAGATGATTTTTGCCCACAGTAAAAAAAAAGCCACTTAACTGCACCTACGCACAAATTGTAAGAGGTTAACATAAGAGTAACCAAGTATTCAAAGTGCTCATTCATACGTGAAACGAAAAGTAAAAAGACTCACAGAAGTATGCACATCGCATCGGTAACTGTCGGGTCGTCGGGTGATCGTCGTTACGTCACAGCCGCGGTAACCTTTCACTGCGTGCTAGATGCGTACGCGCAGCTAAAAAACTTGCGGTTTGCGCCGGAATGTCGGGGAATGTGAGTAAAGATGATGGTAAAGTAAACGAGATAGTATATTTTTTTTACCATCAAGAATCACTGCGGCATAGTACCTGCTACTCCTAAAGTGAGTCTGCGTGCCTCCTAGTCGAACAATCTCGGGTACATCTCCTGCCTGCATCATACCACAAGGGTGGAAGACATCGTGGAGTACGTGCGCCAAAAGATGAAGTATGCACTTAGGGTACAGCTGTTGGAGTCGCACCGTAACGTCAATTTCAAGGCGATCGTGGTGCGAGTCCCGAACACTTTTCTGCCCTTCATGTTGAAGGAAGAATTTTGGCCGCAGGGCGTGGTGTTCCGTCGCTTCCGCGGACAAGTGCCACAGAACAGCACAACAAAGTGAATAAGTGCAACGTGAAGTGTTACTAACTAAGTCATAAGTTTTATTTACTAACAATAATAGTAGTTTATGTGACTAGGGAATAAAGCAGTGTCTTTAAGTCGCGGGCGGCATGTTGAATTCCGAACGAAACGAAGGTTTTCGATTTTAATCCCGAACGTAAGTGAGGGATTAATATAATTAACTCCCGAGCATTGCAAGGGAGTTAATAAAAAACCTGAGTGAAGTGAGGAATTCAAGCCGCCCAAGATAAAGACAGCTTTATCCCTGTGTTGCATAGTCTACTCTTTACACCATCTGTGAGATAATTAAAAGACAACTTGGTCGATCAAATCATATATTAGAGATATATGTAAAAGTATTATATTTACAAGTTCATCAAACAAACAAAATTCACTACTCCAAGATTCTATAGGTTCAGTTTTCTAAAACGCTCCCAGTTCGCAGTCAGTAAGCAGGCTTTATTCTCTTTTCTTTTTTTTTTTTGTTAGTGGCCAGTTTGAATTTCGAGTCAATTCGATGCACGTACATTTTAATTCACAATGTTGACGAACACAAACATCACTTAAAGCAAGTCATTCTCTCCCTAGGTAGATAATGCAGTATGGCCGATCCCTAGGGAATAATGAGATTTGAATTTGGAACATCAAAAATCGTCAACATAAGGGAAAATGTACGTGTATCAAAAAATTTTTTCGATAAAAGACATTTGTTAAGAATATTTTCATTTAGTTAACTGCTTTAACCCATGGAATATAGATTATTGAAACGCAAAGTAAACCTAATTTTCAAATCCGTGTGAATATCAGGCATTTAGTACCTAGGTTCATCATCGTTGTTGCATTTATGATTGTTCATTTTTATAAATCTTCTAAAATAATACATAAAATCTAAATTCATGTAGCATAAATTTTGCATTTTTGACCTATCATATGAAATACCCAACTTTGATTCACATATATTGCAAAAGACGAGCCTTGCTTCGTAGATTCATTATAGAGTAATGTAATATCCGCTTGTAAGAACCAAAAAAAATATAAAAATGTTAGTCATACTGTTGAGAAAATCGAATCTAGATAGAAAGGCATCGAAATGAGATATGGCCATGACCTGGACCGGACTAAGTTTAGATAGATGAGTGTGCACGTAATACAATTGTTACCTAACGCATCTCAATTTACTCTGATAGCCGCAGCACGTCACAATGAGACGAAAGGTCATGTTTCACGCATAGGTAATGTAATCTTATATTGTAATAACGTACGTCGACTTTTATAGGTAACGTCAAAATTCGACACAAACTAATATTGGGTTGCACCAAGAGCTAAGTTTTTTTTTTGAGGTGAGAAATCATCTAATTACTTTTACATGGTGCAAGCAGATGGTAATATAACTCTACTAGCTTTTGTCAGCAGGTTTGTCTGCGTATAAATTATAGTCTAGAATAAAGCAGCTTCCTATTTGTGAAAAAAAAAAATAGTAATGGAACTAGGACTTTCAGAGAGATGCTCGAGCCCCGGTATGAAGGCTAAAAGGAACGGGGTGAGTTTTTAGTCCGTAAGAGTCTGACACTATCTCCCGCTCCGCCCAAGAGCGGGGGTTATCATTGGATGATTTTCCCTACCATAAAAAAAGGACTTACAGAGACAAACAAAAAAAAAAAAACAAAATTTACCTTATTATAATATTAGTGTAGAAGTGTATATAAGCAAATTGTCATCGTTACTGTTAAAATTAATTCTGAAGGATGGTGTAAGGTTACTCTTGGTCTTTTTTTTATGTGGATAATCATCAAATGACTTCTCCAATTCTAAAGTGAAACAAGAGGGTGTGTCAGACTTTTACTGACTTGAATCTACTTGCATCTTTCAGTTGCCCATTACGCCTCATATAAATAGAGAAAATACATTAATTGCTGTTTCTGTCTTTAATCCAGTTTTATGCTATCATCATCATCATATCAACCGAAAGACGTCCAATGTTGGACATAGACCTCCTGACCTCCCCAAGAGTTGCTACAACGACCGGTCCTGTATTTATGCTATCGATTATCAAATATTTTTTCCGCTCTTTGAAGAATGGAACCAGAGAGAACTTTCGATTGCCCTTTGCGTTCCAAGGCCGCGGTGACTCTTTCGAATAATAAATTCGGCAACCCTGCACATTTATACCAGTGGAATTCTCTTTTTTATTTTCTTCCTTTGGCAAGTTTTCAGTTTTAGCTGTAACTTTCTCGGGTGATCTTGTATTGTCAGACTTTTTTTCCTTTTTAGTAGTTTCTGCGTTTTCATCACTGGCACCTTCATCTTCATCTTTATCAGGCATCATCTCAAAAATAGTAACGTAGTTATATTGGGCGATTTGATCAAGTTATTTAGTACAACCACCAAAGTTTCACCATACTTATCGAATTCTTTAGCATGAATCACTAGAATGTTGTTTCTTCAGCAAAGCAAATGAAAAGGACAGTAAGTGTATAAACAACATGTCCATGTTCGCAGAGTTCGTTGCTCCACTTTCTGTTCTCAATGCTCGCGTATTTGTAATTTGTACACAAACGAGTACCGTCTAGTGAGTTCAGTAGCTCGTTTATCTTCGAAGGTAGCAAATATGGACCGGTAATTTAGATTTGATTAGTTCTAATATTCTTTTTATAAAAATTTGCCTATTGTTATACTTCAATAAGAGGAGCCTGCTCCTCAGCTTACAATTTAGAACTGGGTTTATTCAAGTTTTTTTTCGGCCTTTTGAACGTATTGATCTGATAGGTCTGCTTCTTGATATTGAAGAACGTAAAAAAATTGTTTTCGCTGTTCTTTATTATGGTCACCACTCTTGAGTCTGGGGTTCAGTAGTAGCTTTGGTGTTTGAATGCTGAGTGTATAGATGGTTCTTCTCAATATTCGTTATTATGCGCTGCTTCGCTCCCGTGAAATTACTTCCTTTCCCATCAATAATTTAAAATTTTCATCTTTGTTAAAGCGAACAAAATTTTAAAAAAGTATTCGAGTTTTAGCAAGACTAACAAACAGCAATTGATTTTTATATATAAGAAGAAGAAGCCTAGCTAATCCGACAAACATACTTCTGTCAAAAGCTATTGTAATTGGTAGCAAACTCTAATATTGGAACTAAGCTAGTAACGGATGTTGTGTGAACGGACACAGAAACAGTTTTGAATGTAACAGAGAGAAGTTTGTGGGTGTTCGGGTTACCGTGTAGTTTTTCGCTTATCTACACTTTTAGCTATTACTTTTTATTTATATAAGTAATAGCTTTTGCCCGCGGCTTCACCCGCGTACATAATCCCAGGATAAAAAGTATCCTATGTGTTATTCTGGGATATGGTCTACTCGTGTACCAAGTTTCATCGAGATCCGTTCAGTAGTTTTTGCGTGAAAGAGTAACAAACATCCATATAATATTAGTAGGATGTACTATATACCCTGATCTAGTTTCTGTTTAGTTCTTCAATCAGCAATTATAACAAATTTGACTTTAGCGTAATCATATATCTTCGTAATCTGACGTCAATTTATATCGGATATGCGTATTATATCTGCACTGACGTCGAAAGTGAGACCAGTGCCGAGGTCGAGGATGCACTTTCACCCCTCACCCACATTTCACGGATTTCGAATAAGCCAGTTCTTCAAACCGGTGCATGCGATCTTGAACTTTGTGGATAATTATGGTAATCTTCAGGTCTGTGTGTTATCGAATATTCTTCAGCGGAATTTATATTTAAAATGCATCTGACGTAGAGGTAGTTAAAATTTAATATTGTCTTTTTGCATTTCTATTTTGAATAAATATTTTTGACGTATATAAATATATTTCAAATGAAAATTTGAATTTATTATAATTTATAATGTTTTTTACTTTCAAAAATATTTGCTGCATGCAGACTATTACGTTTTTCACCTTTGGATATTTTACCCATTAGTTCAGTTTTTTTTTCTGTCTTGTATGTTTAATATTTGACTGTATTGACATTGGCATTTCCTTCACTTTAGTTTCATTCCGTCGCATAACCAGACACATTAAACTTTAATACCTTTCTATGATACGCATCGTCACTGTCTTAATGATATTTTCTTTTCAGTTCAGTCACTTCCATCTCTATAATAATTACTATATTTTCACATCTGTCCACATCGTCATTGTCATAAGCATCTTTTCTTAGCATAGTTGCTTCGATATCTACAATAATAATTTCTATATTGTATTCTGTTTCATAAGCGTCGCAATTATCCGCCATGTCATTGACCTAAGCATCTTTCCTTAACTCAGAACCTAAGTTTGCTTGCTTCCACAGTAACATAAAGTTATCCACGTCTACGTAATACGGCATATATGACGTCGGCCCTACCGCTTTCTCCGCTCTCACGGCCAAAAGGTCGGCTATACGAAATGTTTGTATCTGTCGAGTGTCTCCTCCGTTTACCTTGTGTGCTTGCTCACTTTTACGTCTTTTGCTATATGCTAGACGTGTTCTATCGTTGCGACATCAATTGAATACGTAAATACTTTCAAATAGTTATCGTATTAAAAGTTAATTACATTGTTGTGAGATTAAATGTTATGTATGAAATTTTTCGTTTAGGTTTTAATTATGCGGACTAGATATGTTGTTCCTTTTTAAAACCACTGTTGCATTGGGTCCAGCCTGTAAAGATAGTGTGTGTGTTTTTAATAAATAAATAAATAAAATTTGTAATAAAATAGGTGATTCTATCAAAAATATTATAATTATTATTAATTTGACTTTGTTATTTAATAAGTCTAATTGGCCCTAACTTTATTGTAATATATTTTTGTTCCAAAAATTCAAGTGTTTAAATTCTTGCATGTATAAAGGAAAAAGAAACTGACTCCTGAAATACAGGTATAACAATATCTAGTTCTGAAGTCAAGGCTTCACAAGATTCATTAGATTGTAAAAAAAAGTACAAAAAATAAAAGTACAAATCTACGTAACAATACGAGTAGGTACATTATAGTAAATTATTCACACAGTTCCGTCATCTACAGAACTAAGTCATGTGAAGTAGTTGCTAGGTCAAAGATGACACTAAGAAGTGACGGGTCAACGAGTTATCAGTTACGAGGATCGTGCAGCTTCATCACTTTTCTTTTCTTCACGATAACAACGTGATTATGATTTGAAATTTTTGATAGACCTGTCTGACGCTAAGCTACTTTACAAGAGAATTTAGATTAAATCAGTCAATCATCCACAATAAATTTGACTGTGACGGAGGCCTTAGAAAAAAAAGCAATTCAAATGGATATGAAATTTAGAATAGTTGATTGCAAAAATACTTTTTTAAACATACTTGTTTTGAGATTTGTAAACTTCGATAGGCCTGGCTGACGCCAAGCCGCTTTACAAGAAATAATTTTGATTATATCAGCTTGATCTACACTAATAATATAAAGAACTTAATTTTTTTTTTAGATTGTAGGAGGCAATTTCTGAAAGTACTGGTCCGACTGCAAATTTTTTTTCACCGATAGAAAGCCGCTATACTCCTGACATAGGCTATATTTTATGTACGCGGACGAAGCCGCGGCAAAAACTGTCCATAATAAGTTGGCTGTATTGAAAGTCTTAGATAAATGAAATTTAATCCACATTTAGAATAGTTGGTTGCAAAAATACTTTTTTAAACATTCTGTCCTTGTCATCAGTCCGGGAATTGCAAAGCCGATCATTGCGCAATTGTGCCTCTTTACATAAAACCATTACTTTTGACAAGCCTAGCTATGACACCATAAATTTAGCTAATTACTGCCCCTTTATTTTTTGTTTCGCGTCCTACTTAAAAGTCCGCAATACATACATACATAAAACCATGCTTGTGCAGTTACGACCCCATTGGTTAAGCAATGTCAAGCGTCAAAATAATCTTCATAACCATGCCCCCCTTAACGATGACACTTTTAGAGCCAATTGAGAAAACAAAACATTTCCTAAAGACTTTGAAAACAGCAGCAAATGGCGAAACGTTTCAAAAAGTGATTATGTTCTTAAAAAGTTAACAGATCCGTTCAAGGCAATGACAATGGCACGACTCATCACTTCCTGTTCCGCTACTCGCGCTTGACGCTTTTGCAAATAGGTGTGAACTTGTAGAGAAAGTCATTTTTTTATAGCTGTCATCAACACAACCTTCATTTCTCTTTCGTTTCCGTCCTTATGTCTATTGTTTTTGAGTTCAGTTTCTATTTCCGGAACAGCATTGTTAAGTTTGTTACGCGTATGTGAGAACAAATTTACATATATGCGCTTGGCTAAATAATTCATGTTTAGCTTCGTCCACAGATGACTGGATTTCATAATGCGTGAAATGGTTGGTATTATGTCAATATGTTAAGAGCTGTTGTCAGTACCACGATTCTCATCAAATATTTCTGTACTATGATAATTTTGGTTAATAACTTTGTCGTCAATAACGTCCATCATCATTAACAGTAACTTCGTCCACAGCTGGGTACAGACCTCTTATTTCTTGCGCTAATTCCCACTTTGCCGTGCCTTCCTCATCCAAGCTTCTTTTATGTTTAGTAATAATAGATATGGAGTATAAATAGCCAAAAAAAATTTTTGAGATCCACGTGCTTCAAAATAAACTTCATTTGTTTCCAGTAAACCTGGAGCAGTTGACTACATTTCAACACCTGCCATCTACGTATTGTTGTGCAAACAGCAGACTCTCAGCTCACAAGAAATTATAAACATTAAAGATATTAGATATAATCAGGGTGAGAAAGAAAAACTTGCATTGCTATCTAAAGACCTATTATGAGATAGGAAAAGGGAAATATCTCAGGAAATATAAATGGAGGTTCAGCTAAAAATAAACCAATAAGGAAGAAAAGCGCACATCTGATAGCAGTGTAACACAATCTAACCGGCTACAATAATCTAAAAGAAACAAGTTTTTCAATACTTTCTACAAACATAGATAATAGCTTGTTATATAAAATAGAAACCACGTATGGATGCCTCAGGAAACGGAATCAATGGCAACGTTAAAAATTCTGCATATATTACTATTGTATATTGTGTAACTGTTGCTAAAATTATATAGAAACCTTATTTATAAGTCCTGAGCACTTGACAACGAGGTAAGTAGAAGTAGACAGGTCACGATTTTGATCAAGTGGCGTTGGAATTTCATAATGATATGCTATTAACGAATCATCGTACTGCTAGGAATGCAATACGGCTGTGATGGGATCATAGGTTGGAATTATAATTTGTGACTTGATGTTTTTGGCAGGAGATAATTTGTTTTTTAGATATGACTATAAGCACAAGTGCATTAATGACCAGGACATGACAGATTAAATTTTGATTTGCTTGGACCACACAGTGTAACTACAATTTATCTGACACAGAATTCCTAATCTCCAAATTAGATAAAAGAGTAGCGAAGATAAAATCGAAATAAACAAAAACGCTCTTTTTACGAAACAATCTAATTCGGTTGTGGCAGATGCTGCTTCCCATTGAGAGGGAATGTGCGTACGCGGTATTCGCACGATTGTGCGAGTAGCAAGCGTCTCATTATTGCTTTCCCATAGCTACGACTAGTTACTTTAAAGATCATTGTCCACCACTATCTTGGATATGTACAGAGAGTTTTGTCACGTTAGCTTCGTGATTCATTTGCTTTTCAACCACACATATCCCTCCTCTTTGCGTCGTTTATCCTCAATGCCTCAGCATTCGTCAAGGTCACGACCTTCAGGTCGAATTTTCTTGTGGACTATATTTCGCCATGTTGTCCTGTCTTCGGCGATGTGGATGTCGTCGCAGACTGTGGTCTCCAGTGTAACCACACATATATACGTCAGTAACCTTATTTTTTTTTTCGTGAATGTTAACTAACGACACAAACTTTGCCCGACCGTTCTATAGCTTCCTGGAAAGCTCTGTTATTTCCCGAATTCCGATCCTGAAAAGAGCAGGTGGTCTGCGTCCTAGTCAGGTTAGGAGATGAGGCATTATATCTGAAGGAGCTTAACACTTTTTCTTCTTTCCGTGTTGATGTCTCAAACTATATTCTTTCTGACCAAAATTTGGCAACCTGTTCTGCTCTATTGTTGGCTTCGTATAGCTTAACACTGGCTTTGAGTTTACGGGTTAAGGCTACTCTATTTGGTCAGCTTGCTTCTACAGTGGCAAACTTAAGCTTTATTTTTTCTAAATTGGAGTGCCGTAAATTGTTGTTCGTAGCTTAGCGTGAGCCACAATGGAGCGGTGCCTTAACGAATCTGTTATTAGTTTTGTGTGAGAAATGATTGTATCCGTGAAACGTTGAGAGTTTTAGACGTAATATTTGGGCGATTGGATGAGAATTTCTGATTGGTCGTACTTCATAATATTGATTTGATTCATTATAAAGATTGAATGAAAAGGTTGTTTGATGAAGACCCTTTGAAGTTTTATAGCCAGAGAGAAGATAACTAGTCACTGGTTAGATCTGCCTATTACAGTGAATGGACTAAATAAACTCTCAATAGTTATCGAACACTGTTCAGATTAATTGGATTAGACCGAAACCTGCTGAAAAAAACATACAAAAAGTCAGACATTGCATTATTCTAGATCTTACGCTACTTAAACCCGCATTCTGTGTTATAACTAATTTCATTCAGGTCAATATTGATCTAGATTGGAAAAAGAAAACTGTTCTAGTTTACTGAATTAGTAAAAAAAAATATACTTAATGTTGGCTTGCTAATAACCCGTTGCTGTTAATTTAAACCAATCAATAACTTAGGAAATCTGTATTTATTCCATTTAGAAGAGGTATGTCGGTAATTGATGGCGTGTAACGGACGGGCGGTATTAACAACATTTTTATAACTTGTAATTCTAATTATGTTCAGATGGTGTAAGTGCTGTTATATAACAAGGTGGCTGGTCGTGTTGCGCACTTGAAGGATGGGACTTTTATTGCTGTTATGATTACTTGGTAATGATGGCGAAGTAATAAGATTTAGAAATGTTGATGATGATTGATAAGTGTAAGTAGTTAGCTTATTGCCATTATTATAATACTTATTATTAACATATAAATAAACTAACTTCTGTCAACGGCTTCGCTAGCGTGAAAGTAAGTTTTTCTTTGAAAATTTTAGAAACCCGTTTCATCCCTTTCACACACAAAATTCACCCCAATTTTGAGAAATCCTTTTTTTGCACTTTGTGTACAAAATAAAAGGCCTCTCAGTGCAAAATTTCAGCGTTCTAGGTCTAAGGGTTTTGGGTTAAATGTTTGTGATGTTGATGAGTGAGTGATTGAGTCAAGACTATGTTTTTTATATGTACAGAAGGTAAATAGATACCATTACTAATGTAACGCATATAAGTTTATTCACGCCAGCTGTTGAAAATTCAAAACACCATGACGGACTGAGTTCAATGAAAGAAACATACTTATGGATGATTTAGGAGAAAGAATAATGAATGAGAAACATACTTATAATATATAATAATGAATGAGGTCAAAATAATATACAAAAACACCACCTAAAAGAAACCTAGAACCAAAAATTCAAAGACATGTGACATCCACCAACCCACACTGGGCCCGCGTGGTGGATTATAGCCCATTCCCTCTCTTAGAGAGAAGGCCTGAGTCCCAACAGTGGGAACATTATAAGGCCGACTATGCTACGCTTACGTAGCTAAGGTTCAGCTCCTTAGAAAACACAATTTAGGACATTCAATCGAAGATCCAAGAGGTGCTAGTTAAAATAAACTTACTCAAGACATCTGTGCAAGAAGTGCAGGAAGGCAGGGTCGTCTGACCGCACGATGGTGGTGAGGGTCCGCGTGCCGGGGCGCCGCTTGCGACCCTTCGAGTTCGTGATGCTGCGCGGTGAGCCTTTTGAGTCTGGTGGACCAATTAACATATATTAGAATACGGACAGAAAAAATATGAATATTTTAATAGTATCAGCATATTGTTGTATCATTGCAGGGCAACCGCCGTTTGTCATACAGCCAAGGTTAAAGCAAGCTACTGCATACTACTTGGAAATTAAGAAACATCAAGTAGTTAAACTTATAAAAAAAAAAAAATTTACCAAATAGGTTTCAATATAAACAACTTATTAATTTTAGAATACAAGGTAAACTCTAAACGTTCAACTAAGGAGTAAAATTAAGTTTCCTGATCTAAAATCTGGTGATCTTTAAGTCAAGAGTGAATAGGTTACTTTTAGGTATGCCTGCTCCATTACCCTCAATGACGAGCTTATCAATATTTGAAATAAATAATCTATAAATTGGAGTTCTCCAGGGATATATTCTAGGTACAAAATGAGACTCACCAAAAAACAGTCTCTTCCTCGTGGCATGTAGCAGCAGGTCTGGGGGAGGTGGTCCAAGCAGCTCCATGATGCAGGCCAGCTGTTCTGATTCGTTTTCGCCCGGGAATAGAGGGTAGCCCGTGTGGAGTTCCGCTAGGATGCATCCTGGGACCAAAGTATTGACACGATTAGAGATTTAAATTTGGTTCATCATCTTCCAGTATATAAGGTCATGTATTTTTTAACAATATTAACTAGTGCTTGAATGCGATCCGACGAAATGGTAAGCAGTGATGCAATCGTTGATAGTGAGGCGCACTAGTTTATTAAGAGCCTCTTTACTTTAGTCGTGAAGATTTTTAAATTGTTATCGGACGGAAAGACCGCAGCAGGCAAACTGTTCCAGTTCTTCGATGTACGCGGTTGATACGACGAGGCGAAACGCTTAGTCAATACTGAGTTTATTGTGAAAACGGGATTGTGCTATTTATTTTGTATAGCTCCGTCTTCACCTTGTGCTGGTTCATTATATAAATTAACCACATCATAGTGCAGCCAACTAGTAGTTTTTTTTATTTCATATATGGTTATCAATTTTCATCTCTTATACCTATAGCATCTTTCACAAAATCCAACTATCCCTTCAATGATTTTCCTTGTTTCTTATCATTCATATTTCCCACCAAAACATTTTTTTAAAACCTATGTCTCATTTCTCCGTATATTAATTACATTGGTTTACTCTTGGTTTACTTTCTGCGTGATCTCGTACACTATCTCTTTTTGTGACTTACTTTTAAAACCCATTGTTTTCTAATAACAATTTCTACATCAACATGACTCTTTTGTTTCACATGGATGATCTTTACCTAACGAGATGCAAGTTTGTTATTTATTCATGCCATATATTACGATCGCAAAACCACTGTAGCATAATTAAATAAAAGTCATTATAGAAATGAGATCGAAAGAGATGTTGTTGAACGCGCGTGATTTTGCGCCATTTTGTCAAACATCAAGCGGACGCCGACATAGATTATAAAATATTGAGTGTTTTATTTACAGGGTATGTATCCCAAAGATTTTATATATTCTACTAGAGTAGATGTATCCAAGAACGCAAACAAAAAGTTCTTCATAAAGTAGTCTGTGTATATCAAAAATAAGGTCTGCAATGAAGTGCGAGAGAGCAGATGCCGTGAAAATGATAGGGGGTCTACCAGTTAAGGTTTGGGAAAAAGATGATTAAGAGGGCTTATATACCTTCTTGTTCGTTGCCAAAACATCTTTGTAAATCAATATCATTGATAGAATCTACTGCATCTAGAACCGAAGGTTCTTTTGTTCTAAATACAATAAATTTGTGTGTGTCTGCCTAACCCTTTCACAAGTTTTAAATATTTTGTTTTTAGTATCACAGAGCAAAGGAATTGTAAATGTTATGTACGCCGTTATTGTTACGTACCATATAATTATGCGTACGGACGACCTATGATGAAATCGTTTTTATTTTTGAATGTAAATGTATTGTAATGTGGCCGTACTCGATAAATAAACCATATACTGCTGGACATCAGTATATTATATGGAGTGACTGCCTATCTCACCTGTACAACCCAGTTATTGTATAATACATCTTGTTAAGACTGATATCAGATTTCCTGACTTCTGACTATCTGTAACGACTATCATCAATCCATAAATGACAGCCGGTGTCCGATGACTTAAACGTGCATTCCGAGGCACGGAGGAATCTTAGTAATCGGTATATTTGTACAAGTAGAGCTTTGTTACACAACATTGGTAACAATAAAGCATAATTACACTAAGAATTGATCCACCTACTCTCGAAAATCCAAACGAAAGTCATCAACCAAAAAACAAGTGCTTACGCATCTTTGGACCTGTATCCAGATATAAAGATGCGTCTCTTCTTACAAAACGAGTCGTTACGACCGGTAGGCGGTAACATCCATCATCAGTTGCGTAAAGACCACATTCTTTAGTGTCGATATCTGCTTTGCGAATCGCGAGGTCACCTTTCTCCCCCGCTTTCTATAGCCAAAGAATCATGCTTGCGATTGTCTGTCCAAGTCGAAAGCTTTGCTTTGAATTTGTGATCGTGTTTATGATGTTTATGTTTATGAGTACTGGTGGGTCAAGTGGTGTTAGATTATCGATTGGTTTTACAATATTGGAGCATTATCGGTAAGGTAACGCTAAGTGTTACTTTCTCTTAAGTACTGTGATTAAAGGTTTCAATTTCCTTATTTGTATCTACAGTTATTAGTCGTTATTTAAGTAACTTTCAACTGTCCTTTGAGTTTATTGTTTTAAGAAATCTTAAAAGAAGCAAAAGGAATGAATGGCTATCGACAAGATTAGATATTCTTTAATGATTTTGTAAATTTAATTGAAATGTACAAAAAATGGATAAGGAGTTTGTTAGGATTGTTGCAAATAGTATTGTGTTGTTTCAGGCTGAAACTCCCAGCCTATGGGTATAAGAGAAAATAGTTTATGTTTGTATGTATGAAGTGTATTTATTTTCAGACATAGTTTTTGGATTCATCATATCTACAACAGTCATAGTTCTCATCGCGTGTGGCAAACTTTATTGAGCTTACATAATCCAGTTTATCAGTAGTAGGGTAACGTGTCAATCTCACTTCATTGACTCTGTCTATTTCTTTCTATTTTGCAACACCAGAACGAGAAGCAAGATCAAGATTACGTGAATTTATAACTTTATAGAAGTGCTTTGTTTGATCAAATTGTTTTAGAGTATTTGTCTGTGATGCAATTTCCGCTTTGTGTGTTATTACTATTTGTCCCAATTCTTTGGTTCTTTTCGGAAAGAATTTACTTAAAACGCTTGTTAAAATATTATGTAAGGCTTTTAGAATTGTGATAGACCTCAATGCCTCAATTGATCTTACGTATAGTAATTATATTTGACACACGGTGTTTAACAAAACATGTTTTTCTTTTTATTGCAAAATTATAATAACAATGTCAATTTTACGGTGGAGATCTTCTTGACATTTACGATCGTATGTGTTTATGTTTCGATAGCGTTACTATACAATCTTTAAATAAATTATTTTAAGTGTCATATTTTTACGTTATTGAAAGGCCTACTTTTTTTTTTTTTTTTTTTTCTGTCGACGGGGAAAATCATCATTGACGAAACCCGCTCTTGGGTGGAGCGGGAGACAGTGTCAGAGTCTTACTGACTAAAAACCCCGCGCCGTTCCTTCTAGCCTTCATACCGGGGCTCTAGTTTCCTTTCGGATAACCCCGACCCCGGTAGGCTTCGACCCAGATGGGCCCCTCCTGTTGCTGACAACTCCTTGAGGCGCGCGGGAACAGTGCGCGCCGTCGACGCCTTGGCTCGGTCCGGACAGTTACCGGACGATCGGACAGCGAGCTACCCATGGCTCGCCGTCCGCGAGCCCGCGTCTACGGTGGCTGGAAATCGGGATC
The DNA here is from genome assembly GCA_949319445.1 of Mythimna lalbum. Classification (NCBI taxonomy): domain Eukaryota; kingdom Metazoa; phylum Arthropoda; class Insecta; order Lepidoptera; family Noctuidae; genus Mythimna; species Mythimna lalbum. Next base: position 2,612,990 of record OX439349.1, on the reverse strand, counting down.
GGAATCCCGGCGGCGGCGGCGGGGGCGCCGTTGCCTGATGCGGTCTGCCTCCTCCTTTGCTAGCATTACTGCTTCGCAGAAGGAGGCGACCGCCTGCCACTCCTCCTCGCACCGGACCATGGCCTGAACCAAGGCCCGGCGCGAGAGGTCTCCGCCGCCGATCGCCCCCACGAGGGCACGGCGTTGCTCCGCCCAAGCAGGGCACACCTCTACTGTGTGCTCCACCGTGTCCTCCGGGCGTTCCGCACAGTGGCGGCACCCGGGCGTCTCTTCCGCTTGAATCCGATGCAGGAACCTCCCGAACTTGCCATGTCCGGTGAGGACCTGCGTCATGCGGAAGGTAAGGACGCCGTGAGGTCTTTCCAGCCACGCCTCAAAGAGGGGACTTACCGCCATAATTGTGGCGTGCCCAGCACTGGGTTGCGATAGTCGCTGACGCCATTTCACCGTGAGATCCCGCCGGAGCTCTGTCCGCCATACCTCGACCTGTCGCGGTAGTGGACTTTCACCCCGGCGTTGCATCTCCACGCGCTTATCGTGCATGTGTGCAAGGACTGTTGCCTCCAGATCCCACGGTGGTAGGCCAGCCAGAAGGCTCGCCGCTTCGCGGGAGATCGTGCGGTAACCCCGCACCATCCGTATTGCCATGACCCTCTGGCAGGCGTTCAGTATGGACGCCGGTCGCTTTGCCAGCGACGGCGCCCACACCGGCGCCCCGTAGAGGGCCATGGACCGAACGATCCCCGCGTAGAGCCTCCGGCAGGAGGCGTCTGGTCCCCCAAGGTTGGGCAGGAGCCGCTTGAGAGCAGCCCCGGCCCGGTTGAGTTTGGGAGCCAAACGTCGGAAGTGTTCTCCGAAATTCCATCGGCTGTCGAGAACGAGTCCCAGGTACTTCATCGTCGACCCGACGCCGATGCGAACTCCTCCTACCGTAAGTTGGGAGTCTGATGGTGGCGCATTCCGAGGGCCGTGGAAAAACATGGCCTCAGATTTGTGCAGCGCCACCTCGAGTCCCAACTCCTGGATCCTACCAACGACTATCGCAACCCCGCGTGTCGCTAGAGCGACCGCCGCCTGGTGCGACTCTCCCTGCGCTAGAACCAGCGTGTCGTCTGCGTAGCAGACCACGCTGACCCCGTCAGGGAGGTCGCCGCGCAGCACGTAGTCGTAGCCGATGTTCCACAAGGGTGGGCCTAGAACCGACCCCTGCGGAACACCGCACGACATCTCTCGACGTTTCCAGTCTCCCTGGTGACCGGGGTAGATAATGGACCTGTCCGACAGGTAAGCCTCGACCACTCGACAGAGGTATTCGGGCACCCGGTGGTACCGGAGTGCCCTCCGGATCGTACTCCAGGGCAGGGAGTTGAACGCGTTGGCAATGTCCAAGGACACTGCCACGACACTCCTGCCCCGGGACACCGCAACCCCTGTCGTGAGGGCTCGCACGCGCATGATGGCGTCCACCGTAGAGCGCGCCCTGCGAAAGCCGAACTGTCCGTCCGACAAGTCCGGCCCCACCCGTGTTAGCCGCGCGACGAGGCGGTTTGCAATAACTCTTTCAAAGAGCTTGCCCACCTCGTCGAGCAGCACAATGGGCCGGTACGCGGACGGAGAGTCCGCAGGGCGCCCTGGCTTCGCGATGAGGACCAGTTTCCCCCTCTTCCAGCGAAGTGGAAACTGGCCCCTCTCCATACATGCGCTGAAGAGCCCTCTTAGTCGAGGCCCGAGAGCCTCCATGGCCAGGACCCAGGCTTTCCCTGGCAAGCCGTCGGGTCCTGGGGCGGTGTTCTTGGCACTCAGCCTTCGCACCGCCACTCTCACCTCTACCTCGGTCACCTCTGGAGCGTTATCGTCGTCGTCGCTGTTGTGGTCCGCGTCAGACACTGCTGGCGGGGGCGGAGCCATGGGCGGGGGGGAGTGTTCCCCTCGCGCAGGGAACAGAGTGGTTACCACACCCTCCACGAGTTGGGGCCGGAGACTCTGAGTCAGCGGCGGAGCCCAGGGGCGTAGCTTGTCCCGTACCAATTTGTACGGGCGCCCCCACGGATCCGCGTTCAGAGACCCCAGCCACACGTTGCGGGCCTCGAGTTTGGCCCGCTTTATCTCCGTTCGGAGGGTGCGCTTTGCCTCTCTGTACCCCTCATACAGCTCCGCCTCTCTGACCTCCGCATCCGGCTGGCGGTTGCGGCGCCTGCAGTGTCTGTCGTACCGGCGGCGCGCGTGGTTGCACGCGTTGCGCAGTGCGCCGATCTCCGGCGACCACCAGTACACGCGGCGCTTAGCACGACCTGGAGGGACTCGGGGCATTGCCGCGTCGCAGATTTGCGACATGGCCTCCTGGAACCACTCCGCCTCGACGTCGATGTCGACAGGCCTGTCCGGTGCTTGCACCCAGGCCTGTACCGTCGCGGCTTCCAGGAGGAGCTCCCGGTCCATCTGCTTAAGCGCCCACCGCGGACCACAAGGGCTCTGTCGGACCGGCGCGGCCGAGGTTTCGGCGGAGACGTCCAACCGGATGTACCGGTGGTCGGAGTACGTCTCCACCTCCTCCATAACGCGCCAGTCGACGACACGCGGCGACAGAGCGGGGCTGGCGAACGAGATGTCCACCACTGATGTACCCCGCATCCGCACCAACGTGGGGACAGAGCCCCGGTTCAGGACGACCAGGCCCAGCTCCAAGGCCCAGTCCTCCACCATCCGACCCCGTCGGTTCGTGTGCCGAGAACCCCAAGCTGTATTCCAGGCGTTGAAGTCCCCGCAAACGACCACGGGGAGGGAACCGAACCCAGCGACGACGGAATTTAGCTCCATCAGGGAGAGTTGGAACACGTCGAGAGATCTGTTCGGGGGCAGGTAGACGCCTACCACGGCGATGTCCCCGAACCGTGCTGCCACGCAACCCCGCCCCCTCGTGACGGACTCGGGGGGCGGGGTACCGGCGGCGGCCGACGAAATTAACGTCACCGAGCCGTCCAAGTCCTGAACCCAGAGAAAGGCCTACTTGCAAGTGTCTTATGTAAAGTGGCCATCTCGTAACCTACTGATAATGAGTCGACTAGTTCAAAGGTAGTCATTTTAATTGTTTACTTAAAGCTGAGTTATTGGTATGGTACAATAATAATAATAATAACCATTTATTTTCAGGTATCGGAGGCCCATAAAAAAAAAAATCTTATAAAATAATAAACTAATAAATATCATAACAACAAAACTTAAACTATTTATAATTTAACACATAACATCGGCGTCGTGTTCCGCTGCGTGGTATGACAGCTCAGATAATTTTAAGATTATACATTTTTCCAAACGCTAACTTATGCTTGTGTATTATGTCCACCGGTAAACTTCAGATCGATACACAGCTAAGCGGTCCACGATTAACGGCAGAAATCGGTAGTTTTATTCTAAACTAGCTTCTGCCAGCGACTTCGTACGCGGATCCTGTTGCTTATGCCAGCAACATTCAGTGCTATAAACGTAAGAGTAGACAAAAATAAACAGAAAGCTCAGAACTGCTAAGCTATCGGGAGTTACACATGTTATTGTGAGTCAACCATAAAAGATAGACGTATGCTGTTGTGGGATATTTTTATATAATTTTGAGGAGAACATTTCCGTTATACATGATTTCTGTGTAGCTTTAACCATTAAGGCTGCAAACGCGACGGAAGCTTAAAAAATGGAGTAATTTCTCCCGTTTCCCCAACATTTCCCTTCACTGCTCTGCTCTTATTGATCGTAGCGTGATGAAAAGTATACTATAACCTGCCCAGGAGTATGAAGAATGATTGTACCAAGTTTCGTTAAAATCCATCGAATAGTTTTTGTTTCTATAAAGAACATACAGACAGACAGACAGACAGACAGACAGACAGACAGACAGACAGACAGACAAAAATCTTACTGTTTGCATTTTTAGCATCAGTATCGATCACTAATCACCCCCTGATAGTTATTTTGGAAAAATATTTCATGTACAGAATTGACCTCTCTACAGATTTATTATAGGTATAGATGAAAGGAGAGATCTCAGATTTAGATACATTCACAGAAATGTCTCTTTCACTAACATAACATCTTAACATGATGAAGTATGCACTGTAATGTTAGTAACCAATATTAGTTCTAAAATATTAAAAAAATCTCTCAACTTGGTATTGTATTGATATTCAAAAACTTACCCATACTCCACATATCAATAGGAGTCCCGTACTGGAGCCCCAGTATAACTTCAGGGCTCCGGTAGAACCGCGACTGGATGTAGGTGTAGACGCGCGCATGTGTATAGCACGAGCTGCCGAAGTCAATCACCTTGATGGAGGAGCTGCCTCTCGCTTTGAGTAGGATGTTTTCCTGGAAGACAATGATGGTCAAGCAAGCAAGCATGATAGAAACATCTTAGAAGATTACATCTACTCTAATATTATAAAGAGGTAAAGTTTGAATTTTTTCTTGTAGGAGATCTTGTGGAGGATCTTTGAAAGTACTGATCCGATTGCGAAAATTTTTTCACCGATAGAAAGCTGCTTTATTCCTGAGTGACATAGGCTATATTTATGTATGCGGGCGAAACTGCAAGCAGTAGCTAGTCAATGATAATGAAAGAGTAACACAGTAAACAAGAATGCTGACTTCACACACTTCTTCAAATCCGATATTACTACACCACTGAATAGCCTTCAGTTGAGGCTCTACCACGAACTCCTAACCCGATCCATTTAACGACCTAAACTGAACTGTTAAAGGGATGGAGCTATATTAATTATTATAGAATTAGGTGTATAGCTCAATCACTCTTTCTCGTTCGTTGGTTGGCTGGTTAACCCAAATTACAGCTATTAATGATTTGTGATTATTGATTATGTGTTACTTCCATGAAGTTTACTACGAGGCGCGTTTATTATCATCAATCAGGCACAACGCTAGACTCTAGACTCAACATGGTCTGACCTTTCCTAGACTCGCAGACAGACAAATACATACTTTTCTCTATATGGCAATCGAATCCAGGATGCAACGATCCATTTTGCGATTACTAGCTAGATCGATGAACAGTGTTTGTAGACCGAAAAGTTAACTCAAGCATTCATGATCTTCAAAAAAAGGTACAACATTTCACTCAGCCCTTCATAATTTTTTTTTTACATTTTTAACTTCATCATTCATAACCAGTTCCATGCATGACTTACCATTAAAAAAGGTAAATGAAGCAACTGACTCTTGATCCTAAGCTTAAAATAGTAGAAAAAGGCTGGACTCACCGGCTTTAGGTCACAATGTATGATGTTCTCTCCTTCTAGCAGCCTCAGACATCGCAGGAGTGAGCTCGTGAACCGCCTGATGAGACTCAGACTGAACCCTTGGTAGTTGTTCTTTTTGATCAGCTCGTATAGATTGATGCTGCAAATTTGTAAAACAATATTTTAGCTCAGTTGGTTCTCCATCATATTCTAATGTACCACTACAATGAAAAATATAAATCTTATCGGCCCTTCGCGTTGCTAAATACATATCTATAGTATTTGTCCTTAGCAAGTTCAGAAGATCTTTTTCCTTTGCCCTATTTTGTATCATTATCACCGTAATCAGTTGAATTAGGTGTATCTATCGTTCGTTTCTTGTTTCCAGGTATTTTTTGGTTCAAAGAGCATATAGCATAATGCCTAAAATGTACTATACGTCCTTTGAGCGTAGAGGTATCGATCGATACATATCTCAATACTAGCTTCTACCAGCAGCTTTGCCTGCGTGAAAGTAGATTTCTCCATACAGAGTTTGCAGACCCGTTTTATCCCCTCCGGGGGTGAATTTTAGGAAAACCTGTCTTAGTGTTAGCCTACTTCATACAAGGAATCATTGAGCAAAATTTTACGCTCTTAGCCCCAGTAGTTTCGGCTGCGCGTTGATATATCAGTTAGTCAGTTTCTGCTTTTATATAGATCTACAGTATTTGCCTTCAGTAAGCTAAGAAGATCTTCTTTTATTTTCTCAATTTATCATTTTTAATCATCATCAGTTGAATGAAATACTGTTTGTACCTAAGACATAGGCCTCGGATTAAAGTGTATGTATCCTTCGCTTCTTGTATCCAGGTATAGGTTGAATTAATTTTATCAGAAGAATCTAGATTAGGGCTCATTAGCAAGCCTTAAGGAAGATTACGGTAATCTACTTTCATGGAAGCCTTATTTGCAACGATACGGGATTATATGGGATGATATTTAGCTTGACTTAGTTTATGTCTACTACAGAGCATCGTTTTAGATATCTAGGCATAGATAACGAGTAACTGTATGTATTGCAGAGATTTTTTGTGTCCCATTTTTCGAAGTGGTAAAGAGCGCAATTTTGAAAAAGTTATTAATTTAACTATGACGTTAAAAAATCTGATTCGCAGTTTTATTTAAATATTTTATTACTAATCTCTGGAACTACCAATAGAATTGGAAAGGGATAGTAAAGTTTATGATGATTATTATATAGGCTATATGCAACATCACGCATCAAGTAGTAGTCAAAGATGTGGGTGAAATCGCGGAAGACAGCTAGTGTTTTAAATACAAAATTATCACGTCGTAAAAGTAAACATGTTGATAGTCCTCACCTCATAAGCTCAAAACTGATGCACAAATGGTTCCTAAAGTAGAAGTAATCCAGCATATGGATGACATTGTGCGCTTGATCCTTATCCTTCAACCTTAGGTGGTCCAGAACCCTCACTTCCACGAGCGCCTGGTGGTGGAACCGCTTTTTGTTCCTTATGATCTTGATGGCGACTTGAGTCCCCGTGCGGTGGTCTTGTGCCCTGATGACTTGCCCGAAGGATCCCTTGCCGATGACTTCGAGGATCTCGTACCTGTACGCTATGTGGTCGTGGATTTGCTGGAATTTGAAGACATAAAGATGTTAGAAGAGTGTTTGTCATGAAATAATCTGCTCTTAATTTTAGATCCTTGGAAGTGCTGGACAAGTGTCGCCACGCAGCGAGTTCCTGCAGAGGGAAAGCGCAGTCGAGGCCGGCCTAGAAAGAGGCGGCGATATGAATTAGAGGCAAGGGTCGCCACGCAGTGGGTTCCTACAGAAAGAACGCGTCGTCGAGTTGGAAAAAGGTGGTGAGATGATCTGGGCGCGTATCACGAGGACTGGTTCGAGAGGGCGCTGGAGAAGAATGTCTAGAAAAACTTGGGGAAGGCTTTGCCCAGTGGGATGGCAATGGCTAGGGAAAAAAAAGATTTAGATTAAGAGATAAAACAGATGTCTAGGAAGAAACTTCGAAGCCTAAAAGCTTCGAAGTTTTTTTTAACAGATCGTTATGGTATTAGGCTTTCTTTGTGCCTACTAGAGGAAGGTTAAATAACTTCTCCCTTTCAAAAGAAAACTAGGAAACGTGATTGTTATTTAGTAAAGATTTAATCGTATAGCCTTAGATGGTATCGTATCCTTTCCAACTAATGACAAATGCTTGGCATCTCAATGGTAAGTTCCTACCATACTGGGACCAAATAATCCTTTCCAAGTAAATTGTTAGTGTTGGAAAGTGGAAACTTTCATCGCAAGTGCAGGCTTGGGGACTATTATTCATGACGGTACTTTATGAGAAACGATATTGGTATCGGTTATAAGATTATTTCACTTTGCCCTTTCACAACTACACTGGCAGCTGATTAAGTATTTTATCAATCCTTTGGAAGTTCGATCCTCGTTAATATTTTTTTTCCTTAGCTTGTGTTTTTTCTAGCTTAGACTTTTTCTCTTTTTCAAATCAGCTTGATCCTAGTTTGTCTAGACTAAGACGAACATCAGTACTTAACAGTCTATTTACTTTTATGGATTTATCACAGTCAACTATCTCAAATCGACATTCAGATAACAGTCTAGCTTGAAAACTCTAGAATTTATCTATTGTATTTTTTGTCTGGGCGGATATTAAAAAGGTCTGTCTAAAGTTCTTTTTTTTTTACTCAAAAAATCCTTTATTGTTCCGACGACAAGGCTAGAAATCCTTATCTAGACGTTTGAGATAGGTCCTTCGAGCCGGATTTGAAACTACGGATCAACGCCGTTCAACTAGCGGCCAAAATGATATTAAGCCGATGCGTCTATATTATGAACTGGCTTTTTTAAAATAAAATAACCTAGTGCTTGACTGAGATCCCACCTGATGATAAGCAGTGATTTAGTCGTTGATGGTGACGCGCACTTCTTTATTATGAGCCGATTAGTTATTGCTGGTTTATTTTTTGAGTCGATTTTTGCGATTATGATGTTACCTTAGCCTTGAAGACACCTAAATTATAATCGAACGGGAAGACCACAGCAGGCAAATTGTTCCAGTCCTTCGATGTTCGTTGGCTAAAGCTTAGTCCATTCATATAATAGGAATCACTAGAAAATAACCAAGTGACGGAAAAAAATAGCTAGCTGGCAGTGACATATACACGGCACGGTGTCCGAGATACACGGCATAATGGCAACTAATTATACACTTTTCATGTAAATTGACATATAAATTGCTTAAAAGCCTATTACGCATTCCATTAGTGCCGATGTTTAGCGGGCATTCATTAAATGAAATTATACTTTTAGGGTACCATGATATGATTGTCAATATGTCGTGACTGCCCAAAGGTATCTGGGTCTCACGCATGATTAGTGATTTATTCAATTGATATGTACTATTCCAAGTTTTTCTAGACATCCGCAGGAGAACTAAAGTTGCTGACATAGCACAAAGAATTGCCAAACTTAAGTGGCAATGGGCAGGGCACATTGCTCGCAGAACAGATGGCCGTTGGGGCCGAAAGGTTCTGGAGTGGCGACCGCGCACCGGAAGACGCAACGTTGGAAGGCCTCCAACAAGGTGGTCTGATGACGTGGTGAAGGTTGCGGGAAGCCGATGGATGCGAGACGCACAGGAACATTCGTTGTGGCGACGCTTGGGGGAGGCCTTGGAGGAGAAATGATGATGATGATGATGAAGTTTTTCTAGGACATTACTGATACCCCGTGCTTAGGAAAGCAGATAAAGTTGTTGGTCCCAGTTGTTATTTGTATATCGGCTGGCCTGTTGGTCTAGTGTCCCTGACTGCTTCGCCGGAGATCGTTCCATTTCCACTCAGGACAAAATATGTTTGTGTGTTGAGCACGATCATTTTGTTCTGTGTCTGGGTGTAATTTATCTAAAATATGTATGTATTTAGAAATATATAAGTATGTTTATCAGTTGTCTAGGAATCATAACATAAGCTCAGCTTAGCTTGGAACTAGACGGCGTTGTGTGATAGTTGTGGAATATTATTATTTTTATTATAATTATCTTTGACAGACGTTACAGGCAGTCACATGCCAGAAAATGTGAGCATCAATCTATCTTACGAGTATCGTGTTGCCCAGTAACTGGGTTGTGGAGGTCTGATAGGTAGGCGCAGCATGTAAAGCCCTGGATAGACTGGAAGTCGAACCCAAGCTAGCTAGGAAGAGCCTAGAAAGATGATGATGAATACTTTTATTTTGTTGATGATGAAAGAATTGCCAAACTTAAGTGGCAGTGGGCAGGGCACATTACTCTCGTATAACAGATGGTCGAAGAGGACGAAAAGTTCTGGAATAGCGACCACGTACCAGAAGACACAACATTGGAAGGCCTCCCCAAGATGGACCAATGAGTGGTCGCGGGAATCCGATGGATGCGAGACGCACAGGACCGGTCATTGTGGCGACACTTGGAGGAGGCCTATGTCCAACAGTGGACATCTTTCGGCTGAAAGGTTTTTTTTTCCCAGAACTGTCACACAACGTCGTCTAGTATCAAGCTAAGCAGAGCTTGTGTTATGAGTAGTAGAGAACTGATAACCCAGACACAGAACAAATCAACCAACAAACGAACATAGCAGTCAGGGCCACTAACCACTAGACCAACAGGCCTGTCAAATGATAATGATGATGGATATGATTATCAATGAATTTAAAAGAATTATGTTAGGTAATGAGTTCCTGAAAGCCGATGGCCAGGGACAACATTTTTGAACGTTATAAAAGAAATTCCTACTGATAATATTTCAATGCTTGAATTTTGGGCTATCGAACAATTAATTTAGTACGAAATCTGTTCTTTCAATTCCCATTTCGGTATCCTATTTAAAATTCCATTTGAGTATATTTTTTGCTGGATCAGATCCGTATTTTATTCATACAATTTTTTTTTGTAATTATTGGGATAAAAAGGCTTTGGGTTTTAATTAGTATTCAAATGAAGTTTTGAGAGCTTTTCAATAAATTTTAGGTAAGTACACAATGTTGTATTGTAACCGATTTCAAAAAAAGGAGGTTTAGTTTTTGTCGTATATGTTCAGCAATATCTTCGTTTGTTTAATTTATTTTATTTGGTTCAGACTTGTGTCTGATCCAAATAAAATCATCAGATCCATTTTTTGTTAGAAGAGTAAGTTTTTAAAATTAAGTTATAACAAAATGCACGATAATGTTGGCCGATTTGTTTACAGTATTTCATCCTGGTGGTTGAGCGTTTTACCCTTCTCATGTTTAAGAACTGCGTTTGTAAACCGCCCTAAATTTTGTCATCTACACTAATGTTATAAAGAGAGAAAATTTGTATTTTTGTGTGTATGTTTGTAATGAATAAACTCAAAAACTACTGTACCGATTTGAAAAATTCTTTCACCATTGGAATGCTACATTCACCCTTAGTGACAGGCTATATTTATTGTACGTGCGAAGCCAGGACGCGCCGCTAGTATTTCATAATGTAGAAAAAAACGTAATCTTTTTTTTTATCTGATATAAACTAGTGACTTATCGACTTATCGTAAAAGATATCAATGGTGAGCGAATGTGAATGTGGCTATGAGTGTGCAGCAGCTGTTCTCATTGTTTATTACACAGAAGTTATTTTTTCTTTTCAAATAAATTAAAATAATAAAACGTTTCTAATTTATTTCGTAACTATTCAGTCTTTATTTAAAAGTCAGGTGTTTTTTTTATGAAAAAAAAAAAACTATTTTGTTTGTCATTACTACACTATTTTGTAATCTTTTCATCTCCATCTTGATTTTAGCCCTATAAACACACCAAAAATAAAGATTCCTCATGATTCCTCCTCACCTTATTATAGCTCCCATTCTCGTCATCAAACCCGCAGTTGTTGGGCAGGTTGGCGCGCGCCTGCACCTTGTTGGACTCCAGCCCCAGGAACCACACCTCCGGATACTTCCTCACTTCGTTCCTCTCCCATTCTGATAGTCTGTCCCCGTACAGCTTCAGTGCTTCTGTAATGAAAGAGAAGGTTGGTTTTAGTGATGTGGGTTAGTTAATATGCTTGGTAAAAAACTAGCAGCGCAGCCACCAGTGATGGAAGTCCCATAGAGGCTATGTCTGGATATGGTTTCTTTGCCTGCATTACTTTTTTTTATTATTGATAGGCTTGCGTTTGACCACAATCTCACCTGATGGTAAGCGACGATGTGGTCGACGATGGAACACGCTTTGAAAACGAAAATGGCTGCGGGCTATGCCGACCGTAGTTTCCTTAGACAAATCTATAGTTGATACTACAAATACATTTTTTTAAATTGATATTTTTATAACTACTAGGCATGCCTTTTAAGTTCTGTCGTTTAAATATTTCCCGCTAATTTTGAATTTAGAATTGCTCAATTTTCAAATTTGTTTGAATTTAGAACGGCAAAACAATTGAAATAATTAGAATTGATGCAACTATTTAGTCACAGCGTTGTTTTGAATCTATCAAGTCGCGCATAAAAATGAATCTCTCTAAGGAAAACGTTCGTGCGATAATTTTTTACAACTTTTGGAGAGGCCTAACTCGGATTCAATGTTTTGAGGAGTTAAGTTCTGTATTGTATGATGAAGTTCCTTGTCTACGGACTGTCGAACGCTGGTATTTAGAATTCCAGCGTAGAAATACTAGTCTTAGTGACAAATCTCGTGAAAGACGTCCAAAATCCGCCTTTACTGAAGAAAACATCGCTGCTGTGAGACAACTGATACTTGAAGATCGGCACGTGACATATCGCGAGATAGAGGCGTTAATAGGCTTTTCAGGGACAACCATTCAAAAGATCTTGCATGAGGAGCTTGGTGTGAGAAAGCTAGTTTGCCGATGGATTCCGCATTTCGTTTCCGATGATTATAAGGCGACCCGCGTCAGATGGTGTAAGAAATCTTTCCAAAGGTTGCGTTAATAGGCTTTTCAGGGACAACCATTCAAAAGATCTTGCATGAGGAGCTTGGTGTGAGAAAGCTAGTTTGCCGATGGATTCCGCATTTCGTTTCCGATGATTATAAGGCGACCCGCGTCAGATGGTGTAAGAAATCTTTCCAAAGGTTCAAGCGAGGAGAGTCAAATCACGTCTACGACATTATCGGTGGTGATGAATCTTAGATTTATGCCTACCACCCTGATTTCAAAGAGCAATCCACAACCAGGGTCTTCCGAGATGAGCAAAAGCCGACTAAAGTTTTTCGCTCTCGAAGCACTTCGAAGAAGATGTTGGTTACGTTCGTGGCGAAAACCGGTCACGTTGCGAGAATTGCGCTTGAAGATCGTAGAACGGTTAATGCAGAGTGGTATACTACAATTTGTTTACCACAAGTCATCGCTGAAGTCCGGAAATCTAACCCAAAGCGATGCATCATCCTACACCATGACAGCTCAAGCTCACATACCGCTGGTAAAACAATTGATTATTTGAAGCAGGAAAACGTAGAAATTCTTAACTATCCCATGCAGTCTTGACCTAAGCCCTAACGATTTTTTTACATTTCCTAAAATTAAGAAAACTCTTCGTGGGCAAAGGTTCCAGTCCAGTGAAGATCAGTCAACGCTTTCAAGTCGGCCATTTTGGACATACCGACTTTGGAGTAGAATAAGTGTTTTAATAACTGGTTCGATCGAATGGAAAAATGTATTAAACTTCGAGATGAATACTTTGAAAAACAATAAATAATACTTTAAGGTTCTAGTTGTGTTTATTTCTTCAAACGACAAAACTTAAAAGGCATCCCTCGTACTGCTATTCACTCTTGCCTTGAAGACGTCTTAACTATAGGGAGGGAAGACCGCAGCAGGTCAATTGTTCAATAATGACTTATAACGACTTCCATTATAAAATACGGGATAATTTGAAAAATTTGCATGTCGGAATGTTTTTTACTGTCGGGTATACGCAATTCGATTGACCTAATTATGTGAAAAAAAAAAACACTTAAATAAAATTAAAGGCTTTATGAGCAGTTTTAGTTTGTTTAAAATTCATATCTGCATTGAAATGAAAAAACTTGAAAGAACTTTTGTTATCCCGTGGACGAGAAAATTTGATAGGATTACAACTATTTGTGTTGGTTAACCTATTTCAGCGGGTTTGCGTACGTGATGGCTTGACCTATTTATAAATAGACAGGTCGAAGTTTTTAATGAAGATTTTTTTGAAAAATTTAACCTATATTGAAAAGTGGTTTAATAGATTCTGCTCGTTATTCTGATCAACTAATTTCAGGTTTTGCGCATTTAACGTTACACCTTGTATAATTTCACTATGGACGGTTCGTTTTTCGGGGTTCACACGCGCAGCGGGCTCGGACTCCTGCAGTATAGGATCGAACGCGGTCCGAATCGGACGTCGGGAACTGGAGTTGTAGCCGAAGAACTTATGAAAATGGTTAATGTTCTATTTGAAAACGTGCCTAAATTGACTTTCCTGTTTCAGGTATCCGGAGTTTCCAAAACGGTTCGATATAAAACGTCAACATAATTATGTTTCAAAAAATCGCTTTTAGCGATAAGTCGACCGCCCGTTGTGGCACACTATTAATTTTAAATTCCTTGTATAATTTTTATTTTTGATATACAATAAAGAATATATACGGAATAAGTTTCAACAAAAAGGAAAGACAGGCTAATTTTTATTTATCTGTGACCTAGAATTCGAGTCCGCAATAACCGACATTCATACACTATTATTACATTCATACGGCTAAAATCACAGAAAAAAACTAGTACCTATGACACACGTAGAGATAAAGTAGAGGTTGACGGTAGAGCACATAGCAATCATTTATGAGATAAATCTGTAGGGATACTAGTGACATTGACCTATATCGACATCGATCATAACTCCCGGGATGCTGCGACGAACATCACGGTGCGTAATGACGCGTGCCGTGTCACTGAATGAAATATGAAGGCATGTATGAAGATAGAGGAAAGGTGAAGATAGACGTTACAGGATCCTGCCAAGGCTGTGGGGTACTTATTCTTTATTGTTTACACAATTTAAACAGAGAAAAAAAGTTTTTAATGTTTTTTTTTTCATAGCTAGCTTTTATTGCGAGCTCGATAATATCTGTATATATAATTAATAATCGTTAAGACGAAACATACGAATCCAAACTCGATGGGATTGAGTCGTTTAACTACCAAGTTCCTATAGCTACCTTCCAGTTCCATCATCAGATCAGCTCCACTCCATGTCATAATAATATTGCATTGTCATCTGATTTATGATATATATATGATACCGATTGAGCTGAAATTTTGCATGTATGCGACATGCAAAATTTCTGCTCAATCGGTAACCGGGAAGTGTATCAAATTTAATTTGCATGATTTGATTACAGACAAACATCGGGACAGTTGAAACTAAATAAAAGCTTGTAAAATAGGACAGTTGTTGTAGGTTTTCCTACAGCAAATCATGAAGAGCAGTCCTGGAATGCCAAGGGTTACTCAGGGAACACGGATGGTTTTTTTGTCAATAAAAGCCTTCTACTCCCTCTCGGTTTACACAGCGAGCGGGAGGAGTTATTTGACGACGATAAATTCACAAGATTTTTTTTTCAGGAAACGAAAAAAGAAGGCTGTTTAGTTTCGTCTACAGAGCAAGCCCTTAAAGTTTGCGGAGGACTGTCCCTTACTCCTGTAATGATGTAAGCTCACATAAATAAAACGCCTAAAAAAACACCGCAAACACCTTTATAATACTCGTATTCCTTAAAAAGCTTTTTTATCGTCGTCAAATAACTCCTCCCGCTCGCTGTGTAAACCGAGAGGGAGTAGAAGGCTTTTATTGACAAAAAAACCATCCGTGTTCCCTGAGTAACCCTTGGCATTCCAGGACTGCTCTTCATGATTTGCTGTAGGAAAACCTACAACAACTGTCCTATTTTACAAGCTTTTATTTAGTTTCAACTGTCCCGATGTTTGTCTGTAATCAAATCATGCAAATTAAATTTGATACACTTCCCGGTTACCGATTGAGCAGAAATTTTGCATGTCGCATACATGCAAAATTTCAGCTCAATCGGTATCATATATATATCATAAATCAGATGACAATGCAATATTATTATGACATGGAGTGGAGCTGATCTGATAATGGAACTGGAAGGTAGCTATAGGAACTTGGTAGTTAAACGACTCAATCCCATCGAATTTAGATTCGTATGATTCGTCTTAACGATTATTAATTATATATATAGTTATTATCGAGCTCGCAATAAAAGCTAGCTATGAAAAAAAAAACATTAAAAACTTTTTTTTTCTCTGTTTAAATTGTGGAAACAATAAAGAATAAGTACCCCACAGCCTTGGTAAAGTTTGCGGAGGGCTGTCCCCTACACCTTGTATATAAAATTAACCTGTAAATTCCCAGTGCCTGTAATGTTGGCGATCCTAATAATCCCTACTAATATTATAAATGCGAAAGTAACTCTGTCTGTCTGTCTGTCTGTTACGCTTTCACGCAAAAACTACTGAACGGATTTAGATCAAATTTGGTAGGTAGGTAGAAGAGACACTGGAATAACACATAGGCTACCTATAATTCCACTGCTGAGCACGGGTCTCTGCCCGCGCGATATAAACTGTAGTCCACGCGGGCGAAGCCGCGGGCGGAAAGCTAGTAATAAATAAATAAATGTGTACGATGTGTTCAGCAGTGGAATTATAGGTAGCCTATGTGTTATTCTAGTGTCTCTTCTACCTACGAAATTTGATCTAAATCCGTTCAGTAGTTTTTGCGTGAAAGCGTAACAGACAGACAGACAGAGTTACTTTCGCATTTATAATATTATATATATAGTAGGGATAGTACCCTAGAGGAGGCTCGACAAAGTCGAAAAAACTTAATAAGGTCAAAAGCTTTGTGCTGCAGATGTTGTGTGGTACTGATAATGACCTGAAAACACGTGTCCATCTTCTCCAGGGCCACGTTATCGTCACATCACCGAGGCACGTGCCCCTTTGAAATATAATACCATTGTACCTTAATTTCCTCGTGGTCAGAATTCGTTGTGTTCTGAAGTTCTGTCTTCTCATATCTAGGTAGGTATATATGGAAATATTGTAAAACTCAATCAATTAACCCGACTGTGCCAGAAAAGGGTTTTGTTTTTCGACTATATGTATTTATGTTCACTAGCTTCTGCCAACAATGATTCTCAATAATAAAACTTTAGACCCAATTTCATTAAAAGGTGGTCAATTGTGGAAAATCCTTACTTATGCGTAAACAAAGAAACCTCTGTGCAAAAATTAAGAGTTCAATCACTTCTCCGCTCCTCAAGGAGTTGTCAGCAACAGGAGTGGCCCAGCTGGGCTGAAGCCTACTGGGGCCAAGGTTATCCGAAAGGAATCTCGAGCCCCGGTATGAAGGCTAGAAGAAACGGGGTGGGTTTTTAGTTAGTAAGAGTCTGACACTATCTCCCTCTCTACGCAAGAGCGGGGGATGACATTAGATGATTTTTGCCCACCGTAAAAATATCACTTCTCCGCTCTTCGCGGAGCGGGAGGACGTTACAGACTTTTACTGACTAAAACTACACCTGAGTATATTCCTTCTTTGAAAAGCGTTCCAGGATCCCGTGATTCCCTTTCGGACTAGCCATGTAGTGTTGATACTGTTGACAGTATTATTTAAATAATTCCATCAACGCTACAATCCCATTAAGTACTATTGATCCCACCAATCTAATGAAAACAGAAAAAAAAACTAAATTGCAAAATGGCCGCCACTTAACATCCAATTTATTTAAAAGATCTGAAGCAACGAAACTCATTTTTCCATCAGAGCGAAAAACTTAATTACAACGATCAAAGATATACCCAACAGTAAAAAAAAACCTAGAAGCGTAAAACCTATAAACCTTAAAGTATTAACATAGGTCAAGGTATAACCGTGAACTAGATTCTCTAGGGTTGCTAGCTGCTAATATTACAGGCTGAAAAACTGAAATACATTTTTTTTAACTTTTTTTTTCTTGATAAAAACCAGTGAGTGCATGACTGCGATTCCACTTGATGGTAAGCAGTGATGCAATCTTTCATGGTGAGGCGCACTAGATTATTAAAAGTCTATTCAGTCTAGCCTTGAAGACACTTAAATTATAATTGGACGGGAAGACCGCAGCTGGCAAATTGTTCCAGTCCTTCAATGTACACGGTATAAACGACGAAGCGAAACGCTTAATTCGAACCGTAGAAGTTTCAACAGTTTATAAGTTATGTTTTTGGCTTTATTTTAGGTGAAAAATCATTCAACGAATTCTCCCGCCCTTGGGTGGAACGAGAGGGCGTGTCAGAATTTTACTGACTATAACCCACTCCTATGGTTTCCTTCGTTGTCTTCAGGTTCTTCCAGGGCCCCGGATTTTTCTTTCAGAAGCGACCCCATGTTCCTAGTTGGCTTCGACCTTGCTGGGCCCCTACAGTTATGTTGACATCACCTCAAGGCGCGCATGGAACACTGCGTGCAGTCGATGACTTGGGTGGTCGGCTACCGGTCTCGTTGCAAGCCTGCCTGCCTTTCCTCCTCGCTCCGGCCCATGGCCATACCAGGATATATCGATATTTTATCAACAGCCCCAGCGCCCCGTGTCGTAGACAGAACTGTTTTGTCTAAGACGTCTTTTTTTTTCGGTGGGAATAATCATCCAATGACAACCCCCGCTCTTGGGTGGAGCGGGAGATAGTGTCAGACTCTTACGGACTAAAAACCCACCCCGTTCCTTCTAGCCTCTTCATACCGGGGCTCGAGCTTCCTTTCGGATAACCCTGGCCCCAGTAGGCTTCGGCTCAGCTGGGCCCTTCCTTGTCTAAGAAGTCTTGTCTCAAGTGTGCGCAGGCCCTTACGAAACTTTACCACACGATATTCACTAGGAATCAATTTACGAATAATTAAAACATCAAATGAACTTCTCTCGAAGGAATTCTGCAAAATAAGAAATAGCAAGTCATCTAGAAATGTCAGACGAAAGTTGTTGAAAGAAGAGTGTCGAAAAAACAGGCTTACTTTAGAAGTTTCAGCTTGAACTTGCAAAGCGACGGAAGTTTTGAAAGCTCGTATTTCGCAAGTTTATGGGCTATTTCATGGAAAGGAAAGATGTGTGGGAATATGTAAAGCTGTACCCCTAGCCAAGTTGCTAATCTGCAATAGTTAACGCTAGTAGAAAGCTTAAAATGTACGGGAATGACGCGCTCTCAAGGCTCAGTCACGTGGTCAGAACAAAAGAATTGGCGGCAGGGTCAACTCGAAGCGTTCGACGCAAGCGAAACGGTTGTAATTCGGCTAGGGGGGCTGGTTAGCGTTTTATGAGATAGAATTTCTCAAATGTACCATCTAGGAGGATGTGTTATTTTCTGCAACCAGTAAAGTATATCTATATTTTAACATTTTCTATTTGTTTTACCAGCTGACCCGGCAAACTTCGTACCGCCTAATGATCATTGAATGTAATATCTATATCTTTCGATATAGTCAACCGATTGCAATGAATCAAAGTCTAAGTAATATATCAAGTTACTCACAATTTTAATGTATAAAAGTTATCTACATCGATACAGTACAAAACTTCTACAGATTTATTAGATGTATAGATGTAGATTTATGACTCTCTAACGGCAATCTTTATTCAATCACTAATCACATAGTATAAGAAGTCGCTTCCCGTGTCTGTTTGTTTATGATCTGCATTAAAAGCTCCTCCTAAACCACACAACTGATTTTAAAAAGGGGGTTTTCACAGGTTTATGTACTTAGAGCTCGTGCCCCGTTATGAAGGCTAGAAGGAACGGCGCGGGGTTTTTAGTCGGTAAGAGTCTGACAGTATCTCTCGCGCCACCCAAGAGCGGGTTTTGTCATAAGATGATTTTCCCCATCGACAAAAAAAAACCCGTGCTAAGCCGGAGCGGGTCTTTTGTTACAACTAAAAATAATGTTGTTATACACTTTTAGTATCTATATTTAAGAAAAATCGTTATCTAGTCTTCTTGGCAATGTTGGTACCCCTAGGCGTGAGCTATTACTTGTAAGTGGCGACTGGAGGCGACTTTATCGCCAGCAGCGGCGAGAAACGGCCCTCTCCCGACACCTCGGCCAATTTATTACTGAGGCCTGCTCAAATGTACCTTGCACTGGTTGTTGGTTGTATTGATTTTACAGTCACTTCAGGATTATTTTTTTATATAATATTCCACCACTATCACACAACGCCGTCTAGTCCCAAGCTAAGCAGAGCTTGTGTTATGGGTACTAGACAACAGATAAACATACTTATATACTTCTAAATACATACATATTATAGATAAATTACACCCAGACCCAGAATAAATGATCAAGCTCATCACATAAACATTTGTTCTGGGTGAGAATCGAACCCACGACCTCCGGCATAGCAGTCAGTCATTCAAATTCAAATAAATATTTGTTTAGTGTGATTTAAAAGTCGATAATATCTATACCTAATAACTTATTTGTGACTTATTTCATGCTGAATAAGTAGAGACAACTTTTGTAATTCACACATACTATAAAACCAAGTTCCCCACCGCATTATGTTTGTGTCGCTGTCTGTATGATCGTGATAAACTCAAAAAATATTGAACAGATTTTGATGCGGTTTTCACTGATAAACAGAGCGATTCATGATAAAATTTTTAAGTATATAATACGGTCGTGCATATTGTTATAGTGAAAAGATTTGTAAGACCAGACGAAGCTGGGGCATGTCACTACTAAAAAATAAGACAACTCATCTTTATATTTATCTTTAAAGTGATTAAAAAATCAATTCAACACATAATGTGTTGCGCTCTATAACACGTTGGCAATCTTTGAGTTTGGACTTTTGGATGTTAGTCAAAGACCAAATCTGTGCACCGTAGGTCAGAATGGGGAGAATACACATGTCCACCAGCTGGTGTGCTATTCTCTAAAGAAAACAGCATTGAGCGCAGCCAGCGCTGGCCGCAGCGACGAAATCTAAATAGGTACATTGGATTAACAATCCAATGAACCTATACATTGGGTTGTTAATTCCATGTACTGCGCTCTCAACTCGTCGCTTGTGTTTCTTAGAAAATAGCACCGCTGATCCGAATAAATCTATAAATTCAAAAACAAAATACCACTCACTGATTAATCACGAAATCTCAGAAACTGTAACACCTACAAACTTAAAATTTGGCAGATAGGTTCCTTATAAGGTGTAGACATCCGCTAACTACAGATTTTACGAATCAGATTTTTTTTAAGGGTGGACTAAGGGGGTAAAACGAGTGTTCAAAGTTTGTAAGCAGAAACCAAATTTCACGCGGGCGAACCCGCTGGCAGAAGCTAGTTTAATAATTAAAAATCCCACACATAAATCAATAAAATTCCAATCGAACTTAATACACTGACGAGTTACATTTGGGCGATTCCATTATCGCGGGTGCAACATTCTAACGCATGTTGAGCTTCATAATAATTAAATTAAAAATATTTTTAACAAAATTGTTCTTCTAAGTGCTACGTTTCGATATGATCACTTTATATTTAGGAAAAAGAATTTCACTGAAAATTTTAAATTGTCAGGAATGAGGTTTAAAGTCCTATCGCGGGTGCAACAAAGTTGGCCCAACCTTTCTAGGTCGTCAAACAAAAACACAAAAGTCTGTTAATTATGAAGCATTTATTTTGTTATGCCTTCGTATTTCGTTAGGCGACGAACTAATCAAGTAAACAAATAATGTTTTTTATAGGAAACAAAAATAAACACAGATTTATTTATTTTTAAAGCAATCGCGGGTGCAACATCAAATTATCGCGGGTGTAAACCCGTCTTGTTTAAGTGAAAACAACATCAATAAAACTTTTACAAGAATGCAATAACAGATCAAACAATATTTATTAATAATCAGAACACTTGTTTGCATAACGTACATTGATTATTTATTTTAAAATACGTCAATATTTGTCAAAAATTCTTTAAAAAAAAAAAACATATTTTTTTTCTCTAGTGTTTTCAACTTTGCGATAATATCCTCAAATAGCACGTCTGCTATGCCATTAACAATTTCAATTATTTTTTTTGTCGTCTGAATCACTGTAATCATCAAAAAGTTCAGTATTTTCTTTTAACTTGCGTCTATTTTCTATTTCGACGACGCAGTCTCTTTCCCTTACTCTTCTGTCATGTTAGACAATATTTCTGTGAAAAACTACGGAATATAATATAACCACTTATTACACCTAAGTCACCAATCATGCACATCATATAATTATTATTCAAAGTATTCATCATCATCATCATCATCATTTCAGCCGATACACGTCCACTGCTGGACATAGGCCTCCCCCAAGCGTCGCCACAACGAACGCTCCTGCGCGTCTCGCATCCATCGGCTTCCCGCAACCTTCACCAGGTCATCAGACCACCTTGTTGGAGGCCTTCCAACGTTGCGTCTTCCGGTACGCCGTCGCCACTCCAGAACCTTTCGGCCCCAACGGCCATCTGTTCTGCGAGCAATGTGCCCTGCCCATTGCCACTTAAGTTTGGCAATTCTTTGCGCTATGTCGGCAACCTTAGTTCTCCTGCGGATGTCTTCATTTTTGATTCGATCACGCAAGGTAACCCCGAGCATAGCCCTATCTATTGCCCTTTTATTCAAAGTATTACTAAAGAATAAAATACATGATAAATCAGGCAATAAGGTTACTTCACAAAGAGTTGCACCCGCGATCATAATATCACGATCGCGGGTGCAACCGATTTAAGTTAAAGTTTATTTCAATTCAACTAACATTATACCCTTGAAAATGATTTAAATAAGTTTACCCTTGATTGTTTCTTACTTTTACAAAGTTTGAAAACCATAGCATTTCATTTCTGTTAAAGACGCAAACATTTATATCTTTTATATCGCGGGTGCAACAAAGCTAATACCGACATGTTTAGGCCATAATACTTAAAAAATAACAACAAGTACTTACATCTTTGGGTGCATAAGAATAAATTAATATCTTCACTACACGTTTAGGCGGTAAAACATAACGTCAAACTATCAGTAACAACTGTTTCGGCCCCATGTTGTGTCACAGTGATTTTGCAGATTAAGTTTCGATTTCAATTGATAAAGTTTCGAAATGCGCCAAAAATTTAAATAACGAGTAAGATAAAAATTAAAATAAGTTTTAATAAATTTGTACCTTTTTCTTTGTATCGATTGAAAAAAAAGTAACAAATAGCGTGATTTTAAAATTCATGTCAAAAATCGTCTACAGCGGAATCGCCCATTTTCAAAATAAATCTCCATTTTTCATCTGAATAGACCTTTGACCTTTGTCCTTATACTATTTTAGCCCCACATTGAGATTAATTGTAGCGCGAATCGCTTATTTATTTTTAGCCTTCATTGAAAAGAACCTACACAAAAGATTCTATTTCAATCCTGTTACGAAGGGTTCACAAAACAGTGATTCGTTTGGAAATATTGTAAAAGCGTTATTATCCATTCGTCCCACGCAAATTCCTATTTCAGAAAAGCGTAAATTGCCATTCAAACACTTTCAAATTACTCGATTTTTACTCGCAATTTATTTTTGGTCGGATTTCGTTCACTCTAAAGATTAAATGGCTTTGATCTATGTAATATTTTGATTATATTATAATACTAGCTTTTGCCTGCGATTTTGTTCGCGTACCATCGCGGTCATTTCTGCCTGATCACTTTAAAAAAAATTGTTTGAATCCAAACCAAAGCCTTTGAAGTTTTTGTTTCAAGTGAACTTAGCGGTGGTCAGGCGGAAGTGTCTTTGATGGTACATAAAATATAGCCTTTGTCACTCAGGAATAAAGCAGCTTTCTGTCTATGAAAAAAAAATGGACCAGTACTTTCAGAGTTTACCCGCTACAAACAAAAAACAAAAAAAAATTACCTCTTTACAATGCGGTACTGCGTTCCGTTTCTTGTAGCTTTTTTTGATTAGTTAACTCATTTTATTGTATAATTATGTACATCTTAACTATTAAATATTATAAGTTAATAGGTATATACAAACTTAAAATAATAATATGTACAAACGAGTAAAAAAGGCACAAAAACGGGGAAAAGTCAAAGGGCATCAAAAAATTCGTCCACATCGATGTCAATGGGAAAAGTGCCCAGAACGCTGGCAGCATTGCCACGCTGGATGGCAATGCTGATTCGTTGACCGAAGAAAAGGCCAGCCCTCTGGTCACGCGAAGAGTCGACCAAACGTTTGCTGATATCCTTAAAAACTCGATGAGCGCTCGGACCCCATGGCCCTAGTGTTTCAACCCCAAACGGCTCAAATATATAACTTCCAATGAGGTTATTATATTTACGCCGTTTGAGGTTTTCTGCGCCTACAGCAGCCGCTCCAGCACAGCCCGCGGTACTCAGAAGATGGGATGGCGCAAGGGTGTCGACACATGTTGCATCCCACACCAAAGGCCTACCCAATTTCCAAGGCATTATAGTCATCCCATCTGGTCTCTTCCCATCGTCACGTGCCAAGCCATTGGGTTCTAAGACAGCTGGCACCCCGGCGGTGACAAGAGCTCGACGGATGATGTCATTAATACTGGCATGCCGTGCTATCCGACCAGCGCTTCTACTGCAAGATAGGCCATGGTGTCCGAGGCGATCGACTGCTTCGCCGCACTGACATCGATGTGGAGCTCCACTAGGAGCACCCAGACGCAGGCATGTAGCGATCCGGAAGGTGGTGTCACTCAGCATAGTACCTATGTTAGGTGACGGTAAAGCCTGTAGCCAAAGACCCGACTCCCATTCACCCACAGCCAGTAGGCGAGCGCGCTCAGCAGTGTTGGTGGACGTGTTAATGAGATTATTCCGTACCAATCTGCAGAGCGGCTCATCCCACTGTCTCTGGGAAGATGGAATTTCGGGCAACGCGTTGTCCGGGCAAGCAATTTTCCAGGCGCTCACGGCATCGGCCAAGCACGGCACCACACAGCTAACGAGTGATGGAGTCAAAATTCTTTTGGTCAACTGTTGTGTGCTGTGGACCGAAGACAAGAACGCCGGTAGGCTTATACTAGAAATTTTGCGGATGCCGATCCCACCAAAGCGAATGGGTAGCGTGGCTTGTAACCACGCTCGGTCATCCAGGGCCACATTTAAAATGGAAGTCATAGTATACCGAATAGTCTGATCAATTTTGTCCAAGAGATGTGGCTGCTTCCATAAAGGGGAAGAGCGGAGAAAATACATAAAATTTGGTGCAAAACAACAATACCGTAGGAGGGTGAATGCCGAATGTAGGTTAATTTTGGAAAGTCTCTCCGAAATGTTATTAAAACGTTCAATTTATATTATAGAGATATCATTAATATCTCTCTGCACATGTTAGTTTTTGTCTCTGAACTGTTAGAGCAAAGAGTACATAAGTGGGTACCTGTTATCATTATTTTTCCACGTGAAAAAACAAGATCAAAAGCGACGTCCTTCAGATTTAATTTTAAAAGCGGCAAAGGACCATTCGCTTATTTGCACTTCTACACCAAAATTATAAATGGGTAAGGTTTGTTTTTTTTTTTTGTAGGATGAAATCTCTGAATGTACTAGTCCGATTGAGAAAATGTTTTCACCGACAGAAAGCTGCTTTATTCCTGGGTGACATAGACTATAATTTAAGGAACGTGGGCGGAGTTGCAGGCAAAAGCTAGTGAAATAAATAAATAAATGAGTAAAGAGTCTCTTAGTAAATAAACTGGTAACATTTAAATATTGATGGTTACCTTCTTGTTTAGTAAAACACTCAGATATTAGACGTTCCGTATTCTGGGGCACATCTTGAGCTCCATTTTATTGACTGCTAACATTTGCATGAGGGCAGTGGCGGATTTAGGGAGTGGCGAGCAGGGCCACCGCACGGGGCCTCGCTCATGCAGGGGCCTCACGCAACAACCCGATTACAAAAATAAAACAAAATTAAAAGCTTCATATGCTAACTTATATTTTTTTTTTTTAAAGTTGGAAATAACCTAAAGATTTTTTCCGCCTAAGGTAGTGGGAGTAAGGTAAGTAGGAGTGGGAGGGCGTCTCACATTTTTACTGACATTTTACATACCTATGTTTCATCAGTTACCCTTTGCATTCAAGGACCACAGGTTTTCCATTCACAAGTCAACTTTGTTTTTTAATTGATATAAACTAGTGCTTGACCACAACTCACGGCTCCAGACTGTGTGAATATCTTTTAGGGTATTTAGTATCTAACTTTATTGTCATTGTTGTTGTATTTATCATTGTGTTCATTTTTATAAATCTTCTAAAATAATATTTTAAACTCGAAATTCAATTCACCTTTTTATAAAAATTGCGTTTCTATCATAAGAATTCAATGATTCACATATTTCGCAAAAAGGACAAGGGCCTCGCAAAGATCTACTGCCCGGGGCCTCTCGTGACAGCTAAATCCGCCCCTGTATGAGCACACGTTTAACTGTTTTTTTTTTCATACTATTTTATGGCTTACAGTAAAGCCTACATCCCGGAGGAATTGTTTAACGACTGCTTTTCTTTCTTTCGAGTCGATAAACTCAAATGAAGTTTGGTCTGACCGTATTTAGACCTAGGGACTTACTATGACGTTATAAAATGTCAACCGTGCGAGTGAGAAAGAGGGACGAAGCTATAAAGTCTATATAGCTCCATCTCTTTAACAGTTCAGTTTAGATCGTAAAAAGGTAGCACGTAAAGCTCTATCATTGGCAAAATCTTCCATTTTTTATAGGATCGCTTTTGACCCCGATCTCATCTGATGGATCTCACTTGCCTAGAAGTAAACTAGTCACAAGACCACTATGGTCAGAAAAAAGAGACTCCGGTATCCCATTCCACCCCTCAACTGTAAGGCTTCTAAGAATAAGAAGCTAATTTAGATACCTAGATATCTTTTACTAGCAGAAACTTGCGGTTCTGGCCCTATGAAATTACTTTCCAATTATTGTCAACCAATTTAAAATATTCAAGTTCTTTTTTTAAACCACCCCTACATTAAAGAAAAAAAAACTAAATTGAAATTATTCAAATCTGTCAAACCGTGTTTTTACTTTTACCGAGACCAACGAACAGCTATTAAAGCACGATAAATCTAAGAAATACCGAAATAACTTTGCATACGCGTTACTCACAGTATTTCTATTACCTTTTCCTTAAAACCATTAAATTATGAAGCAGTTTTTATTTTATCACGAGATATACAAGTTTTATAGTAATCTAAAATTAAAAAAAGACGTGTGGCACTCGGAGACTGCCGCGGTAAAGCTATTTCATAGCATTTTTTATCAACAGCAATTAAATTGTGTCAAATTAAACTTCAATAAGTTGACAAGTTTCCATGACAACCATTTAGTGGGGGGAGTTAGGTTAGTTGGTTGGTTTTTTTCGTTACGGAATTTCTGGATTCGGTCTCCACGCTCAAGGCCCGCGATAGAAGCTATGCAATAGCTTAAAATTCAAAATCATTTATTTCAAATAGACCAAATGTAGGCACTTTTGAATAGTCATATATCGGTCAGTCCAAGAAAAGTGAAACTAAATTGCACGTTCCAAAGCGTAGATCTCTATGGAGAAGAACGTGTGTTCTTTAACCCCATCCCTTTTTTTTTCAATCTGTCTTAACTGTCAATCGGTATTTCATAGATTTGTCGTGCTTTTTTATTTAGAAGAAGATTTGTCATTTCGTAACAAAACATTTTAGCTGCAGTTTTATCACAAAGATGTGAGACTAAACTCGCAAATATTGATCACAACGCTCGTTCTTCACACTTTTCTAATTATCCAATACGATGTTACATAAATCTGTGTTATTAACCCATTTAGCTATACGCGGCCATATTAAGTATTTTTACAAAGTTAAGTGGCCTATAAGGTAGCTTCTAAATTAATGTTAGAAGAGCGATATGGTCATTAATCAGATCGTTCCAAAGAAGAAATTGACTGACTGACATAATCAGAAATCAGAACCGTTTATTTTAAATACCAACCAAAGACCAATTACAGGCACTTTTGAATTTTCAAAATGTCGGTCAGTCAAAAAAAAAGTGAAGCTAATGTGCACGTTCCAAAGCGTAAATCTCTATGGAGAAGAACGTGCAAGAAACTCCATGGACACTCTTTTAAATCTATTAACGCATAGCCAAAACCACAAGGTCTAAGTGCAAGTAATATACAACACAGGCGAGCATTATGAGAGGACTTTCCAAAATTTACCTTATGGGGATGAAACATCAACAATTCAGCCGTCTTCCAACGTCATCATTACAGCCAAAAGGCATCTACTGTTGGACATAGGCCTCCCCAAGCGTCGCCACAACGACCAGTCTTATGCGTCTCGCATCCATCGGATTTCCGCGACTCTGACCAGGTCATAGGTCCACCTTGTAGGAGGCCTTCCAATATGTCGACGACATATTGAAAGTCACACGCTAGCGATGAAAGACAGAGACATATGCACCTCTCTCTCACTTCCTCAGAGTATCAAGTTTCGATCCGACCTACGAGTATGTTTCCCGTAACCAGCGGACTACCGCATTATGCCATAAAATTATTGCAGCCAAGTCCTTAAATCCTTCAACAGGACTTATTACTTTTACAGTCATAAAAAGTTACCGGACTCAAATACAGAGGCAAACATACCATTAGGAAGAAAATTTTATTGTAATGGTTTCTACGGAAAACGCACTTCCTTTGTTGGTCCCAGTTTTAATGGAAAACTTAATATAATTACTACGAGTCACGTAGATGGCACTTCATTAGTATAAACACCTACTTAGGCAGATAGTATATGCATTAAAATTTCTAGCAGCCAACGACAAAGGCAGTTGGTTCCATGACTGAATGACTCCTGGCTGTATAAAGGCCGAAGCTAGGTGATCATTATATTCATCATCATCGTTATCACCTCCTATCCTAACCTAACTTACGATTATATAAGCACTAGTGGCTCAGGCTGATTTACGTCAGTCGCAGTAGGATCCCAACCACCGGAGACGCGGGTTTGCGAACTTCGAGCAATAGGAACCTCATCACCCACCCGTCCAGTAAGGATCAGGCCCAAGTCGGCGGAACGTATTGTTTCTGGAGTTATCAGAGAAGCTAGGGACCTAGCAGAGCTGATGCCTGCTATAGCCACGGGATTTTTTTAAATAGTTACCGTGGCCCTGGAATGTAAAGGGCAACTGTAAGATACAGGAAGACTTTAGTCAGTAAGTTTGACATACCCTCTTCCCACAGTGGGAGAAGTCATTTGATGGTTTCCTCCCTCAAAAACAAAAGAATTGATTCATGATTCAGGGACTTTATCTCGTCTTGTTAAAATGTCAATCGTGTGAGCGAGAAGGAAGGTTAGCTATAGGCTAAACACCCTATATAGCTCCATCCTTTTAACCGTTCAGGTTAGGTCGTAAAATGAATCGCAATAATAGTACATTGTTACACTAGGGGTGAAAGTTACTTATTTCGTCCCGATAAGGAGTCGGCCGAGCGTAGCGTGGTCGCTAATTCGAGGGACTAAATAAGTAACTTTAACCCCGAGGTAAGCATTGTGCTTTTCATTACGAATACAAGAAGATAGACCGAGATAGTTTTTTTATTTAAATAATTTGACAGCTGTTAGTTGTAAGTAAAACTCCCTAGGGATGAAAAGTGTGATACTTTTCAGCCCGCTCCTCAGGCAACTTCAGACCTACTTTCAGAGTATGAGTAATGAAAAAGCTCTTGGTAGCACTGATAATCTTTGTTATACTTTCCGCTCTCTCGTCCGCTGACGCTTATTAACAAAACCGCAGCCTTAAATACGATGATTAATATCGTTCGCGTGCTCACACGTGACGGTGTCATATCTTCATAGGATTGGAAATCTTGATACTTGAAAACAATTCAGTTCAGACATGGCTGACGGTTCAAGACGTCAAGTTGATGTATCGCTTGTTTAACGATGGCTGGATTTTATTTGCTGTTTCATGGCCTTTGATGGGCTACGTTCTTGTGGAGACTGGTTGCTTTTATGCGAACTTTATTTGTGCTACAAGTCATGTTGCCAGCGTAAGTAAGTTTTCCCATACAAAGTATGGACATTCGATTCACTCTCTTATGGGGTGAATTTTGAAATATTCTCTTAGTACTCGCCTACGTTATAAAAGAAAGCCTTGTGCAAAATTTTAAGTTAATAAATTCTGTAGTTGGTGCCCTGAAATCGCACGTTGGGGTCGCGGCAGACCAAGAAGGAGATGGCGGGACGACTTGGATGTCTTCCTTGGGAATTGGAAAGAAGTGGCTCAAAACCGGGAACATTGGAAGGAGTGGAGGGAGGGCTTTGCCCAGCAGTGGGACAATATGGGCTAGATATAATAATAAAAAATAATAAATTCTTTAGTTTCGGCTGTGCGTTGATATATCAGTCAGTCACTTTCTTTTTTTACAGGATACAATATTATTTTTAGTATTTGCGAAACCTGAATATAGTTTGATCAAAATCAGTAACTGAATCGATTCCAATAGTTGGACACTACCGGCACTAAGTAAAACACAGGTCAAGGCCGGTCATAGCAGGCATTAGGCGCCAGCGCACAGCTAAGTGCGGGAACAAAACAACCCCTCAGTCGCGCAGATGGCCCGGTGACCATGTATTTGTGCGAACAACTAAGTAAGATAACATACTTATATTATTATTATTATTATATCTAGCCCATATTGTCCCACTGCTGCCTCCCTCCACTCCTTCCAATGTTCCCGGTTTTGAGCCAAAATTGGTGCCCTGAAATCGCACGTCGGGGTCGCGGCAGACCAAGAAGATGGCGGGACGACTTGGATGTCTTTCTTGGGAATTGGAAAGAAGTGGCTCAAAACATACTTATAACTTTGTGATTATTTTTCAGACCGTCATGATATTTTGTACACTCTTCTTTACATAAAAATAGTAGACACGTGTTTCGGGTTTCGCATAAAACTAATGTTGTTTGAATATAAAAGATAGATGTCTTATCTATTCAACAACTTTTTTTCAACAACGAAACTCTATATTCAACAACCCATAACAGATTCTAGACCAGCTATCCCTTGGGTAGTTATATTGATAACCAATCATCACGCTTCAAAGACTGTTGACCAAGATATGATTGGCTGTAATACGACTGTACTAGTAGTGGCACTCCCGTCGCGTTAGTAACGAGAAATTCTGCCACTCTGGGGAACACACCGGTCCAATAAAAATGTGAAGATTTATTTGAGTGTAAGTTTTTATGTATTTGGTTTAGCCAGGGTGAGTTTTCTGTGACTAGTTCTGTTTACGCTCAATTTGGAGAGGCCCTTGAGATAAGGTTAGGAAGATGATGGCAATCTCTCTTTGTGATCTACATAATATAGTTTAGTATCACATACATCCCAACTGTACGTACAAAACTTTTTGGGAACACATTTTTGAGCGTACTCTTTTTTTTAAGGTGTGATATCTTTGTGGTGTGGTAAGTATTTATAATTCTTGCATAGCACCATGTATTTAAGAAGAGGAAACTGACTCCTGAAATACAGATAATACTATCTATCACCCATTAAGGGTGGAGCGTGTGGGCGTGTCAGACTTTGACTGACTAAAATCATATCTATGTTCCTTAACCCTTCAGATACCGTCAATTAGAGACACAATAGTAAGACAATAGATGCGCGGCCACCGGTGGTCGCTTGGGGATTCATGAATTAAATTGCCCTTTGCGTCCCAAGATCCTTTCAAAATTTGACCCATAACCCTAGTAGGCTTTGGTCCTGCTGGGTCCAGCGGTTTTGCTGAAATATGTTTAAGACGCGCATGGAACACTAGGTACGCGTCGTCAGCCATTAATTCATTAAACTCCAAGCGAACGCCGGCGTTCGCGCTGTTATTGTCTTTCTATTGTGTCTCTAATTGACGGTATTTGAAAGGTAACTCGGGCTTGGTCCGCCGGACAGCGAGCTACCAATTGCTCGAGGTCCGCAAGTCTACGGTGGCTGGTAGTCGGTGTCGGGATTTTAACCGTTTGGATTTTCAGCCGTCCATGCGTACGCCATTGTGCGTACTGGTACTAACTGTAATTCATTACGGGCCAGATTTTCGTGCTTAAAAGCTCGTACCTAATAAAATAATGCATTTTAACACAAGAGAAGCAGAATCTTAATTTCTGTAGCGGATTAAAGATGGCGTCAGTCGGTATGTTCCCGCGCGAAATGCGACAGCTGACTGTAACAAAATGGATGACTGAGTTGCTTCTTAGTGACAGTATTAACTCTCGGACGGAGAATTACTCGCGTCTTGCCAGTATTTAAACACTTTTGCTATAATTAATTTCATTAAATGCTTTTATGCTTGAAGACAGTGGCTAAGAAAAAGAGCTCCTAATTGCTTAATTTTTTTGACTGACCTTTTGGTCTAGTGGTTAGTGACCCTGACAGCTGCAGTTCGTGGGTTCGATTTCCACCCAGGACAAATGTGTGTGTGATGTGCATGGTCATTTGTTCTGTGTCTGGGTGTGATTTATCTATAATGTATTTAGAAAAAAATAAGTATGTTTATCAGTTGTCTAGTACCCATAACACCAGCTCTGCTTAGTTTGGGACTAGATGACGTTGTGCGATAGTTGTGGAATATTATTATTATTATTAAAAAAATATATTATTATTTAGTTCTGCCACATTACATAGCTATCGTGTTTATTATCAAACTCCTTCGTAACGGCTGAATTTTTATGAAACTTTTTGTGTATGGTGGGTCTGAGAGTAGGTCATAGGTAGTTTTTGCCGACACGTCCTCTCGCTCCGGTCAGAGCAGGAAAAGTCATTAGAAATTTTAAAACAGAACCGAAACCCCCATTTTTTCTTTGATAATTTATATGGCAGAACAATATTTGCCAATCTGTGTGAACCCAACACAAGAGAACTGTAGCGATATATATGGCGTCACATAAGAAACATAAGAACTACGAAGAAAATACGAAATCCTGCATCGCGCAATCAAAGTTCTGCGCGCGATTTGAACATATATGACAGCCCGACATCAACTATCGGGCAGTCGCCACCAGACCATAACTCCTGTCTGGTCGGAGGATCCTCCCTTTCCAACGGAGGTTTGCGGGACTTTACTCTCTGTTCCGCATATCTCCAAAGAACATTAAAAGTAGATCATGCTATTTAATTTAAAATCTATAGTTTTGCGAATGAAAACTTTGTATCTACTTAGTTGTTAGACGTTGTAATATTTGGTTTCAATCACAATTTGAAAAGCTGAAACTTCTCTCTTAGGTGCCTAATGTATTTGAACAACAGTTTATAATTACTAATATTATAAAAGCGAAAGAGAGTTTGTTTGTTACGTCTTCACGCTTAAATGGCAAAACCGATTTTGATGAGTTTTGGTACAGAGATAGTTGGGACCCTGGAGACGGACATAGGGTTTTTTTTTTAAGTTAGAAAATGGGGAGAAAGAGGAAAGAAAAGGGGAGAGGAATTAAAGCATAGTAATAAACGCGGGCAAAGCCGCAGGTAAAAGCTATAACTCGATAATTTCTACATATAACGTATACAAATAGTAATTACGAGTAAATAGTAAAACAAATGTCAACACCACCACAACCTCGTAATGGCCATTATGATTTAGTTAACTTTAAAACTGTAATATGGCAAGTTTGCCCAACGTACCCTCAGAACTGAACTCCAACTAATAGAATAGTTTCAGTTCAGAACACGGGCGTAATTACCAAAGGGCCAGTGCCTGGGGGCCCCCAAACTCGGGGGCCCCCACAATACCTAATTAACATTCCTCATATTGAACTGACAAAAAATTTTTCCACCTTCGGATTTTTATTTTATTGATGATCGGCTCTCGCTTGACCACCTGGTGGAAACGGACGATGTGGTCGACGATGAAACACGCTTACCTAGAAGAAACCTTTTCACTCTTGACTTAAAAAATCCCAGGTTGTAGCTATCATGAAACACAGGCTCCGGCAGGGAATTCCACTCTTTAGCTGTACCTACGCACAATAAATTTGTTCCATAATGAATCTAAAAATATACGAGGTTGCAAAACTACTTTAACCTATTAACCGCCTACGTCGGATATATGCGACAAACATTCTAGCGTTTATTCCACTAGGGTCGCATATTCACGACCAAATACTCCATCTCGTCAGCTTTTCTGTCATCTATGGGGATTAAACAGCTAACCGAGATAGAATACCCAGTCGCAAACACACTGCCTTAGCAAATAGGACGCGAAAACACTCATCGGACTAATACAATGCGGGCGGTTAAAGGGTTAATTATAGCAACTCGTTTTAGTCAGTACAAGTCTGACTCTCCCTCCAGCTCCACCCAGAGTAGGAGAAGGTACTTGATGATTTCTCACGTAAAAAAGGGGCCCCAATTTTTTTCCTCTGAGGCGTTGGCTGCGTACCTACGCCACTGGTTCAGAAAGCACTTAATATGTAACATCTCTCTTCATTATAGACTGTTGAAAGGGTCGCTGGTTTTCAGGACCTAGGTAAAGTTGAGTAAAAGTCTGTTAAACTAATTTTGTTGTTGCTTTTGGGTAAAATGGGTTAGACAAGCTTGGTAACTGCAAAATAACAGCGGAATGAATCTACTGTAACTACTAATGACAAGTAAAGCTCCATGCAATATTCTCTAAGAAAACAGCCTTGAGCGCAGCGCTGGCCACAGCCACGCAATCCAAATAGGCACATTGGATTATTAATCCAATGAGCCTGTACATTGGATTATTAGTTCAATGTACTCCGCTCTCGACTCGTCGCTGCGGCCAGCGCTGCGCTCAAGGCTGTTTTCTTAGAGAAAAGCACCAGTGACCACGGCGGGTTTTAGACAGTAAAAATTCTCACTTCACCTAGAGCGAGAGAATTAATTTGATGACAAATAATATATCCCTCAATCCCTTAACATAACCCTCCCTCTTCATATAGGACCTAAACGTAACAGGCCACATTCACTGGGCTTCAATCTAATCCAGAATCCTTTGGGTAATAATAGGCAAGGGCCCAGCTGGGTCGAAGTCTACTGGGGCCAGGGTTATCCGAAATGTAGCTCGAGCCCCAGTATGAAGGCACGAAGGAACGGGGTGGGTTTATAGTCAGTAAGAGTCTGATACTCTCTCCCGCTCCGCCTAAGAGCAGTGGTTGTCATTGGACGATTTTCACCAATATAAAAAAATGGGTAATAATAGTAATTGGCTATCCTTTCTTTTTATTTCAAATCACACCGGCACTGAAAAAAATTGCCCCACTGTAGAACGTTTCAAAGCGCCTACGCAAAGAATCAGAGCCAAACGCAGTCTTGCGTAAAGCTATTATCCAATTCTACACAAAAACCAAGTCGTAACTTCGACCATTTATGTTCTAGGTTTAGGTAAAAATCCAGACCAAAAGAATACTCCGTTTCATAATAAAACCTAAGAATTTATTCAGAAAAGGATTTTTATTTTACTTGAAAGCCACGAGAACCTTATCGAAAGTTTTTAAAATAAATGTAGGTGAGTTCCAGGTCGTATTATTCTTGACCTTAGCTTTTTAGCTTCTAATTTCTATGACGAATTCATTTTGCGTGGACTCAACTTGGTACTTACTATTAAAGACAGATAAATAATATGATAAAATCAATAAAAAAAATACACCGTGAAAAGGGCGCGTAATTCTTTGTTCGAATGCCAAAGATGCTAGTGCGGGGGCGATGATGCATGACGCCATTAGGGATGCGATCATTCATCGACTTTTTAGTCTAACATTACCTATCCCATAAAAATCTGGCTCCGTTCATACTCATCCGCAATCCTATCCTAACTCACTCGGTCAGTATATATCTACCCTGGATAGCAGGCGTACATGTATAGCTAGAAGGTGAATTACTGATGGTAAAAAAGCGCTTATATGATCTTTATTTATTTTTATTCAATCATCATCGTTAATCACAGTAAAAATTACAATAATAAAATTAATTAAAGCTATGTGAGAAACTTCCTATGAAGATCCTTTCCCTGACATGTTGCAGTAACATACTGATACATAAAGACTCGCTATCTGTTGCACTGGGGCAGTATTGTAATGTCAAAAGGAAGGGATATAGTTTTACCGTAATACCATTATGCTAAGAACGTCCACAAATCACAATCATCATCATATCAGCCTGAAAGAAACAACTGCAAAGTATTAAGACACGCCGATCTGGGCGCATCTATTGGTCTCCATACATTTTTTATGGAAACTGTACTTGTAGAGCTACACTTGATACAAGCCACGCGACGTCGTTCTACGTACAAATCAGGCGTGTTACACGTGTGCGTCGGTCTAATGTAGTTCTAGCTTGGCGTTCGCTTTCATTGTATCTCTAATTACGGTATTCGAAAAGTTAATACGCATTCTTTCTCCCAGTGTCCCCACATTTGTGCACCGTAATAATCATGCATAAAAGCTACACGTGTATACATCTAACCTTTGCAGAGCTTATTTCACCCACAAGGTCCATAATAATGTGTAACTCACACTACAAGCCAAAACCAAAACCAGTAGATCGATAAATCTGAAAATTTGGCAGCAAATCTGACTCCGGCCGCTTTCAGTACCAAAAATAGGTAGCTCTGGCTGAATGCGCCGAATTAGGGGCGGGGGGCCATTGACACAGCCGCGTCCGTTTCAATCCAATTCTATTAAAGGAGTCTACCCACTACTCCGTATCATAATAGGATGCTATACCCGTTCTAGGAAAGTGTTAGGATTGAAAAGTAAAAGTAGAAGTAAGTAAAAGTGTAGTAGTATAGAATGTCTCGATATCCTTACGATATCTACGCTTCAATGTTAGTCAGTGACGGAAAGGCCTCGGAGTCCGAGTCGTCTTTCATTCCGTGCTTGATACGTTCTTATCATGATCATGGTCATCATCATCTTCCTGCCCTTGTCCCGTTTTATTTGGGGACGGCGCAACCCATTTTTTCTTATCATGGTATAATCATAACATATATTATGTACATATTACAATATTTATATGCGAAACGTGAATAGTTGGACACCAACGGCATTAAGTACAACACTGGTCACGTTATGTCATA
This sequence comes from Mythimna lalbum, assembly GCA_949319445.1. NCBI lineage: Eukaryota > Metazoa > Arthropoda > Insecta > Lepidoptera > Noctuidae > Mythimna > Mythimna lalbum. The sequence goes on along the minus strand of OX439349.1, from coordinate 2,576,556 downwards.
GGGGGCATTAGGAGCCAGCGCACGGTAAGGTGCGGGAGCAAAACAACACTTCGCTTGAATGACCCCCCTTCACCCGAATGAGCCGGTGACCACATATTTGAACGGACAATCAAGTAACATAAGAAACTTATAACTTTGTGATATTTCATGATAGCTATGAAATTTTGTACATAAGTAGGTTCTTTACGTAAAAATACTAGGCACAAGTTTCGGGTTTCGCATATACTAAAACTACATACGGTGTAGTGGGCAGACACCTTTAACACTAGTCCATAGAAGACCCATTGTGCGAAGCTTTAGTGTTATTAAATCGCGTTAACTGAGCTTCCAGCGCTGCAGCGGCTTTTTGTTCGGTGCTATCGCGAATGGCCAAGTGATTTCGGTTCGCTGTGTCGTGTGGATAACTATAAGCTAGTGCGCTGAGTGCGTTGTTTTTACGTTAACGTGATCGAAACGTTTGCCGCGTTTGGCTCTCTGATTGGTAAAGAGCTTGGAGTGGGCCAATCGGAGCGCCGAACGTCACAAACGTGTCGATTGCGTTAAAGTAAAATAAACTCACACGAGAAACATAGAACTACGCTAGACCGACGCACGCGTGGACCACACCAGATTTGTACGTAGATCGACGTCGCGTGGCGAGCATCTAGTGTAGCTCTCTACAAGTTTAGTTGCCATATAAAATGGATGGAGACCGACGCACCCAGATCGGCGTGTGTGGCACACGTGTGGGCAATATAGTTCTAGTTTTGAGGTAGAACTACTCTCTTTTCGCTCGACGATTCTTTCCTATTCCCTTTCACCCCGGATCATGGTCTGAATCAGAGCCGGACGCAAAAGGTCACCTTTACCAATCGCCTCCATGAGGATACGGTGTAACTCCACCCAAACTGATCAGACTTCCATCGTACGCTCCACCGTGTCATCTGGGCGAAAGGTGACACCGGGGTATTTCAGATAGTCGGTTCGGTTATTAACGCGTCCAAAAGTCTGGTAAAACAGACTAATCTTGCTTACTTGTATGTGTATGTGGGCTGTGCAGGTCAGATATGCAATCGCTCCGTGTTCCAACGGCATCTGGTAAGACTGGAAGGCGACACTCGGACGTTGCCTCAATCTAGGAATTATTCCTGTATCGTGGTGGTGAAAGGTTTTGCTGTCACGGTAAAATTTTTGATGGACGAAAAACCTACCGTCTAAAGCGATGATTGACGTTTTTTAGTACTGATTGACGAAAACCACCATTCATGATTGATGGAATTGATTGAAGCTTGCATGAACGTGTTATGTTCAGTTGAAAACCAGCGTCAGGCACTAGTTGTCTGGCAATCATGCTGAACTGGACCTTTTTTGGTGCAGCCATGAGGCACACAACAACTTTATTTTTTATCTTTTATTTTTTATCATTATTTTTTTTTTGTTTCTTGTATTTGTGTTTGGGCCTTGTAATGCACCAAATAAATTATTTTTCTTTCGTTCTTTCTTTCTCTCTTTTGCCTTAGATCGTGAGCCGTTAGAGAGTGAGAAAAAAAAGTTTGCCATTGGTAGTTGAACTATGAGCATTGCTCTACTTTGTGGCACGCCTGCCCCGCCCACAAGGCCATTCTAACCTCTTTCATCAGTTCTGTGGATCTACTCCTGCAGTCCTCTTAAACCCTCTTGAAGGTGACATTAAAAACAAAAGCCCACATTCAAATATACACGAGATCATTAGTCATTAGAGGCTCGCTACGGCATGGCTGTTTTTTCTTCGGTCTAATTAAGTGGAGCGCGTTGACCTACATACAGGTCCGGAGTCCCGGAGTCCAAGGGCCTCTCTAGATAAATGGCGGACGAGACGCGACGGGTTGCCATCAATAATTATGTAGGTTTTAGACTGATGTATGTCGTGGCCAAATCTAAGAAATTGATCACTTCATGATGGCCAAGTAAACTGGTCAGATCGTTTTAAAAGTTAAAGTTTGGTAATATTGATGGTCGTAACAGGTAGTAAGATGCCAGAAAGTCTGAGCATCAGTCTAACCAAGAAGTGTATGTGTTACTCAGGATCTGGGTTGTGAAGGCAGTCTCTTCATGTAAAACACGATTTGAGTTTTTTATTTTTTGTCATTATTTAATTTTGTTTAATTTTTTTCATCTTTAATTATAGATACTTTATCTGAATGTATTATAGAAATAAAAAATATAACAACCACCCAACCACCAGACACCCCAAACGATTTTTAATTCAATTGACCTAATTCTGTGAGAAAAAAAAAACATTAAAAAAAATTTTTAGGATTATGTGCAGTTTGAGTTTATTTAAAATTCGTATCTGAATCGAAATAAGAACTTTTATCATCCCGCATATGAGAAAATTTGATTAGACTACAACTATTTGAGTTTGTTAACCTATTTGGGCAGGTTTGCGCACGTAATGGCTTGACCTATTAATTAATAGAAAGGGCAAAAATTTTAATGTTTTTGTTTTAAAATGTAACCATAAGTATTAAAAAGTGGTTTAATTGATTCTAATCGTTATTCCGATTAAACTATTTTCAGGTTTTGCGCATTTAACGTTACACGTCGTAGAAGCAGAGTAACCACCTATTTTAATAAATTGATTCCGGCAACTAATATATGTATATGTCAGGATACCTATCACAAATAACTATGTACGAGTATGTAGCTACGTTAAAACAAAAACAGGAACACCCAAACGATCTCACGACGTTAATTTGAACGTAAATATTTCAATTCCAGCTCATTCATCAAAAGGCTTCCACGACCTTGATGGATGAACGAATGCCGCATGAAATACTCTCTCTTATTCCTTTATTTATTGCAATAATATTTTGCGTCGGTAGAACGCGTATTTTTACAAGGTTTTAAAAGCATTTTCCGCAGTAAAGTAGATATTGCTTACACGAGCGAGAAAAAATCAATATTGCATAAAATGTATAACTGCTGAAAGTTTGACCTTTACAAGGAAATAAGCATTAAGGTTGCCGCTGGTAATATGACTATGTACCTAAATGTAACTGTGAAATTGACATCATCATCATCATTTCAGCCGATAGACGTCCACTGTTGGGCAAAGGCCTTCCCCAAGTATCGCCACAATGATCACAGGATCGACCATTGTGGCGACTCTGCGTCCCGCATCCATCGGATTCCCGCAACCTTCACCAGGCCATCGGTCCACCGTGTAGAAGGCCTTTTGACGCTGCATCTTCCGGTACACGGTCGCCACTCCAGAAATTTTCAGCCCTCTGCCCAACGGCCATCTGTTCTGCGAGCAATTTGCCCTGCCCATTATCGGTGTCATTCAAACTCGATTGATGGATGTGATTATGAAAATGACAAAAACGACTAAGTCGCTACGATACCGTTACAGTTTTGATTACGTGAATCTTGGACTATATGTGGCCTGACAATATCTTAGATTTGATAACTTCATGATGTGACCGACCATTCAAAGTTTATGCGAAAAGCATTATTTTTAAAGATTTAGAGCCGCTAAACGGAGCAGAAATTCTAAGGCATATTCGTGGAAAAAAATCAAAATTTATGTGTTTTTATGAGTTTCCTTGCTTTGCTAAAAACCAATTTAGACAGCCCGTGGAAAACGAATCAACGTAGACTTTGTGGCAAATCATTTTCCTCAGTAAATCTGATTTATAACACACAAATGCTGACACAACTCGTAAAAATTTTCGCACAATCGTCGTATGAAATAAAATCTCACAACTGGAGCTTGAAATAGCAAGGTAATGGAAGTCTGATAAATATTTAATTGTATAAAGGAACTCGCGCTGTTGGTCGTAAAATTACATTACAACTAGTGGATGTAACATTGTCTATGTAAACATAACTTGAAGTTGGTTTTGTTGAAACAAAGTATTAACTTTTTGAACGCCAGCGATGCTTACAAGAGACAAACTTAATCGACCGCTAGAATGCCAAGAACCAGTGTCGACCTCCTTCCGGCTTCCATTCATGCGACTGTGACGTGGTCAGACCACTCTCACTTCTAGGAGGATACGGTGGAGCACACGGTTGAGGTATGCCCCGCCTGGGCAGAGCATCGCCCTGTCTTTGTAGGGGCTAGCGGCGGCTGCGATCTTTCGCGCAGGGCCATGGTCTGGAGCGAGGAGGAGTGGCTGGTGGTCACCTCTTTCTACGAAGCAGTAATGCTAGCAAAGGAGGAGGCCGACCGCAGCAGGCAACGGTGCTCACGCCCCAGCCGCCGTTGGGATTCCGATCCCGATTTTCGACCACCGTAGGCGCGAGCTTGCGGACGGCTAGTAATGGGTAACTTAGCTTGCTGTCCGACCGATCCGGTCCGGTAGGATTGGTCATCATTAACTAATTACATTTAACTCAAACCCATCCATGTACCTTCAGCTACCCTTTGCGTGGCCACTGTAACACTTATATCGTTCCCACATTTGTCTTGGATATACCAATTCCCAACAATTCCACTACCCAAATCAATCACACCTCAATGTCTGAAAGGATTAAAATGAAGTTTAGGTGGGACAAGGGTGGGCGACAACGAATGGGGTCTGGTGGGATCTGGGGGACAATCCATTATAACACAATTATTCCAATTCAAAGCACATTGAACCTTTTTGGCGCAGCCCATTCCCACAAATGTTGTGTATATTGTTTTTTATTGACTGCCATTTTAAATTTTATTTAAGTTGTGTGATCCTGGTGACTGCTGTTAAAATAAATATTATCTATACATATATATTGTATGTTTGTAAGTTTGTATGTAGGGGGTAATCTCTGGAAGTACTGGTCCGATTGCTAAAATTTTTTCACCGATAGAAAGCTGCTTTATTCCTGAGTGACATAGGCTATATTTTATGTACGCGGGCGAAGCCGCTGGCAAAAGCTAGTATTTAATATTTGATCTTACTGTCTTTGAGACTATTATGCTAAGTTGTTCTACTACTAACACATTCGAATGTTTATTTGAAATAAATATTTTGAATTGAATTATAATCTGGGTTAGGCTGATCTAGATTATAGTCTCTTCGTGTTCCGAGCTTTATTTTAATCCTGAAACAGATTAAATTTAAGCTTGGGACACGGGTAGAGTTTTTTTTATGGTGGGGAAAATCATCCAATGACAACCCCGCTCTTCGGCGGAGCGGGAGATAGTGTCAGACTCTTACTGACTAAAAACCCACCCTGTTCTTTCGTGCGGATACCGGGACTCGAGCTTCCTTTCGGATAACCCTGACCCCAGTAGGCTTCGACCCGGCCGGGCCCCTGCTGTTGCTCACAACTACTTGAGGTGTGCGGGAACAGTGCGCGCCGTCAACGACTTGGGCTCGGCCCGGACAGTTACCGGATTGTCAGACAGCGAGCTACCCATAGCTCGCCGTTCGCAAGCCTGCGTCTACGGTGGACATGTTTTGAGTGTACACATTGGCACTATGTAATTGATAAAGATACTTCCAAGCGTACATTATAATATTCGTGGGATACGAGTATAAAGAATAGGTACTATTAATCCCTGTAAGTATAAATGGTGTAGTATGATCCTTCGAAATAACTTACGCGTTAAAATCAGATAGATAGACATAGATACTTATCAAGCAAATGGCGCTAGTATAATTTCATCATCATCATCATTTCAGCTGACAGACGTCCACTGTTGGATATATGCCTCCCCCAAGTGTCGCTACAATGATCGATCCTGTGCGTCCCGCATCCATCGGATACCAGCAACCTTCACCAGGACCTAGACCATGACGTTTAAAAGTAAGATTGTTTTAATCTTGTTTTAGTGTGGGTAAGAGACAGAGCTATACAGGTTGTCTAGCGCCATCTCTTACTCACGCCGAAACAAGATTAAAATAATCTTTCTTTGAACGTCATGGTAACCCCTCAGGTCATCGGTCTTGTAGGAGGCCTTCAGACGCTGCGTTTTCCAGTACGCGGTTGCCACTCCAGAACCTTTTGGCTCCAATGACCATCTGTTCTGCGAGCAATGTGCCCTGCCCACTGCCACTTAAGTTTGACGATTCTTCGTGCTATGTCGGGAACCTTGGTTCTCCTGCGGATATCTTCATTTCTGATTCGATCACGCAAAGAAAATCCGAGCATAGCCCTTTCCATTGCCCTTTGGGTGACTTTAAGCCTTCCGATGAGGCCCATTGTGAGCGACCACGTTTCGGCACCAAAGTATACTTTATAATATATAAATAACAGCTACCATCTAAATACGCAGTTAAATAGGATTTATCAAAATATCATTTATAAAAACTTCACCGAGCGTACAGTGCGTTTCACTTAAGACGTTCCTTCGGCGTTATGTTGGTACCCCTGTCTGTCTACAAAAAAAAGAACCTACTCTATCAAAATTGTTCCCCGAAATGCGCAACGAAATCGATTTTAACGGTAGTTGCAACACTTTTTGGAGAATTATGAGAGGAATGGGATTTTATTTAAAAAAAAAACAGGTCTAAAAGGACGTTGTTATACAGAGGAACGATACTGTGGCGTGGCGTTTTCGGTATTTGAAAGAATTGCAGGACAATCGGAATGGAGCCCAGCGCCCTATACCTTATTCAAAAATAGTAAAAAAAAAACAACAATTGTAAAAAGTAACGAAATATAAGTTAATCTCCCTAATATTAAGTAATTTAATTGCTAAAAATATTGCAACACTGTTTTTCCATATTGCCAACATTACAGCAAAGGAACTTCTTAAGTGAAACGCACTGTAGGTTAGTCGCGTAACTTCAAACATGTCACAGCTAATCAGAAAGCTACGTTCCATTTGATTTACGGCATCAGGAAGTTCGTCAGCCAATTAAAATGCTGATGCAGTTTAGACCGCAGGAACGCAGCCAATGAGCGTGAACTAATCGCTAATACATGGCGGGTTTTCTGCTTCAAGTATTCATCCGCATTGCGTCGAAAACTCGAAACTAATGCCTTTTACAGGATAGATTGTTTGAACAAAATAAATACAGAATGTACCCTACTTGTACTAAAATTTGTTTGCAATTTGTTTGTTATTTTTTTACTAGACTCAGATCAAAGGGTTGGAAGGATGGGGCTCTTTGGACCGAGATAGCGGTCCCAACTTGTTTATTTTTTTAAGTATTATTTTGGGACTACAAATAAAATAAAAACAGTTATTTTTGGTAACTGTACTTTATTGCCTTGTCGTTCCCAAATACTAAAAAAAAAAATAAACAAGGTATTGTTGCAGAAATTAATAATATCTTCTACATACTTGTAAAAATCTAGTGTTTACAGTGTTTGTTATCGTACCAACTCCTTCGAAACGGTATGATCAATTTTTTTTAATAATTTTTTTGCTTATTTTAGCAGGTCTGAGAAGGCTGCAGGCTTAATTTTACCCTCCTACTTCCAACCCCAATTTTTCTTTGATAATTTATATGGTAAAACAACGTTAGCGCAGTCAGCTATTCTGAAATTATATGCTCAGACTTGGTAACTGCGTCCTCGGCGACGACCACCGCGAAACGATGTGAGCGATATGGAACGAGCGGTAGAATAGAATGCCCAATATTTTTTTTTTAAATTGATATAAACTGATGCTTGACTGCGATCCCACCTGATGGTAAGCAGTGATGCAATCATTGATGGTGAGACGCGCTAGTTTATTAACCCTTCAGATACCGTCAATTAGAGACACAATAGTAAGACAATAGATGCGCGGCCACCGGTGGTCGCTTGGGGATTCATGAATTAAGTGCCTATTATAATATCCTACTCCTACCATTTTCTTCATAGCAATATGAGTATTGTTGTATTTGCTCGTATTGAGAATTTAATGTCATTATGAGAAGATTATTTACATTTTTTTATTTGATAGACATATTAAACATTATTACATCTTCATTTCATGTCTCTGGTAAATATTGGTAGGTAACCATACGATATAGATATCTTACTCCTACTGATTCATTTATCAGTAGGTATTCACCTGTCATTCTGACTGTCAGACTTCGGCTCACTTGAATATTTCTCTGTAGTAGTATTTCTTATTTCTTGTAGGTAGGTACATTTCTGATACATTTTTTTCACATTAACATATTTATTTCTGCAACATTACACCCGTCACTCTGACCCACATGGACCCACAAAGCTCCAGGGTCCGGTGTATGACCTTTTACCTTTTCTCCGACTGTACGAAGGTTCTACAATTATTCTTGTTCGCATCAAAAGTCAGTCTCGTAAACAGTGTTCCCTCTGGCTAGATCAGTTGAGGGTACTAGAGGTTACTGACCTGAACGCCCCTTCTCACATTTATCCCGAATACATTAAACTGAAGTTTTTACGTGCGTCAATTTAGCTAATTGAAAAAAGCTGTGCTTCTAAAACAATTAGATATCTAATCACTGGCTCTACGCCAGACAATCTTCAAATGTTTTTTTTTTCTTTATTTTTTAGGTAGGTACTTACTTCAAACTCAATGAATTTATAAATATGTCAGCCCCATCGTAACCTAAATTAAATTTACAAAAACAACATAACTTAATAATCAAGAAAACTGTTTTACCAAGGTTGAGCTACCGACACATAAATGTAATCTTAGCAGCATCACTTCTAGGTTTAGCCAGGATTTAAAAAAAAAATCTATATCAATTTTATTGATGTTTTGCGATTCTGTTAGTAGCTGCCCTGCCGGTTTGATTCTTGACACATTCCATCGCAATTTTTCAAAAAAGTTATCGTACCATTTGCATTGCATTGTCGGCCTTATAATGTTCCCACTGTTGGGACTCAGGCCTCCTATCTAGGAGAGGGAATAGGCCGTAATCCACCACGTGGTTCCAGTGCGGGTTGGTGGATGTTACGTCTTCGAATTTTTCGGTTCTAGGACATGCCGGTTTCCTCACGATGTTTTCTTTCACCGTTTTGAGAGCAGTGATGATGAAATAAATTACACAAAGAAATTCTCGCGGAGTGCCCTGGAGCACCTAAATCAAACACATAGAGATAAGTTCGGCTTCTTCTCAGTGATATGAAGAGCCGTCTTTTTTTACTGTGGGCAAAAATCATCTTATGATAACCCCCGCTCTTGGGTGGAGCGGGAGATAGTGTCAGACTCTTACTGACTTAAAACCCACCCCGTTCCTTCCAGCCTCTTCATACTGGGGCTCGAGTTTCCTTTCGGATAACCCTGGCCCAGTAGGCTTCGACCCAGCTGGGCTCCTCCTGTTGCTGACAACTCCTTGAGGAGCGCGCCGTCGACGTCTTGGGCTCGGTCCGGACAGTTACAGGACGGTCGGACAGCGAGCTACCCATGGCTCGCCGTCCGCGAGCCGGCGTCTATGGTGGAGAGGAAGAGCCGTCTCACTGAGAAGAAGCCCCTTACGTTACAAGCTAGTTATGCATTACCTATATGGATAATTTCACTTCTCACACCAAAATTATTCAAACTTCAAACTAATTGTAAAGGACGCCCCAATTCAACCCATCTAACAGTGAGTACAGACTGTAGACATCATTAACATTACAATGGGTTACCGCTCAACGCCCCAGGCACTAAAGTTGGACTATGTCTTTGAATACGAAGCCATCTGTGATGCTGTGGAAATGGATATGGCTTTTTGATGTGGAATGTGAAGGACATATAGGTGCCAGATAAACTTAGAATAAAGTCTTTGACTGTCCTACATTTTTTGACATTTTAAACAAGCTTTTAATGATAATCAAGCAAGGTTTGATAGCTGGGTATACCTATATCCTTACGAATATTATAAAAGCGAAAGTGAGTTTGTTTGTTTGTTTCTTACGTCGTTACACCTAAATGGCAAAACTGATTTTGATAAAGCTTGGTACACAGATGGACCATGTCCTGTAATAGGACATAGGATACATTTTACCCCGGAAGTATGTTCCCTTGGGATAAATTTCTGCTATCACGCGGGCAAGGCCGCTGTGTAGGTAGTAATTAATATTCGTCAAGACGTATCATACAAGCCCAAACTCGATGGGGTTGTGTCGTTTAACAACCAAGTTCCTATAGCCACCTTCTAGTTCCATCATCAGATCAGCTCCATGTCATAATAATTTTGCATTTGATTTACACGTGCATGCAAAATTTCAGCTCAATCGGTAACCGGGAAGTGGCTCAAATTTAATTTGCAAGATTTGGTTACAGACAAACATCGGGACAGGCGAAACTAAAAAATAAAAGCTTGTAAAAAATCTCTTCTCGTTCAATACCCGATGGGGTCTAGAATATTATTATTGTATTTTTTGTGACGTAACAACTTAAATTACTGTTTTCAGATTTGTTTCTATAAGTACCTGTGCTATAAGATCTTGTTTTATGCCAAATTTCAGAATTCTGGATCGACGGGAAGTACGTTATGTAGATGTTTTCAAAGTCAAAGTCAAAATAATTTCTTTTACATAGGCTTACATGGGCACTTATAAAATGTCAGAAGCTAGTGCACGGTTCCAAATTGGTCGTTTCCTAAGGAGAAGAACCGGCAAGAAACTCCATGGTTACTCTTTTAAAAAAAGTGTTTAGTGTTATTTCCCTTGATTTTTTTTTTACGACATAAACGACCGTTTCTTTTTTTGGTTAACTTAGAAGTTTGATTTTTTTCACTTTCAAGGGACCGCAGACCTGAGTATATGGTTTAATTTCAACTTGTTATTAAATTAATATTAAGATACAGTAGTCTTTATGTCTCCCTATAAAAAGAATAGCTACAGTAGGGGCTTAAAATGATTGGAGTGAGCAATGTACAATGAGCGGTCTGATTCGCGCGAATGATTTTTTACAGACAAACTTTCGATGGATTTGATAGAGAAGTACAAAAGATTAAATAGTAGGGATTATCCAACCAGACGGGCGTTTGTCTGGCCCGGGCATCTGCTCGTTATTTGATCTCGGACTGCTGTATTTTTTACTAATTGAACGCTTAACTGTAATACCGCGATGCAAGATTTTGAATTTTAGTTCCTATGTATGTGGCGTGGTGTGATGTATAGACATCGCTAAGAGGCAATTAAGGATCACAGGTGTGTTTTCGTCAGTAAAAGTCTGTCAATTGCTCTCGCTCCATCCAGAGCGATAAGTTATTTGATAAAAACCAGCCAAAAAAAAATCTAAAAAACGTTTACTATGTACCTTACATTGACATCAATTTGTTTTATCCGTTTTTAATTAATTGATTGGACCTTAATTCATGAATCCCCAAGCGACCACCGGTGGCCGCGCATCTATTGTCTTACTATTGTGTCTCTAATTGACGGTATCTGAAGGGTTAATTTTAATTTATTTAATTTTCAATTTATTGAATTTGATTTTAATTTATTTTATTGTGTATTGCGGAAATCCGATGGATGCGTCACGCACAGGACCGGTCGTTGTGGCGACGCTTGGAGGCCTCGAGGCTGTGGAGGCCTGCATGTCCAGCAGTGGACGTCTTTCGGCTGATATGATGATGATGATGACGAAGAATTGTGTATAATAAAAAAGTGTCTTATTTATGTTAATTTCAATGTATTGTTTGCGTTATGATGTGTTTTTAACCCTTCAGATACCGTCAATTAGAGACACAATAGTAAGACAATAGATGCGCGGCCACCGGTGGTCGCTTCGATTCATGAATTAATTATGTAAATGGGTATATTTGAACTGAAATAAAAAAAAATATTAATTCCGCTACCAGTATCATCGACCCTGGTTTTACCCTACAGATCATGGTAGGTAACTTATTTTGCCTAATGGATGCTATATACATCTTTGTACAGATATGCACAACATTAAAAAGACTTTATTGACAAAGAAAGTGACCCAAAACAGACCGTCCCTTCAAAGTGGAGCACTTAATGTTTTACGAGGAAAAAAGGCAGAGTTGGCAACAAATGTACATATAATCTGGTATATGGACAAATACTTAAAATGAACGATGCTGAATTATATTACACATTTACATAATTTACATAAGATACCTATTTTTTTTTTTTATATATATTGGCAGGCTCGCGTTTGACCACCATCTCACCTGATGGTAAGCGATGATGTGGTAGACGATGGAACACGGTTGCCTAGAAGTAACCTATTCACTCTTGACTTAAAGACTTTATAAGAGAGTAGAGAAGTATGTACTGAATGTTTAATTTATGAAATACTGGTAGATATGAGTATCAACCACTTACCATCAAGTGGGATCGCAGTCAAGCACTAGTTTATATCAGATAAAAAAAAACCTGCACTTATTTATTTTTATATTAGTTCATAGCTATACTAAAATTTTAGTACCCAGCCAACCCCAGGCCAATTAGCACACAGCAACAGGCCTTTTGGCCTGTTTTGACATTTGATGTTTTTTTATTTACGTTATGTAACCGTCTATATTACATTATGTAATTACATTAAAAGCCATGTAATTCATTATTATTTTAATGTTTCTTTTAGTTTCGTTCAAGTAACATTCTAGGGCCTTTCTGGAATGACAAGACGAACCTTTTAGTTTTTAACAAGACCTTTTATTTTTCTAAGACTAAATAAAAATGTATTTATAAAATCAAAATCGTCTCACTAACCTAACCTTTTCCCAAATAGTACCTCCTTTTTTATAAGATTCGAAATTATCTAATGACTTCTCCCGCTCTAGAGCGGAGCAGCAGGGCGTATCAGACTCTTACTGGCAAAATACCATAAGGCAAGGCCAATGCAAAAAGGCTTATTTCATGAATCCCCAAGCGACCACCGGTGGCCGCGCATCTATTGTCTTACTATTGTGTTTCTAATTGACGGTATCTGAAGGGTTAACGTATTTACGTAGAATTTATTCCTATGAAATTACCCAAATATTAAAAAAAAAAAAACAAAAACGCCTCGACACTTACACCAAACCCTCCGGGAAATTCAGGATAGACGTAATGTTACAAGAAAAACTGTCAGCACTATGAAAGAGAACAACATCAATTCGCACTTTCTCACACTTCCATAAAGCATCTACCCATCTTATATCACCGCGTAAAATCAGGAACAAGTCTCTAACGATGATATATGAGAAGTTTTCTAACATAGTGAGGCGGGACAAGTGGCTTCAATACTTGGCGTCGTTCGGAAGCTATTTGCCAAGTTGACAGCCAAGGTTTCGCCTCCAAGTTTCGAGTAGTGTCTACCGAACGTATGTGATAGGGATGCTATGAAGCTCTGTAACCGAATCGGATATTCGAAATAAAAAAAAAAAATCCGAAAAGAAAAGACTCAAAAAGGTGGAGTTAAAATCGGTTTAGCTGTTTTGGAGGAGTTCAATTACAAACAATGTGACACGAGATTTTTATACTTGCACTAGCTTCTACCAGCAGCTTCGCCCGCGCGAAAGTGGATTTCTTTATACAAACTTTGGAACTCAGTTTCATCCCGTGTGAGTCCCCATCAAGTGACGAATTTTGGAAAACCCTCTCTTAGTGCTCGTCTACGTCATAAAAAGATACCGGATGCAAAATTTGACGCTCCTAGTCCCATTAGTTTCGACTGTGAATTGATATATCAGTCAGTCAGTTTCTTCTTTATTATATAGAAACCCGCGGCTTCGCCCGCGTTTAAAATAATACTTTACTCTTTCTCCTTCTTTTCTCACGTCTTTTTAATAAAAAAATGCCTATTTCCGTCTCCAGGGTCCCAACTATCTCTGTGTAGTTTTTTGATGAATTTTTTTTCAGTGAAGACGTAACAAACAAACAAACTCAAGTTATTAAGTAAGGATTAAAAGATTTATTTGGCGACAAGAGATAAAAAAAAGTATACCTATTTGTTTTACTTAAATGCGTGACAGTTTCTGTCTTAAACTCTGCAAGCCATATTTAATTCCGGAAACTCTACATCATAATCAATTTATCAACATTAATTATGAAGTCCCATCCGCCATTTTAGATATCGGAAAGTCCGACGAGATAATTAATCAGAGCGCCGCACTAACCCAGATATCGGAACAATGGAACGATTCCATCTCGACATAACACCGGCTGCACTCTATCTACTTCGGTTATTATTTCCCTCCTGGACTTCTGTCGCCGGTTGAGACTGCACTTCCTTTACTGAGTTGGATCTAGGGTTGTCTTTGTTATTTAAAGACCGCAGAAAAATTCATTTTAATGTCGTGAAACGATTTCGCCCAGTGGTTGAGGCAATCACCTCTCATGCGGTAGAAATAAATAAGGTAATGTTGGTTATTTTTAGATTTTTTTATTATTTTGTAATAATTATTTGTGTATTTTATCAATGGGCCTTAGTTGTCTTTTTTTTTCGATGGGGAAAATCATTTTATGACAAAACCCGCTCTTGGGTGGAGCGGGTGATAGTGTCAGACTCTTACTGACTAAAAACCCCATGCACCCCGTTCCTTCTAGCCTTCATATCGGGGCACGAGCTCCCTTTCGGATAACCCTGGCCCCTGTAGGCTCCGACCCAGCTGGGCCCCTGGCCTTAGTTGTCTGATAATAAAGGATTATTTTTATTAATATTTTTATTATATTCTTTTCTTCTTTCTTTCCTTCCTTCCTTCCTTCTTCATTTATTTAAACCGAGCAAGTATAAGTGTGATTTTTGTATTCATATGAACTTTTCTAAGTTTATCTTGGGCATTACTGAAACCTTGTGGTTTTGATTCTGATCGGCGGGCGCATCATGCAAACAGACGCCCCATGTAAAACAGTGGTATTCAGCCGCATCTGAAGCCAACCCCAGGCCAATTAGCACACAGCTACATTTAAATCATTTTTAAATGTCTAAGCTTTTGTAAGAAGGCTAAACACATTACCCTCTGTGTTTACAATAAAATGAATAGAATCCTCCATGGTTACTTGAGTCTCTGTCCTTACGTGGTTGTAAATTTAAAGTTAGTTAAGAGATTTATGATAATGGTTTTAATGAGTATAATTGTACAAACACAATACTTGTCAGTACCGAAAATATGTATATGTCATAGCCAGATCATAGAAATTGATCACTTCATGATTTGGCCCACTAAAACTAGCCAGACTTTGTATGTCGATCCTCGTTTGGTCATATCATTGATGTAAGATTTCTACGGCAGTAAAATGTCTAAAGAGAGTAGGCCAAAAGAGGATTGACATATCATCAAACTTTAACATTTTAATCGATCTGGCCAGTTTAATATGGCCTCATCATGAAGTGATCACTGGCCACGACATATACGTAAGTATATATTTTTACCTAACTATACGATAGTGGCTCGAGGTTTGTCAGCGAGCCATGGAGCGCAGTATCCTGGGTGTTCGAATTTTCGACCGCGTAAGGAACACAGAGCTGAGCGCCAAAACTAAGATGGAAGATGTTACCCGAAAAGCTGCCACTATAAAGTGGGATTGGGCCGGACATATTTGCCGCATGTCGGATGAACTGTGGGCTAAAAAAGCCACTTATTGGGTCCCATTGAACACAATGCGACATCGCGGTAGACCAAGGCGAAGGTGGAGAGATGAGCTTGATAAATACCGGATGGACTGGCCCGCAATGGCCGAAGACAGACGTGTGTGGAAAAAGGAGAGGGAGGCCTTCGCCCAGCAGTGGGACATAAATGGGCTACTAACAAACTAACATACGATAGTGAACTGCAAATAGGAGAAAAACGTGCGATCTTATAAATTTCGTGCGTTACCCTTGGCTCACCTTAGCTCACGTGCCCACACCCAGACATAAGTCCCTCCCCGTATTGTTTGCCTACGCACTTGGTTACGCTAGCGTCTCCACGTGTACCCTTCAGCAACGTGATGCGGAGAAGCCACACAAATACTACTTTGTCTTGACTTTTAAAACTTATCACGAGGTCAAACCCGTTTTGCTAAATATTCTTGTTCGAGGAAAAAGGGATGTTCTCTAAACTGCCAAAACTTTTTTGCTCAACTTAAATAAAGATTATGATGATAGGCACATGATAAGATGCCTGATTTTTGAATGAACTGTTCTTAACCCTTCAGATACCATCAATTAGAGACACAATAGTAAGACAATAGATGCGCGCCACCGGTGGTCGCTTGGGGATTCATGAATTAAAAGAATTTCACGTCCATTTCTGTTAAGCGCCCATAAACAAAGCGTTTATACCGCAGTATGTACTTGTACGTAGAATTTACCGTAGTCTATTCTAACTTTGAATAAATAAATAATAAAATATTCTGATTCTTAACGCTTTCATGCATATCACGCACATACATGCGGGGAAACACGCACTCACACGCGTGAGTGTGGGATCACACGCAAGGTATGTCACACTAGTCTCGTAGTACCGTGCGTGATTTTGTATGAAATGAGTCACATCCTGCGTGAATTTACAAAATGCATCTACGCACGAGAGTACGTAAAAAACCCGCACGATGATGCAGATCTACACTCCTGCAAGTACGTGCGTAGGTGCGTTTTCACGCGCTACGCTGCGTGGTGCGTGGCTGTGTGATAACCACCCAAGAGTTGTATGGAAATGTATCTCGGCGTGTGCGCTCTTAAAAACCCGGGTCCTTTTCCACTCGCCTATCGTAAACATCGAAAATGGTTTAAAAGCTTGTTACTTCATGTATCGCAATCCAACGCGATGTTTGACGAAAAGGCAACGCAAAAAAAAGAGAGATAACGCCTGAAAACTCTGTTAGTATTCGGTAATTCCGAGATTTACTCGAATATTTCACAAAACTTGCTCCAGGAAATAGCTGTTTTTTTTAAACCCTTAAAAGTTTTTGAAATAAGTTGTCGTCAATTAGAATTTTAATAAAATTTGCAAGGCTTCTATAGTTTTACTTTTTTGACTTTTTTAATTTTTAGGCTTATGAAGTGTCAAACCTCATACAAAATAGGAGATTTTCAGAGGTCTTTACTGGATTAGTTTTACACAAATTTAGAAATTGATTTCAACAGAAGCCTCGATAATATCCACAAGATACTGTTTCCAAAATATCTAATGAAAAATGTGTAATAACGTCATAATTAGTTATGAGCGGTTGTATTGAAAACAGTGAAAATGTGTGTCGTGATGCACCACCTTAAGTACTAAAGTCTATTTCTCGGGCGTCATTTTTCTACACATTTCAGTGAAACATTAGACTTATTACAAAGCCTCGAGTGATGGCTTGAAGCCTCTCAAACGTGCTAAATACCTGCTGACGTTAATATTTCCTATCGATCTCTGTGACATTTGCTGACCTATTAAAAGCTTAATGTTCCTTTTCTGGGTTAACAGAACTGTGTTCTGTCGGCAAATGTCAGTTGGGTTTAGAAAATATTCCCACGTTTAAATATTAAATTTATAGAGCGCGTTCAGTGCAGTCGATCAACATACAAATGTACAACATTCGTTTTAGTTTATGCAAAACCCGAAACACGTGTATAATTAAAAATCTGTATACAAAATTTCATAACTGTATCATAAAAAATCACAAAGTTATGCTTGTTACGTCTGCAAAAATACATAGTCAGCCGGCCATCCAGGCGACCGAGGGGTTGTTCTACACCCGGCAGTTAGCTGACGCCTAATGCCCGCTATGACCTGACGTGACCTCTGTTGTACTTAGTGTCGGTGGTGTCCAACTCTTAATTCAGTTACTGATTCTGAACAAACTGTATTCAGGTTTCGCATAAACTTGAAATAAAAGCGAAAGTCAGTTTGTGTGTTTGTTACGTCCTCACGCCTAAATGGCGTTGATTTGAAAAACCAGTAATTTAAGTGGTTATGAAATACATAGAAAACTAGTACCTAGGTACATAGAAAATATATAGCTAAGTCATTCAAGTTCATGTAACTGTAGGTACAGTTATTGTGACATTACTAACTAAACATTAATCTCAGCCAGGACTGTCTGTCGGGTCAGCTAGTTATTTAATCTAAAGTAATATTATATAGAAGACGGATTTGATTGTTTGTATATTACGATTTGGCGATTAACGCACTGCCACGCAGCATAACGCGTGAATGCGTGTTTTAGTGCCTGCAAGTATCTCCGTTTCTATAGAAAACACGCACAGTTCAACACACAGAAAATGCATTCACGCGCGTTTGTGCGGGGCGTGACGCAAGATATTATGGCACACCGCAGACACAACGCTCTGCACTGCAGTATCACCATAGCGAACGGCTTTGAATGAAATGAGTCAGAGCCTGCGATAATCCACAACACACAACAATAACGCGCGTGAGTGCGTAAAAATCCGCACGATGAAACAGATCTGCACTCCAGCAAGAACGCGCGTAGTATGTGCGTTGATTCTTGAAACGCAACATGCAGCATAATGCGTGGCAGTGTGATAATCGCCTAACTCAAAAACTACTGCACCGATTTCCAAAATTCTTTCAGTAGTAGATAGCTTTTTTATCATTGAGTAACATAGGTCTATAGAATAGAATAGAATAGAACAGAACAGAACAGAACAGAACAGAACAGAACAGAACAGAATAGAATAGAATAGAATAGAATAGAATAGAAAAAACTTTATCGTACACCAAAATAGTAACAAATGTTACAGTAAATTAATTACTCTATATTTTCTATTTTTACACGAGCGCAGCCGCTAGCAAAAGCTAGTATTTTGATATTAATATCAGTTCTGGAATAGTATGAAAATAACAGACTATTTTTCAAACAAAAATGAACTTGACGGGTCGTATTATGACTATTATGGTAATGGCATACAGGAAAGTCGTCACAATCCTTTCCTTGTGTTTCTTTCAACTGTTTTTGTATTCTTTCCGAGTAAATATGAAGGAAAAATATTCATCTAAAAGAGCGCGTTTGATCTTATTCAAACAGAGGAAAAATAATTAATCTCTATTTGTTTCCAGACCTTTGATCTAAGACGGGAACGTTACGAAAATCTACTTTTAATAGGAAGCAAGTTAACAAATTATTTGGGCCAAATTTCAAGAGGTCTGTGCCAGTTGAGGAAAACAGATTGATAGCGTGATGGATGGAGCAAGACTCGAGGTCGTCCAGAATTAATGGTTGCGAGGACTAATAATAGATGAGTGATCCTCGAAGATTGCATGAGTCGGAACTTTTCTTTAAAACCTTTTTGCTGACATTCAATCTTCGCTCGTCACTTTCTTTTCTCCTCTTGAGTAAAGCTCAAAGTGGTACAAAGACTTGTTGAGCTTTAAGCTTTGAAGCGTCAGACTATTTTATTCCCGTCTCGATTCACCGATGGCAGCGTCTCTTTGCTAGATTCCCGCTAAGATAAAATATATTTAAGGGAAACAAAGAGAGCTCTATTGATCCCGGTTCAATTCCGATACAATTTAAAGTTGATTCCGGGAAAATTGCTTGCAACGTTGTGAAGGAAAACATTTATTGGTTGTTTGTTTATACCCTAACCGCCTTATTCCAAAACGCGATCCTTTAGCTGGATATTTCAATCTTTATGAGCCATTAGACCCACCTCTTCTTTATATTTTTCTCCAATCATCGTGAAAAGAATACTGGCGATCCTAAACGAGGGATCAGAAACATAAAACCTCTTTTTCATGTTACGAAGCGATTGCTAATAAGTTCAGAAAAATCTGACGAAACCAGATTATTTGTTATTTAAGACTCATTAAACACAAAGAAAGTCTTATATGTAAACTAGCGACTCGCCTCGGCTTCGCTCTGGTGCAATATTATACATATAAACCTTCCTCTTGAATCACTCTTATTAATTAAAAAAACCCATCAAAATCCGTTGCGTACTTTTAAAGATTTAAGCGCACATAGGGCTATAGGGATAGAAAAAGCGACTTTGTTTTATACTATGTAGTGATAAGTTAGTTAGTTCCTGTCTGTTTATTCCAGAAATCCCCACTGACAAATCCCCACCAGTGTGGAT
Source organism: Mythimna lalbum (assembly GCA_949319445.1). Taxonomy (NCBI): domain Eukaryota; kingdom Metazoa; phylum Arthropoda; class Insecta; order Lepidoptera; family Noctuidae; genus Mythimna; species Mythimna lalbum. The sequence continues at coordinate 2,556,740 of OX439349.1, read as the reverse complement.
TTTTTCCAGAAATCATTTAACTATAGAAGGCGATAGATAAACGTGGAATAAAGTACATTGACCTTTTCCTAATATCTCTGCGTAGGTACCCGTTAAACAAACAATGAATTGCTTTTCATTACTGCGTCATGTAAAGGATCACGATACATGTCGATTCCAGACAGCTGTATGTTATTATTTCCGTTTTTGAAATTATGAATGTCAAAAAGAGATCATCTCAGTGCAAAGACATTAAACTTATACTACCAATAGACAGGACATAGCGAGCAAATTTAGTGAATAGTCGATATTAGCGACTTGTTATTAAAGTAGTAACAAGTCGCTAATACCTGTACCTGTCTAGTCGCGTTTGTGTCCGCTATACGCACCAAAAGAAAATATTTTTTTGGAGAAATATGCCGAGTTGCACATCGCAAAATTGTAAATCGTATTATGGCAAAACGACTGGACCTAACTCCAGTTTATTTTCGTAAATATTTTTCGTCTTCACTGAAGCATAGGATGACAGTTTTTCTAAGACATTTCCTCTGATGGCCGCTCTATTGTATCTATTTAATCTTTTTGTCTCAGTGCAAAATTTTTAACGTTCTAGGCTTTGGAGAGGAAGTATATGCGTCAGAACTTTGTTTTTTATCTACACAGACAGAAGATATTACTGATTTTACCACGTAACCTTACCCTACAATATAACCCACACCACATTTGGTATAATGTCAATAAACAGGCACCACAAACACTTTATGATGATTGCCGACGAACATAGCCCAGAGTAGATAGATATATAGGCACTATTAGCCCGACGCGTCTGAGCAAATATATCGTATTGCTCATGTAATATTGTCACTGTTACATACAACCCCATTGACTCTACGAAGTTTTTGTTGCTTTTTGGATATGACGTAGTTGGAGAGACTTTATTTTTATACACACTTGCTGAAAACCAGCACCGCAGATGGCTGGATTTGCCCAGCGTCACGGTATATGCTGAGCAATTATTCTTGCTGTGAGCTTATCGCATTATGCGTTTGGCAGTTTTGCGCGGATGTGACGCATATCTCCCTATCGACTGATGTCATGATAATTATGTTGTTTCGCGTAAATAAACTGTTTTTCTTTCTTGCTTTCTTTCTAAGATGCACAACTTGGATTCTTAGGCGACCATCACACAGTTATACAAGCGTCAATCAATTCCATCAATCATGAATTATGGTTTTCGTTAATCGGCACCAAAATACGTCAATTAATGCACTAGACGATAAGTTCTTCTTCAAGCAATTCCATCAATCATGAATGATGGTTTTCGTCAATCGGCACCAAAAAACGTCAATTATCGCACTAGACGATAGGTTCTTCGTCAAGCAATTCCATCAATCATGAATGATGGTTTTCGTCAATCGGCACCAAAAAACGTCAATTATCGCACTAGACGATAGGTTCTTCGTCAAGCAATTCCATCAATCATGAATGATGGTTTTCGTCAATCGGCACCAAAAAACGTCAATTATCGCACTAGACGATAGGTTCTTCGTCAAGCAATTCCATCAATGATGAATGATGGTTTTCGTCAATCGGCACCAAAAAACGTCAATTATCGCACTAGATGATAGGTTTTTCGTCAAGCAATTCCATCAATCATGAATGATGGTTTTCGTCAATCGGCATCAAAAAACGTCAATTATCGCACTAGACGATAGGTTCTTCGTCAAGCAATTCCATCAATCATGAATGATGGTTTTCGTCAATCGGCACCAAAAAACGTCAATTATCGCACTAGACGATAGGTTCTTCGTCAAGCAATTCCATCAATCATGAATGATGGTTTTCGTCAATCGGCACCAAAAAACGTCAATTATCGCACTAGACGATAGGTTCTTCGTCAAGCAAAATTTTGACTGTGGCAAAACCTACCGTGTATTGTTCGCCTCAGATTGGATTGTTAAAATTATGTTTTTTTCTTTTTGATTTATTTTTATGATCATTTTTGTTTATAATGTATGTCTCTGTTGAAGCCGGCGCAAAAATACAACAGATAACCTAGACAGCTGTGTTGTTTATGGATATATGGTGCAACACAGTTATACCCGAAACACACATGGCCTGACAGAGAAACTAGATTTTGTATTTTTATAACGAATTGTACGTCTATTCAGGCAGAATAAGCATGTTTTCTTTCTACTTTCTTTCTTTCTAAAAACCCGCTCCTACAAGTATCCTAATAAATAAATCCTAACGTTTCTACTCATCGATGCATCAGAAATGAAATTAATAGCTGAAGAACCAAGCGTTACCGACATAGCCCGAAGAAATGCGTCAAAGCGATGAGATGGTGAGGATCTCCGGAATCCGATGGATGCGAAGCCGTCATATATGTAATGAAATGACATTTCATTAATTCAAATTTGCCGCGCTTCGCGCGTTGAAGTTGTCAATGGAATTTATGTTATATGGAAACAATTTGTGGTTTATTTGGAAAATCCTCAATAACATATTTTATATATATAAATACGTCATAGGAACGTTCACTATGGCAACGCTTGGGGGAGACTTATGTCCAACAGTGGACGTCTTTCGGTTGAAATGATGATGATAATGCACCACGCGCCCACATATGGTTAGTCACGTAGGTACAATAGATTTATCAATTGTTGGTTCACTACAATAGATTTATCAATTGTTGGTTCCGATTGCACCGCATTTGTTCGTGTTCACACTAAAGTACTTACGTAGTACACACCGCGTTAGGTTTGCAACTGAATGTGTTTTACACATTTGCTGAAAGCCTGAAAGGTGCCTCGGCCAGCCTCCACCACAATTTATTACATCAAGCAGGTTCCATCAAAATTAATGAAAAATAAATTCACGAATAATTTCTTTCAATAAAGCTACTAAATATTATGTTTATGAGCCCAACTCTAATCTTCTATATTATAAAAATGAGCCCCGTTTTCCGTTGTCACGACATGGCATGAAAACGGCTTGACCGATTTGGCTGATTTTTTTTTGTTGTGATTGTTATCGTGAGGACAAGGTTCTTATGAAAAAAAAATAAGAGTAGGGTAGGGTAGGGTAGAGTAGGGTAGGGTAGGGTAGAGTAGGGTAGGGTAGGGTAGAGTAGGGTAGGGTAGGGTAGGGTAGGGTAGGGTAGGGTAGGGTAGGGTAGGGTAGGGTAGAGTAGGGTAGGGTAGGGTAGAGTAGGGTGGAGTAGGGAGAAGCGGGAGCGAAGCCGCGCGGGCAAAAGCTAGTTTAATTTAAATAATCGGTTTTCCACTGTATAACACACTTCAAACCGTAATCGCCAGCGAAATTATTGGCTACGTGTAATACAGCACAAAGCGAAGCCATTCCAATGATTGCGGTCCAGTTACCCGTTAAAAGGGTTTTTCATTCAATTTATTACTGTCATTCGAATAATGTTAAAAAATAATGCCCAAGTTTCATGGGCTAAAAATAAGGGTAATGGATGTCACTGATGTCACATTTATGTAGGCACACTGATTGTTGTTTGTGATTCAGATTCAAGATATGTATAAAGAAAACATAAAATCCCTCCATTTTACCCGTCTGTAAACCCAGGAAGTGTTTTCGTGCGAATCTTGTTTGTGTTTCTATGTAAGCTTATAAATTTATTTTATACTGCTTATGTTGCTAATGGCCAATGGCTGAATCAGTTTAGATATCGTTAAGTTCATCTTAAAACACAAGTGTTCAAGGTGTAAAAAGAAAATCAAAATGGCGGATTTTTGGCGCTAAGTTGTAATTTTTTAATGTAGTTGAACAAATTTTAGATGAAATTTACAACAAGGGTTAGGTTTTAAAGAGTTAAAAGCCAAAGTTAAATCTCTTTCAGTAAAAAAAACTATTCAAATAAATAAATAATTAGATAAAGTTATTAGTTATTAGTTCTTTCAACTTCCTAAATTCTTAATTTCTATTAATAAATGTCTGTCTCCATTCCCAATTCAACAAAATGATAAATCGGTTTTCATATCCGACTATTCCCTATACCCAATGAATATCTGTCGGTACCGGGACCCGTGAACTGTCGTCTTGTATAATTTACAGGGGCGTAGCTACCGCCGTATAAATGCTACGGGGCCCCCAAAACACAGGGGCCCCGGCATATCGTACGCTCAGAATAACACTGTATTATTCAAAAAAACTTCATCTTATTCCAAGACATGTGACATCCACCAACACGCACTGGGCCCGCGTGGGGGATTACGGCCCATTCCCTCTCGTAGAGAGGAGGGCTGAGTTCTAGCTTCCTTTTTAATGTTCCCACATTGAAAAGGCTGATGATGATTCAAAAAAGCAAAAAAAATCTCAAAATTGACTTTTTTGTTTAGTAAATTGCCAAAAATTTGCCGCGCCTGTGACGAAGACAGATTTTATGTTTACAAAAATAGCCATCAGATGGCGCGCTTAGTCATTATTGGTAATGAGGATGCCGTGCTGACAGAGTTATACCGCGAACACAAAACTATTTCTAGTTGCAACTTGGCCTTAGCGAACAGTACGCAGATCTTGTCATGCGTGTGATATGGCAAAATTCGTAACATGTTATCCACAATCCTAAATACTCATATTGATAAAAGGCCAAGAGTGAATGATTCATGACTATATGATAAACTAGCTTTTACCCGCGGCTTCGCCCGCGTTTATTAATTTACTTACTTTAATTCCTCTCCCCTTTTCTTTTTTATATTCTTTTCCTTAAAAGGGGGAGAAAGAGGGATCTTTCTCCCCCTTTTCTCACTTTTTTTAATTAGCCTATATCCGTCTCCAGGGTTCCAACTATCTCTTTACCAAAATTCATCAAAATCTGTTTTGCCTTTTAGGCGTGAAGACGTAACAAATAAACAAACTTATAAGTAAGGATTAGTAAGGATATTTTTTAACACGCTCCTCTCGCTTTAGCGCTTTCTACATACAAGTTGACAATAAAAACTCAAACTGTCTACCTTTTACATGAACTATTAAATAAACTCATTTCTATTTTCAAGGCCTCTTAAGGCAATATTTCACTAGTAGAAGCTAATTCGTACAAAAAGACAAACTGTCAAAAATACTTAATACGGGGCCCCATTAGTACCTACTAGCTACGCCACTGGTATTTATATCTAATTTTAGAAACTAGGTTAATATGCCGTGATGAAACTGTTTGCAAATAAATGAAAAGGGAAGTTATTGACAACAACCTTTGGAATAGAAACAATTTGTTCCGTTATAAATAGAACTGGAGCATTGTCGTGGTTTCTACGGCATTTTAGGGTTTTTAACCGAAGGGTACGGACCTTTTCTGAAGCGGGAAATAATTAGATGAATTTTCCCGCTTTAAATTTCAGTACAATCGCGCCATAAATAGTTTTCAAATTTACTTCTATTGATTTATCTGAGATTTTGTATAAAAAACTAAAAATCTTAGGGGTTTTTAATATCGTGCGTTTCTGATCAGCCCTGCACACGTAACCGCCGCAAATGTCCATTTCATATAAGTATTGTATTGTAATGAGTGGAATACGCACGCGGGACGCGTATTTTTCCTTTTTGACATTTTCTGCTTGCGGGGCAAACCCGTATGCGTGATGAAATCCGCACAATATTAAAAACACCTTATTAAATATCTAACTAACTCAAAAACTACTAAATTTCGGTAGAACATTTAGAGGCTTAAGTTGTTGCATTTTTTAATATTCTAGGGTTTTTCTCAAATGTCAAAACGGGTCCAGGAATTTATACAGCCTTTGGGTATTCAAGAGTGTTCATTATTTCAGTCAAATTTTTTAAAATTTATTTTATATACCTACTAAAAAAGACTATCGCAGGTTTTGTCAAGCCGGAATTTTTGCATCCAAGTGTATATTAACAACCACTAATTTTTATCAACACCTGGAACAGCTTGAAGTTATCGCTGAACAGATCATATTCTTACCTGCAGGTGTAAGCGGCCTAGCTCGAGGAGTCACCGGAGGCGGCTGCTGAGCGTTGTGGTTGTCATCGCGAGGGGGGCTGGCCACTGCACCCTCGGAGTTGTTGTTCACTGGAGGACCTGCGCCCTCGCCAGCTCCCGCCTCGATCTGCAGCTGGAACAAGAAGTCACTCTTTAGCAAAAATTGGCAGTCGTTCGCCTCCTTCTGCTAAGCAGAATGCTAATAAAGGAGGAGGCCGACCAAATGAGGCAACGGCGCTCACGACCCAACCGCCGCCAGGATTCCGACCCTGATTTCCGGCCACCGCAGGCGCGGGCTTGCAGGCAGCGAGCAATGGGTGTCCGACCGTTCGGTATCCGTTCTATTCCCACGCGCCTCAAGGAGTTGTCAGCAATCAGTAATCACTATCTCCCACTCCGCCCATGGGGGGGGGGATGTCATTGGATGATTTTTACCCACAGAAAAAAAAAACTCCTTAGCAAAGATCAGCGAAAGTCCAAGATATAAGTCATCCTAGCCTTTTCCTAACTAGCTAAATAAAGAATAGATAGAAACACAATTGTTTCTATCTATTCTTTCTATCCCTCGAGCTGGACTGAAAAATTTTGTAGAATTGTTTTATTTGTACAATTTACAATGTACTAGCAAATCCAATGTACCTCAACTATTTTGATAGATTTGATAAAATTAATATATAATTTTTTTTTTTTTTATGCATTCCGAGTGTAATAGAACCCAGGGCCGCGCTGGATAGACGAGGTGATTAACTGTAATACATATTCATTATGTGTACAGCTAAGGAGAGGAATTCCCTGCCACAGTCTGTGTTTCCTAGGAACAAAGGATAGCTGTAACCTAGGGGTCTGGTCTATAAGTCAAGAGTACATAGGTTACTTCTAGGTAAGCGTGCTCCATCATCGGTCACATTATCGCTTACCATCAAATGAGATGGTGGTCAAACGTGAGCCTATCAATAATAAATAAAGACGCAAAAAATACACCTCAAAAACGCAATGCGGCAATATGTTTTGAATCAGGAATAAAGGACACACAAAACATAAAAATATTCGATTATTCCAAGGTCACATTTGGTTTATTAAACAAAATTCACCAACAAATAAAATAAAATCGATAACTTTTAAACAACGAAAGAAACCTTAAAATAACGCCCTTACCTATTTGCTTTCAGAGCCATTTTTAGTATAATATCAAGCAAAGTCGTTACCACGGTCGCGGTGTGGATTCAAAATACAATGGATGCCTGTAATAAAAAAAAACTGGCCAAGTGCGACTCGGACTCGCTCACGAAGGGTTCCGTACAAAATTATTCAAAAAAAAAAAAAAACGCCGACAAACTAACGTTTCTTGTAGGAAAACTCCTTTTAATTTTTACCAATTATTATTATAGATAGGCTCGCATTTGATTACTTGATGGTAAGCGATGATGTGGCCGACGATGAAGTATTTTTTTTTTTCGTGGGAGCGGCACTGGAAATACAGTCTGTGACAATTTTAACTTTGACGGTTTATTATATACAACCCGCTGACAGACTGACAGACAGAACCGTCCGTCTGTCTGTCACAGCGACAGTGGAGACTTGGTAATAGGGTCCTATTAACACCCTTCGAGTACGGATCCCTAAAAATATCAGAGGTTATTTTTGGAAGTCAAGCTAATAAATAATGGCCATGGAGATTTTATGTCATCAATCATTGTATCCTTTCCCCGAGGTGCTCAACAGAACAACGACCTTCAAGGAGAATATGAAATGGAGGATTCTTAGAATATCTGTATATAGTAGGTAATGTTCTTCCTTTGCAGTGATATTCAGGGATGATAAGGAGCTCCATAAGCGTAAACGAAACTATTGGATATATCTAAACACCAAAAAGTACAGGACAAAGATTATTAAAAATTATTGTACAATGGGCAGTCTTATCGCACAGGGCAATTTTACACATCAGAAATAATAACACAAATACATACATACAATACAAAACATATACTACTAAATATAAAATATATAAATGAGCCAGGAGAAGAGAAAATCAAAGTGAAAGGTAATGCTAAAAGGGCTTCTCAAATTACTAAGCTTGACGTGGCTCGATTTGTGTTTTTGAGTGCAGTATAGGCTTGAACAATTTGCCTGCTGCGGTCTTCCCGTCCGATTATAATTTCTTCTCAGTCGTACACTCTTGACAGAGTGGTCGTTATCATGTCTCGGTCGAGTCCCGCACCACCGCCTCTCTCGCGATACGACGCCATGCAGCTCTGTGTTTGGCGGCTTGGGAGCCTTCATTTACGCTGTAGAGAGATCTTTTGCCCTCGACTATCCCTTGCAGGAAAAACTAAAGGATTCATATTTGCACAGACGACGATAGTCTCTCTTTGATATTGACTTCTTTCAGGATCGATATATTGGTTCGGTGCGCGGTCCATGGGATTCTAAGCATGCGTCTCCAGCACCACATTTCCCGTGCGTCAGACTTGCGACGGTCTCGCAGCCTCAGCGTCCACGTCTCAGCTCCATATAGAAAAATTGGAAAGACCAAACACTTCATCAATCGAACCTTTGTGTTTCTGGTTATTCTGCGGTCTTTCCAAATTTTTGCGAGTTTTTCCACTGATTATAATTTAGGTGTCTTCAAGGCTAGAGTGAATAGTCTCCTTATAAACTAGTGCGTCTTACCATCAACAATTGCATCACTGCTTACCATCAGGTGGGATCGCAGTCAAGCACTAGTTTATATTTAAATAAAAAAAATTGTTTCGAACGCGATCCGTTAATAGTTATACTGAAGAAGGTAAGAAGTGGCTCAGAGCCGGGAAAAATGGAACGAATGGATGGCTTTTGTCCAAGAGTGGGACAGTATAGCCTAGATATAATAAATTAGCTTTTGCCCGCGGCTTCGCTTGCATACATAAAATATAGACTACATAATATGTCATTCAGGAATAAAGATGATGAAGATTTATATCGTTGAAAAAATTTTCACAGTCGGACCAATACAAACAAAAAAATCAAACTTAACCTCTTTATAATATTAGTGTAGATAAGAATAATAAGTATGGATAAGGCAAGGCTCAAGAGCAGTGGTAGCCGAGTGGTAACGACCTCGACTTACGAGTATAGTATGTCGCGGGTTCAAACCAGGCGCACACTTTGTGAATTTATTTCATCACCACTGCTCTCAAAACGGTGATGGAAAACATCGTGAGTCAACCGGCATGTCCTAGAACCAAAAATTCAAAGACATGTGACATCGACCATCCCGCACTGGGCCTCGTGGGGGCGATCGGCGGCGGAGACCTCTCGCGCCGGGCCTTGGTTCAGGCCATGGTCCGGAGCGAGGAGGAATGGCAGGCGGTCGCCTCCTTTTGCGAAGCAGTAATGCTAGCAAAGGAGGAAGCAGACCGCATCAGGCAACGGCGCCCCCGCCGCCGCCGCCGGGATTCCGATCCCGATTTCCGGCCACCGTAGACGCGGGCTCGCGGACGGCGAGCCATGGGTAGCTCGCTGTCCGATCGTCCGGTAACTGTCCGGACCGAGCCAAGGCGTCGAAGGCGCGCACTGTTCCCGCGCGCCTCAAGGAGTTGTCAGCAACAGGAGGGGCCCATCTGGGTCGAAGCCTACCGGGGTCGGGGTTATCCGAAAGGAAACTAGAGCCCCGGTATGAAGGCTAGAAGGAACGGCGCGGGGTTTTTAGTCAGTAAGACTCTGACACTGTCTCCCGCTCCACCCAAGAGCGGGTTTCGTCAATGATGATTTTCCCCGTCGAGAGAAAAAAAAAAAAAAAAAAAAACCCGCACTGGGCCTGCGTGGTGGATTACGGCCAATTCCATCACCTAGAGAGGAGGCCTGACTCCCAGCAGTGGGAACAAAAAAGAAAAGGCTGAAAAGAAAAAAAAAAAAGAAAGAAAAGGAAAAGGCTGATTATGCTATAAGGCTAGGCAGTTGAGGAATAAATACTCCAAGAAGGTTGTAAATATCTGTGTCCGTGACAAAACAGCCTCCCACTCTGTATTCGAGTATTTTTCTTTGCTTTAAGTTAATTACTTTGAGACTTAATTATAAATACACTTAATTAAAACTTCAATGGTTTCGCAAGTTTACTTAGCACGTTTATAATTATTCCGCCTTGTAATTTTCTGTGTATAAACAACGGCTTTCCGTGTTTCTGGATGAAATTTTCTCACTGGATTTTGTGCTACATTTAAGTATATATATAAAAATCAATGCCACTTTTCGTTGTTATTTTATAACTCAAGAACGGGCTCACCTATCCAAACCAAATTTATAGACTTTGTTTGGATTATTTAGTAGATGGTTTATGTGAAGTTTGGTAGGGTAGAGTAGGGTATAGTAGGGTAGAGAAGTGTAGGGTAGAGTAGGATATAGTAGGGTAGAGAAAGGTAGAGTAGGGTAGAGTAGGGTAGAGTAGGGTAGAGTAGGGTAGAGTAGGGTAGAGCAGGGTAGAGTAGGGTGTAGTAGGGTATAGTAGGGAAGAGCGGGAGCGAAGCCGTGCGGGAAAAAGCTAGTTTAAGTATCATCTTTTGTGTTTCATAAAAACCATTCAAAATTATACTGCGGAAAAATCTGGCTTTTACCACTTCTAAAATTATACATCTCTAAATACGAATAATGTAATACAGTTGTAGGTATTATAAAAACTCAAAATACCTAGGTGAGAATTACATTTTGATACAAGTAGACAAAGTTCGTTATTGCAATAAAGAATACACGCCCGAGCCGAAGGTGAGGTCGTTTGGGTGTCCAGAAACTATTTCAACTATTTCAAATTTCAAACACCGTTTTTCAACACACTCAAAAATAATAAGTAAAACTACATAAATAAACTCATTAATATTATAAGGACTGAACGTGACTATTTTCCGCACTAGCGCGAAACACACTATATTGCAGGCCTTAAACCGAGTGTGTTAATAAATAATAGGCGTGTTAAAATACATATACTTAAACTTTTTTTTAAATTGATATAAACTAGTGTTTGACTGCGATCCGACCTGATGGTAAGCAGTGATGCAATCGTTGATGGTGAGGCGCGCTAGTTTTCTTGCTGTCTTGCTACCCTAGGGGTCTAGCAGGGCCGAAACCTACTGGGGTTATGTTACTTGCGAAAGGGAAACCCGTGGTCCTAGAACGCGAACCGCGCAGCAGAATTATAGGTGTGGTTTTAGTCAGTAAAAGTCTGATACGCCCTCTCGCTCCACTCTAGAGCGGTTGAAAATCATCTAATGGCTTCTTCATTAGATGATTTTCAACCATAAAAAAATTTAACTCATTGTCATAGGTATAAAACTTCAATAAATTCAAAAGTTCGGTTCGATGCAAATTTTTTGGCCATTCCAACATCCCTGGTAACAATTACCCTCCCCCCTCTCCCCCCAGCCCTGTTTCCGGTAGCATGCGACAACTACAACACGCGATGTCTCTCTGGTTCAAATTATTGCTGTACCGCTAATTTATTCTACGGTTATTCAACATCGTAATTATGCTATAAATTTTATAAGGGAAAATGTAAATAAACTAGTGCAGTAATCAGGTAAGATCTCAATCAAGCTAGTGCTCGATTTTATATCAATTTAAAAAATAAATCATAGCAGAAAATTTACAGATTTTTATTTCAGACTTTTTCCTATATTTGTACTATGAGACCTTGCTTCTGGCCTTTCAGGGTTTTAGGGCAAAGGTCAAATCAAATCTTATACTTATAAGATTTGATAATGAAGAAATAAAAATCCTACCTACTAGTGGAAGTACCTTATGAATTTTGATTTAATGGAAAGCATAAGATTTGATGATGAAAAAATTAAAACCCTACCTACCCAATGAGTTTTGATTTCTTCGAGAGTGTCAAATGTACGTTTTTTGCCACATAAACCGAAGGAACTTTTTTCTCTCGTTATTTTACAAGTTTGATTTTTTTACAGCTTCAAGGGTCTGCAGACTTGAGTATATGGTTTTAATTTAAACTCGATACCTTCACGCGTTCCTGAGATAAAGAGTCTTGACAGACAGACAGACGGATGGACAGACAAAAAATGATCCTATAAAGGTTTCGTTTTCAGCAACTGAAGCCTAAAAACAGGAAAAAAGAACAGTCCCTGACGTTACCTTACTTAGACACGCATACTTAACATCACGCCTGTTTGGACCAGTGTTAGACGACAAAAGCAACTAACTCCACACATTACCACAGTAACCTTTCGAGTAACATGGGGCCAATGAACGGAGTACAACGTTTGTTGGTTCCGTTCACAGACATTGAACTTTACGCGATTCCGCTGAGGTTTGTAGAAATCCACTATCCTTACTAATATTTGGGAAAGTGTGTGTGTCTGTTTGTCCGTCTTTCACGGCAAAACGGAGCGACGAATTGACGTGATTTTTTAAGTGGAGATAGTTGAAGAGATGGAGATTGACATAGGCTACTTTTTGTCTCTTTCTAACCCCCCACTTCCCAGGAGAACTGTGTTACACCGAATTCAACGCGAGCGAAACCGCGGGCAAAAGTTAGTACTATAAAAAGGAGAAACTGTCTGACTGACATATCTGAACACAGATGAAACTACTGGGAATAGGAACAAGGAATTACGCACAAAGCTCCCATTTATGAGGCGAGAGGGGCGAGAAGAGGGAACTGCTTTTGTAAGCAAAATCGTATTCCTTAAGAGCGTCCAACCTGAGATAATAGTACATTTTCATTCAACCGCTCTTACGTCATTATGACGTTATTACACATTTTAAGAACACATATCTTCTGGTTATTATTTAGATTACTATCGACCACTCTAAGGTCGACTGGTCGACTGGTAGATAATTCCTAAGGCATTAAGGCCGCATTTTTACAGGGTTATTTATATGACGAATAAATAAATAATCCAGAAAAGACCTTTGAAAATCTGCTGTTTTCAAAAACTATTATGATTAAAAAAAACAGAGAAGAGGTAGGTAAGTATAGATAAAGAAGAAAGAATGAACAAAAGTAGTAGTAGATTGTTAGAAGAATGCAGATTCCTAGGGTGTGAAGAACGTAGATCGAAAGTGAGTTATCTATAAGATTAGAAGTAGTGGTCGATTTGAGCAGAGAGAAAAGTGTAGTCTATGGAAACAAACTGTAACAGAGAGGAACACTGTTTTAAGTTAATCTATGCATATTGACCGCATAGACTACACGTCTAGGCGTATTTTTTTATGTAATAGGTAAACCCAGTACCTAAACCTATACCGTAGACGCCGGCTTGTGGACGGCGAGCTATGGGTAACTCTCCGGACCGAGCCCAAAACGTCGACGGCGCGCACTGTTCCCGCGTGCCTCGAGGAGTTGTCAGCAACAGCTGGGGCCCAGCCGGGTCGAAGCCTACAAGGGCCAAGATTATCCGAAAGGGAGCTCGAGCCCCCGTATGAAGGCTAGAAGGAACGGGGTGGGTTTTTAGTCAGTAAGAGTATGACACTATCTTCCGCTCCGCCCAAGAGCGGGGGGTTGTCATTGGATGATTGTCCCCACCATAAAAAAGTACCTAAACCTATTTTTTTTCGCCAGCCAATATTCTTTAGCATGCAAACGTAAATACTAATTTACAATATGCATGCAATGTGAAGCGGAACCATTCACAATACTTGTGTAAAAATCACAATAATTTGTAAAGACGTTAGCTACGCTTTATCAGCATTGCGTGCTAGCCTTCTGATGTTTTGTAATCAACTTTGTTTTTTCACGTCTTTCTAAAAAAAAAAAAAGATTTGATTTGATTTGAAGTGGAGACTGTTTTTATGGGAGAGTGGAGCCGCTCGTGCTTAGCTCTTCGGGGGTATCTTAGACACACTTTAATACAATTAATTCTACATTTCAAAAGGAATAAGTAAATAGCTTCAATACCTCAACATATAGAGCATAAGGCCGGACGCACACATTTGTTTTCCGGATTAGGTTTCCCGATCAGGAATTCCGATTCAGAAACCAGAATGCTCTTATCACCCGTTCTTACTTTTTCCGAACGGGAAAAAAAACCTGACATCCGTTTCGAAATTTTCTCCGTGTGTCTCTCATGGAATCCCGAATCTGAATACCTAATCGGAAAACCTAATCCGGAAACCGAATGTGTGCTTCCGGCCTAAAGGAAACAATGATCTCACCGGCAATAATGACCCTTTCCTAATCGGTTCACACGTCCCTGTACGATAAGCTGTTCGTCCACTATCTAGAGATAATATTTCTGTATAATTTATTGCCTTCATGTGAGAAAGGGTCCATAATGTCATTAGGCATGACAAGGATATTAATTGTTCCTGCACAGAGATCTGTGGTCACGTACGCTTTGTTTTAAAAGAGATGAGAGAAGTTTTAATATGGGTAGCAGCAAACGTTCTTAAAATGTAAACCTGTCTAACGTGGTTATGTGAGCATAAACATATCTTAGAATAGGGTAGTTTCCAGGGTCAAAATAACTATATTTTATTTAGTCCGTATTTTAGATTATAAAAAAATATTGGATACACATTTTTTCTTGACAAAAATATAGCTCATTAAAGTTACGTGTGACGTCAACCCGTGCGAAAAAATGCAGTACGGCGTGACGTTACACGTAACTTTAATGAGCTATATTTTTGTCATTCTTGGTTTAATTTACAAATAAAAAAATACTTGTATCTTATTTTTGAATAATCTAAACGACGGACTAATTAAATTTTTTACGGCAACTAGCCTATTGAGATCTTAGTCACACCACAAGCGCGATGGTTAGAGCAGTCTTTGAAAAGGGGTCCCGAAGCGCCACGATGTAGTGAACATCGTGGCGCTTCTGGACCCCTCTTCAAAGACTTCCGCCTGACACAGGTTCTCATGGCCCAGGGTTGTTTCCAGAAGTTCCTGTGTCGGATTTGGTTGGAAGAAACGCCCGGCTGTCAGCATTGTGCGCATCGTCTGCAGCAAACGGTGGAGGTCAACCCCGCTTAGGCAGAACATTGCCATGGAGAAGTCATCTGATGCATTTTTTACGCGTAAAAAAAATATTATTTTACATCATTTCAGCCGAAAGACGTCCACTGTTGGACATGGCCCCAAGCGATACCACAATGACCGACCCTGTGCGTTTCACATCCACCGCATTTTCGCGACTCTCACCAGGTAGTCCTTAGGCATTCAAACGCTGCGTCTTCCGGTGCGCGGTCGCCGTATGACAAATCAATTAAGTAAAATGCATAAAAGAACACATTAAGGAAAACTGTATTATTTTTTACAATATTAAAGATAACAAATATTAGATTGAACGAGCTAACAAAAGGAGCACCTGGGGGGGAAAACTGGGTCAGTTCCTGCAATCATTTTCTTTGGCAATGCCTGACCATAGCCTATGTGGCTACACCATTGACTTTTAATACAAAGATAGATTGAAATGTAGCGACATCTATGACGCCCCATAAGAACTACGAAGAAAATACGAAATCCTGCATCACGCAATCAAAGTTCTCCGCGCGATTTGAACATATACGACAGCCTGACATAAACTAGCGGGCAGTAGCCCACCAGACTATAACACCTGTCTGGTCGGAGGATCCTCCCTTTTTAATTGAGGTTTGCGGGAGTTTACACTGTTTTCCGTATACCTCCAAAGAAACTTGAAGAAGAACATAGGATACTTTATCCTACGAGTAGGTACAGTCCTTAGGTAAGTAGCTAGTAAAGAATAAGTCTGTCTATCATAATAAACTAGTGCGTCTCACAATCAACGATTGCATCACTGCTGACCATCAGATGGGATCGCAGTCAAGCACAAGTTTATACAAAAAAAAAACTAGCTACGGAATTGCTCAAACCGATAACAAATATTACTGTAACAACAAGAATCGATACCATGTATAAATGCTTCCCATAACTTTACAAGCAAAACCTGAAGTTCTCCAACTCCTGAACTTCAATCGACTGCAACTAACCCAAAAACAAGTAAAGCGATTAATTACAATGAATGATCATGAAAGTTCGCTCTTGCTGCAGTACCCAAGGTAAGGCGAACTTCTCACTGAAGGCAAAACAGAACGCCAACTGCGCATTGCGTTGGAAAACTATCACATCAATTCTTGAGGTAGTTGGTGTACGAGTGTGTCTGGCTGTGATGTCGGCAGCTTTATGATCAAGCAAGTATCTTGCGAACGAGTATTTGTGAGTGCTGGGTTCCTAGCTAACCATCCTGAGAAAAAAACAGTAAAACAAACCCGGAGGTCTCTTTTATATTCCATAGAATAAATATATCATATGAGACACATTTTTTTGTAGGTGAGAATCCAATGACATCCCCCGATCTTGAATAGAGCGAGACATCGGGGGATGTATCAGACTTTTACTGAATAAAAACCCATTACTGTTCCTTCTTTGCCTCCGTCCCAGGGCCGGGGTCTCATTTTCACACTGCCCGTGGATATGAGAACCATGCAGATTAGTGTCTGAGATGGTCTTTTGAGAAAAGAACCACACAGATTTGAGTGGACCTGTCCAATCAGTGCAAGTATTTGTCAACTGAATAAAATCGTTCCCACAAACATTAAAAAGGTAACGAATAACTAACCAACACAGATGACAGAAATAAAATCGGAAAGGAATATTTAAGCAGGTATTATCGTGATATTAGGACACAGAACATGCTACAATCGACTTGCAGATCACGAGCAATGGTTAGCTCGGCGTCCGCCCGCAGTAAGAAATGAACCCGAATAGTGTTGTCGAGTGGTTGAGGCTTACCTGTCGGACAGGTCCATTATCTACCCCGGTCACCAGGGAGACTGGAAACGTCGAGAGATGTCGTGCGGTGTTCCGCAGGGGTCGGTTCTAGGCCCACCTTTGTGGAACATCGGCTACGACTACGTGCTGCGCGGCGACCTCCCTGACGGGGTCAGCGTGGTCTGCTAGGCAGACGACACGCTGGTTCTAGCGCAGGGAGAGTCGCACCAGGCGGCGGTCGCTCTAGCGACACGCGGGGTTGCGATAGTCGTTGGTAGGATCCAGGAGTTGGGACTCGAGGTGGCGCTGCACAAATCCGAGGCCATGTTTTTCCACGGCCCTCGGAATGCGCCACCATCAGACTCCCAACTTACGGTAGGAGGAGTTCGCATCGGCGTCGGGTCGACGATGAAGTACCTGGGACTCGTTCTCGACAGCCGATGGAATTTCGGAGAACACTTCCGACGTTTGGCTCCCAAACTCAACCGGGCCGGGGCTGCTCTCAAGCGGCTCCTGCCCAACCTTGGGGGTCCAGACGCCTCCTGCCGGAGGCTCTACGCGGGGATCGTTCGGTCCATGGCCCTCTACGGGGCGCCGGTGTGGGCGCCGTCGCTGGCAAAGCGACCGGCGTCCATACTGAACGCCTGCCAGAGGGTCATGGCAATACGGATGGTGCGGGGTTACCGCACGATCTCCCGCGAAGCGGCGAGCCTTCTGGCTGGCCTACCACCGTGGGATCTGGAGGCAACAGTCCTTGCACACATGCACGATAAGCGCGTGGAGATGCAACGCCGGGGTGAAAGTCCACTACCGCGACAGGTCGAGGTATGGCGGACAGAGCTCCGGCGGGATCTCACGGTGAAATGGCGTCAGCGACTATCGCAACCCAGTGCTGGGCACGCCACAATTATGGCGGTAAGTCCCCTCTTTGAGGCGTGGCTGGAAAGACCTCACGGCGTCCTTACCTTCCGCATGACGCAGGTCCTCACCGGACATGGCAAGTTCGGGAGGTTCCTGCATCGGATTCGAGCGGAAGAGACGCCCGGGTGCCGCCACTGTGCGGAACGCCTGGAGGACACGGTGGAGCACACAGTTGAGGTGTGCCCTGCTTGGGCGGAGCAACGCCGTGTCCTCGTGGGGGCGATCGGCGGCGGAGACCTCTCGCGCCGGGCCTTGGTTCAGGCCATGGTCCGGAGCGAGGAGGAGTGGCAGGCGGTCGCCTCCTTCTGCGAAGCAGTAATGCTAGCAAAGGAGGAGGCAGACCGCATCAGGCAACGGCGCCCCCGCCGCCGCCGCCGGGATTCCGATCCCGATTTCCAGCCACCGTAGACGCGAGCTCGCGGACGGCGAGCCATGGGTAGCTCGCTGTCCGATCGTCCGGTAACTGTCCGGACCGAGCCAAGGCGTCGACGGCGCGCACTGTTCCCGCGCGCCTCAAGGAGTTGTCAGGGGCCCATCTGGGTCGAAGCCTACCGGGGTCGGGGTTATCCGAAAGGAAACTAGAGCCCCGGTATGAAGGCTAGAAGGAACGGCGCGGGGTTTTTAGTCAGTAAGACTCTGACACTGTCTCCCGCTCCACCCAAGAGCGGGTTTCGTCAATGATGATTTTCCCCGTCGAGAGAAAAAAAAAAAAAAAAAAAAAAAAACCCGAATAGTGTTGATGATGATGTAGATGTAAGAAAATCTGTTGGGGCCTAGCAGGGCCGATGCCCGCTAAGGCCACGGGAAATCTGAATAAGAAACCTGTAATCCTAGAACGCAAAGGGCGTCTTAATGACACAGATAAGGTTTTTGCCATTTAAAGTCTGACACGCCTTCTCGCTCTACCCTAGAACACAAGATAGACGATTTTACACCTCAAAAAAATGACATACCACAGTCTATATCCCAGCACACTTCCATCACTATCTCGATCAATATCAATCTATCAATTACTCGTATGTCAATCCGCAGCGCGCTACCAATCTCACAAAACAGCAAATCTCCATTGCAGCTGCCCATTCCAGTGTCAGTGCCCATCGACCAGCGAAAACAGCTGAACAATCAGGTTGTCAATAATTCAGCCAACATGGATCTGACAGTTATGTACTATGTATGTTAAATTGTTGATTCAGGATTTTATTCCACGACTTTTTGCTATTCGATATGTAAGTTATGTAACTAGATAAATGTAAATTTTGAACTGATTCAAATAGAAGGGTATTCAACCTAAATATAATTACATAATTACGAGTATTTTAGTACCTATTTAAAATATTTTATCTATACACAATTAAATCTGTAGAATTTTTAGTTTTGCGCGCATCACGTAAAATGTACGAAATTGATGTAGATAACATTTATACATTAAAATTGTGTGTAACTTGATATATTACTTAGTCTTTGTTTCAAAGTCAAAGTCAAAATATTTTATTTCATGTAGGCCTACAAGGGCACTTATAAAACGGCAGAAGCTAGTGCACGGTTCCAAATTGGTCGTTTTCTATGGAGAAGAGCCGGCAAGAAACTCCATGGTTACTCTTTAAAAAAATGTGTTTATTTCAATATTGATTGATTTATGTAAGAACAGTGTAGAACAGTGTTTCATTGCAATCGGATGACTATATCGAAAGATATAGGTACTACGAGTACATTCAGTGACTTTTAGGCGGGAAGAGATCCGCCGGGTCAGCTAGTTTGAAATAAATGCTTAGTGCTTATATATCGCCGTGTACTATAGACTAGTAGCGCATAATCTCAAAAATATACACGATTTCTATGGAACCATAGCGAGCGGTAGCCTTGGCATATAGGTCCAATTTCCACGAGTAAAAACAGTCCAAAGCGGAGACGAGACGAGCGCAGAGGAGATGTTTTTTAAACAACCAATAGAATTGTGTTATTCACACATCTCCCTCTCCGCTCAGCTTCAGTGGAGATCGCTGTGCGGAGATGTGTAATATTTGTATGGCGTGATGGAACAATGATGTGAGCTGTGCGCTGACAACGCACAGCGAACGACGAAAACGCACACATCTAAGCTCCACTTTGGTGGAAACCCCGAGCTGAAAAACTTATCTTCTCGCACAGCACACAGCACACATCTCTACTTTAGTGGAGTCCCGACCTTGATTTCTTTTGATTGCAACGCCTAACATCTCCGTATAGCTATCTAAAATGTTTCGACTACTGAGCACTCGACTTTAGGCTACACTTCTACCAACTGTCACTTCAACATGCTATGCAGATCCTGACGCGGAGTTTACTTCGACGTCAGCCCACGTCAGGCTAGCGTCTGACTTCAGCGAACTCTTTCACTGTTTATACGAGTTTTAGTGCAGTTTGGAGTTTCTTTTAAAGCGAGGATTTTCGAAGCAGTCACGAACGCTTCTCTATAGACAGGCGTGTTTCCTTGAACGTCCTAACTTTTTGATGTTTTATGCAAATTTCGTAAAAAATGTCGGATTGCGTTGTAGAATTATTTTTTCTTTTGGTTTGGTTTGTTTTTGATATAGAATATAATTATTTTATTATAATGGAAATGTTTTTAGTAGGTATTTGTAATTGCTATCAAATGTGTTAGTCAGCCTTCTCATCAAACTTCATTAAGTCAATACTAAATTAGAATTCCCAAATACCAAGATCGCGCCTGCTTCAATAATGTCACATATCAACAACAACAATAATAATGACACATATGTATCTAGGTATGTAGACCTAGGAATCAATTTGCGAATAGATAAAACAGCCACAAACAACACTCGAAAAAAAAAAACCGCCAAAAGACTCTTTTGTGCAGAATGTATGCCCTTCTAGTTTGCAACGTACAATTTTCAGAACATGTCTTGTCAACCTTGCACGCGCTACAGCATCTCGACTATATCGATGCGAACGCGCTACAGCATCTCGACTATATCGATGCGAACGCGCTACAGCATCTCGACTATATCGATGCGAACGCGCTACAGCATCTCGACTATATCGATGCGAACGCGCTACAGCATCTCGACTAAATCGATGCAAACACGCTACAGCATCTCGACTATATCGATGCGAACGCGCTACAGCATCTCGACTATATCGATGCGAACGCGCTACAGCATCTCGACTATATCGATGCGAACGCGCTACAGCATCTCGACTATATCGATGCGAACGCGCTACAGCATCTCGACTAAATCGATGCAAACGCGCTACAGCATCTCGACTATATCGATGCGAACGCGCTACAGCATCTCGACTATATCGATGCGAACGCGCTACAGCATCTCGACTATATCGATGCGAACGCGCTACAGCATCTCGACTAAATCGATGCAAACGCGCTACAGCATCTCGACTATATCGATGCGAACGCGCTACAGCATCTCGACTATATCGATGCGAACGCGCTACAGCATCTCGACTATATCGATGCGAACGCGCTACAGCATCTCGACTATATCGATGCGAACGCGCTACAGCATCTCGACTATATCGATGCGAACGCGCTACAGCATCTCGACTATATCGATGCGAACGCGCTACAGCATCTCGACTATATCGATGCGAACGCGCTACAGCATCTCGACTATATCGAAGCGAAGGCGCTACAGCATCTCGACTATATCGATGCGAAGGCGCTACAGCATCTCGACTATATCGATGCGAACGCGCTACAGCATCTCGACTATATCGATGCGAACGCGCTACAGCATCTCGACTATATCGATGCGAACGCGCTACAGCATCTCGACTATATCGAAGCGAAGGCGCTACAGCATCTCGACTATATCGATGCGAACGCGCTACAGCATCTCGACTATATCGAAGCGAAGGCGCTACAGCATCTCGACTATATCGATGCGAACGCGCTACAGCATCTCGACTATATCGATGCGAACGCGCTACAGCATCTCGACTATATCGATGCGAACGCGCTACAGCATCTCGACTATATCGATGCGAACGCGCTACAGCATCTCGACTATATCGATGCGAACGCGCTACAGTATCTCGACTATATCGATGCGAACGCGCTACAGCATCGCTTCAAAAAGTCGCCAGTGTTTAGGTGCCACAACTTTGAGCTGGCATAGACACTGCGGAATAAAAACGTCAGCAAAATCACATAACATCCATCCACAGATGGCGTACAGATGGGTTTTTGATACTCAGAGAGCCTCCATCTTAAATATAATCCTTGAGTTGGCCGTAACTACGCCCAAGGGCAGGAAAAGGGTAGCCATTACATACCCGGGAAGCACACATTCCAACTCCATAAGGAAAATAACTAAGTCCATAATATAGAGCCTTTATTGCGCCTAAAGAAAAATAAATCATAAACAAAGTATACCGTATAAACTAAAGTAAATCCTTGTATGTGATAGGGTGGAGTGTATGTGGGCGTATGTGTGGAAGAGACGAAATAATACGTTTTGATACAAGCGAACAAGGTCTATCATTGCGACCGAGCCGAAATTCGGCCGAGCGAGCAAGTGAGGGTGTTATGGAGCCGACTGCTGTAGTGACAATTTTCCACGAGTATCAAACGACGTTTTTCAATACACTTAAAGAAATAAATAAATGAGGGCTGACTCGCGACTCTTGGGGGTCGCATAGCGCCCAGCCTAATACGATATATGTAACTGTTGTTACCTACTTGTCATTTTTCCGCACATGTGTGAAAAAAGCAGGAAATTGCGTGCCTAAATTTCTAAAATAAGAGCAGGATATCGAGTGTTTTAAAACTACTTCCATAAATGGCGTTATCTATGATTGTCTTTGAAGAATGACATAGAAATCATAAGATTTAGTCCATTTCCAATTCCACTACAAACCAAAACCTAACAGTCAATCACTACGCTTGAAAAACCAATTAATCTAATTAATTGTATGTCTCATTGCTGGGAGCGCAAGCATAAAAAGTATAAAGCCTAAAATAAATAAAAATAAATCACTAATATGTAAGACATAAATCAAGCACTTCTTGTACAAATACACCAGACCAGAAATTATACTTATGCCAAGGCACAGTTAGTGACGATTGACTTGACTTTTTTTTTCACTTAGAAACGTACAAGGACCTGACCAAAAGGCACCTTCAACTGATGTGCCGATATCCTGACAACATCGTACTAAATTTCAAAATGTCACACATATCCGCCAGCAATTCGACCACACCATTAAAAACCCGTCTGGCTGTTCCAGTACATTATTTATAGGTAACGTACAAGCTTTTAACGCTTACCGCAACGTTCATAGCACCATCAAAACGCCCTAATTGGTTTTGGAACGCGGAAATAAAACGAGAATCGGCATACCTTCGGCAAGTGTCGTAAAACATCGTTTATGATCGGCCCAGTATGTGTCGTTCTTTATTGTGATTGAATATACTCTGGATGTGCATTGTGTGGAGTTTTGTCTGCAGAGGAAAAAGGTTGCAATATATTGGGATGAATGGAAGGGATACGTTTCAGAGGGTCTACTCGCTTTCTCCTAAATGAAACTTTCGTAAACGAACGGTATTCATTTGACGTTAAAATTGCAAACAATCCTCTGTCATAATTCTATTTTTTTCTTAACATAACTAATTAGATTAGGTTTAGAGATTCGGTACGTCAAACAATTTTCGTTCGTACGAAATTTCGGGAACGAAAAGAACCGTGGCAGAAAACACGCGAATTTTCAATCGAAACTTTGTTTTTCGGAGAAAGCGAGTAGACCCCCAGAATAGTAACGTTTGAAATCTGTAGAAAATGTTTAGCCATCACCAAATCCTGTTTTACGTCGTCCTGCTGCCGTTGTTTGCCTATCACAACGCACACACCAATCAGCTTTAAAATTTTCCTACTGCTGGGACTCAGACTTCCTATCTAGGAGAGGGTATGCGTATGCACTGTAAACCACTACGCGGGCCCAGTGTGGTTTGGTGAAAATCACACGTCTTCGAATTTTTGATATGCCAGTTTCTTCACGATATTTCACCGCTTTTAACCTTTACCATTTTTGAGAGCAGTAGTGATGAAATAAATTATAAATTAAAACGCCTACCAGGGTTTGAACCCATAACCTAGGCAGGCGGCGTGTACCGGATCAGCTGGAAGTCGATGATCATGGCGTTGCTGAGAACGCTGTTGTCATACTTAAACATCATGTTGTTCAACTCATAATTCAAGGCCTTTCCCATAGTTCTGTACGAGATGCTTTGGTAAGCCCATTTTTTTGCAGTACGTTCTTCCATCGAAAATTTAAATATAAATTTTAAACCTACACTTAAAATGTCCAACATTGAAATGTTTCAATTGCCTGTTGCGTTCAAAGACCAGGGTTTCCTTTCTAGAAATTCCTTCTGGCCCTAGCGAGCATCGGCCTTACTGGGCCTTTGGGATCACCCTGCGACTCACTATACCCGAGGCATCTGACGTGGCGGCTGGGGAGTAAGGACGTTCATTCCCTGTCTCTCCGGACCATGGCCTGACCCAAGGCCCAGTGCGACAGGTCGCCGCTACCAATCGCCTCTTGCAGTAGTACTACTCCGAATAGGTAGAAGTAAACTGTGCCATCACCTCTAAATGTAGGTTAAGTACATTATAAAGACCTCACGTGGTTTGATTGCGGCATTTTGCTGCACTAACACAACCAATATAGTCTTTATCATTCGTAAAGCTTTACGGTACGCGATATAACATGCTTTATTTTGCAGGAACGTTACTGCTTACAATCTGTTCTTATTTGATGCATTGTACGTTTATGTGGGTGAATAGCTTTATCCTACGGCTTGTTCCATAATAACCGTGCATTTTATTTTTTGGATTGAAATTAAAGCGAGAGAATTTACTTTATTTGGGAAAATCATCCAATGACATCTCCGCTCCCTTGGCTGGAGCGGGAGATAGTGTCAAACTTTTACTAACTTATATATATATAATTAAAATTAACCATAACACATAGGATACTTTTTATTCTGAGATTATGTACGCGGGTGAAGCCGCGGGCAAAAGCTAGTAATTAATAATCGTCAAGACGAATCAAACGAGCCCAAACTCGATGGGGTTGGGTTGTTGAACTACCAAGTTCCTATAGCCACCTTCCGGTTTCATCATCAGATCAGCTCCTTGTCATAATAGTTTTGCATTGTCATCTGATTTACTCATGCAAGCAAAATTTCAGCTCAATCAGTAACCGGGAAGTGGGTCAAATTTAATTTACAAAGATTTGATGACAGGAAAACATCGGGACAGGTAAAACTAAATAAAAGCTTGTAATAATAAAATACATGCAGCCGAATTTATAAACGGCTCCTTTTGAAGTCGGTTAATTAGTTAATTCCGTGATAAATTTTAGTGCAGCGATAGAATTTTCATAACAATTTTAGGTCTTCATAATATTGGTTTAGATGAGAAGCCCCAGGAAACTGTAACATTAACTGCAATCAATAACGTAACCGGATCTAGACAGATATTTCACAGTTAATTACAGTCTAGGAAAATAAAACTGTTTGATTTGTGCGGGCGGACGGCGCCGCGGGCAGCTAATTAAACTAGTTTCAAATCGAACTGGACCATCTGCTGGCAGTAAATATTAACTTTCCTGAAGTATAAACTACCATTTAGAGTAAATTTTTCAAGCTCGGGGCTGATAAAAAACTATCTTCTACAGCGGAGCAATTTAAAGAGGATTACAGCAGAAGAGTTATAAGTTTACAAGTCGATGGATGGACTTACTATATATATGTATATAGTATATTAGGAGAAGTTTGAAAGTGGCGCCAGTGACTGAAAGGGAATCGTTTGTCTTGGTATGGTCATGTGAAAAGGAAGGACGAAACGCAGGTTGCTAAAAAAGTTATGAGTTTATATGTGGATGGATGGAGGGGGAGAGGGAGGCCAAAGAAAAGATGGATTGTGTGAGAAGTGATATGAAAGAAAAGGGAGTTAGTGATAGCGTGACGGGTGACAGGACAGAATGGAAGAAAAAAACGTGTTGCGCCGACCCCAAATAAAACGGGACAAGGGCAGGAAGATGAAGTCAGCACTTAACACGGCCACTCTCGGCCTGCATAAAAAATTAAAGCAAAGACGCAACTATGAAGCATTTTAGCGATACACCAAAAATCTGTAAATCCTTACTAATATTATGAAAGCGAAAGTGAGTTCGTTTGTTACGTCTTCACGCCTAAATGGCAAAACCGATTTCAATGAAACTTGGTACAAGGTTAGACCATATCCTGGAATAGGACATAGGACACTTTTTATCCCGGAAGTATGTTCCCTTGGGATAATTATCTGCTATCACGCGGGCGAAGCCGCTGGGAGCAGCTAGTTTGATTATAAAATTAAAACGCTACACTATAAAAACGTTGCTTGTAGAATAATCTGGCAAAGAATCAGAATGATTACATGTATTGTATTCTAGTCCGGTTTTTAGGATTCCGTTGCCTAATGGCAAAAAACGGAACCCTTATGGATTCGTCACGTCTGTCTGTATGTCTGTCCGCCCGTATGTCACAAGTCACAAGCACTTTTTTCCGAAACTATAACAATTATACTGTTGAAACTTATGTATTCTGTGCACTTCATTAAGATTTTCACACAAAAATAGAAAAAAAATCTATAATTTTTGGGGGTTCGCCATACTTAGAACTGAAACTCAAAAATTTTTTTTTTCAAACCCATACGTGTGGGGTATCTATGGATAGGTCTTCAAAAATGATATTGAGGTTTCTAATATATTTTTTTTCTAAACTGAATAGTTTACACTTCCAATGTGGTAAAATGGTATTTTAGAAGTTACCCTGTAACTTCTTCCTGCCAGCTCCTTGTGGTGTGCGGGAACAATGCACGTCGCCAACGACTTGGGCTCGGTCCGGACAGTCACCGGACGGTCGGACAGCGAGCTACCCATTGCTCGCTGTCCACAAGCCGCGTTCGTCCGGTTGTTTTTTGCTTTTTAGGACAACGAGTATCCCTCCTGTAGTAAGGATATTAATAAAATTGTTCTAAGAAATCTGAATCCTTTACCCGTCTCTTTATTCTTTATACTTTATTGTAGACAAACTATTTATACAAATAGTTTGTAAAAGTACAGTTGATGTAGGTACATTGGCGAGCTTAACCCACAACTGGGTTTTCTTACAGCAAACCACACAAAGGAGAATGAATAAAAAACTTTTTACAAAAAAAATTAAACCGACTTCAAAAAGTACAAAATAACTTTAATTTCGGAAGTCGGTGTTTCTATAATAGATACCTAATCTTGTCTCTTCGTTATTTAACACCGACTTCCGAAATTAAAGTTATTTTGTACTTTTTGAAGTCGGTTTAATTTTTTTGTAAAAAGTTTTTTATTTTTGACTTTTTAGTTCTGGGCTGGGCAAGGAATTTGACTGATTTTGAAATCGATACGCTAAGAAGAAGAAGAAGTTATGGTAGCACCACTAAAAAGTACCTACCCTTCAGCTAAACATAAATTACCTTATAGCCAGAGTGCATCTTATAATCCCAAATACGGTTATATTACATGAATTTACCCCCTCCCCCTTTCCCCTCCCCCTTTTCTTTTAGTCAGTCATCGACTACACGTATAAACAAAGCAATTTTACTTGTTACGACAATTCTGCTATGATTCTATGAGGAGTTCTGTTCCATATCTTCGAAGTTCATGATCAGATCATAACAATATTTCTATGGGACCAACTTGGAAGCATAACCTTTCAATCAAAAAAAAAAAAAAATCAAAATCGGTCCACAATTGACCGAAATATCGGTGAACATACATACAAAAAAAAAAAAATCCTCCTCCTTTTCGAAGTCGGTTAAAAACTACAACATTTTGAGGAACCTTCAATGTACAACGAAGAAAATTAAAATCTAATTAATAATAATAAATTAAAACTAACAATATACTAAACAGATATGTGCACAGCACCCTATACATAAACATAATATTTACAATAAATAAATACTTATACACATATATATGGGTCATGTTAAAATAAGCAATGTTCTTCGTTTGTTGTTCTCTGGCTCATTTTTTAAGTTTAGTTTCCGCACACAGCCCATTATCACGGTAATAATATCATACAGTATTCCAACTTCATACAAACGGATGAAACGCGAGCTATACCTACGCGCCTGGGTTGTAGCATGGTCTCGGCATGTAGACAGTCGCGGCCGTCGCAACTGTGCCGCAGTGACGAACGGACAAGACGGTTTTTTTTACAATTATCGCGCGATTATTGTTAGTTTGTATAATTCAAAGTAAAGACGTCGTATTTTATTATTAATAATAGTGGTTTATTGTACTATGTGTATGAATAATACTAAAAAAAAGCATTTTATTTAAATCTACCAATCAAAAAACAACACGCATTTTTATTGAACACTTCCTATTCAATCCACAAAGTATTTTGTTTATATATAAAAAGTAAGTATATTTACAATCACAAAAAAAAAACGGAAACTGTTGGATACAAGGTTTGATTCGGTGTGATCACAATAAAAAGACGACTGTCATCAAAACACAATTGGTATTTATTTCCCTTTTAGCAGTTTACAGTTTAGCGTTATTACTAGAAGTTATGTAAAACGGAACAATGGTAAGTATACGAGTTAAACACAGTAATGGATCACTTGCTAATTCTATCAGAGAGCACGGGTACAGGAATTTAATAAGAACATACATTAGAGGTTGTCGGAAGTAGGAAAAAGCAAATTTGACATATAGGGATGTCACCATACCCGACTAAAATAGTGATGGACTAGTGGCATTCCAACACTCCTCCTCACGAGTTCTTCACTCAAGATAGGCCAAGGCAGCTTCGCAGCATCCGGAGCCTCGGTCCTGGGATACCCTTTGTCAGGATGTCAGCCTCCATGTCCTGGGTTGGTTTATAAAGGATGCTGACTACCCCCTGTTGAACACACTCCCTTATGAAGTGCTGTTTTATTTCGATGTGTTTTGACTTTCCAGTGATGATTGGGTTGTTGGAAAGTCGCTGGGCAGCTTGATTGTCACTGAAAATTACAATATTATTAATATTAGTGCCCAAATCACTAAGTAACAATTTTAAATGGATAGCCTCCTTTGCCGCTTCGGTTAGGGCTATATATTCAGCTTCTGCTGTTGATAGAGCAACACATCTTTGCTTCTTTGATTCCCAGCTGATGCAACCATTTGCATATTTGAAGCAATAGCCAGAGTAAGACTTTCTGTCTATTTTACAACCGGCCCAATCAGCATCAGCCATTCCATATAAATTTTTATTTGATTTAGAGTAGCAGATACCAACATCCATGGTACCTTTGAGATACCTCAGTATGCGTTTTGCATATTTGAAATGTTCTTCATTGTATGCATTGTTAAATTGTGACAGATAGCTTACTGCATACGAAATGTCTGGTCTGCTTGCTACAGATAAATACATCAAAGTTCCAATCAGATTTTGATATGGAATGTTCTTGTCACAATCTTCAGATTTTTCAAGGTTTAAATATGGTTCTATTGGAGTACTTATTGGCTTGCAATTTTCCATGTTATAACTTTTCAATGCTTTTTGTATGTACTTTTGTTGAGTTATTTTTAATTTATTCTCTTCATAATTAATTTCCATACCAAGAAGATATCTTAATTTTCCAATATCTTTCATTTCAAATATTTGACTCAGATGTTTCTTGAATTTTTCTAATAAGCTTTCATTTGAATAAGCTATGGCCAAATCGTCAACATACACTGCAACAATCATCTTATCTGTGCCTTGTGCCCATGTATAGATACATGGATCAGCTGTTGAAGATTTAAAATTCAGTTTCTTGAGTTCATGGTCCAATTTATAAAACCATTGTCGACCAGCTTGTTTTAAGCCATATAAGGCCTTTTTTAATAAACAGACTTTTTCACCTTTTATTTTATTTAAGTCATGAAGCATGTTTCTAGCTTTATTGAATAAATCCAAATTTTCTTTTTCAGATTGTTCAAGCATAATTTCAGTTATATATTCTTCTAGATATTCAGGTTTTTTCATGACAATTTTTTTATTTAGATCTCCATTAAGATAAGCAGTGGTTACATCCATTTGATGGAGCTTTAAATTATGTTCAACTGCATGAGCCAATAATGTTCTTATTGAACTTAGTTTGGCCACTGGAGCATATGTTTCATCGTAATCAATGCCCGGCCTTTGTGTGAATCCACGAGCCACCAAACGTGCCTTTTTGGTCACTTTTTCATCTGGCCCCAATTTTTCTTTCAAGACCATTTTATAGTCCACAAAATTTTTTGTATTCTCCTCCTTAGGCTGAATTTTCCATGTGCCATTTTTTATGTGAGCTTTTATTTCAGCTTTTATGGCTTGCCGCCACTCATCCTTATTACCTTCGTTTATTTCTATCTCTCCGCATAGATAAGAGCATTCATCTGCCTCTTGAAGATCATAATCTTTGGCCCATACTGGAGGTTTCCTTATTCTTTCAGGACGTTGACCTTGGACCTCATCCACTTCCACACTTTGACTTGGCTGTACTTGATGAGGTGAGGTCATATTTTGTGGATTTATAGTTTCATTTTCAGATACTTCATCTTCATATTCACTGAACGAGTGCATAGTGTCATTATCATGGTCATCATCACTACTTTCCACATTTGGCTGAAAAGTAGAAGGCTGAAAAGAAAAAAGCTGAAAAGGTAAAATGTTTGTCTCCCTTTCTTGTTTCTTGCTTTTATTGATATTTGTTTTTTCTGTTTCAGGCGGTTCCAGTTCAGGCAGAATCCGGTCATTTTGGACATCATTATTTTTATAGTACATTTTTCCATCCAACACTTTTACATCACGACGTACAATGACATCATTTTTCTTTGGCAAATATATTCTGTATCCTTTGCTATATTTTGCATAACCGACAAACACACCTTCACTTGCTTTTGGTGAAAATTTACAGTGCTTCTTTTGTTTGTGGAGTGTGAATACCTTTGATCCGAATATGTGTAAGTGTTTTACAGATGGTGTCCGACCGACCCATTTCATGTATGGTGTCTCTCCATTCAAAGTTTTAGTGGGACATCTGTTCACAATATAATTTGCTGTTACTACCGCTTCTGCCCACAATCTTTCAGGAACTTTCGATTCTATCAGCATGCATCTGGCCTTCTCAATAAGAGTTCTATTTTTTCTTTCGGCCAATCCATTCTGCTGTGGTGTATATATGACTGACAATCTTCTCTGGATGCCATTCTTCTTTAAATATGTCTCAAATTCATTGTTGCAATACTCTGTTCCATTATCTGACTGTAAATATTTTATTTTATGTTCTGTGAATCTTTCCACTTCTTTTTTATACTCTTTGAATTTTTCTAATGTTTCAGATTTGTTCTGCAGGAAGTACACATAACAATATCGGCTGTAATCATCAATAAATGTTAACATGTATCTGGAACCTGCAATTGTTGCATGTGGCATGGGTCCACATAGATCAGTATGTATAACCTCCAAAAGTTGTTTTGTTTTTATACCCTCATTTTTGGGAAAAGGCAACCTTGTCATTTTTCCTTGAATACAACTTTCACAATTTTCAAGTATATCATCTTTATTTAAGTCTAATCCAGACACAAGATTGTTGGATGATAATTTTTTTAAGTCTTTTTCATTTAAATGAGCTAACTTCCTATGCCATTGCATAATATTATCTTTTGAAACATTATTTGCTTTTTCCATTGTTTGCAAACTTGGAAAATGAGTCAGATAAAGGCCATCCCTTTTATCAGCTGTCAATACAGTTTTTCCAGCTAAATCTTTAATGTAGGCTTTATCCTTAGTGAATAAGACTGTATGGTCATGCTCTGTTATACGAGCGACTGACAGCAAATTAGTTGTTAACTCTGGTACATATAGAGTATTATTTAAATTGATTTCAGAGTTATTGCAATTTACTGAGACTATTCCCGTACCTTTAATTTCAGTGCTGTGATTTGATGCCAATTTCAACTTCCCTTGCTCGGTTTCAATGTTTTCGAATTTTTCAGGCTGTCCAGTCATGTGGGATGTGCACCCGCTATCCAGACACCAAACATCGCCTGCATCAGCATGGATTTTATTTGCCGTCTCTGTAATGAAAAAGTTTTTAGCATTTTTCTTTTTATTACTGTCACTCGATGAGCTTGAACTTTGGTTCTTGTTTCGAGACCAGCACTTGGACGCTTGATGTCCAACTTTGTCACACACTGTGCATTTGAGCTTCTTTTTGTGGAAGTAATAAGCACTTTCACTTGTTGCATTGTGATTCTTGTTCCTTTTCCTTGCTTGGCTTTCCTCAATGATTTTTATTTTCAAGTCTTCTGGCAGAGGCAATTTATCCCGCGTCTCAATGGCAATCCTGAAATTCTCGAATGACGATGGCAGGCTGTAGAGAATTATAATGCTCAGCAGATCATTGTTTACTTTTACGTCCATGTTTTCAAGCCTGTCGACACAGAAGAATATGGCGGCCATGTGATCCTGTACATCGTCTGAATCTGTCATTTTCTTTAGGATCAACTGTTTGAGCAACGTCGCCTTTCTTGCGGGGCCTTCACTTTGATAAATTGACTTTAATTTTGCCCATATTTCAGATGCAGATTTACAATTTTTAACTTGCCTCAATTCTTTTGGTGAGATCATAAGGAAGAGCTCTGAACGTGCGAGCAGATCCTTTGCGGCATCTGGTTTTTCTTCGCCGATCGTGGCCCATAAATCATTCTTCACGAGGATCGCCTGGGCTTGTATTGCCCACGTATCGTAGTTATCACGACTGAGCTGCTCGATGTGATGATAATGCGGATTACGCATTGTCGTAGACATTGTGACCGAAACCGAGAATCAAGAACCACGCTCTGCTACCAATTTGTTGGATACAAGGTTTGATTCGGTGTGATCACAATAAAAAGACGACTGTCATCAAAACACAATTGGTATTTATTTCCCTTTTAGCAGTTTACAGTTTAGCGTTATTACTAGAAGTTATGTAAAACGGAACAATGGTAAGTATACGAGTTAAACACAGTAATGGATCACTTGCTAATTCTATCAGAGAGCACGGGTACAGGAATTTAATAAGAACATACATTAGAGGTTGTCGGAAGTAGGAAAAAGCAAATTTGACATATAGGGATGTCACCATACCCGACTAAAATAGTGATGGACTAGTGGCATTCCAACAGAAACAAACTAGACAAACGTAATTAGAATGCTGGAGGCGGGCAGCCCTATCGCATGTTTACGTACCGCGCGGCTGTAGGCATTTATTTCAAAAAGACGGCCGAGTTACAATACTGTATGATACTATTACCGTGCCATTATGGACCATTTTACGTGATCCACCATCCTTTCAATGTTACAAAGCTATAATGAGAGAGGCGAGACATAAAGAAAAATAAGCCGTTTTATTTTTAACTACCCGCACGCTTCTTTTACAACATAAAGACACACATAAAGAAGTTTTTTACAACATAACTAAGGCCAATCGCGCATGAAACGTTTTGAACAAAAATCTGCTATTACATACATTTTATCGAGGATAGATCCTGTATAGTCACCCGAACGTCCTTCGCAATAAAAAGAAGCAAAGAGTACATTTTTTCTTCAAGAATAAAATTCAGAATTGCTACATAAAGTCCTCTCAACCTTAGTTTGGTCTATCCATTCATTCATTTCAACAGGTATACGTCCACTGTTTGACATAAGCCTCCCCCAAGCGTCGCCACAACGAACGATCCTGTGCGACTCGCAGTCCAGCTTGTTGGAGGCCTTCCAACGCTGCGTCTGCCGGTACGCGGTCGCCACTCCAGAACCTTTCGGCCCCAACGGCCATCTGTTCTGCGAGCAATGTGCCCTGCCCATTGCCACTTAGGTTTGGCAATTCTTTGTGCCATGTCGGCAACTGCAGTGTCTCCTGCGGATATCTTCATTATCATCATAGTTTGGTCTGCGTCATAATGATTATATTTTGAGTTCTCTTAATTACAATGATTTGATATTGATTATATTATTTATTATTTTAGCATATTATATAACTTTGTGTTTTATTATTATATAGTCTTGTACCTAATTTTAATGATATCTCATTTAATTGCAAATATCTATTATATTTACAGTGTAGTCTGTTTTAACCTAAAGGTTGACTGGAAGAGAACGGCTGTTTTGCATTAAGTCCACCTATGTACCACAAATGCACATAGAAAAGCATATAGCAAAATCAACTTGATAATTTTTCAACTGCTGGGACACAGGCCTTCTCTCTAAGAGGGGGAATGGGCCGTAATCCACCACGCGGGCCCAGTGCGGATGGTAGATGTCACATGTTTTTGAATTTTTGATTCTAGGACGTGTCGGACTCCTCACGATGTTTTCCTTCATCATTCCGAGAGCAGTAGTCATCATGATATCATCATCTCCCTGCCCTTGTGCCGTTTTATTTGGGGTCGGTGCAACGTTTTTTTTCTTTCATTCGGTCCTGTCACTCGTCACGCTATCACTAACTCCCTTTTCTTTCATATCGCTTCTCACAGACTCCATCCACATGTAAACTCATAACTTTTTTAGCAACATGCGTTTCGTCCCTCCTGTTCACATGACCAGTGGTATATGATGTAAATTACATCTATATATATAAAAATCAATGCCACTTTTCGTTGTTAATTTATAACTCAAGAACGGACTCACCTATCAAAACCAAATTTTTAGGCTTTGTTGGGACTATTTAGTAGATGGTTTATGTGAAGTTTAGTAGGGTAGAGTAGGGTATAGTACGAGTAGGGTAGAGTAAGGTAGAGTAGTGAAGAGCGGGAGCGAAGCCGCGCGGGCAAGAGCTAGTAAAGTATAAATCTGGCTGGCTTTGATTCCGCGACCTACAACCTGTAAGTCGGAGCCGTTCAAACTGGTACATTAAGTTTAAATAAATAGTAAGAAAAGATCTAGTACCGTACTTAACTGTTGCCAATCTTCTTTCTCTCCCTAAATATAACGATTCCTATTTCTTTTCCTTACGTAGAATTTTTCCTCAATACCAAGACGATAGGTACTAACACTAGATATAACAAACCAATCTCTATGACTATGTTTACATGTTAATATAAGCAACGAACAGTACATAAGTGAATTGCCGGATTTCCGGCCGAATGCCGTGGGGAGAAAGATATAAGTAATACAGACATAAGTAGTTGTGAAAACGGCAAAGTAGTTTTACCAGATTCTGGATTATGTTCGGGACCCAGTTGGAGGAAAACTGTTATTGTTTAGGCGCGACAAACGTTAATAAAAAAGACAGTGTTATCGAGGATCCGTTAATCTTTCGCTCATTCTTGTGTTGAGTTCGAAACCAAGATGCTTTTTATTTTTTTTTACAGGTATTTTTGTAGGTGTGAAAATCATCTAATGACTTCTCTCGCTCTTGGACGGAGCGAGACAGTGTGTCAGATCTTTACTGACTAAAAAACCCAGTACTGTTCCTACGTTGCCTTGAAAGCAAACGTGCAACGGTATGAATACCAAGGCCGAGTCCCTTTGCAGACCCTTTGTCTGCTTCTGAAAGGAAGACTCCAGTAGGCTTCAACCCTACTGGGCCCCTACGGTTTCCCGACATCTCCTTGAGGCGCGCGTGGAACAGTACGCGCTGTCGACGACTTAAACTCGGTCCAGACGCTTACCGGACGGTCAGACGTAGTAAGAAGTACAGAAAAAATCATAAGGAACAATTATTCCAGAAAAACAATACAGTTCACAAAAAAGACAGAACCAACACAGAGAACAATATAACTTTTCTACAAACGATCTAAACATGACATAAGTTGATTAGACACAAACCTCAACATCCTACTACAATGCGAAGTAATAGAATACGACCTGCACAAAATCCAAGAGAAGTCTCGAGAATTTTCGACATTTGGCAACACTATCGAGAAATCGAGAACGCTGGCATGCCAGTAAATGCCAAGCGGGCCTCTTGACGCCTTACCGAATAAAATCGATTACGGAGATAGAGCCTGTATTTTCATGAGAGTCTTTCCTTACGCCAGAATAAATGGCACGCACGAGACGTTCTATTTTTAAAAAGAGGATTTGTCAAATGAATCCGTATTTGGAATGTTTGCACTCTCATGTCGAATTACTTGACGAGATGAGAACAGGGAATAACGTCATATCTTCCAATCCGGAATCGACTTCTTATGACTTATTCTGTAACTAGATGAACTTGCGAACAATCTATAAATGTAGTACACCTTTCGGTATAGTCAACCGATTGCGATGAAACAAAGTACTATACACACTAGCTTAATGTATACAAGTTATCTACATCGATTTCGTACATTTTAGGTGATGCGCGCACAGCTAAGACTTTTTTACAGATTTATCATTACGACTACAGAGGAAGGAAAATGTTATATTTTACCTGATGAACAGAAGCCAGTGATTCATCATACATATATTATCAAAATCTACGACACAAAAATAATATCTATTATAAAAAAATAAAGAAACAGGAAAAGATTATACTTTCAGAAGAGTACCTTATATATATATATAAATGAAACCCGTTTTTCGTTGTTACGACATAGCATGAAAACGGCTTGACCGATTTGGCTGATTTTTTTTTTGATGTGATTGTTATTGTGAGGATAAGGTTCTTATGGAAAAATATAAAATTAGGGTAGTGTAGGGTACAGTAGAGTAGGGTAGAGTAGAGTAGAGTAGGGTAGAGTAGGGAAGAGTAGGGTAGAGTAGGGTAAAGTAGGGTAGAGTAGGGCAGAGTAGGGTTGAGTAGAGTAGGGTAGAGTAGGGTAGAGTAGGGTAGTGTAGGGTAGAGTAGGGTAGAGTAGGGTAGAGTAGGGTAGAGTTGGGTATAGTAGGGTGGAGTAGAGAAGAGCGGGAGCGAAGCCGCGCGGGCAAAAGCTAGTTATATTATAAATATGATATTATTACTATTTCATATTATGCTAATTTTAAAAGTATCGACTTTGACTACACTACACTAGCTCTTAACCCAATCCATTTTACGACCTAAACTGAACTGTTAAAGAAATATAGCTATAAACGGTATATTTATCTCTTCTCGCTCGTATGACTGACATTTTAACATGTCAACTAAAACTAGAAAACATGAGGAAACTTTTGCCCAGCTGTGGGAAAAATAGGCACCCCAACAAATAGTTCACAGAAACATTACAGTAAATGAATCATATTAATTTTCAAACATCACAGCGAACTTTTCACTTAAAAGTTCATAGTGCACAATACAGAATGTACTTATAATATTTATCGAATAAAAAAATCAAAATAAAGATTAATAATAATGACGATAATTTATTAATTTTATTTTATTACTAAGGCACAGCAACAATTTGTTTACAGAATTTTTGCGTATAACATCCAGAAAATGGTTCAATGCAAGCAAACCAATCACAGCAAATGATGAAATAAGAACACAATTCAGTAAATAGGTAATTTAAATTTATCAATGTGCGATTAATTAATGCAACCATTTAAATTGAGTTCAAATACGAAGGATACCTAACTTAACAAAAATAAATTTTATAGGAAGCCTAAACAGTCGGTTTGACCTTCACCCAAAACTATGAAACAGGTTCAACGTATTATATTCAACAAAAAGGTTATGTTCTTTCATTCAACCTAACATTCAGGTTACACAGGCTTCATTGTGTAAGTATAAACCTTCCCAATTGTTCATCAAAACCTATTGAATTAAAATACCAATGAACAACAACAAAAAAATAAACAGCAATTTAAAAATAGAAGGTCATTCAAAGGTCCAAAAGCTGGCAACACATTGGGCCGGGCGTTCGGGGATCTATACAGACGCATTGCAAAGGTACCCTCCCTTTTGCAGGTCAATATGAGGCCGGGAGCGTGACGTCAGCCGTAACGTCAGAGCCTTAGAGGGGACTGACACTTCTCTCATTATTCTGTCAAGAGTTCAGTCTACTTTTACTTTTAATAAAAATAAATATCTGATATTAGAAGTTGGAAAAGTGAAGTTTGAAAAGTCATATGTCACACGTGTGATTTGCGATGTTGCTTTTATGATAAATAGGGACGTTTTGTTGAGAGTCTTGTGAAAGGAATAGAATGTATAGCGGAAAGTTTTCTACTTTAGATTCAAATTCTAAAGTCGCTTCGGTTTGTGAGTGCTTTGACTCTGATCCTTTTTGAAGGAGAGAGAAGGATAAAGTATAGTCTGTCTAATAAGTCAAACGACTTGGAAATTTTGTATAATATTTAATCATTTAAAAATACTTACATTCAATACTTTTTATAAGGTTCTTCTATTAGTAAACAATGATCAAGATCTCTTAATCAACTGTGATTATTGAACCAGCGTTGACTACATAAGATTTCATTTTATTGTAATAAAGAGAATAAAAATAAAAAAAAAATCACTACATAGTATAAAACAAAGTCGCTTTTTCTATCCCTATATCCCTATGTGCGCTTAAATCTTTAAAACTACGCAACGGATTTTGATGCGGTTTTTTTAATAGATAGAGTGATTCAAGAGGAAGGTTTAAATGTATAATAACATCCATTAAATAGTGGAGAAATACTGTTACCCGAGCGAAGCCGGGGCGGATCGCTAGTATATATATAAACTAGTGATTAACTGCGATTCTACTTGATGGTAAGCAGTAAAGCAATCTTTGTGATGGCGTACTAGTTTAAGAGCCTAAATTCACTCTAGGCTTGTAGGCACCTAAGTTATAATCGGATGGGAAGACCGCAGCAGGTAAATTTTCGCAGTCCTCCAATGTACGCGGTATTAACGACGAGGCGAAATGCTTAGTCCGAACCGTAGAGGTGTTCATGCTCTCAAAAAACAATGATCTGAAAATCCCAAGTCCTGTTTACTTCAATCACACAAGCTTTCAAAACCGTTCGTTTTTACGAGAGGAAAGTTCACAGTATCACAGATCAATCAGCGAAACGAATAGCACTTGTTGCTTGGGTCAACTACGTGACGCCATCCAATCCATCTGCGGTATTAATTCATGAATCTCCAAGCGACCATCGGTGGCCGCGCATCTATTGTCTTACTATTGTGTTTCTGATTGACGGTATCTGAAGGGTTAAAACTGATGGAATACTCCAAATTTAGACACGAGAAGTTATTGAGTGATGAGTGGAGGTTATCGGGTCAAAATTGGTAAATAGTTAACTAGCTACTTCTTCGATTCGATTCGATTGTAAACTCGTTGAACAGTTTGTGCCTAACAGGTAGCTACATTAATAGCAGCATCGGTGACACTCATCAAACAATAATAATATTCCACAACTATCACACAACGCCGTCTAGTCCCAAGCTAAGCAGAGCTTGGGTTATGGGTACTAAACAACTGACTGACTTATATATTTCTAAATACATACATATTATAGATAAATTACACCCAGACACATAACAAATGATCATGCTCATCACAAAAACATTTGTCCTGGGTGGGAATCGATCCCACGACCTTCGGCATAGCAGTCAGGGCCATTAACCACTAGACCATACGGGCCAGTCAAATCTAAAAAAAAGTCGAATCCGAATCCTTCAAAGTACAGACGTATGAGCACTTGGGGCATTCTAATGTTGGCTCATGTTTTGAACAGGAGCACCGCACTCAAACTGAGTATCCGATGTATCTATAAAACCCCGCAATGTTGAATGTTTCTGCTGCCAGGAAATAAATGAAGAAAATGAATTTATTTGGCACAACACAAGGCCCACAAACAAGTTAGGAGGCAAGCCTTTGCCCAGCAGTGGGACAAAACGGGCTAGCTATAATGACCTACAGCCTGCGGCTTTGCCCGCGTGAGAGTAGATTAATGTTCCAAGAGAACATACTCTAAGGATAAAAAGTATCCTATATGCTATTTCAGAGAAGTCGCGGGTAAAATAAATAAATAGAGAGGAGGCTTGAGTCCTAACAGTGCGAACTTTATAAGAGTGATTATGTTATGATACATGATGATTAGAAGTCAAAATTTGCCGAAATTATAAAAAAAAAAATTTGCCCGCAATAAAGCAGCAATTTTTTTTATTTTTTTATTTAGCCATTGCTGTCCCACTGCTGGGCAAAGGCCTCCCCCAAGTCCTTCCAAAATTTCTTCTCCTACGCTGTCTCTAACCAATGCTCCTGGTAGACGTTCAAATCATCCCGCCACCTCTTTCTAGGCCTTCTTCGACGGCGTTTTCCTTTAGTATATCGGTGAAAAAATTTTAGCGATCGGCCGAATACTTCCTAAAAACAAAATACCCAAACTTTACCTCTTTATAATATTTAGTGTAGATACATCCCAAATACAGCCATTTTAAGTAACAATCAAAATCTCATCGCCTTTCGTCCCAATAACCGTTTGCCTAAGAGCTTGCCAACTATACAAAGACCTAAGTTTGAAGCCTTTGTTAGCCCACCCCTATTGTTCAAGCATTCCTCGTAAATCCTGAAAGCCTACTCAACACTATTCGATTCAATATGTTGATATTGATTGAAGGTTACTTTGGTAATCAAACACATGGAATAAACGAAGACGTAGCGTTAGAAGGCCTCCTAAAAGGTGGACTGATCACCGGGTAAGGGTTGCGGGAAATCCGATGGACGTGGGACGCACAGGTCCGTTCATTGTAGCGACACTTGGGGGAGGTCTATGTCCAAAAGTGGACGTATTTCGGTTGAAATGATGATGATGATGAATGTGGAATCTGTTGTAATTGAAGACATGTGACATTCACCAACCCGCACTGGGCCCGCGTGGTGGATTACGGCCCATTCTGTCTCCTAGAGAGGAGGCCTGAGTCCCAGCAGTGGGAACATTAAAAAAGGCTGATGATGATGATGAATCTGTTGTGATTCGACAGTAGAATTATCGCACCAACAAGCCAAGCCAAGATACGACCGTTTTGTTTCGAACGCCACGCCTCCGATTCC
The DNA here is from genome assembly GCA_949319445.1 of Mythimna lalbum. Classification (NCBI taxonomy): domain Eukaryota; kingdom Metazoa; phylum Arthropoda; class Insecta; order Lepidoptera; family Noctuidae; genus Mythimna; species Mythimna lalbum. Next base: position 2,516,163 of record OX439349.1, on the reverse strand, counting down.
TTTGTTCTGACGTTATCTCAACACTCAGTCACGTGGTTAGAACAAAGGAATCGGAGGCGTGGCCGACTCGAGGCGTTTGACGCAAGAGAATCGAAACCAAACGGTTGTGTCTTGGCTAGGAGAGCTGACATAGCAACCTGGATTAGAACGATTTCATAACATCTGTATATAAAATAACCGTTTCAGTACGAAAATTTGTATTTATGTGTGTCACACACACGCACATGTATGGTAAGTTTCTTACTACTTCATACTGAAAAGAAACACATATTTCACAGATTTCGATAAAATTTGGCACGCGAGTAAATAATGTCCTGGAATACATTACTATGCATTTTATCTTAAGACTTAGGGGAGACTTTTACCTACCAATGGGACAATCTTGAATAGAAAATGAAAAATCAGCATTTCCCATAATTATTAATGGCTAGTTACAGTAGTTACTAAGGCCTGCAGTTACTTGCCCTCTAAAAGGACAAGTAAATATTGTACTCACATTTCACAAATTATTTCCCGTGTAACGTTAATCAAGATTACTGCCTATAGTGAGTTACTTTCTTTAGTCTTTTTACAATAAATTTTATGAATAAGAATTGAATTATGCCAAAATAAAATTGAGAGAGCTTTGACTCTTGACATACAGGCTCGCCTAATCAAGAGGCAGAGGCTTCATAAATTATATCAACCTTTTTTAAATTAACACCATGTACCTCATACAAACCTATGTGTAACAAATAAATATATTTGACTTTGACTTTGACTTTGACTTTGACTTTGACTTTGACTTTGACTTTTAATTATGTCAAAGAATTTATTTATGAGCCTTGAGCATCGACGCCGAGTTGCTAGTCCGCTTTTCTCCCGTCTACATTTCGGGGAGGGTGCATCGGAACTGCACAGTTTAATTCCACCCACGCCTGTTCTATCATCGGACCACTAGACGTACGGCGTTGCGCTACCGGTACATGGTAAATATCCCACCTACACGTATGCACCATGGTGCGTCCAGCTAAAGAATCGAATATTCCCCTGCCAGATACATGTTTCCAGATACCTAAAACCTTGGGATCTTTGAACTCAAGACTAGCGTGCTTCATCTTCGACCACATCATCACTTACCATTAGGTTCCTTCTGCGAAGCAGTAATGCTAGCAAAGGAGGAGGCAGACCGCATCAGGCAACGGCGCCCCCGCCGCCGCCGCCGGGATTCCGATCCCGATTTCTGGCCACCGTAGACGCGGGCTCGCGGACGGCGAGCCATGGGTAGCTCGCTGTCCGATCGTCCGGTAACTGTCCGGACCGAGCCAAGGCGTCGACGGCGCGCACTGTTCCCGCGCGCCTCAAGGAGTTGTCAGCAACAGGAGGAGGCCATCTGGGTCGAAGCCTACCGGGGTGGGGGTTATCCGAAAGGAAACTAGAGCCCCGGTATGAAGGCTAGAAGGAACGGCGCGGGGTTTTTAGTCAGTAAGACTCTGACACTGTCTCCCGCTCCACTCAAGAGCGGGTTTCGTCAATGATGATTTTCCCCGTCGACAGAAAAAAAAAAAAACTTACCACTAGGTGAGATAGTAGTCAAACGCGAGTCTATCTGTACCTACATATAAATAAAATGATCAGTATGTAATAAAACTTTTTTTTACTAAATGCATGAATGAAAATATATTTAATGATAACCATAACATAAAAATATGTCTGTTTGTCTATTTATTCTGACTTATATCTGAAACTGCTAGACCAATTTTGACGGGACTATCACTGAAAGAGAGAGAGACAAGATAGCTAATATTACAAGGAAAATCATAGTCTACTTTTAATTTTTTCACGGAACAAGATTTCAAACTACAGGCTAAATCTGCGAACTAAAAACTTTTTTACACGATTGCCCCAAAAAAGGAAACTACTGATCTTGATCTCCACGCCAACGAAGTCAATAAGTTAAAAAGTTAGTCCATTATAAAATGGCGAGACAGTAAAATGTTGCTCGGCCGAGACAGCGAGTAAGCGAGTAAGCGAGTTGTAGAGATAAGCGCTCGGCCGAGCACTCGGCGCTTTGTTTATACGTAAGTACCGAGTATTTAGCCGAGAGCACTGTCTCGCCCGTTTACTCGGTACGTGTGATCAAGGCATTACTTCAGTGACGCGAGTGCGTTCACAAACATGTAAACTAACATACACACACATACAACTGGAAATAAGTACAAATACGTCTATAAATACATACCTAACTATGAAGTCCATAAGTACAAATGATACCAACAAAAAATCAGGCTTCACAAAGCCAGTGTTGCGTGAAGAGATAATTCGGTATCAAGTTATACGCGTTAGCATACAGGGACGAGCGATAAGCGGCGAGTGGGAGAATTTAATAAGGCTTCACAAGCCACGGGTAATCCCTCCTATGACTGGCTCTATAAGGCTTGAGACACACGTGGGTACATAACGGCCGTGAATATGACACTTCAGGCTGTAGAAAAAGACAACCGTTTATACTGTCATCATCGAAGTCATCACCACCGTCATGCCCTTGTCCTGTTTTATTTAGGGTCGGCTCAACACGTTTTTTTTCTTCCATAGCATAGCATAGTCAGCCTTTTTTTATATCCCCACTACTGGGACTCCGGCGTCCTCATCTTATGACAACCCCCGCTCTTGGGTGGAGCGGGAGATAGCGTCAGACACTTACTGACTAAAAACCCACCCCGTTCCGTCTAGCCTCTTCATACCGGAGCTCGAGTTTCCTTTCGGATATCCCTGGCCCCAGTAGGCTTCGACGCAGCTGGCCCCCTCCTGTTGCTGACAACTCCTTGAGACGTGTGGGAACAGTGCGCGCCGTCGACGTCTTGAGCTCGGTCCGGACAGTTACCGGACGGTCGGACAGCGAGCTACCCATGGCTCGCCATCCGCGAGGCATGCTGCAAATACGTCTACGGTGGCCGGAAATCGTGTCCCGTTTTATTTGGGGTAGGATCAACGCGTTTTTTTCTTCCATAGCATAGCATAGTCAGCCTTTTTTGATATTCCCACGCCTGGGACTCCGGCCTCCTCTCTCTAGTAGAGGAAATGAGCCGTAATCCACCACGCGGACACAGTGCGGATTGGTGAGTGTCACATGTCTTCGAATTTTCTGGTTCTAGGACATGCAGGTTTCCTTCACCGTTTGAAATGGTCGTTGAAATGGTGACCTTTCATGATGTGGGCAAGCCAATCAATAGAGACGACACTGCGAAATGAACAGCTGGAAGCATGATTATTTCATGATATGGGTAATTATGTTGTCTACCGATACAGGTACTGATTTCGCGTTATTTTTATGACGTAATATGACGGCAGATATATTTTTTAATAAAAATGAATATTTTCAAATGAATGACAAAAGTGTATTGAATTGAATATAATATCGACAAAAAATATAAAATTACAAAGCTGCGTTATTTTATATAACTAACACGAGCCTGCAGGCAATCAGCAGTTTCAATGGAGCTATGGTACCTACAGTTTTGCCAATTACATTATAACCATTTTAATTGGGGCAGTATTTAACAGCAACAGGAGGGGCCCAGCTGGGTCAATGCATACTCGAGCCAGGGTTATCGGAAAGGAAACTCGAGCCCCGGTATGAAGGCTAGAAGGAACGGGGTGGGTTTTTAGTCAGTAAGAGTCTGACACTATCTCCCGCTCCACCCAAAAGCGGGTTTTGTCATTGGATGATGTTTCCCACCGAAAAAAAGGCAGTATTTAACTGTTCCTGAAATTATCACTGCTTTCTACTACACAATATCGGATCGCAGTCAAGCACTAGTTTATAACAAAAAAAAAAATGCCTTTGTTACATCAATCATACTAATTTTGCACAGAGCATATTTTAGTGCACAACACACCCTGTTCCACATACATCTAAACTGTCGCTGTGAATGTAACATCTACAAAACAAAACATCTGACTCATCACAACAAATAAAGCATTTATACTGACGAATGCTATATATTCGTCAGTATGAATGGTTTATTTGCTGTGGTGTGTAAGATGTTTCACACTGGTGAAGAGCTCTTCACTTGATGGTAAGCACTGATGTGGTCGACGATGAAGTTTAGCATGAGCAATATGATCGTTAGTACATTGCTATTGCCTAAGGCATTAAGTCCGCCTATGTACTTTGTGTTGCATGAAGATTAAATAAATAAATAAATATTGTCATCTAAACCGTTAATAAAGATTTGCACATGTGACTGGTACAACGCGATTCCATATTAATTTGATTTTCTCCATAGATCACTACTTTTCTATGGAGATTCTATACCTACTACCAACTCGAAAAACCGCTCTTAGAGTTATGAAATTATACAGAGAACGCTTTCAAGAGCTACCGTAGCCCTGGAACGCAAAGGGCAACTGAAGGGTACAGGTTTTTTTTTTAATTCGTCTAATGACTTCTTCCGTTCTAGGCTGAAGCAAGAGGGAGTGGCAGACGTACACTAACTAAAACCATACCTAAGTTCCTTCTTTGTCTTGCGTTCTAGACAGCGGGGTTCCCTTTCGTACTATCCATGGCCAAACTGAAGGGCACAGATGGGTCAGTAAAAATCTTACCCGCTCCCTCTTACTCTATACCCTAAAGTCCCCTTCTGTTTTGTGTTTACTCTCCGAGGGGACGCCAAAGTTGTCACTCGAACGGTGGTTGCTGAAAACCAGCACCGTAGATGGCTGGATTTGCCCAGCGTCACGGTATATGCTGTGCAACGGCCTATTCTTGCTTAGATGCGACACACAACTTAGATTCTTAGATTATATTGGTATAATTATTTTTTTTTTTTCTTATATTTTTTGTTATTTATAGGTTATGTTTGTCTTAGTTTGTCTCTGTTGAGGCCGGTGTTAAAAAAAAAACACAGATTATATAGTAGTTAGAACAAACTAGTCAACTCCGTTGTCTATGGTTGTAAGGCGTAATACACACCTATGCTCGATACACACATGGCCTGACAGGGAAATATGTTTTTGTATTTTTGTAATGTTTTGTGCGTCTGTTTAAGTAGAAAAACGTGTTTTCTTTCTTTCTTTCTTTCTAAAGTGGGAGAAAGAATTATTTTGTTGATTTCCCACCTCAAAAAAGGGGGCAATATGAAATCAAGGCCGTCCACGGACGCGTAGCTTCATAGGCATCGTGCCGTCATCGTGTCGTTGCCGCATCGTCAACGGAGTTTGTATGTAAGCTTCACGCAGGCGTACACCAAGCGTATAGTGACGAATACGCGTCTATGAAGCTTCGCGTCCATGGACAGTAGACTTAAGGCAATGCAAGACTGGCCTGTTGGTCTAGTGGTTAGTGGCCCTGACTGCTATGCCGGAGGTCGTGGGTTCGATTCCCACCCAGGCAAATGTTTATGTGATGAGCATGATCATTTGTTCTGTGTCTGGGTGTAATTTATCTATATTATGTATGTATTTAGCATAAGTATGTTTATCAGTTGTCTAGTACCCATAACACAAGCTCTGCTTAGCTTGTGACTAGATGGTGTTGTGTGGAGTATTATTATGTATTATTATATTAATGCCAAAGTTAAATAGCTACCACATATGGCAAAGTGCACATGTGTACCAAGCCTAAGGGTACCGTCTCGCTGTATTCATTATAATCATGTTTAAAGTCAAACACGCGGTGTATTCATGGCCTTTTTATGAGAACGTGCGAGCTCTGCCACGCTTCGAGTCACGTTTCAGTTGATGTATGGATACTTGGTGAAATGTATACCTTTTAACTAGATTAAATTGAATTCTTTCTCCTTTTTGAAGTCGTTTAAAAATATAGATACAAACAAGTTTATTAATTTCTGGCTTTTTTTCTTCGTTGTTTAACACCGACTTCAAAAATATTTTTTTTTTTGTACTTTGAGTATTTTTTTTGTAGTGTGGTTTGCCACAAGTAACATGGAGTCAGGGCAGGAAGTAACATGGAGTCAGGGCAGGAAGACGATGATTTACTTCTAAATTATTGATTAGATGTGTGTTTGTGCATGTAGTGTACCTGAACGTGTTCTTTGCGCTGAAGTTTAATCCTACTAATATTATAAATGCGAAAGTTTGTATGTATGGATGGATGTATGGATGTTTGTTTCTCTTTCACGCAAAAACTACTGAACGGATCGCGATGAAACTTGGTACACGAGTAGACCATATCTCAGAATAACACATAGTATACTTTTTATCCTGGGATTATGTATGTGTTAGATTGCTGTGTTCAGTGTGTAATTGTTAGTGAATCTAAAGTTGTAAAAAAATAAAAGGCTCGTTTTGACTTTGTTGATTTTATAAATTAAAGTTATGTAACCGTCTATATTAAATAATGTAACCATTATATAATTTCATTAAAACACTTTATGTAATTAATGATTATTTTATTGTTTCTTTCAGTTTCGTTTAAGTTACATTCTAGGTTATTTTTCAAATGTAAAAACGAGTCTTCTATTTTTTAACAAGTTTAATTTTATAAATAATTATTTTTTGTGTGTGTTTGTTCCTTGCTCACGAACGAACGGCTAAACGAATTTGAATGGAATTTGGTACACAGGTAGACCATGACCTGGAATAGTATACATAGATAGAAAACACAGGATATTTTTGTTTTATCCCAGGTGTTTTTCCCTTAGGAAAATTTCCTACTTTCATACGAGCAAAGCCGTTGAAAGAAGCTAGTACAAAAATAAATACCACAGCTGCAACAGCCTTTCGCAATACGTGTTTATCCTGAGTTCATGGAGGGTCCGGTTAATTAAAATATTGTGGTTTAATTTAAATGCGGAAAGGTTAAATCTGTTTGTTATGGCTTTATCACTCGCCGCATTATTTAACAAACCACTGGCTTGCGTTGTATGCCTTTTGGTATTTTGGTGGGATGCTATCAAATAACTTCTTCCAAATCTGGGTGGAGCGAGAGGGAGACTTTTGCTGAATAAAACCCACCTGTGTTCCTATAATCGCCCTTTTAGGTCCCAGGGAAGCCGGTAATCCTTTCGATCTGGCAGTTGACTTGTATACCTAATTGATTTTTGATGTGTACTTTTGTCTAGTACGCATAAGTTTTAAAAGTGGTGGTGGTTTGATATGGACGCACCAAAACCGCCATACCAAGTAGAAGTGTAGAGTAAAGTGCGGGTTTGTGGATGTCACACGTCTTCGAATTTTTGATTCTAGGACATGCCGGTTTCCTCACGATGCCGAGAGCAGTGGTGATGAAATAAATTGCCCAAAGTAATGCGCCTGGCTGGTTTTGAACCTACGACCTATAAACTCATAAGTAGTGGCCATTACCACTAATTAAAATTAAAAAGATATGAAAGTAATATTAATACTAACATTATAACTAACGGAACTAACACTTTACCAATTAATCAAATTGGCGAAAATATAAAGCTCTGTGATTGTTAAAAGCTTTTTAATGGACAAATGCCAATAACCTTTCAGGTACGTTTTAAATTGATGATAAAACAGAGATAACTAGCGTAGGTAGATAACTGAATACCCACACAATCATCTATCTATATAAGTACATATATATAAAGGACTAGCTTTTGCCCGCAGGGCTTCACTCCCGCTCTTCCCTACTCTACCCTACTTTACCCTACTCTACCCTACTCTACTCTACTGTACCCTACTCTACCCTACCCTACCCTACTCTACTCTATCCTACCCTACTATACCCTACACTACCCTACTCTACCCTACTATACCCTACTCTACCCTACCAAACTTCACATAAACCATCTACTAAATAGTTCGAACAAAGCCTAAAAATTTGGTTTGGATAGGTGAGCCTGTTCTTGAGTTATAAAATAACAACGAAAAGTGGCATTGATTTTTATATATATAGATAAATTGACTGACTGACATGTCAACGCACTGTCGAACTCATCATCATCATTTCAGCCGACAGACGTCCACTGTTGGACATATAGGCCTACCCTAAGTGTCGCCACAATGATCGATCCTGTGCGTCTCGCATCCATCTACTGTCGAACTACTGGGACTAAAAATATAAAACTATATAAAATAAAGAATTTTTGAAAAAGGGTGTGAAAAGAGGGTACTTAGTTTGTATGTAAAACTTAATAATTAAGACTGTCATTATTAATTTTAAAAAACTAGCCTCAAAATACGGTTAAAGGGGTTTTTTTATGGGCAAAAATCTTCCATTGACAACATACCCATGGTGGAGCGGGAGAGAGTGTCAGACTCTTACTGACTAAAAACCCACCCCGTTCCTTCTAGCCTCTTCATACCGGGGCTCGAGCTTCTTTTCAGATAACCCTGGCACCAGTAGGCTTCAACCCAGCTGGGCCCCTCCTGTTGCTGACAACTCCTTGAGGCGCGCGGGAACAGTGTGCGCCGTCGACATCTTGGGTCCGGACAGTTACGATTTAAAGGGTGTCTAAATTTTTATGCAAACCTTCTCGCGAAAGAAGTCGCTAGTAAAGAACTTGTCAGTCATATAATAGAGGGCAAGCTTACTTCCATCAAATGAAAACTAGTCTTTTTTGCTAATCAGTAGAATTTTGTCCCTAGCAGAAAAAATCGCAATACCTATGCTATTAAAAAAATTTACCTAGTTAAATATCCATTGTATACAAAACTGCCTACCCACATGTTAAAAACTAACGTGGACATAAATCTCACACACCTAAGTTTATACCACACAGAACCAAAGACTTTGAAACGCCTATAAATAGACCAAAGGTGTTACAAAGAGTTAGCACTATAACTACGAGACTACGACACGACGGCTACGGTGCTACGGCGTAGTACGTCTACGAGCGACACGTAGCTCGTAGTGGGACCTACGTGCTACGAATATGTTACCGACACTATTTTGTGAATTAATGAAAAAAGTATTTTGTTTAGTCTAAGTATATTATTTTTTTGTTTTGCTTTTTAATCGAGGAGTTCAGCTTTAAGTTTATGGGTTTATCTAAATACACTAATATAATAAAGAGGAAAATTTGTATTTTTTTGTATTTATGTTTTTTTGTTCGTAGGAAGTAATCTCTGAAAGTATCTACGATTACAAAAAATTTAACACCGATAGAAAGCTGCTTTATTCCTGAGTGACCTAGGCTATATTTTAAATATGCGGACGAAACCGCGGGCAAAAGCTCATCATCATCATCATCATCAGCCTTTTTAATGTTCCCACTGCTGTGACTCAGGCCTTTTCTCTAGGAGAGGGAATGGGCCGTAATCTACCACGCGGGCCCAGTGCGGGTTGGTGAATGTCACATGTCTTCGAATTTTGGTTCTAGGATATGCCGGTTTCCTCACGATGTTTTCTTTCACTGTTTTGAGAGCAGTGGTGATGAAATAAATTACACAAAGTAATGCACCTGGCGGTGTTTGAACCCGTGACCTACAACTCGTAAGTCGGGGCTGTTACCACTCGGCTACCACTCGGCAGAAGCTAGTTAATAATAAAATAAGCAACTTATTAAAAAGTTTCCAGCTCAATTAACTGAAGCACCGATAACGGCCGAGTAAAGCCTCCGTCAACTGATCAGTAAATAGGCGTCCCCTACACGGGCGTCAATAAAACGCCGCCACAAAAAAACGCTAGAAGTGGCCACAAAAAAAAAACCTAGAATCGCCGCAAAAAACAGCTGAAGCGCGCGACACCTTCTGTCTGGAGAAGCTTAAAGCCGCTTCAAGCGTTTTTATTTTACAAATTTTTATTTAGTTTCACCTGTCCCGATGTTTGCCTGTCATCAAATCTTGGAAATTAAATTTCCCGGTTACCAATTGAGCTGAAATTTTGCATGTATGTGTAACTCAGATGACAATGCAAAATTATTATGACAAAGAGTTAATCTGATGATGGAACCGGAAGGTAGCTATAGGAACTTGGTAGTTAAATAACACCACCCCATCGAGTTTGGGCTCGTATGATTCGTCTTGACGAGTATTAATTATATAGGTATACCGAGCTATAAAAGCTTGCTATGAAAAAAATATTTTCATTAAAAGCTTGTTTAACCCTTCAGATACCGTCAATTAGAGACACAATAGTCAGACAATAGATGCGCGGCCACCGGTGGTCGCTTGGGGATTCATGAATTAAGCGATAAAAACCATTGTTCCCATAGATTTAAGTTTCTGAGAAACTGCTACTATTTTGGCATACAATAAAGTTTATTCAATTCTATTCCAACTACTCAGAAACCTACACTAACAGATTTTATCTCATAAACTTTACTCCGTGTGAGGCTCGTAACCATTCATAACAGTCTCTTTAATACAAGCGCCTCCACATTTTCAGCTAACCTAGACTGAATGTTTTTCTCTTATTTCCATATCAAAATGCGCAAGAAAACTGAAGGAAATTTAGTTGAAAATCTGCTGAAATTTCTAAAGGAAATTCTCTTTTTTCGAGAGTACAGAATGCAGTGTAAAAAGGTTAAGGACCTCTAAAGCGTAACCATGAGCTCTTCACGTGATCTATTTGACGACCTAAACTGAACTGTTAAAGGGATGAAACTATATAGGGTGTATAGCTCCATCCCTCATTCTCACTCGCACGACTGACCTTTTAACATATCATGATAAGGTTCCAGATAAACGGTTCCTTACCTATGATCTTTTTTGAAACGGTACACTTTGAACTGTTTAACTTCGGATCGACTAAGAAGTCACCAATAGAACGTCTTTCTATCTATCTATCTATAGCAGCCTCTTTATATCCAATTTTGGACGTAGGCCTATTCCAATCGGTCTTGGGCAATCAACATCCAATCCCGTCCAGCGTGTCGAACAATATCGTCCTTCCATCTTTTAGGTGGTTTCCCAGGCGGTATCTTATGGGCACGTGGTCTCCACTCGAGTAGAACGTCATTAAACCTTCCTAATATTATAAAAAAGAAAGTTTCTATGTATGTTTGTATCTTAGTTACCTACTCCTTCACAATGTATCTGCTGAACAAAGTGCATATTAGTACACGGGTAGACCATCTCTTGGAATAGCGCGTAAGAAACTTCTTATCCCGATTGCATATTCCCTTGCAATAATTTTCTACTTTCACACATAAAATAAAAAAATAAAACCGGCCAAATAAGAATCGGACTCGCGTACGGCTTCATATCGACCGCAAGAAAAACCAGCAAAAAAAGAAACGCGTTTGTTGTATAGGAGGCCCTCTTAATTATTTATTTTATTCTGTTTCTGTGAAACTTTCAACTTTCTAGCTATCATGGTTCATAAGATACAGCCTGGGGACAGACAAACGGACAGTTGAGTCTTAGCAATAGAGCCCCATTTTACCCTTTAGGCAAAGAACCTTCACAACCTAAAAGATGTGAACGCTTCGAAACAACGAAGCATTCTGTTGGCATCGTATCACCAAAAATAGCTCATTAATATGTTTGCTAAGTCGTTCCATCCTCGGTAATATGACAAGCTCCAATTTTGAAGGGATTAACGTTTATTGATATCACGCTACTTATGTATGTATTATACATGCTGTTTGTAAAGGTCTGGCTTTTGGATAAGTTAACGGCCCACGATCAATCAGAATGAAGACATTGTTTTGTGTTTCTAGACTTTATCCAACACTATTTACTAACTCTAATACAGATTTTCAGATACAACGGCTGTTTTTACAAGCTTTTATTTAGTTTCACCTATCCCTATGTTTGTCTGTAATCAAATCTTGCAAATTAAATTTGATCAACTTCCCGGTTACCGATTGAGCTGAAATTTTGCATGCATATGTAAATCAGATGACGATGCAAAATTATTTTGACTTGGAGCTGATCTGATGATGAAACCGGAAGGTGGCTATAAGAACTTGGTAGTTAAACGACACAACCCCATCGAGTTTGGGCTCGTATGATACGTTTTGACGAGTATTAATTATATAGGTATACTCTGCTATAAAAGCTTGCTATGAAAAAAAAATATTTTCATGAAAAATTGTTTTTTTTTTGCTTGTTTTCCTTACTACTTTCAAACAGCTTTGATATTTAGAAATATGTTTATACAAAAAACTTGGTGGTTAAGTGTTCTTTAGAATATACATAGCAAAATATGTCAATCAATCAATATTTCGCAAAAAAACGGATTTAAAGGTCAGTGGGGCTTTATCCGGGTGCATTTATTCTCGGCCATATGTTCAAGGAACTATGCGCCTTAAATTATTTGTCTCGCAGTTTTCTGAGAGCTCGTTTTGAAGTCTAAATATCTAGAAATTTAATAACTCTGGATTTACGAAACGTTAATAGGTACATTAAAAAATAGTTTGCCAATTTGGGAGAAAAGATCAACTGTGGAAAATGGCAACAAAAAAAATATAACTGGCAATTTTTTTGTGTTGTAGTCCGTTGTATTTTTTAATATTTATGTGTTAAAAACAAGAGTCGGCTAACTTTTTTGGTCACAATATAACAACTTCATGAAAGATATAATGATGTTTAATGGGCTGATAGCCTAGTGGGAACTGCCCAGTCTTACCGAGTCACGGGTTCAAACCCAGACAGGCGGGTTACTTTATGTAATTTATTTCATCACAACTGCTCTAAAAACTCAAAGATATGTGACATCCACCAACCACACAACAACCACATACTTTGCAAATTGAATTTGACCCACTTTCAAATTCAATTTGCAAGATTTCATTACAGACAAACATCGGGACGGGTGAAACTAAATAAAAGCTTGTAATAATATTATGTTGTTAAAATTTTTTTGTTGGCAAAAATATTAGTCTGACGAAAAAATCATATGTTGATAATGTTGTACAGGAATTTATAATTTACATTTTTTTTTCAAACCTATTGTCTCTGCCGTTACCAAGGGCTTCAGACAGTCACTGTTTTTAGCACTGCTCGGCAGTAAGGATCTTAATCGGTCATCTATTACCCTACATTACTTGACCTTTAAACATCACAAGCTCCAGTTCACGATACACTAACCTATGCTCCACTTGCTAGAACAGTCGATCAAGCTGACATTGATCCTCGGGAAGGTCCCGAACCACCTACGCAGATCTATCTTTAGCGAACAACAGCGGAACGCATGGGTGTAAGGCCCTAGTCCCTTTGCTTACGAGGAAGCGACTAGCGATTGAGGCTGCGATCACTGAAGCTGTGAAGAGAGGTGGCCGAGCGATGCGAAGGAAAGGGACAACCTCGCTTTTTGCCGCTAAGCTCGCACAAATAAAATAAAACATACAAATTGGCATTTGATTATTTGCAACGTTACTCAAATCTGCCAAAGGACTGACGGCTCTAACTAAAGAACGGGGGAATATTTAAATGGAATGCAGAGATTTTAGCCGAAGAAAACAGTTTTTGCCCAACCATAAAGATACACGTAGACAGTGTTTAAAGTCAATAATGGTGAACACGTCTTGATACTACTATCTGTAGTTCAACTCGCTTCTTTTTTTTTGAGGTGAGAAAACAAAAAATAACTTCCTCAATCTGGGTCAGACTTTCACTCACTAAAACCCATCTCTGTTCCTTCAGTTACCTTTTGCGTTCTTGGGCCGCGGTAACTCTTTCGAAGAATCGCTGCCCTCACTCAACTTGCTGCCCCAGCTCAACTAGCTGCCCTAGCTCAACTCGCTGCCCTAGCTCAACTAGCTGCCCTAGCTCAACTCGCTGCCCTAGCTCAACTCGCTGCCCTCACTCAACTTGCTGCCGCAGCTCAACTCGCTGCCCTAGCTCAACTCGCTGCTCGCTAATCGCTGACAGTAAGACCAGTACTTAAAGCAATAAGTGAGTGTTGGAATCTATCGGAAAAAAGTGAAAATACGAGGGTAGAGGTATTGAGACCTTTAAGTATCAAAATAATCCAGCACTGGCATTTATGGACGTGGGAGGACGGAGGATGGGAATAGTTTCAGCTAATAGGTTACATTATTGCTACTTTTTAGGGTTGCGTGTCTCAAAAGGAAAAAAACGGAACCCTTATAGGATCAATTTGTTGTCCGTCTGACTGTCTGTCAAGACCCTTTATCTCTGGAACGCGTGGAGTATCGCTTTGAAATGGAAATGAAATGGTAATATGGAAATACTGTAACAACCATTTTTTTTTTAAAGAGTAAACATATTGTTTCTTGCCGGTTCTTCTTCGTAGGAAACGACCAATTTGGTATCGTGCACTAGCTTCTGACGTTTAATAAGTGCCCATGTAGGCCTATGTGAAATAAAAACCTTTGACTTTCGACTATGCATGCTTACTTTGGGAGTCGTTGACTCACTTTTTGAACTATTCAATGTATTGTGATGTTATCTTGTCATCGTGTTTTGTGTACTTTTTGGAAGAATCCCTACTTCCCTACTAATATTATAAATGCGAAAGTAACTTTGTCTGTCTGTCTGTCTGTCTGTTACGCTTTCACGCAAAAACTACTGAACGGATTTAGATCAAATTTGGTAGGTAGGTAGAAGAGACACTGGAATAACACATAGCCTACCTATAATTCCACTGCTATAAACTGTAGTCCACGCAGGCGAAGCCGCGGGCGGAAAGCTAGTAAGTAATAATTATTATTATTAAATTAAAACCAAGTCTACGGTCCCTTGAACCTGTGAATTAACAATAACTTTTGAGTTAACGGAAAAAGATATGGCTGTTTATGTCGCAAAAAACGTGTATTTCGATACTCTCAAGGGAAGCGAAATTCATACGAAATTCATAAAGTACTTCCCGTTGACCTAGAATCCTAAAATTTGGCATAAAGTAAGTCTCATACTACAAGTATAGGAAAAAATCTAAATACATAAAACATAATCAGCCTTTTAATGTTCCCACTGCTGGGACTCGGGCCTCCTCTCTAGGAGAGCGAAAGGGCCGTAATCCACCACGCGGGCCCAGTGCGGGTTGGTGAATGTCACATGTCTTCGAATTTTTGGTTCATACGGAACCCTCAGTGCAAGAGTCCGACTGAAAAGTCAAATGGCAAAAAATCATCAAATGACGCTCTGGGAGAAGAGAGAAGCAGTGTCAAACTTTAACAGACTAAAACCCACAGCACCTTTAGTTGCCTACTTGCCTTTTGTGAGAGCAACTAGGCCCAAACTAAACAGAGCTTGTGTTATAGGTACTAGACAACTGATAAACATACTTATATATTTCTAAATACATACATATTATAGATAAATTACACACAAAGTACAAATGATCGTGCTCATCACACAAACATTTGTCTTGGGTGCAACATTTGTTTTTGGGCTATAATATAATATAATAATACGAGTAATATTCCACAACTATCACACAACGCCGTCTAGTCCCAAGCTAAGCAGAGCTTGTGTTATGGGTACTAGACAACTGATAAACATACTCATATATTTCTAAATACCTACAAATTATAGACAAATCACAAACAGACCAAGTACAAATGATCGTGCCCATCACACAAACATTTGTTTTGGGTGGTAATCGAACTCACGACCTCCGGCATAGCAGTCAGGGTCACTAACCACTAGGCCAACAGGCCAATCAAACTCTTTCAAACAATACAGTAACGCTAGCAAGCAGTATTACTAGTATTACGAGTAACATACCCTGAGTCCTTTCCCTGGGCCAAATTACCTCCCAGTCATATTAAAATTTAAATATAGCTCTAAAACTGTTCTAAAAACACAGAGGGATAGACAATGAAACTTAGTTTTGCATAAATTATGAAAGTACTGTAGTTGGCTGGTGTTTTAACTCAGTTTCTAACCCTTTATGAGACCCTGGGTGAGGCTTGTGCAGACCAGGAAAGTGTCCTAAAAATATTATAAATGTAACTTTATACCACTCTCTCTTATATTTGTTTTTATTGTTATATCGTTGACTAACTTTTGCTAGCGGCTTCGCCCGTGTGAAAATCTATATTATAATATTATTTCATGAATCCCCAAGCGACCACCGGTGGCCGCGCATCTATTGTCTTACTATTGTGTCTCTAATTGACGGTATCTGAAGGGTTATTAGCGGCCTATCCCAGCTTTGCACGGGCAATAAATATAGCCTGTGTTGCTCAAGGTGAATGTAGCTTTCCAATGGTGAAAGAATTTTTGAAATCGGCACAGTAGTTTTTGAGTTTATTCATTACAAATATACACACTGGTGAAGCGTCAATGCCTCTTAAAAATACCGATATATTTTTTGAAAGGATTTATATAATATCTTAGTTACTTTCCCGCATTCCAAAAACATTATTTCATTTAAAGATAAGACAATTGAGTCTCTGTTGAATTCCGCAAACCAAATATTCACTACCGCAGGAGCCCATTGATCGGAATCGAACGTTTCCTTGAGATGCTTGCGAATGACCGACAGAGGGCACTTCTGTCTTTTCCGCCCCGCGCCATCTTCAATACGTTATGTTCACCCGCTCCGCAATAAAAATCCCATATCTGTTGAAAACCGGTCAATTTTCGTGAAATAAGTGCATCTGCTACCGTGAGACATTATAAACTTCTAGTGCAGTGTGTTTTTCACGAGTTCTGACCAGTCCACCGGTGGATGAATGCTGATATTTCGCCGGCCGGCATCACACGCAACGACGACAAGCCCGTGAATAAGGTGATTTCCCGTCTCTCTGGATTCGCAAGGTACGTGGGCTCTCTTGTTGCAATAGATGTAGAGGATATTGGTTTCAGAAGGAATCTTCAACAGAGATTTGATTTTTATAAATTTAAATCTACATACACCCTCATATTTCGGGAGGTCTTGAAACCCCCACAGCTTCAGATGAGGCTATTTACACGCCTCATCACACACAAAAATAAAAAAAAATCTCTCTTTATTATAAAATTAGTTTAGATTAAGAGGTAAAGTTTGTTTTTATGTTTTTTTTTTGTTTGTAGGAGGTAATTAGGTTGGTAGGACTTTCGATCAGTGAAACAATTTTTTTTTACCGATAGATATCTGCTTTATTGCTGAGTAATATAGACTACATTATATTTTTTCAGGCGAAGCCGCGAGCGAAAGCTAGTTAATCAATAAAATTTTAACACTCCCTCTCCTTCGAGAACGCTGGAACTGGACTACGTCATTCAATAATTTATCACCAAAAAAAAATGTTATAACTGTCTCAATCATGGTGGAAAGTTAATATTAAAACGCTAATTTATCTTCAAAAACAGAATCACAACAAACTCATCTTAATGTAAAGTTATGACCTTTTATTAATTGACAATTTCTTGGAAGCCAGCGCGACTGGAGGCTCAAAGTCGAGAGTGTTTTTCGCAGAATTGTCCACTGTGAATTCACAACTGAACAACATTTCAAAAATAAGAAATTCTTTAGCACTGTCGAGATTATTCTATTTTAATTCTGAGAAGAAAATTATGACCTTGAATAATATGGATCTTAAGAAGAAACGCAGTGTGTTTTTTTTTTGTTATTGATAGGCTTGCGTTTGACCACCATCTCACCTGATGGTAAGCGACGATGTGATCGACGATGGAACACGCTTGCCTAGAAGTAACCTATTCACTCTTGACTTAAAGACCCCTAAGTTGTAGCTATCAGGAAAGACAGACTCTGGCAGGGAATTCCACTCCTTGGCTGTACGCACAATAAATGTGTTTCCAAAACGCTTTGTGCGTATGGGTGGAATGTCTACCATGTACCGGTGGCGCAACGCCGTTCGTCTTGTGGTCGGATGGTGGAACGGACTTGGTGGAATTAGATTGTGCAATTTCAGTGCACACTCCCCGAAATGCAGACGATAGAAAACCAACAGGGCAGCAACTCGACGACGATGCTCAAGACTTTGGAGCTTCGACTCTACAAGTGCATCATTGCCGATGATTCTCTTGGCTCGCCTCTCAATCGACTCCAGGGCATTAAGCTGGTATTTGGCAAACTATACTGGCTCTATATACTCCATAAAAAGTGCCTTTAGGAATTATTATTATATTCTCAGCAATGCTGAGGTGGTCACCTTTTCAGTGCGGGCACGCTCGGCGCACTTTGTACTATTTTTATTTTTAACACGCTTTTATTCATTTTATGTTTGCAACTGTTGTGTTGTGTCTGTTCTGAATAAAAGTATTTCTATTCTATTCTATTTTATTTTATGAGAATTTTGTAATTGTTACTTTAAACTGTCAAATTGAAATTTATTATTTGAGCGTGATCTTTGAGTATAATTTTTAAAAACTTTATTTCTCAAGAATACATATTAAAGTTCACTTAAAATGAGATACAAAGAGCTTATAAGTATCGTAATATTCGCATCTGGTATATTGGCGACGTCGTAGAGTATACACGGTGTCTTTAACATCAACGCACAAACGAATACCAATGGTCCAGTATATGATTCTGGACCCTCTGGACGAAAAATTCCACCACTGAGGGTTCCAGAATCATGTACTGGATCCATGGTATTCGTTCGTGCGTCGATGTCAAAGTCACCCTGTATACATGTTTCTAAATTTAGATTTAAACATGTCATTATTATCTCACTTCTTTGAATTCCTCCGGTAAATCATTAAAGATCTTGAGACGAAACACTATACCAATATACCTACAAAATACCCATCTACCTACCTACCAAGAAAAATTAACATCAAAGAAATAAACTGCTGAAAAAGACTTTTAAACAGATACGTATTATCAAGTAGTATTTTCAAAACAAATTAATAACGCGTACGTTTTCGATGTTGTATGAAAAATCTATTTATTTCATGAATCCCCAAGCGACCACCGGTGGCCGCGCATCTATTGTCTTACTATTGTGTCTCTAATTGACGGTATCTGAAGGGTTATACTAGTGTACAGGCATTCCTAATTGCGCGTTGCAGGTAACGCTTAGCCACCATCACTGATTAGGTACGAGCAATGCGAGAAATGCGAAAAGGGTTCACTTTGGGGTGGCTATTTCAAATAGCTATAGGTATTTCACAGGTTGCTCTAGGAATATCTATCACAGCACTAAAAACCGTCTTATAAGGAACTTAAGCCTTAACAATAATTCGATTTATGTAACTATATTATTTAAAAAAAAAATATATAAACAAATCATAACTCCTGATGTAAAAAAATAAAGCCGCAAAAAGTTTCTTGAAACCAAAAACCGAAAAAACGATTTAAAAATTCCATACCCTTGGAGATTCGAAATACGAAATAAATAATAAAAACCGCATTTGGTCGCACGGACGGGTGAATCACTAGAGGCAAAGGTATACTCACATTCGGCCTTTGAGGCAAACTATCCACGCCCATTTTGAAAAACACTATCACTCATTCTATGTCACAAATGTCTTTGCAAACCTTATATTGTGTTTATTGTAAGTTTTTTTCAAATATTTTTAGCCGCAGCGCGGCTGCCCGTATGCGCCCATCTCTGCTGGGGAGAAGACTGGGTGAGCTAGGGATGGGCGGTGTTAGGGCCCGGGAAAATCGAGACTTATTTTCGGAAAAGATAAGTGAGATTATAGAAAATATTTGAACTTGGGTTAGGTTTGTTCAAAATATTAACGGGTCCAAAGAAGTGTGTTAGGTACACTTATAAATGAACGTACCAATTCTGTTCAAGAAAATACTAAGATACTAGTATGAATTTGGAAAAAATACGAGAGATTATGATAAATATTTGAACATGAGTAGTTGTCATAATTTTGCTTAAGACTGCTCGCCCACGTCCCATAATCGGTAACCGATTTTTTGTAAGAGAATAATAAAACAAACTGATAGCAATAGTACAACGCATACGTCCTACAAAAAGTCGGTCAGAAATACAAAACAATTTCACAAATATACAAAATCGGCCCGATTATCTATCCCATAAAAAATCTGACGTGGTCGAGCAGCGTAAAACATTTTTAATTGAACAGAACACTTATAAATTATCGTATCAATTCTGTTAAAAAAATTACTAAGATGTGGAAATTTCTGAAACAACCAATCTACACTAATAGTTTGTTTTTTTTTTGTTTGTTTGTAGGCGGTAATCTATGGAAGTACTGGTCGGATTGCTAAAATTCTTTCACCGATAGAAACCTGCTTTATTCCTGACACAGGAATATTTAGTATATACCTACATATGCTATACACAAAGGCTATATTTTATATACGCGAGCCAAGCTGTGGGCAAAGTGTTTTACATAAAACACAAACTTTCAGTATTTTAGAATAGAAATAAACCCAAAATCCATAACGTTACAGTTACCATTATTCCCATTATCGACAAAAAAGAGCGCCCATCTCTAGCATACTTGATGCTGCGCGCGCCGTCCAACCTCGAAGCTGCCTCACACCTTATCTCACAAAGCCAATAAAAACTGCACCCTTTTCTTTGGGACATAGAGTTTAATTTGTTTTGCATTGCTTACGGTCGTTCATTTTCGTTACCAGTACAAGTTATGATTGGCAGCGATGTGACGGCTATCATTTAAAGCTGCAGATGAAAGTAACTTAATTTTGTTAACTTGTGTGATTTGGGAGAGATAAAGAATCCAAAGATTACTATAAATAATAATAATAATAAATCCGCAGGGCAGTTTTGTGGCGAACTGTTGGGCATTAGCGACCCCACGGACCCGATCTTCGGCTTGCCTCTATTGGCCGGCCGTAGTGAACACTGACGAGGAACAGAGCTCCCACCTCTCTCTTGCCTTTATTGGCTGGTTTGAGAGGAGATTCGCAAGAGCTAACGCGCTCGGGAGAAGGATGCATAATCCAGTAAGGTGCTGGTAGGGATCTTGACCGTACTTCCGGGATTGTCCTGATAGCCGTGGTATGCCTCTCCACTCCTCAAGCGCCTCAGCATATGCTGCCCTCTTGTTGCTACGTCACTTCGTGCTAGCGGCCGTTTTTGAGAGCCCATTTGTTGTGTGTGCAAGTCACCTCCTGCCTTTTTATCGATGGAAATTAAAAACATAGTTTTAACATAGTTCCTGGTAACCAGTCCACTTAAGACTCCAAAAACAATGTTACAATAGTTTCCCACCAACCGGGGGAAACTATTGTACATTGTACACATCCTTGGATGCACTAGCATAGCGCGTACAGGGATAATCGGCGGTTGATACAACGCTCACATTAAAACCGTCTAAAGGGCCTCTGCGGGTTGGTTTCGACTCCTCCTACGCCTTCCAAAGGTCCAGGACCCCAGGGCTCTGAGATATAATAACACATAAATAATAATATTCCACAACTATCACACAACGCCGTCTAGTCCCAAGCTAAGCAGAGCTTGTGTTATGGGTACGAGACAACTGATAAACATACTTATATATTTCTAAATACATACATATTACACAGACATTTGTCCTGGGTGTGAATCGAACCCACGACCTCCGGCATAGCAGTCAGGGCCACTAACCACTAGACCAACAGGCCAGTCAATTTAAACTTAATTTGGTTAACTTGTGTGATTTGGGAGAGATAAATAATCTAACAATTACTTTAAATGTTAGCTGCTTATCTCAATGTCTAGGACAATCTGTGCTATTAATATTTGGCTAGCCTGTTGGTCTAGTGGTTAGTGGCCCTGACTGCTATACCGGAGGTCGTGGGTTCGATACCCACCCAAGACAAATGTTTGTGTGATGAGCATGATCAATTGTTCTGTCTGGGTGTAATTTATCTACATATGTATGTACTAGCTGCTCCCAATGGCTTCGACCGCGTGATAGTAGAAAATTATCCCAAGAGAACATACTTCCGGGATAAAAAGTATCCTATGTCCTATTCCAGGACATGGTCTATCCGTGTACCAAGTTTCATCAAAATCGGTTTTGCCATTTAGGCGTGAAGACGTAACAAACAAACAAACAAACTCACTTTCGCTTTTATAATATTAGTAAGGATGTATATCAGTTGTCTAGTACTCATAACACAAGCTCTGCTTAGCTTGGGACTAGACCGCGTTGTGTGATAGTTGCGGATAAAAAAAAACAAAAATTACCTTAAATGTTAGCTGCTTATCTTAATGTCTAGGACAATCTGTGCAACGTTTGTTTCAGATTTGTCTGAAGTTTTGCGGGTAATGGTTTGTTTATTCTAATCACGTGGAGGGTCCAATTAAATACAATGGGACTTTAGTAGGAGGAGCACGGAAGTACTAGCCATTTTTCTTTATTTAAGTTGGCATTCGACGTAATCAAAGTCTCTTACGATTTAAAAGGATAGGAAATTCGGTGAAAAATCACAAACTTTCTCGTATTTTCGTTTGCGCATTGAAAGAAATGTTTTTTTTTTTTTGCTAGCTTATATTGCCCACGGTTGGGCAAAAGCCTCTCTCTATTCCTTCTAACGATCGCTATTAATCGCTTTGATCGCATACGTGCACGAGTAATGCACCACACAGAAGTAATGAAAAAAAATACTGGTCACACTGAAGGTTCGGTATAAACTTATCTATGAAAACAGTTCAATTCTCGAATCGAGTTATGATGATTTTTTCGAATCAGATAAATAGTTTTTTTAACTATAAATTTACAGTTTTCAGATTTTTTCCTATGCTTGTGCTATGAGACCTTGCTTCATGCAAAATTTCAGGATTCTAGGTCAACAGGAAGTACCCTATGAAATTTGATTCACATTATTTTAAAATATAATCATTTATATTCCTCCTCCTTAGTCGTTCACTCTTCACAGAGTGGTCGTAGTTGACGATATTGCATTTATATATTAAATATCTTCAATATTTTAAAAACTTATATGGAATATCGTAGCACTAAAAGCTACATTATTACAGATTCCGAGAACGAGTGCTACGAGTGCTACGCGCTACGAGGCGTAGCACTGACACGACTGGGCATTGATTCGATCATACGCTTACTTACTGTTTAAAACTGTGAATATTTCAACACGAATTTTACTGAAATACACAGAAATATTGGGCAAACTTTTATATTTTAATGATTACACTATGAACACACACAACGGCTTTTTATGAAGCAAAAATAATTCAATTACTTCTTCCACTATACAGGGTTATTTATAAAACACTAACAACCTTGCAGGATTGTAGTATGTTGTTGTGTTGTGTTTGTACAGCTTTTATTCTATGATTTTTTACAAAAGATGACACATTTATTAAAAACAATCAATCAACACATTTCAACTCTGTATTTTGCTGTATCTACTTACGGCTCCCGCGTACAGTTCTCGTAATAATAGTTAGCAGGCTTCCGAAACGAATTGTAATTACACCTAGCAAGCATTCGCACCATTTATGTACTAGAGATTAGAATATTGAGACACCATCATGTAAAAATAATTACGCCCGCGCTGCCGAATTTCGCTACGTATGACGCGACGCAAGCGCATCGACCGACCGACTAGTGAGGGTCACCTGTAAATAGGTCAATTTCGTGTTCAGGTACCCTCCGCTATTGTAATATCGCTTGCTTCGCTTAGACTTCGTAATAGTTAGAACGTTCAATCTAAATATTTTTATTTTTGTATGAAAATCTGATAAACTAAAATATGACACAATTTTAAAAGTCATAGAGCAAAAGTTGTAGTTTATGATGTTCTTAACATAGTCCTGAGAGGTTGCTAGTCTTTTACAAATAACCCTGTATAGTGGAGTGGGAGGGCGTGACAAACTTTTACCGGCTAAAATTACACCTGTGCCCTTCAATTGCCTTTTGAGTTCTAGGACCGCGGGTTTCCTCATCAGAAATTCCCCGTGGCCCTAGCGAGCATCGGCTTCCACGATTTTGCTGACATCTCATTGAGGCGCGCGTGGAACACTATACGCCGACGATGACACGGGCTCGGTGCGGACGGTTACTAGATGGCCGGGCGGCGACCTACCCGTTGCTTGTCGTCCACAAGCCCGCGCCTACCGTAGCTGGTAGTCGGGGTGAGTCACGGCGGCAGGTGTGTGAGAATGTACCTTACCTCCTGAACCTACCATGTCCGGTAAGGACCAGCGTCATGTGGAAAGTGAGAATGCCGTTATGCCTCACCACTTTTCAAAGTGGGGATTACCGAGTTGCCGGCATTGACAAGACACGGCGGCGGAGTCCTCTCGCGCCGTGCCTTGGTTGAGGCCATGGTCCGAAGCCAGGAGGAGTGGCCTTCTGCGAAGCAGTAATGCTAGCAAAGGAGGAGGCCGACCACAGGCAACGGTGCCCTCGCCGCCGCCGCCGGGATTCCGATCCCGATTTTCGGCCACCGTAGACGCGGACTCGCGGACAGCGAGCCATGGGTAGCTCGCTGTCCGACCGTCCGGTAACTGCACGGACCGAGCTCAAGACGTCGACGGCGCGAACTGTTCCCGCGCGCCTCAAGGAGTTGTCAGCAACAGGAGGGGCCCAGCTGGGTCGAAGCTTACTGGGGCCAGGGTTATCCGAAAAGAAAGGAAAATCGGCCCCGGTATGAAGAGGCTAGAAGGAACGGGGTAGGTTTTTAGTCAGTAAGATTCTGACACTATCTCTCGCGTTTGTCATTGGATGATTTTTGCCCACCGTAAAAAAAAAAGACAAATCTTGAAGACAAAATGGCCGCGTAAAGACGTACCAACACGGGGTGAAGAACACAGCTATCTTTACCAAAATGTAAATTGAATAAATCACCGAACTCGATACATTATGCAACGAAGTCTCAGCTGCGAATTGTTGCCTAATCTCCATTATTACGAATTGCGGATTATTTCAAGACGTAAATTACTATTAGTGTCGGGATTTATTCTTAATTTTTATCTTCTTTTTATTTTATACTAGCTTTTGCCTGCAGCTTCGCCCGCGTACAGAAAATATAGCCCTTTCTATCGGTGAAAAAGTTTTATTAATCAGACTAATACAGCATAGTCGGCCTTATAATGTTCTCACTGTTGGGACTCAGGCCTCCTCTCTAGGAGAGCAATCGGACCAGTACTTCCAGAGATTACCTCCTACAACCAAAAAAAAAACAAACTTTACCTCTTTGTTATATTAGTGTAGATGAATATGGGTTTGCTTGAATCTTGACTAATTTCGGAAAAATGAGGAAAATTAATGCTTGAATGAGAAAGAAAGTCCTTTCAGAGCACAAACATAATCAGCAATCAGCCTTATAATATTCCCATTGTCGGGACTCAGGTCTCCTCATTAAAAGAGAGAATAGTCCATAATCCACTATGCGGGCCTTTTTTTTATTGATATAAACTACTGCTTGCCTGCGATCTCACCTGATGGTAAGCAGTAATGCCATCGTTGATGGCGGGGCGCACTAGTTTATTAAGAGCCTAATTACTCTTGCCTTGAAGATATTTAATACGGTTTGGTCGATGTCACACGCCTTTGAATTGGTTCTAGGACATGCCTGTTTCCTCACGATGTTTTCTTTCGATTTGCGAGCAGGGGTGATGAAATTAATTATACAAAGTAATCGGCCTGGCTGGGTTTGAACCCGCGACCTACAACTCGTCAGTCGAGGCCGTTACTACTTATTAGGCAACCGCTTTAAAAGCATTTTCTTTCACAAATAAGATACTTTGACCTCTGAGTTTGTTTCTTCTCAGAGTCTCTTCTTAGTCGTGCAATATTGACTGAGTGGTCGTGGTCATGTCTCTGTCGAGTCCTGCACCACCGCCTCTCTAGCGATACGACGCCATGCAGCTCTGTGTTTGACGACTTAGGAGCTGTCATTATTGCCGCAGTGTGTCAGAAATTTGATAAGGTCCGTCTACCGTATTAGAGAGCGTCCACGTGACCTTTTGCCTTCAACTTTCACTTGCATCACCAGCTCTATCAAGTTCTTGTTACGGGTGATATGCTTGAAGAACTTGAGGATTCGAATTTACATAGAAGACGATAATCCTCTCAGAATAGTCATTTAGAAAACACTGGCCTCATCCAGTTTAAATTGACAAAATATTTGATGTGTAAAAGTGTTTTATTTGCAAAATAAATATCGTTTAGGTATCATTGATAGGTCAGACAGCGGCCGATCTGTGTTAGAAGCTAAAATATTCAACCGCATTTGATTGGGCTGAAAGTGACCCCAATACAAATTTGATAGAGATTATATACCTGCACATTATGTATGTTCTTAGTATCAGCATATACACGTGTACTATGAATGCAGGATATGATTCTGGACCCTCTAAATGTATCGCTGGTATTTTCGTTTTTTTTTTTAAATACGAACTGATAATTTATGACATTTTTAAATTTAAAAGTAATGAATCTGCTTTTTTCATCGCTTATTCCCCCTCGCTCTGGACCGTGACGTGTACAAGGGCCCGGCGGGGCTTCGCCCCTCGCCGTGTGCTCCACCGTGTCCTCCGCGCGGGCTTGTGCCACCCTAGTGTTTCACCACCTGAATCCGGTGCAAGAACTTCCCGAACTTACCATCTCAGATGAGAATCTGCATCATGCGGACGCCCTGACACAACTTAAAGGGGACTTACCGCCATCATTATAACGTGCCCGACCGATAACAGAATTTATCGCTATCACCTTCATGTGTAGTGAAAATATTATTTTTTGCTAATTGCCTAACTTCATAGTAAAAACGCATGTTTATGGAGCACTGCTTCTCTGGTCTAGTAGCTGCGAGGGCATGAGATAGAGACGTAGAATAGTGGGGGTGGGCGTATCGACCCGCCCCAGGCGACACATTTTACCGGGCGGAAATATTTCATAATATTTATCAGTCGTGTATAAAAAAATATTTCATAATTTTAAAGCATCAACGATACGGATTCAATTTTATTACTGCACTTTGGGGGCGCAAATAAAAAAAAAACGAAGAAGAAAGCACACTCTTCCATCTTTAGAAAGGCACCACCGTTAGATTAATTTGACAATTAATAAGAATTCGAGCACGTGAAATTAGTAAAAGTCTTTCTGCATAATATCAAAATCAAATTACTATTAGTTAGTTAATCATGTTTTGACAAATTCCTATTTCTGTATGAATGTTCTAAAACTATCCGAGTTAGGGTGCTACGTAAAGTTCTGACTGGGTCTCCGGTCTAGTTTTAGTCTAGTCTCCCTTTTCTGCATAAAACGACCAGTTAGCAACTTTTGATTATCCCCCTTCCCCCGGTATATTCAAGTAACAGAGATTGCAGAGTTATTTCTGCAGTGCGCCGCTGTACTACTAAAACCAGTACTGGTTTAACGTATCGAAATGAACAATATTGTACAAACAAACTTTGAAAAAAAAAGTACCAAGAGCAATGAAAATACCAGAGGCCTAGAGAATACTCTGGTATTTTCATTGCTCTTCGCACTTTTTCAATTTTTCGGCTCGCCCCTAACGACGAAAACTCGCGCTACGCCACTGCCAAATCATTGAAATACTGTACAGACAACTCCTTGAAAAACAATTTAAACATTTGAGGCAAACTAATTTTCTGCTGTTTTATCTACATACAATAAAACATTAATTTAATATTTTAATTGTTTCTGGATACTTAAAAAATACTATAAAAGCTACAAGCAAAAGCTTATTTAATAAACATCTTATAAAACATTAGGATGTACTTTTGGTATGTTTATTTTTCAATTCTATGTGCTTATACTGTACCACGGCTGGGCAAAAGCCGTGGGACAGATATCAAAATTTATTTTTAATTCATTTGTATGATTAATTATATTATCCACATTTTCTTAAAAATAATAGTCTTGGGTACTTACATCGTATAGAATCATATCGAGCGTCGTTGCTTCAGTCACCTGTTGCACTGTTGTTATTTTATTATTCTTTTTTAACACTAATAAACTACCTTTATTTAATTCATGAATCCCCAAGCGACCACCGGTGGCCGCGCATCTATTGTCTTACTATTGTGTCTCTAATTGACGGTATCTGAAGGGTTAAACAATTATAAATAAAGGTACTTCAATATTATTGTGAATATTACATTTGCTAACATAAAAATATTATGAATTTTTGACGTAAATAATTTTATTTTATAATGTTGGTATTAAAATGTTTTCTAATACGTACTCTTTTTTGAATACTTATTTAACTTGCAGTAGGTACGGTCCAAAAGAAAAAAGAAATATTATTTTTGCATTGTTAAATTGCTGCACCTTCGAAATTACGATAT
Source organism: Mythimna lalbum (assembly GCA_949319445.1). NCBI lineage: Eukaryota > Metazoa > Arthropoda > Insecta > Lepidoptera > Noctuidae > Mythimna > Mythimna lalbum. The sequence goes on along the minus strand of OX439349.1, from coordinate 2,488,183 downwards.
TAAAAACACAACACAAAATGGTAACACTAAGAAGTTCGAAATTTGAATCCTAGACATGATACGCGAGATTTTTTAATTTAAATGCAGTGGTTTTGTTAAGAAAAACAGTTTTCCTTTATGTTATTATTTGTTTGACGTAGAGACAAGCGTACTCGCTGGTAGCGCGGTGCACACTGAGGAGGGTGCTCGGTGCTCGCCAGCCCTGCGTTGCGTACTTGGGCGGGGCAGACTGTAAGACGCATACATTTTAATTCACTTAGGCTACAACACAAATTTATTTTCCAACTAGTTTTAGTACTTGCTTCAATTATGCACTAAAGTTTGAAGAATTCATTGTATCGCCATTTGCCATGTAATTGTATTATGAAAACTAAGTCTTATCGACGTTTGAAGGTGTTTTGAAAGACGTGGGCGTCTTCGTCTGAAAAGTTGCGTTAGTTCTAAACATAAAAGGCTTTTATCTTTTAACAAAGAATAAACAAGTTCTAAAAATACATCAACTTTGAAGAAATAAAAGAGATTTTGCAAGATGAGTCATCATTTCAGCCGAAAGACGTCCTAGCCTGGACAAAGGCCCAAGTGTGGGCCACAACGGCTGGTCCTGTGCTTCCCACATCCATCGAATTCCCGCGACTCTCACCAGGTTAGATCGATGACGTCCACCTTGTGGAACCAACGCTGCTTGTCCAATACGCGGTCGCCACTCAGAACCTATCGGCTTCATCGACCATACATACCATCTGTTCTGCGAGCAATGTGCCTTGCCCGCTGCCACTTAAGCTTGGCGATTCTTTGGGCTATGTCGGTAATCTTGGTTCCTCTATGGATATCTTTATTTCTGATTCCCTATAAAGATTGTAAAGGAGTGTAAGAGCCATGTGCATGGCATTGCGTGATCACTGTGCTACCACCAGTCTTAGGTCAATCGTTGGGCGGACGGAATCACCTATGTCATTCTCGGGTCAATCGCGCTTTACTTTACGAATCCGTTTTTGTTAGTCGCGTAATATTGGCCTGTTGGTCTAGCGGTTAGTGGCCCTGACTGCTACGCCAAAGGTCGTGGGTTCGATTCCCACCCAGGACAAATATTTGTGTGATGAGCATAATCATTTTGTGCTGTGTCCGGGTGTAATTTATCTATACTAATATTATAAAGAGGTAAAATTTGTAAGTTTGTAAGTTTGTAAGTTTGTAAGTTTGTATGTAGGGGGTAATCTCTGGAACTCATAATCCAATTCTAAAAATTTTTTAACTGGCAGAAAGCTACATTATTCCTGAGTGCTATAGGCTATAAATTGTTTCTATAGCATGTATATTAACCGAGTTATCACAACTTTTGTCTAGCAAGTCGGAAAAAAATACCTCATAAAACCGAATTATTTGCGTGCGCTGCCTAAACAGTTGCTTAAAATTAAAAACAATGTATGGCTACCTGGTTCGTCTTAATTATTTCTACAAAAAAGTCCGCGATACCATATCTCTATCTTTTATATTTTGTCTTTTATACTTCTTTTATTGCATTAAAAATATTTTTTTCGGCATACTTACGTTTGGTTGATTATTTGAGCAACAAAATATTAATTCTTATGACAATAAATTATTTCAGTATCACAAGAACATTATACAGATAAGATTTGCCATTTACAGCATAGCAATTGGTCATACAGTTTCGGAGATAATTTAAAATTACTAAAACGCAAAATGCATACTAAATAGCATAACTTTCATTGTGCAGCCGTTTTACCTATTTTTTTTTTTTTTTTTTTTTGTACTGGGCAAAAATCATCTTATGACAACCCCCGCCCTTGGGTGGAGCGGGAGATAGTGTCAGACTCTTACTGATTAAAAACCCACCCCGTTCCTTCTAGCCTTCAAACCAGGGCACGAGTTCCCTTTCGGATAACCCTGGACCCGGTAGGCTTTGACCCAGCTGGGCTACTGCTGTTGCTGACAACTTCTTGAGGCGCGCGGGAACAGTGCGCGCCGTCGACGTCTTGGGCTCGGTCCATTACCGGACGATCGGACAGCAAGCTACCCATGGCTCGCCGTCCGCGAGCCCGCGTCTACGGTGGCCGGAAATCGGGATCGGAATCCCAGCGGCGGCGGCGGGGGCGCCGTTGCTTGATGCGGTCTGCCTCCTCCTTTGCTAGCATTACTGCTTCGCAGAAGGAGGCGACGGCCTGCCATTCCTCCTCGCTAAAGACTATGGCCTCAACCAGAGCCCGGCGCGAGAGATCTCCGCCGCCGATCGCCCCCACGAGGGCACGGCGATGCTCTGCCCAGGCAGGGCACACCTCGACTGTGTGCTCCACCACACGGTGGGGTTCCGGGTGTTCCGCACAGTGGTGACACCCGGGCTTCTCTTCCGCTTTAATTCGGTGCAGGAACCTCCCGAACTTGCCATGTCCGGTGAGGACCTGTGTCATGCGGAAGATAAGGATGCCGTGAGGCCTTTCCAGCCACGCCTCAAAGAGGGGACTTACCGCCATAATTGCGGCGTGCCCAACGTTTTACCTATTTGCCTATAGATGGCGTTCTGCAATTACGTAATTTTTCTGAATCGCGGTGTTAAGTGGTAATCGCGATGGTAATCCACAGAAAGTGGACTGATGACCCTCTCGAATTATTATGCCCACGTTGTCGTTAGTTGGAGTTCTTCTGTCAGTTGCTTATTGGTTTCGGTTGTTTCGTTCGTATGGTTGTTGTTATTGATAGATACCTCATAATCGAAAATATCGTAATTTCGTTGTACGTTTGTTTTGTATGTTCATAGTTTCGTACTTCGTTTTATCGTAATAATCGATACGAGTTATTCGATATTACGATTGTTTTGTTTTGTAAAGGCGGACGGTGTTCGAGTCGCTCTCCCTTTGTTCATAATTGTTTTCAAGTCTGTGCGTAGTTTGTTGAGAGCATGTCTAAAAGGAAATCTCAACTGTCCCGGCAGACATCACAGACAAGAGCCGCTCGAGTACGCCGTACGGAAGAATCTGCCCCTGAAAATGAGCAGCGCCTCTCGAGAAATAGAGAATATATTTCGCAAGCACGCGCTAGAGAATCTAGCTCTGAGCGCTCACAGCGCCTCGCTAGCCAAAATGTGAGGACGTCGCGGGCCCGTGCTCGAGAAACTAGCGCTGAACGTGCGCACCGTCTATCTGAGTTAAGGCAGCATGTCTCTGAGACAAGGGATAGGGAGACTAGCGCTGAGCGCTCGCAGCGGCTTGGTAGGCAAAATGTCATAACATCGCAGGCCTTGCTTGGGAATCTAGCGCTGTTCGTGCGCAGCGTCTATCTCATTTAAGGTAGCATGTCTCTGAGACAAGGGATAGGGAGACTAGCGCTGAGCGCTCGCAGCGGCTTGGTAGGCAAAATGTCATAACATCGCAGGCCCGTGCTCGGGAATCTAGCGCTGAACGTGCGCAGCGTCTATCTCATTTAAGGCAGCATGTCTCTGAAACAAGGGATAGGGAGACTAGCGCTGAGCGCTCGCAGCGGCTCGCTAGGCAGAATGCCATAACATCGCAGGCCCGTGCTCAGGAATCTAGCGCTGAACGTGCGCAGCGTCTAATCGAGTGTAATCTTATTTTAAAACAAGAAATTTTCCGCGGACGAAGTCGCGGGCAGAAGCTAGTCTATAATATGTATGTATTTAGAAATATATAAGTATGTTTATCAGTTGTCTAGTACTCATAACACAAGCTCTGCTTAGCTTGAGACTAGACGGCGTTGTGTCATAGTTGTGGAATATATTTGTAAAACACTGGCAAGTGGCAACCTCTCAGGACTATCTTACTAACATCAAAAACAACAACTTTTGTTCTATGATTTTATTTCTCTTTGTTTTTAACCGACTTCGAAAAGGAGGTTCTATGTTCGGCTGAATGTATGTTTTTTTTTTGTATGTATGTTCACCGATATTTCGGTCAATTGTGGACCGATTTTCAAATATATTTTTTTTATTGAAAGGTTATGCTTCCAAGTTGATCCCATAGAAATATTGTTATGATCTGATCATGAACTTCGGAGATATGGAACAGAACTCCTCATAGAATCATAGCAGAATTGTCGTAACAAGTAAAATTGCTTTGTTTATACGTGTAGTCGATGACTGGGATGTACCGAACTGATCCTGTGATAAAACCGGAAGGTAAATTCATGTAATATAACCGTATTATACAATCGTTATGAGATGCACTCTGGCTATAAGGTAATTTATGTTTAGCTAAAGGGTAGGTACTTTTTAGTGGTGCTACCATAACTAAAAAGTGAAAAATAAAAAACTTTTTACAAAAAAAAAATTAAACCGACTTCAAAAAGTACAAAATAATTTTAATTTCGGAAGTCGGTGTTAAATAACGAAGAGACAAAATTAGGTATCTATTATAGAAACACCGACTTCCGAAATTAAAATTATTTTGTACTTTTTGAAGACGGTTTAATTTTTTTTTGTAAAAAGTTTTTTTAAAGATAATATTCTAAACTGTATAAATAAAGAAACCAATTTAACGAAATAAATTTCTGCTTCCCTTCTGCGAATCGCAAAACACGTAATATCCAATTGAGGAAAATGGCGACAATTTAGAAGCACGTTGCAGGGGCAGGGCACGTAAATGAAGTGATATTTAATTTTAATATTATTTAGAACAGCAGTGGCCGAGTGGTAATGGCCCCGACTTACGCGTTGTAGGTCGCAGGTTCAAACCCAGCCAGGCACATTACCTTGTGTAATTAATTTTATCACCTCTGCTGTCAAAACGGTGAAGGAAAACATCGTGAGGAAACCGGCATGTCCTAAAACAAAAATATTCGAAGACATGTGACATCCACCAACCCGCACTGGGCCCGCGTGGTGGATAACGGCCCATTCCCTCTCCTAGAGAGGAGGCCACCACAGCTCTCCTATTAAGTTATTTGAGTATGAACCTTCCAATAGGTTATCGTTTGATGATTCGTTTTTAGAAGAGCTCCTGGCTAAATATCTAATAACAGATGACGTATACAGGGATATTTGTAAAACACTAGCAAACTCTCAGGACTATGTTACTAACATCATAAACAACAACTTTTGTTCTATGACTTTTTACAAAACATAATGCATTTACCAAAACAAACCTTCAAGATTTCGCTGTTCTATCTAAAACATTACAACTCTGTGTTTTGCTGTACCTACCTACGCCTCATGCACACTGTTCTCGTAGTAATAGTAAGCAGGCTTCCGAAACATTGTCATCAAACCTACCTAGCAAGCATTTACGCCATTTTCGTGTACTCATCACACTAGAAAATTTATACACCAGCATAGACTTCGTAACGTTTAGAACGTTCAATTTTAATATTTTTATTTTTGTATTAAAATCTTAGGAACTTAATTTTTTTTTTCTGTATAGTCATAGAACAAAAGTTGTCGTTTATGATGTTAGTACCATACTCCTGAGAGGTTGCCAGTGTTTAACAAATAACCCTGTATACCACGACTAACCGTGGACAAAAAAAAAAAAACGTCAAATCGTAAATAACCGTTCGAATGTACCGTAGACTTGGGGTTTAATATAAAACTTAGCAAGCAATATACACTAAGAGCATTAATTACAAAAAAAAATGAAAAAAATTTTGGCGGTCCAAGCTTGTGAAAATTAAAAAAGAAATAAACTGATTTTTTTCCATAAAATAATGTTATTTCACTATCGAATATTTTGTTAAAAATCTCATTAAATAAAGAATGTTGCTGGTAACACTCGTTTTACTACTTTTATAAATAAAATAATTAAAACCTTTTTTAAATTAAAGGACACTACAAATCTCTCTGTACATTTGTGCATAAGGTATTAAATTAAATAAATAAATAAATCTTTGTATGGAAGTTGGACCAAGAGATGCCCAGAATGGACTCATAGTACATTTTGTTCTTCAGGTCATTCCTTATATTAGTAAACCAAAGCAGACTAAAATCTGTTTCAGGAGTCAAGAGAAAAAAAAATCGTTTTGTTGTGAACTATTTATTTTAGGTAAGTAGCTTAGTAAGTAATGTGTAATTGATTACTTTCTATATATAACACTAGCGTTTGCCCGCGGCTTCACCCGCGTACATAATCCCAGGATAAAAAGTATCCTATGTGATATTCTTGGATATGGTCTACTCGTGTACCAAATTTCATCGAGATCCGTTTTGTAGTTTTTGCGTGAAAGAGTAACAAACATCCATACATCCATCCATACATACAAACTTTCGCATTAATAATATTAGTAGGATTAGTTTTAGTTTACGTGAAACCCGAAACACGTATCTAGTATTTCACAAGCTTTTATTTAGTTTCACCTATCCCGATGTTTGTCTGTTATCAAATCTTGTAAATTTTTGACCCACTTCCCGGTTACCTATTGAGCTGAAATTTTGCATGCATGTGTCAATCAAATGACAATGCAAAATTATTATGACATGGAGCTGATCTGATGATGGAACCGGAAGGTGGCTTTAGGAACTTGGTAGATAAACGACACAACCCCATCGAGTTTGGGCTCGTATGATGCGTCTTGACGTGTATTAATTATATAGGTATACCGAGCTATAAAAGCTTGCTATGAAAAGAATATTTTCATTAAAAGCTTGTTTATGCATGTAAAGAATCTATGTAAAAAAAAAATATAACTGTATCATGAAAAATCATAAGCTTGTTATGTCAGCAAAAAAATACTAAGTCACCGGGCCATCCAGGCGACAGAGAGATAGTTTTTGCACTTGCACCCAGCTGATTGATAGCGCCTAATACCCGCCTATGACCTGTGTTGTACTTAGAGTCGGTGGTGTCAAACTTGTGACCTTTTTAAATATTTTCGGGCAAAAATATAACATGGTGTAAAAACTATTGGAATCCATTCAGTTACTAATTCTGTACCAACTATATTCAGGTTTCGCATAAACTGAAAATGTAGTATACAACGTGTAACGTTAAATGCGCAAAACCTCAGACACCCCAAATGATTTTTAATTCAATTGACCTAATTATGTGAGAAATAAAACGTTTAAAAAATAATTAAAGGTTTTGTGTGCAGTTTTAGTTTGTTTAAAATTCATATCTGCATTGAAATAAGAACTGTTATTATCCCGTGTATGAGAAAATTTGATTGGGTTACAACTATTTGTGTTTGTTTACCTATTTCAGCGGGTTTGCGCACGTGATGGTTTGACCTATTTATAAATAGACAGGTCGACGTTTTCAATGAAGATTTTTTTGAAAAATGTAACCTATTTTAAAAAGTGGTTTAATTGATTCTGGTTTTGCACATTTAACGTTACATGTTGTATATGAATTATTCTTTTTGTGTATCAATAATGTATCATGTATCAATAAAAGTACATTCTACTTATCATATCTTTTATTTATTTATTTATTTTATTTATTCTTCGTGAGGAGAGCGAACCCACCACACGCAATATAATCAAGGTAAGTTTTTATCAAATATCTTATCTAATAGATATAATCAAATTCATACAAACAAAACCATTTTTATATTATGTCAATTAGATAAATGCAAATCAATTAAATTAAATATCAAAAACAATAAAATGAATTACAATAAAATGAATCACAAATATCGAATACAATAATATGAACAATAAATTAAATTACACTTGTCAATTAATTTAAATTACAAATGTCAATTATTAATTTAAATTATAAAATGTCACTAAATTAAATTATAAATGTAAAAAAAATGTCAATAAATTAAATTATAAAGGCCAACAAAAAAAAAAGAAAAACTACGGCGGGCTGTGCCATGGCGGCTGCTGAAGGCGCAGAAAACCTCGAAAAAAAAACGTCATATACCTCATTGGAAGTTATGTGTTTGAGCCGTTTGGAGTTGAAACACTAGGGCCATGGGATCCGAGCCCTCATCGAGTTGTTCGAGATATGAGCAAACAGTTGGTCGACTCTTCGCGTGCTCATCTTCGGTCAACGAATCAGCATTGCCATTCAGCGTGGCAACACTGCCAGCGTTCTGGGCACTTTTCCCATTGACATCGATGTGAACGAATTTTTTGATGCCCTATGAGTTTTCCCCGTTTTTCAGCCTTTTTTACTCGTTTGTACATATTATTATTTTAAGTTCATATTCACTTGTATTCATTTATAATATTTATTGGGTAAGTCAAACCTATTCATTTATAATATTTAATAGGTAAGTTTTGAATAATTGATTCTCCGTGTTCAGCAAGCATTTCAGCTTTTGACAACAATCCCATTGAGAGGTCATAAGGATCGAATACTTCAGCTATGACGTCGAGGAACGGATTACCATGATCCAGCACATTGCCCAAGTTTATCTCTCTTAGTAACATATTTGACTTGTTCATCACATCTTTTGTTTTGCATGCAGTGAAAAGATTGCCTATATCGGCCAGTACCATTTCTAACAGTAAACGAAACTTATGGTCATTCTTATATTTACGAAGGTACTTTTCTCCAGAACACGGTAATATACGTTTCAAGCAGTCCACTCTCCTAATTAAAAACGATTTTATTTGATCCTGTTCAATTCCGGAACCTTTATGGTTTTTGAAGATGTCATGTAGATTTTTTATAGCATCAAATGTGTGGTTTTTAACTACGTTTTTATCTAATTTGCATTTGCTATCCAAATCTTTTAATATTGCTGTAACTGATAGCACATTATTTTGAATTTCAGGTTTTGGCCCTAAACGATGACATTCGTCGTAGCAAAATGACAACATCTTCCTTATTGCAACCAAATGATCTGAAAAAACTTTAATGCCCCTTAAAGTACGCTGTATCGTATCGTAATCAATGTTATCTTTTTTGTCATTTATCTTCATTCTATCAGTAATTAGCAATCGCATTTTAGCTATGGTAACGCTATCGGGATTATTGGGCATTCCTTTTTTAATTTTTTTCATATTACACCTACCTAATTCTTGGTTTATAAGGTTTACATTTTTATTATTCTCGTCAATAGCCGCTAGCACTTGTCTTATATTTTGAATATATATTGGTAATATGCCAACAATTTTTTCACCGATACTTATTTTGGCTAATTCTATTTTTTGTAAAATAGAATCTCTATTGTAATGTATCCAAATAATTTCATTAAGGAGTTGAATTGGTAAATCAGTTTCAACATTAAGTCTTTCAATTAAGACTTCAGATGTCTCAGAGTTAAACAACTTAGAACCATGTATTTTATAATAACATTCAATATGTTGTTTATGAGGCAAGTTTTTTGTTTCGATTTGTTTATCTAATAGGGTTAAACCTTGTTCAAGTAACGCTTTATCAAGAATTTTTTTACAAATGTCAAGAACTGGAGTAATCTGTTGCTTTATGATTATTAAGTCTTGCCTGATATCATGAAATAATTTGCGATTACTCTTTACGATATCGTCCCTTTTACTAAACTGTCCGTCCTCTGCATGCGACAAGAATTTTCTTATGTAAGAAAGATGTTTTACGGTATCTATAGATATTGCTATCTGCAGTAATGATATTGCCGAATCTGATAGATGATTAGCGTCAGGAGTACTTTTCGACATCTCTCCGGTAACTTGTAAAACCCTCTCTATCATTAAAACATTATCATCATCAATATCATCATTATCATCATTATCATCGCTATCTTTGGTATTTTCGATAGCCTTAATGTGGTAAACTATTTTGCTTAGTGAATAAAAATCGCGCATGTTGGTGTTAGTGGGGTTGTTAGTGGAGGTGGTGGTGTCAGTTGGTGTTAGATAGTTATCATCAAGCAAAATGCAAATATCACTCGGGTTTTCCATTTTATAATTTTGCTTCCAATTTTTTGCTGGGTCTACACTGATTATGTTTTCTTCCAATAGTATTTTTAATTCTTTCACATGATCACAGAAACTCTTTCGCTCTAAAAACAGTACCGGTCCATTATTCCATGTATGCTCATCATATTTTATTTTTAGATTTTCTATAGTTTTACCTTTGTGAATACCTGTGTGATGTTCTTCTACCGTTATGTGTCTATTTCTAGGTAAGTATAGCCGCCAATCGTCCCAAGTACGATATATAAAATGAAAGAGAATACATTCAATATCTTTGTACAAAGAAACTGCCTTTTTATAACTGCTTTTTACTGTTGGATTCTTTGTGAAATATTCTACCGGTTGGTTAAACCTGTCTTTGAGTAGTTTTCTAAAAATAAACCAATTCTCCAATATAAGCAAAGCAACATTGAAGTCTAGTTTTCGAAAATAAACTATGTATTTAATGTAGAATTGCATTCTAAAACACTCGCTAGTCTTGTCGTCCAAGCTGGCCTTTTGTTCCCGTTCTATTTCTTCATTGACGTGCGGTATTATCACCTTGTGTTCATCTGAGTATTCATCATAAATACGCAACACTTCTACTAGCATCTCTGCCGTTTTTTCCGATTTTATGTCAGTTATACTGGAATAAAGCTTTTGTTGGAAATCGTTGAACTTGATGAGACAATTCATATCTATTAACAACTGTTGATTCTTGACATCATCAGGGTCATGAGCATCTTTAAGCATCTTCCCAAGCATTTTTAATTTATTAATGTCGTGTCCAATCCAGTGCAAGTCACCGCTCCAATAGTCGTATAACATATCAACCACATTAAAAGCATCGCAAATTAAAGCCAATTTGAAGGCTTCCGTTCTCTGCGTTTGCACGTCTTTGTCATCGAAGTCGGCACCGGGAAAGTGGTTCAAAATATCAGTTTCGTATAATAAGTAGTAAAGGGTGTCGGCTTGATTGCTGCGACATGCGGCGAGGATCAGAGCAGTCTGCGATGCACACTGATTTCCGCTCTCGTATAGTTCCTTTAATCCTTGTTTGTTATTCTCCAGATCCTGATGGAAGCGATTAATATTTGCTTTTAATTTGTCTACGTCTCCTTCTTCTATAGAAACTTTTAATTCCTCTATTGTAGTTATTAAATTAGTTTTCGGATCCATTTCTTTACTTGGTTTCTGTAAATAAAGTAAAATTACGTTTTTATAAAATTATCTTCAAGGCAGTTAAGACAATTTCTAATATCTACACGTATTAGTACAGATTTACTAAGAAGAATGTTTAAAGGCAATACTAAATTTTAAGCTATGTATTTACTGGCTGCCGACTGCGGCTGCACCTGCGTGATATTAGATATAAGCTTGTACTTTCTACCTTTGTGTAAATTACACCTTTTGTGTGAAACCAGGATATAGGGTATCCTGACAACAAATTTCAAGCAAATCCATTCAGCCCTTTGAACGTGCAGGAGTCAAGAAGCAGAAAGAGAGAAACCACAGGCCCCTTAGACACTTCTCATGGAACGTAGTACCAACCAACAATAGATGATTGTTGGTTGGTTCTGTAAGCGCTATACAAGTGCACCCAAGGACAATCAGGGACTCGCGCTGGGCCTTGGTTCAGGCCATGGTCCGGATCAAAGAGGAGTGGCAGGCAGTCGCCTCCTATGAAGCAGTAATGCTAGCAAAGGAGGAGGCCGACCACATCAGGCAACGGCGCTCTCTCCGCCGCCGGGATTCCGATCCCGATTTCCGGCCACCGTAGACGAGGGCTTGCGGACGGCGAGGTATGGGTTGCTCGCCTCTGACCGTTCGGTAACTTTCCGGACTGCACCCAAGTCATCGACGGTCGCGTACTGCTCCCGCGCGCCTGAAGGAGCTGTCAGCTCACAGCAGGGGCCCAGCCGGATCGAATCCTACTATATGAAGGCTAGAAGGAACGGGGTGAGTTTTTAGTTAGTAAGAGTCTGACACTATTTCCCGCTCCGCCCAAGAGCGGGGGTTGTCATTGGATGATTTTCCCCCAATAAAAAAAGGACAATCAGGGATACTTGCAACATGTGGAAAACAAAGATACAGGACTATGTTTTTGAGAGATTTAATTGGATTGGTTGGTGAACTATGTCTAGTCTTAAGACCATGGTCCCTGCCTGGCTCTAAACAATGTTATTTTTATACTTTTTTTTTAGGTGGGCAAAAATCATCTTACGACAACGCCCGCTCTTGGGTGGAGCGAGAGATAGTGTCAGACTCTTACTGACTAAAAACCCACCCCGTTCCTACTAGCCTTCATAACGGGGCACGAGCTCCCTTTCGGATAACTCTGGCCCCAGTAGGCTTCGACCCAGCTGGGCCCCTCCTGTCGCTGACAACTCCTTGAGGCGCGCGGGAACAGTGCGCGCCGTCGACGTTTATTATACATGGATAAAAACGGGAGAGGGTGACTTGCATGCTCAATAAATGGGTCCCCGAAATCTGTAGCTAAAACAAAGTGACGTAGCAACCAGTGGAAAGCTATAACCAAGGCTACCAGGACAATCACGAGAGAGACGTACCAGCATCGCACTGAATTACTTCTCCCGAGCATGTTACTCGTACGAATCTCCACTCAAAAGCCAGCCAATACAGGCAAGAGAGAGGTGGGAGCTCGGTTCCTCGTCTTTGTTCACTTCGGCTGTCCAATAAAAGCAAGCCGGAGATGAGGAACAAGAATTAAGCTCGTGAAATCAGGTAATTGAGGTACGCTACTGCCCAACAGTTCGACACAGAACTGCCCGCGGATTGTAACTCTCTTAGTCTGGGCCCTTGCCTTTGACATATTGCGCGGAAACAAACTCTACCAGCACAAACTTGGGGTTCATAAGAGCGTGGAAGCCGCGCATCGCAACGTCTACATAGAGATAGAGGCGTACGTGATCTAACTCAAAACTGCCATGCTTATGTTGACCAAACATCCACCTTTTTTTTTATTGATATGCTCGCGTTTGACCACGATCTCACCTGATGGTAAGCGATGATGTGGTCGACGATGGAGCACGCTTGCCTAGAAGTAACCTATTCACTCTTGACTTAAAGACCCCCAAGTTATAGCTATCAGGAAACACAGACTCCGGCAGGGATTTCCACTCCTTGGCTGTATGCACAATAAATGTGTTCTAAAAACGCTTTGTGCGTAGGGGTGGGATGTCAACCATGTACCGGTGACGCAACGCCGTACGTCCCCACCCCGTCATCATACCTAGATGTAATAGGTAGGTACTTAACGCCATATTTAGTGTGCAGGACGCTCACACACGGACATGTATGATGGAGGTAATATACCTGATTTTCTACATGTGATCAATTATTATTATAATATGAAAATTAAGTTAATTTGAAACACCAATGTTTGATTAATATTTATGATTAAATCGTAGAAATGTTACCTTTTAATCAATATGTTAATAATTCAATCTTAGTCTTGTTAAGAGCCACGACCACCACTCTCGACTGGTCTGAACTTGTCGAAACCTGCCTGAGACCTGGGGTCTGATTGGTGTAAATTTATTATAAGATAGTTTGACATGACCACTACTTGTACCCAGGTAAAAGCGTATAGACCAGAAAAAAAATGTAATTTAGTTAGAGCTATTGGAAACTATGCTCGTTACAGTACTGTGTCTAGTGTTTTCAGTGCCTTATATAACTGTTATTTAGTGCCTAAAACTATGTAAATTACAGTATAAAATAAACTATGGAAACAGTAAATTAATGATTGTTTAAAGTGTATGAACTGTTTAAGATAAATAAATAGTGTTCAAATCTGTAATGGGAGTCTTTATATTGAACTGCTTGTAGGTCTCCTCCAATCCAGCGCACACGCGATGGGAATACGAATCCAAAATTCTATACACCTAGGCGCCTAGCTAGGTTCATCGTATCGCGCCTAGGCAACGATGTCCAAAGTACATAAATACAAACTTGCTAGACCTATGGTACAGTAGTAAAATGATAGGATGAAAACATTAAAAAAGCGTATTTTCATATTATAAATCTTACCTTCAATTCGTGTAGAAATGAGGAGTTAACAAATTAAAAATATATTTTACACTGTAATAAATAACAAAACTAGTTACGTGTTAACATAACAAGATAAAACTTGCACTGGATATTGGATTGGTGCTTATTATTACTTTATCCTTATGACTCACAGCATTATCATTGTCGATAAAGCTGTAATATATTATGTATTCAGTGGTATGTAATATTGGACGTGTGTTGCCATTGATAATAATGATCTTAGGTACATTTTTGCAATTATTGCATATTTATTAAATAGTTTAAAAAAAGCCATAATTGCCCGTATAAAAAATCGCAAAAAAAAATATACAAAAACGACTTATAGGGACTTCACTAGAAAAGCACTAAAACTATAGATATCCGTGACTAAAACGATCAAAATAACTTTAATTTCGGAAGTCGGTGTTAGGGCCTGCGCACAATTGATACAAGACGTCTAAGGCCGTGCGCTGCGTTAGGCGGGCGTTCGTCGCTAAAACTACAATTATCCAGCGAATGAGATACAAAAACAAAGCTCATGAAACCTCAGAAAGTCCTCGAAAACATCCTACCCAATTTAAATTAACCGAACAAAAAAAAAACATGGCTGCGCACAAAACAATGCCAGAGCCTGGAGTTTTTTTTACAAGTGCGTTTTTAATCTGTGCCCATGCGAGGTCCCGTGCTCGCGAAGCCCGCGCCACGCGACCGGCAATCCAATTAGATTTTGTAACGTGCGCGAATAAAACAAACGGATTAGTCATATGCGCAGTTTGTCTTTCCGAGATTTTATAGCACGAGATGCGTGTGTGTTGTTGAAAGGGTTTTGACATTTTAGTTTTCATTTAAAATTTTCATGTTGCTGTAATTTTTAAACATTCCAGCAACGTTTAAAAATTCCAATAAAAATTCACACGCAACGTACCTGCAACCCACCCTAATTGGATGATACTACAATAAATTCAAAAATAGTAGTAGTTTAAAAAAACCAACTGAAGTTTAGGCTTACCAACAACCTGGCTTCGGGCTAGTTTTAGCCTAAATGAATATAGTTTGCGGCCCAGTTAAGGGACTCCAGAGAATCCAGGGACTAGATTTTGTCTAGATTCGGCCCAGTTTCAGCCTAGATTTGGCGTATCTTTGGATGTAACCAAGGATTATATGTAACACATAATATGATTTGAAAGAGTGTCCATGGAGTTTCTTGCACGTCCTGCTCCATAGAGATCTACGCTTTGGAACTTGCTGTTGCTAAATTAGCTTCACTTTTCTTGGACTGACCGATATTTGAATAGTCAAATGTCTAATCAAAAGTGCCTGTGATTAGACATTTGACTATTCAACTGACTGTAGGCGCGTGGATAAAGCTAGAACTATATTATATCAACCACACACACGTGTAACTCGCCAGATTTGTATGTGAAACGACGTTGCGTGGCGTCGTGTGGCGTAAATAAAGCGTAGCTCTACAAGTCTAGTATCCATATAAAATATGTATGTATATATATAAATATATAAGTATGTTTATCAGTTGTCTAGTACTCATAACACAAGCTCTGCTTAGCTTGAGACTAGACGGCGTTGTGTGATAGTTGTGGAATATTATTATATTATATATTTATAAAATGTATGGAGACCGACGCGCCCAGATGTGTGGCTCACGTGCGCGCAGTGTAGTTTTAGCTTTACAATAGAACGTAAGTAATACACCGTTACAAACGTAAGTGTGGTGTCCAGGGTTGCTGCTGGGTTGATAAATCACAATGGGTTCACCAAGCTGCCGTAAACACGTGCGCACCCGCTGACGGTTGAGCAAGTAATGCCTAGAGATGAGAGGTATATACTGGTAGAGGTATATATACCAAGTATGTGCTTCCCAGTACACAGACCGGGTACGGACCAAAATACTGGGTAAATACCTTGAAGGTATGACGTCAGACGCATAGTACGATACGAACCGCTACCACAAGGTAGCGCCCAGTTTGTGCGGTATCGGTAGTTCGGTACGCCGAAGCCACCCGAAGCTACCCGACAGCTTACGAAGGGACCCGAAACGTCATTCGTGCTTTATGAACATTCGGATGATTTAATTTAGTTAGAAAAAATGGGTACCTACTTATTTTTACGTGCTTAAGGAACATAATTGCATAATTAATTTTTTTGTCACGACGTGAAAGAGTTCCTTAGTTTGTTTATGTTAGGGAATATCGAGTGTAGGTACTGTAGGTACGTACCTAGGTCGACAATGTTTTGATTTTTTGCGTCAGTTGTATCTCATAATGCATAATTACGTATACTTGAAACGTCGTACCTACATTATATTGGAGGCATACCATACTTATCGTATACGTTTACTTGTCGAAATCCTACCACACCCAAATACTTAGAAGTATTTTAATACCTAGTATTTGTACCAGGTATTTAGTGATACCCATACCTTAAAGGCCGGGTATGGAGAATGGCAGGTATATCTCATCTCTAGTAATGCCCCTTCTGTACCGTCCACGTGTATACGTCACTTGCCCTTTATTAGTACGTCACAGTAAGTATTCCTGAAAATGGGATGCGGTCGCCTGCTTCTGCGAAGCCGCATGACATCGATGGACATCACCATCACCACGCCCCAACCGCGACGACAGGAGACGCTTCGGACTTCAGGAGTCGCAGGGCGATCTCCGGCCACAGTAAGCGCGGGCTTGCAGGCGACGAGTAATAGGGAGCCATCTGGCCATCTAGTTAGTAAGAACCGAGTCTAATGAGCAATGTTCCACGCGCGCCTCAAAAAGATGTCAGCAAACGCGTTAGGCCCCAGCAATTCGATACCCCTAGGACCACAAGGAATT
This sequence comes from Mythimna lalbum, assembly GCA_949319445.1. Taxonomy (NCBI): domain Eukaryota; kingdom Metazoa; phylum Arthropoda; class Insecta; order Lepidoptera; family Noctuidae; genus Mythimna; species Mythimna lalbum. Next base: position 2,471,503 of record OX439349.1, on the reverse strand, counting down.
TCTGAAATGTAAACCGTGGTCCGAACACAAAGGGTACCGAAGGACATAGGTGGGTTTTAATCAGTAAAAATCTGACACGCCCTCTCACTCCTGCCTAGAGCGGGGGATGTCATTGGATAATAACCTTTTAAAAACCGGCCAAGTGCGAGTGGAACTCGCGCACGAAGGTCTCCTAAACTGCAATAATATAATTTTTTATCATATCACATGACATTATTTATTTATGTTTGTTTTTGTGGTTTTCAATTGTTTATTTTAGAGTAGGTACCGACCTACTTTTTGGTAGCATAACCATAATATAAACATGTGGATGGATCGAGAGGGAGAGGGAAGCCAAAGAAAAGATGGATGGATTGTGTGAGAAGTGATATGACAGAAAAGGGAGTTAGTGATAGCGTGACGGGTGAAAGGACAGGTGACCCAAATAAAAGGGACAAGGGTAAAGGCAAATAAAAGGGACAAATATTGTGTGTCGTTTTAATTTAATAAGGAATACTAAATAAACATGTAGATAAAACCAAAGTAAATGATACTAAAATAAATGAAACTTGATTGATTTCTATATCGTAATTATATTCTGAAATAAAACATCGATTTACATAATGTACCTAATCAACGCGAACACTCGCGTCTACTTTTCAGGCGCGAACACTGTAGCGTTAATGAGTTTTGATATTATTTCTCGACGCCTTCAAGCCACGCAAGGTGTCGATCAGTATCGACACTTTGCGTGTCCTAAAGGGCCTATTACACTGCGCTGAATAACGCGTGCGATATTCGGCCTCGTACTATTTTTCATTCATAGAAAGACAGTCTAACCCTACGCGATATGTCAAACCTTAGACAAAACAAGACTGAATAACGCGTAGCGTAATAGGCCCTTAAGGCTAGCTCGTTTTTTGCCCAAAGAATAAACATTTTCATTCACCGTGGCAATGACGCTTATCTTGGGCATAAGGCAAGGCAAACGCTAAGGAAGGATTTTTTTAAATGATGAAATGGGGTTCAGCCTTTGATAGAAAATAGTTTCGTAATAAACAGAACAAATTCTCTTATTTTAAATCAATAATACCGATAATATCATTGGTTTTTTCAATCAATCAAAGCCCTGAACACAAGCATAGGGTAGCCAGCCTTTCGATATTTTACAAGTTGCATTTTGGAGTGTGCATGTAAATTGCATGGCTTAATTCTACTAACTATAGGTAATAACAAAAAAATATAATACTAGAAATTCTACCATCGGACAGCTAGCGACGGCGAGTATCCATTCTTACGTTGTAGAAACCTTTACGTTTCGAACTATGCGTTTTGCCTTATTGTTTATACCGTACATCGAGGGATTGGAACAAATTGCCAGCTGCGGTCTTTCCGTCCGATAATAATTTAGGTGTCCTTAAGACTAGAGTGAAAAGGCACTTAATGAACTAGTGCGCCTCACCATAAACGATTGCATATCTGCTTACCATCAGGCGGGATTGCAGTTAAACACTAGTTTTACTCATTAAAAACAAAAAATTGATAAATCACAGTTTAGCAGAAGATTAGGTACAGGTAAAGGTGAAAAAAACCCCAGTGTTGGTTAACAGAATCGTAGACAACGACGTTCAAGTTATTTGTTTATAATCCACTGTGTAATTCCTCATTTCCTTCCTATGTTACCTATTTACTGTCGAAGTCTCATGTAATATAAAGTGTAATTAATTGACCCGTGCCCGTACCCACTTCCCTGGTCGTCAATCAGAAATAATAAAGCTATTCTACCGGTGAAAGAATTTAACATTATTTTCAACAAACAAATTTTTCTTTATAATATTTGTAGATAATGTATCAAACTATGATATATTTCTTATAACTTATGATCCTGTAATATTTAAACTTTTAGTTCATTTTATTCCTATAAATCTTAAACTTATTAGCGCTTGACATTGTCTGGACACAGTTATAAGACTTGAGCAGTGACCTTGCGCCTCAGATTACTTTTCAAGTTCAAGCTCATTATAACATCAGAGTTCAACCAGGCGTAGCGCGACATAATATGGCACCTGAATGTCTTTAAGGGTAGGTATTTAAAGAGAAAATAATAATTTTACCATTTCAATTTATGTGATAAAAATAGATTTTATAAGTTCACTGGACCGTACTTAACTACCTCCATGAATTTAAATAACATGGCAACCCCAGAACTAGCTGTCATGTCAATTGATGTCAATTGAAATGTCAAACCTGTAAACAAGAATTTCGTGGATGTTTGTTTTTTAACGGATTCATGTGTGAAATAATAAAAAAATAACACTTTACTCTGAGTAAGAAGTTTATTGTAGTTATTTTAGATGACTCTTGGACGTAAATACCAGCAATCTTCCGGGTAAATGGTTCCCCTGCCCTTGTAGCGCTGTCCCTGTTTGGCGATGCATGAACGCTCTTTATCGTTTATAAATACGGCAAAAATTGATTTTTTCCTATTTATAGGAATGCTGGGGAGGCTCGTAAGGTGTATTCTAACCAGTCGAAGGTTGGGACTCTCTCTGGTTGTTCGTCTTCTGTAAGTTATCCCACTAATCTAATATTCATAAAATCATAACATTTTAACCAAATGATTCACCTCTTCCTTATCCTTATTAGTGGTGTGTGCTTTGGATTGTTTACTAATTGATTGCTGGTACGTCGAGACTACTGTTATTTCATACTAATATGTCAATCTATGAGGCAATACTTTAACAATTGTCTCAACTTACTTATGTGGTTTCATAATGTAGTTTTAAACTAGGACAAAATGTGCCAATATATATTCTGCATGCATCAAGTACTGTGGTGATAACAACTCATAATATTTCCTAGTAATGTGTGCAATATTTTTTTTAATGTGTGCAGTCTGATAAGATTTTTTATAAAGATAATTTTGTGTGTATTTTCAATAACTTTCACTGACAGTATTCACACATATGCCTCGACAAATGTTACTGATTGTAAAATTATTTTATTTGTGATAAATTACAAAATCTCAAAAAGCATAGCTACTGCTAGCTGACTATATCATATTGTAATTTGTTTTAAACTATAGCATTTTTTTATTTTAAGAATCAATTAACAAAAAATCAGTCCCAACAACCGAGATACTGGGCAACACAATACTCATTGGATACAATGAGTAATATTAATATTAGCCCAATAACTAGGTTGTGCAAATCTGATTGGCAGTCGTTCTATGCAATACACAGGGTTTTTAGCTGCATCTAATTAGACTGGATGCCGACCCCAAGCTAGTTATGAAGAGAGATGAATTGTACACCTATTTATTTCAATATCCAAGAACGTTTACTGATCACAGTATTACACACAAGCTGGCAGTTTCTTATTTGGAAATGAAATAACTAAATTTAATAAAATATTGGTACACAATCACATACACAAGATTTCAAAAGATTGTAATTAACATCTTTGAAAGAGTTTAAAAGGAAAATGAGACAAATATTAAGTTTTCTACAGGATGCAATAAATACTCATCTTATTACAAATTTTCAGTTGTATTTAATTACACCAAAATCTGCACAATTAAACTCAACTAATAATATGATTGAATTAAAATTAAATGTTTGTGTGATGTGCATGATCATTTGTTCTGTCTGGGTGTAATTTATCTATATACGTATGTATTTAGAAATATATAAGTATGTTTATCAGTTGTCCAGTACCCATAAAACAAGCTCTGCTTAGCTTGGGACTAGATGACGTTGTGTGATAAGTAGTTTTAGCAAAAAAAATTTTTTTTTCACTATCCTAGATACAAAATAAGTAGGTTTGTAAATACTTTTTTCCTTGCCTTCAACAGTCCTATAAAAACGTTGTGCCATTTACAATAAATCATGCAATAATTGTTCTCGTAGTCCAATTTTTTATGGTATTTTTCTTTTAAAAAAGCCTTGCAATACCTTTATTTAGGATGAAGTAGCCAGGAGAAAGTACCTATGAAGCTCCATGCACTTTCCTCACCATATAGATTGACAGTTTGGAATGTTCTATTAGCCTGTATCTTTCCGATAGATTTACTCCTTGACAGTTCAAAACTGTCTATAATCAGTTAAATTGTAATTAATTATATTGTGTTTCTTGCACTTTCTTCTCCATATAATAGATTTATACTTTGGAAAGTGCAATTAGCATAATTTTTCTGACCGACTGACTTCTTGACACTATAAACGATTTGTAAACGGTTTGTTTGGAATAAATGCTTTTATTGATTGAGAATTAGTAGTTGATGACTATGAGGAGGCCTGCAACCAACTTCGCTGGTAATCCAGCTGTGTGCCAGCATACAGAACTCTGCAACAATCTATTGAGACTAAAAGTTGAAGTTGAAGAAGAAAACAGATGAGATATTTAAACTTTCTAGTTGACCTGTGTCAAGTGGGTTTATCCATTAGGAAGTCAGTGATAGTAGTCGCAGTCAAAATTAGATGTGATTTCCCCGTGCCTCAGAAAGCATGTGAGGCCAATGATTTTGGCTGATCTTTTTCTAGCTAAGTTGGATTTCTGGCCTGTTGGATTATGAGAGGGAATCTAGAAAAAGAAATGCTTCTATTTGAGCACTTGTACACAAATTTTCACAAACGCTTCTTCGTTAAGATTGGCTGACATAACCATTTTACCGGGAAGCAAATATATGATACAATAATATAATATGTTTTCCTGTCTATATTATGAGATGCATAAATAAATATTGTATTCAAAAAGTTTAAGTTCTGCATGCATTTTCAACTTTATTGCATCTTGTTTATAATAGGTTAGTTTCCAAGGTCAAAAATAACTACATTTTATTTAGTCTGTATTTTAGATTATAAAAAAATATTGGATGTTTTTTTTTTTTTTTTCGATTAAACAAAAAATACCTAACAAAAATATAGCCCATTAAAGTTACATGTGACGTCACCCCGTGCCAAAAAATGCCGCACGGCGTGACGTTACACGTAACTTTAATGGGCTATATCTTTGTAATTTTTGGTTTAATTTACTAATAAAAAAAATTGGTGTCCCTTATTTTTAATAATCTAAAAGACGGACTAATTACATCTTTTACGGCAACTAGCCTATTAAATGGTAGTTCTATTTTTTTTTGGCTACTGAGCCGATTGCGACTATTTTGCCAGTGTCACGTTGACGTAATTGTAGTTATTGAACAGAATCAGTTACAAACCTAATTTATTTCATTCAATTTTATGCGTATAACTGTCATTTCAAATTTTCAACTATAAAACTAAGTTCACACCGAGGCGAAACACGCGCGGGGTGTCTCGTCCCGCGCTTCGTTTGTCAGTGACAGATGGTGTTTCGTTTTACCGTCTTTTCGTCGTTTAAACGATAACGACTATCGCGTATTTTGGCTATAAAGTGATTTTACTTTTTAACCGACTTCGAAAAGGAGGAGGTTCTATGTTGGCTGAATGTGATTTTTTTTTTTATGTATGTTCACCGATATTTCGGTCAATTCTGGACCGATTTCGAAAATTTTGTTTTTGATTGAAAGGTTATGCTTCCAAGTTAGTCCCATAGAAATATTGTTATGATCTGATCATGAACTTCGAAGATATGGAACAGAACTCCTCATAGAATCATAGCAGAATTGTCGTAACAAGTAAAATTGCTTTGTTTATACGTGTAGTCGATGACTGACTCAAAGAAAAGGGGGAGGGGAAAGGGAGAGGGGGTAAATTCATAACTAAAAAGTGAAAAATAAAAAACTTTTTACAAAAAAAATTTAAACCGACTTCAAAAAGCACAAAATAACTTTAATTTCGGAAGTCGGTGTTAAATAACGAAGAGACAAGATTAGGTATATATTATAGAAACACCGACTTCCGAAATTAAAGTTATTTTGTGCTTTTTGAAGTCGGTTTTACATTTTACATTTCGTCAATTTGAATACTAATATAATTGGCGCAAACGAATTTACCACTTTTTAATACTAGAAATATAGTTCAAAAACCCCCTTTTCCCATACTTTAGATATCACTGTGCGACATGATTGAGCCTCCGGACTACGAGGAGGTGTGCGACCGCCTCATGGGCGAGCGCGACCCCCTCGCCTACCCGGCGCAGGACATGGAGCTGTGCAACGTGCCCAGGCGCATCCGGACCATAACACATGTGTTGCCTGATGAGGATCTGTGAGTATCATTTTTTCTTATATTGTTTTTTTTTTACTTGGCCTGTTCTTCACACTCGGAATTACTCCTGTATCGTGTGTGGGTATATTCACAAACATGTAGGTAAACTTAAACCACAAAATATATAGGTATAGAAGTCAATCTACATACAAAGCGCGCTTGAACAACGCACACATAGACACCGCTCACGGACACGATATCTCGGAGCACTTCGGCTCGCTCGTCGAACAGATCCGGCTCAAACGCTCATTAGTATGCGTCCACCGAGCGTAGGTATAAAAAGTGAGATACAAGTCTTCTGTACCTATCTATTTTGTGCTTAAACTGGTTAAAAAATAAAAGGCCCGTTTTGAAAGTTCGGGGTGTGTTTATGTTTGTTGAAACAGCTTAACAGATTTGTGTGAAATTTGGTACATGGTAGACCATTATCCTGCAATGCAGCCAGCAGTATCTAGTAGTAGTAAAGAAGTATAAAACTTCGCTCTCTCATCCCACCAGTGCAAAAGCCCCAATGTTCGTCCGCGACTGTATCCGCTGCTACACAACGGACTACACGGTGGTGGAGTACAAGTACAGGGCCTACTCGGGCTCCATGTGCGGGCGCGAGCGGCTGGGCGAGCGTTTGGAGCGCCTGCACGCGGGGCCGCGCCACCAGTACGAGGTGGACGCCGAGCCTACTACCAGCACAGAGGAGCACCAGGTACAGTACGGAGTCATTGTCTCGATCTGCTGATTGCTATATACAACCAGGAAATTATTTGTCAGGGTTGTCGACAGCCTTTCAACTGTAACTGTGCTTTTTTGACATTCTATTTAATTTTCTTGGACATGAACAATATTATCATTTAATTTTTTTGTTAATTTTAACATGTCATAAGTTTGTATGCCTATATCGGCAAAACAATGCATTGCGCACTTGCCTAAGACCCTCTCTAATATTAAACATTTTTATTAGTATGTAACACGAAGCAAGTACAAAGAGGAGATGTTGTAATAAGATTTCATCATTAAGCTCGGCTCGACAAACATTTAAACACCCTGTCTGGTTCACTGGTCGATTTTGAGGATTGTTCACCAAGGGGTTATCTAGTTTTTCAAATCATAAAATCATCCACACATCTTCTATCCTCAGTCTGAATCTGCTCCATCAAGCGGCCGTCAGTCAGTCGCGTCTATGTCCTCATCATCCTCTTGCAACGAGACTCTCACACCGCGTGGTTCCTGGGCAAGCTTGGACCTTCGGAGCTCGTCATCAGATCCTCTGTTACCCGACTTGTTTGAGAGGAAACCACCAGAACAGCTGGATGCTGTGAATGAGGCTAGGAGGTAAATTCTAACTTAATTTTACTATCTATTACAACCATGTTAATGACAGGTGCAAAATAAAGAATGTTATCAACTGCAATTTTGCAATTTTAAGATAAAAAGCAGCATAAACTTACTATAACAATCTTTCTTCTTCATTCTTCTTTCAAGCGTCAAAAATGAAGTTATTCAATGGGTGACTGGTAATTAGTGACCGATACTTAACCCTTCAGATACCGTCAATTAGAGACACAATAGTAAGACAATAGATGCGCGGCCACCGGTGGTCGCTTGGGGATTCATGAATTAAACACGTGATTGTACTCATGATTACAAACAACTTTCCCAAAGAAACTGTTTTTGTGTACCTACTCTTTGGTATTTATGTTTTGTCACAATAACCAAACGCGGCTAACAGTTGGTCGGCGCGCGTTCGCGAATTTATTGTTATTATGACAAAGCGAATGAAAAAAACTTTTTGATTGCCGGAAATGGCGCAAACTTAAGACTAACATATTACAAACATTTAACATGGCAAAAAAAAATTTGTAAATTAAAAAAGTTTCCTTAAAAAAATTGTTTGTAATCATGAGTACAATCACGTGTTTAAGGTGGTGCATCATGACTCACATTTTCACTGTTTTTCATACAACCGCTCATAACTGATTATGACGTTATTACACACTTTTCATTAGATATTTTGGAAACACAGTATCTTGTGGATATTATCTAGGTTTCTAAAGAAACCAATTTCTAAATTTGTGTAAAACTAATCCAGTAAAAACCTCTGAAAATGTCCTATTTTGTATGAACTTTGACACTTCATAATTTGCCTAAAAATTAAAAAAGTCCAAAAAGTAATCCTCTAGAGACCTTGCAAATTTTATTAAGATTCTAAATAATGACAACTTTTTCCAAAAACTTTTAAGGGTTTAAAAAAAACAGCTATTTCCTGGAGCAAGTTTTGTGAAATTTTCGAGTAAATCTCGGAATTACCGAATACTAACAGAGTTTCCAGGCGTTATCTCTCTTTTTTGCGTTGCCTTTTCGTCAAACATCGCGTTGGATTGCATTAAATGAAGAAAGAAGCTTTTAAACCATTTTCGATGTTTACGATAAGCGAGTGGAGAAGGACCCTCTTAAGTATCGGTCACTAATTATCAGTCACCCTATATAGTTTGTTTTTCAATAATATTTTTGAAAAAAAAAAATAGTAGTATTATTACTAGTATTTTATTCTGCTACTATACTGCTTATTATTACTGATTCAATAAAGATAGCAAAAAAATCGCAATATTGCAGATAACCTTTTTACTTTGTACCCGTCGTTATTAGAAATAGTCGTATTCTTTGTTTTCGATTAATCACCGATATTCCACCCACTGTATTAATTTGCTTTATCTTAGGTTAGAGAACCGTCAGGCTGATCTCTTGGGTCTATACACTCCATATCTTGACGAGGAGGAGGCGGTGGAACGGAGGCTAGCTGCCGAGATGCCGTGCGAGATCATGGGCCACAGGATCATGGTGGTCTGCCATCAGTTGAAGTGAGTAAAGCATTTGTTTACTAAGACCTATTTGTAAATCCATCATCAATTAATGTCAACAGCAGGGACCCAGCTGGGTCGAAGCCTACTGGGGCCAGGGTTAGTTTCGAAAAATAGCTCGAGCTACGGTGGGAAGGCTTGAAGGAACAGAGTGGGTTTTTAGTCAGTAAAAGTCTGACACTATCTCCCCCTCCGCCCAATAGCGAGGGTTGTTGTTGAGGCTTTTCCCACAATAAAAAAAAAAACATCAAATGTCCAAACTCGAGAATGCCTGGACCAATTTAGATGAACCTTTTCCAAACTATGTTTTAAGTGTCTGGAAGGTTCTTATGAAAACAAAAAAAATAATGTTAATATAATATTTCTTCAAATGTCCAACGAGCTGTGGGCGCGTAAAACGCAGGATTGTTGCCCGGACGCGGGGCCGAGGCAGACCACGAAGGAGATGGCGGGACGACCTGGATGGCTTCCTTAAAAGGATTGGAAGGAGTGGAGGGAGGCCTTTGCCCAGCAGTGGGACAATATGGGCTAATTATAATAAATAAAATAATATTTCTATTCCAGGCTAGAATTAGACGTGGAACCACTCTTCGCCTCCATGGCGGTCTACGACGCGAAAGAGAAGAAGAAAGTCTCTGAGAACTTCTATTTCAACCTGAATTCAGAGTGCACTCGCCAGATGTTGGCCTCCCACGTCTCTCACGCGGACCTCTCGACCCTCAGCCGTAGTGCTGTCTTCGATCTCCTCAACCCTTCGCCAGATATGTTCCTCGTTGTGAGAGTGGAGAAGGTGCTTCAAGGAGACGTCAATGAGTGTGTGGAGCCGTATATTAAAGATGATAAGGTTGGTTTTTGCTTCTATATTATGTATGTTTGTTTGTTACTCTTTCGCGCTTTGAATGAAATTTTGTACACGGGTGACCATGTTCTGAAATAGCACATAGTCTCTGTCACACACATCTGTTTACCCCAGAAGTATGTTTTTTTGGTATAATATTTGACTTTAACGTAAGTGAGGCCGCTGGGAGAAGCTAACAAATTCATATAATAGCCTTGTACCTAACCTAACCTAACCACCGCTAAGTTGTAGTAGCTTGCACTTGAAACGAAAACTTTAAAGGGTTTGGTTTGACGCGTTTCTACGCGCCACAGAATTCAAGCGGATTTTTTTTTAATTGACCAGGTAGAAATGACCGCGATGGTACGTTAATGTGCCAAATATCCAAATCCCTTCAGCAGTTTCAGCGTAAAAGAGTAACAAATATACATTTACACACACTCATACTTTTACCTTTATGTCTGTAGTCTCTTTATCTATCTGATTCATCTTTTTATCCATAGAACCGTGAGAAAGTCCGCGCCGGTGCAGCGGCCGCGTGCTCCCGGCTCGGCAAGTACCGCATGCCGCTCGCCTGGAGCGCTGTCTCCCTGCTCAACATCCTCAGCGGCTCCAACAGCCTGGAGCGCGACCAGGACAAGGACAGCGTGTCAGCTTGTGCCAACACTAATAGCTTGGGTGAGTTCACTTCTTTAAATAGGCTAACATTTTTTTGATCTCCCTTCTTTTAGTCCATCCAAAGGTTGTCTGTAAGAGATCGCCATGTGCGATAAGACCGCCCATTGTACACTTTTTTCTTTAAATGTTTGTCCTATATATTTGTTTATGTGGTGTACAATAAAGAATATAATAAATAAATTATAAATAATAAAACAAAATAAAAATCATCTATAGTTATAGTATCGTTAAGAAAATAGTGACTCATCGTTGCCACTCAGCTTAATCACAATCTTTGACCGATTAGATTATAGTAAATTAGACAACCGAAACACACATTGACCAGTTGATGACAAATTATGATCTTTGGACAAAACAGACGCGTCTTTTGCTAATTTTTTTTTTAATATCTTGCCTATTTTTCGGAATAAAAGTGAAAAATGTAATGATTATGATTTTTTCGATTAGAAGATTTATTCCCTATTAGCTTTTAAAGGTATGCAACAAAGGGTGTAAAGTCCCGCAAACCGCTGTTATAAAGGGTGTAACAGCGGCAGTTCGGAATGTCGTGTCTGGTCCGGGCAACTGTATTGTAGCGACATCTATGACGCCACATAAGAACTACGAAGAAAACACGAAATCCTGCATCGCGCAATCAGAGTTCTCCGCGCGATTTGAACATATACGACAGCCCGACATCAACTATCGGGCAGTCGCCCACCAGACTATAACATCCTGTCTGGTCGGAGGATCCTCCCTTTTCAAAGGAGGTTTGCGGGACTTTACTCTCTCTTCCGCCTACCTCCAAACTCACGTCGGGGTCACCAGTTTGACAAAAAAAGACAGTAAATGGTTTAATTGAAATAAATGCTTGAGTTTAAAAACATTAATAGTGATAACATAGATAGTTCTCTGTATATTGTACTTATTTTAATTGGCTTTCAATAATCCAAAATTGTATTTAATTTCAACGCTGACTTGGGAACTGTTGCAGAAGGTGCATCTGGTAATTGGCTTTTCACATAATCTTACGACCGAATTCTCAAAAGGCACAGAGGCCCTACCACGAGCTCTTAACGCGATCCATTGGACAACCTAAACTGAACCGTTAAATTGTTGGAGCTATAGAGGGTTATTTGTAAAACACTAACAACCCTGCAGGACTGTATTACTAAAACTGTTTACAAAACTTAGTTCATTTACCAAAAACAAACCTTCAAGATGTCGTGGTTCTATCAAACACATTTCAACTACATTTTGCTATACCTACCTATGTATGTATGACACGGCGCAAGCGTATCAAGCACCACCGCCACCGTCAGTCACAGTCATAGAACAAAAGTTGTTGTTTATGATGTTAGTAACATCCAGCTAGCCAGCCAGTGTTTTACAAATACCCCTGTATAGCCTGTATAGGGTATTACAGTTCCATCCCTTTTTTTCACTTGTATGTATCGCTTTTTTTTTGACATTTTGATATGTCATGGTAAGGCTTTAAGTATATAAGAAGTTTAATGTTTTCTATATAAACATTATAAACCTACAATATCCATCATAGCATCATCGACAGCGTGAGAAATAGCTGAGCTACTTTTGAGAATTCGGGTCTAAGATTGTGGCAAAATTTAATCGTCATCTAGAATGATCTTCCTCAATCAACGAGTATTTATCGACGTGTAGAAATAGTTGTAGCTGAATCATCAGTAACCCTCTAAACTGCGATTTATGTATTTTGATGTTGTGAAAAATTCTAGTAAATATTTCTCAAAATTTGAATCTTTGATGAATATATAGTATTTTATGTACATTAAGTACAATTAACTAAAATATGATACGATACTATAGAATTTAGTACAGGCAATAACCCTATCAGTATGATAGTTAAACCTACCCTCTCAGAACATTGTCTTGGTCAGATCCATCATATAATAATAATTATTACCAGACCATCCCAAACACTAATCAGTATTATTATTATACTGATTAGTGTTTGGGATGGTCTTGTAAGTAAAAAAACCTTCCAGATTTGAGTAGACCAGTCCAATTTGTGCCCGCATTTGTGTTTGTGTAGCTCAACTCAGAACATGTAGAGAGGACATGGCTGCTTGCTCAACATCATCAAAATCATCATTTCAGCCGAAAGACATCCACTGTAGGACATAGACCTCCCCAAATGTCGCCATAATGCTCGCATCCATCAGATTCCCGCGACTTTCACCAGGTCATCGGTCGGTTGTGGGAGGTCTTCCAACTTGGTCAAATCATAAAGTAATGTACGTCACACAGACCGCAAGGCGTCGTCCAGCAGCCTGGAGCAGCTGCGGCGCCGCGCGGGCGAGGTGGGCGGCTCGCTGACCCGCAAGGGCTCCATAGAGCGCCGCGCGCCCACCCATCACGCGGACGACCTCGCCAACCAGCTTGACACGTTCAAGCCTATCGTTATTACTGTTACGAGCTTTTTTAAACAGGTAAGTGTACTGATGATTATACTCTGTTCAAAATAACATTAGTTTATGAAAACCTTTTATTACTGTCCGTTCAACCGATTTTGATCTTTATTACGTTGGTGGCATGACAAATGGCGGCTGCAGTAAATAGTTAGTATTGTTACCTCTTTTTTGCTTTTAATGCCATCTTTGTACCTACGAAATAGAAATTAAAATCAGTTGACCAGACAATACAAAAGGTTTCTTTAAATTTCTATTTTTAACGCGAATAGGGTATAGATTTACTACTACATAATAAACGGCTGAACGGATTTAGATTTAATTTGGCACACGGGTAGACCATGTCCTGGAATAGCATATGGGATACTTTAATAATTTCATTCGGGCAAAGCGACAGAAGCTAATTAAACAATAATATTTCTGTAAACGTTTTAGGAAACTGACAAACTCCGCGACGAAGATCTGTACAAGTTCCTAGCTGAGATCAAGCGACCCAGCTCAGCTCCCAAGAAGCTTAAGTGCATCCCCGGTACTCTGAAGATCGAAGTGTCGCCGTGTCCTGATGAAATGAAGAACGGACTTACTCCAGAACTGGCCAAGTTGCATCCTTATGGAGGTGAGATAAGGTCCAAATTGCCTTGCAGGGCACCGTTCTAATTGAGTAGAGATTTCTGACACGACTTGGCAACATGGATGCTGTCACATGATGCAGGACAGTTGTGAAAACTAAAAATGGGATCCTTTTTGTCTGTGAGAAATCATAAAATAACTTCTCCTCTGATGTTTACTGTCTAAAACCGACAGCGTGCCTTTGCCTTCAGTTGCCCATTATTGCGAGGGCTGTGGCAACTCGTTCAAAAAATCCCTGGCCCTGGTAGGTGTAAGCAGTGAAGCAATCGTTCTACAGGTTTATTTTTAAAACTAACACACATGAAAATAAAAATATTCAAAATTGAAAGTTAATATTGCAAAGTATTATAGTAGTATAATACTAAGTTTGTGCAAAGCAAGCGATAGTACAATAGTGGCGGGAGCAGGGATCGAGTGGCGGGGGTGCTTGATGTGCTTGCGTCGCGTCTATCAGACGTAGCTAGGTCTGCCAAAGTACATAGTTGAAATGTGTTAGATAAAACAACGAAATCTTAAAGGTTTGTTTTTGGTAAATGAATTATATTTTGTAAAAAGTCAGAACAAAAGTTGCTGTTTATGATGTTAGTACGAGTAATACAGTCCTGTAAGGCTGTTAGTGTTTTACAAATAACCCTGTATACATTTTTCCTTTTAGACGACAACGTACGTCCCTGCAAGGAGATCCTGCCGTTTCCGACGCATCCTCCCGCGATGCCGCACTACCAGTACCGCAACCTGCTGTACCTGGCCGTCAAGGAGATCAACCTGAACGCGTACACGTCGCGCACCGGCTCCGCTAGGAACATTACTGTGAGTGTCACTTAGTGTGCAGCCAGACTACTAACGCGGACGTGGCGCGCGAAACTCGAACTTAAGGTGGTGCATCATGACTCACATTTTCACTGTTTTTCATACAACCGCTCATAACTGATTATGACGTTATTAGACATTTTTCATTAAATATTTTGGAAACATAGTATCTTGTGGATATTATCTAGGTTTCTATAGAAACCAATTTCCAAATTTGTGTAAAACTAATCCAGTAAAAAACTCTGAAAATCTCTTATTTTGTACGAACTTTGACACTTCATAATTTGCCTAAAAATTAAAAAAGTCAAAATAAAACTACAGAAACCTTGCAAATTTTATTAAGGTTCTAAATGACAACAACTTTTTCCAAAAACTTTTAAGGGCTTAAAAAAAACAGCTATTCCCTGGAGCAAGTTTTGTGAAATATTCGAGTAAATCTCGGAATTACCGAATACTAGCAGAGTTTTCAGGCGTTATGATATGTTAAAAATAATGATTTTAAAAGATGTCCAAAAAATGTGTACAAATACTAATAATTTATACACATTTTTTGGACATCTTTTAAAATCAATATTTTTGATAAATTATGGTGATTTGGATTTTAACTTTTTTATTATTTGCTTTATTGAAGTTTTATCATCAAAATAATC
The DNA here is from genome assembly GCA_949319445.1 of Mythimna lalbum. Taxonomy (NCBI): domain Eukaryota; kingdom Metazoa; phylum Arthropoda; class Insecta; order Lepidoptera; family Noctuidae; genus Mythimna; species Mythimna lalbum. The sequence continues at coordinate 2,456,455 of OX439349.1, read as the reverse complement.
TAATTATGATGTAACTACGATGCTTAGTTATTGTGAAAAAAAACATTTAATAAGAGCCAAATGTTGAGAATTTTGATGAAATTGTGACTTCTGAAATAAGAAAATGAAACATAATTAGAACTAGCCATGAATGCATTTCAAAGATGATAATGTTGCGCTAAGTTTCCATTCGTAAGATTTGTAAATTCGTTATATTATGCCATTAACGAAGCTCACAAACATAAGTCGAAATGATGTTGGCACGAAAGAGCTATGTTTACCGCTTGATTTACCAAACATAATACACTCAAATTGACTTAAAAAAAAAATAACTGGTTTCTACTCATACTATGGTTAAATATGTGCTATAATAATATTTCAAGTTGTTTCATTATTTTGTTCAAAAAAAGCATACAAAGATGCGCTAATAATTTGCCGCGGGTGAATTTTTACAAGACTGCAACCTTAAGAACTTGTTTGGAGTGTCCGTAGTGGGTAAGGGAGAGTGAGAAGCGGCGCGCACTCCGAGGTGCGGGAAGTGCGCGGGTACAGGTGTCTCAAACTAGCTCTCGCTAACCGCGTGTGTTGTTATAATGCCTCGACTGCAGACAAACACAATACTCTAGTTCCCGCTCCCCGCACCGCGCTGCCAATCTGGCTGACTACTAAAACTAACGAAAAACCGACCCGACTACTTCTATGAAAATAATAGAAGTATGCGGAACGTGGTGTAATGTCCTACAGCTTTTAAGCTTTATTAAACGATGAGTAATTGAATGAACAGGTGCGAATACAACTAATGTCTGGTGAGAACGAGGAGTCGGCCCTGCCAGCTATATTCGGAAGAAGTTCCTGTCCAGAGTTCACCAACGAAGCCTATACCACCGTGCTTTACCATAACAAGTAAGATAATAATGGCTATGACTTTTCCTGTCCTTTTTATGTTTAATAGGCTCACACTTTGTCCAATATAATGGGATTACGTCAGCGACCAATATTAAGTGTACCTTTCGCATCAACTAATTATGCAAAAAATGATTTTTCAATAAGGAGTGCACTTGATTTCAATAGACTTTCTAGGGAACTTGATATTGAATTATTCTGCACCAGTATGGCGTCCTTGCGACGACAAATAGCACAGACATTAAAAAAAAAATTGTAATACGTACTTTCCTTCTCGATATAATTTTTTTTTTTGTCTACGTGTGGAGGCTTGTAATTAGCAATTTGAAAATATCACACTTTTCTTATATGAATTATTTTGTTAGTCTGTAAACCTTTTTTAAAATGGAATAAATAAATAAATATCTGACCTGATGGTAAGCAATAAAGTGGTCGATGATGGAGCACGCTTGCCTAGAAGCAACTTATTCAGTCTTTGTTTAAATTTATTGGAGGTCGTTCCACGTCGTTTTTAGATTTCCATCGAACTTTTACCGGTCAACTGTCCATTACTCGTATATGTCATTCACAGTACAATCAACGTTGGATTTACAGCTCTCAGCAGGTTTTTTTTCAAGCACAATGCATAACGAGATCAAACAATCGCTTATCAAATTTACACTCGCGATGTAGCAGTTATTTAGTAGGTAAAGACGACAAATAGCCTCTCCATTCACACTAGGTTAGCCCACAAGTCACCAAAATTTTTTCTCAAAAACCTTCGGACTGCTATTGAGTGGCTATTACGTTGTTAGGATGATAAATAGCATCAAAAAAACTATAAGCCCACTATTTCAACCCTAATTACTCATCAGCGCCTCACCTTTTCCAGAAACCCTTCTCTGTACGACGAGATAAAGCTGAAGTTACCCGCTGACCTGGGCGACCAGCATCACTTGTTATTCACGTTCCTGCACGTGTCCTGCCAGAGGAAGCCGGTAGCGCCTGACCAGGAGAAGAACTTGGAGACTCCTGTGGGATACTCGGTAAGAATTCTAAGGGTCAATTTATACTAGCGCAGAGTAACTAAAGCGAAGCCGCAAGAATGCGCGCGTATTCTTCAGAATACGCGCGCGCTATTTTACGTGTATTAATGAGATGATCATATATATCTATCTATTGAATAACTTGCCTGTTGACACTCGTAGCTGAAACGTGTGTAAAATGGTTGACATTGATCTTGCTATGATATTACTTATATCGGAAGTTAAAGATATCGCGTAGCTTCGCTAGTGGGCGCATGGATACGCGAGACTGCGCGCGCATCAATCAGCGTTATTCACGCGCAGACGCGCGAATTCCGAAGAAAGCGCGCGTCTTTTTAAAATCTCAGAAGTAATGTGTGTGGTACGCTGTGGAGTTAAGATTGAATCTGTTATGTTCAGTTTTGGGTAGACCCTTCGATGCGCTTCGATTCTGCGCTAGTATAAATTAACCCTAAACAATCTAACTTCCCTAATTAATTAACAATAGAGTGGGGGAAAAACTGAGAATGACAAACGGCCTAGTCACGACTGCGGTCTTAGTAAACTTTAATTCATGAATCCCCAAGCGACCACCGGTGGCTGCGCATCTATTGTCTTACTATTGTGTCTCTAATTGACGGTATCTGAAGGGTTAAGGAGCTCAACGATCTAAAGAGATTTAGGTCAAATACAAATTCATCAATTATCACACTATAAGACTAATATTATAAATGTGCGTGTGTAAGTTTGTTACTCCTTCACGGTCAAACAGCTGAACCAGTTGAAAAATTGGCACACGGTAGGTCTTTTAGTATTTTTTATCCTGAGAGTTGAAGGGTTATGTATAAAGTAGATAAGTAAAAAGTATAAAACAAATAAGATAATCTTAAATAAATATTACTTTATTTATAAAAGGGAACAGAAAACCATTGATTATTTCATAGAGCGATGGCAGCGAATCATAGGGATCTCGCCCTATGGTTCGCTTTTATTGAGAGCATTCGAAGAAAGAGACAAACAATTTCAGTTTTTGACGTTTACATCTGTCACTGTCACATTTACATTACATTTTTTTTTTTGGTAATGTTGTTGGCCTGGATTCTAAGTCCTTTAAGCCATTTGCATTAGAATCAACTATGAATACCACAGATGATATTAGGTTTAATTATTATTATTTTCAACAGGAGTATGTTCTTTTAGGATCATTTTCGATTCTAACACGAGCTAATTATATTATTATTAAGCTATAATGTGGTCCACAGTGGCTCCCCCTGTGCCGCAACGGCAAGCTGACGTGTGGCGAGTTCAACCTGCCGGTGATGCAGGAGGAGCCGCCCGCCAACTACTCGTACATCTTCCCCGACGTGCAGCTGCCCGGCACGCGCTGGATCGACAACCACAAGCCCATCTTCAGCATCACGCTCGACGCGCACACTACTGTACACCCGCTGGTAAGTTCCACCTGCCGGTGATGTAGGAGACAACCACAAGCCCATCTTCAGCATCCATCTATATAGAAAAAAAAGAGATGGCAGATAAGCGAAACATGTCGATTGAGAAAGCAATAAACTACCGTTAATCTTTTTTTTTTGTTGATTTGTCGCGCAGTTTGTGCAAGGTGAGGTGGCAACGTCGCATTATCTTGTTAATTAATCTAAGTTTGTTAGCAGTACTTATTTATTTCTATTGCACGCACATCCTCGTAATCACACCAGAAATATGATGATTAAAAAAAAAATGGTAATCAATAATAATCATTTACAATATTATAAGTCCAAGACATGATGATTTTAAGACGTCATAATATGACTCCTGATCCAAATACATAAATATCATGTCATTTCTAAATTTGCACTTTATTGACAGGACGGCTACATAGAGCGCTTCGCAATGGCGTGCGAGGCGGTGCAAGAAGGGAACATTCCTCCGCGCATCGGACTAGCCAACATGGAGTCTGAACTTCGCGCCAGGTAAGAAATTTGGTGCTTTTTACCCGACTACGCGACGTAAAGGAGAGTAATGTGTGTATGTTTGATCCTTTGCGGCGGTCTAGAGATCAAACGCGTGGATCGATTTTAGTGATTAAAACTACTAAATTGTTAAACACCTGGCCGCGTACGTGTGACACACACGCAGACAGCGCTGCACTAAATTCCGACACGTTTTTAGCTCCCATTTTTCCCTTGTCCTAGTCTATTCGCTTCATTGTTAAGACGTTAAGACCAAATTTTAAACCCTAGTTTTCTTCCCCAGCATAACAGAGCTGCCCACAGCCAACGTGGAAGTCCTGGCGCATTACTTGCCTGTAGTCCTAGATAAGCTGCTGCACCTGCTGGTGGCACCACCATCGCTGGCCGGCCACACGCTGAACATCGCGCAGGACGTGTTCACGTGCCTCGCGCACCTCTTCACTGACATCTCTGTAAGTCTTGCTGCACCACCTGCCCGTGGTACTGCACGAGCTGCTACACCTACGAGTGGCGCTGCCAATGCTTGCGGACGGCGAGCCATAGGCAGCGCGCCGTCCGTTCGTCTAATAAGGACCAAACCTGTATCGACAGCACCTAATGTTTCATGCGCGTCTAAAAAAAGATGTTAACAACATCGGCGAGGGCAATTAGAGCCGATGCCAGCCAGGCCTGCGGATGCTTCGAAAGAGTTAGTCTGACACCCTCCCTCTCCTCCTAGAGCGGAAGAAGTTTTTGATGATTGCGTGTGTAAAAGAAAGGGCAGTAAAGTAGAAACTGCAAAAAAATAGTACATTCATTTCATCCCAATTTTTTCGCGTATATCTTGATACGATTTCATCAATCTGTGGTTTTTTAGAACATGAACGAAGGCTCCACGTGCGACAACCACGGCCGCAGCGGGCTCATCACCACGTACATACAGTACCAGTGCACCATACCGCGGCCCTCGCTCACTGACAGGGACATCGGCCTGCCGCTACCTCCTGCAGGTAATATGTGTGTCCATGAGGTTTTTGCAGTCCATTTGTGCTTCTTCGTGTCGCTGCCTCTACAATAATTTAGTAATTTCATTCAACACTTCTCCACTTCCAAGGATCGATGATGACAGCAAGAATTTCACAGGATGCATTTTAGAGAGTGTGCGCAAGAATTACAGTTGCTAATCTGCAATAGTTAACGCTAGTAGAAAATTCAAATGTACGGGAATGACGTCATCTCATCGCTCAGTCACAGGGTTAGAATAAAAGAATTTGACAAAAGCTTACTTCGAAGCGTTCGACGCAAGCGAAACGTTTGTAACTTGGCTAGGGGGGCTGGACTTGATTCCGCCGTCTCCTTTCTATCATCGGACGACCCGACGTGAGGCGAGTGTGTCCACCCTTACGTTATTGACACTTCTACGCTACGGTCCGGATTAGGCGTTTCGACTCGTCGTTTATATCACGTACATGGAAGGATTAGAACAATTTGCCTGCAGAAGTCTTCCAGTCCGATTATAATTTAGGTGTCTTCAAGGCTAGAATGAATAGGCTCTTACTTAAATAAATCAACGATTGCATCACTGCTTACCGTCAAGTGGGATCGCAATCAAGCTCTGGTCATTTAAAAAATAAAAACATCGCAGAATGCACTAAATGTTTTAGGTGTGCCCTAGTATAGTAGAATAAGATGAGTATTCATAACAAATAAACCAATTGTAATACCCAATTATAATACCCTTTGGCGTGACTGGGGTTAGTGATGCTCTTTAATTGACAATTTAAAATGAGTATGTCTGTTGTAGTGATGACGGACGGTTCGTGCAAGATTCTCCATGAAGAGTTGGCGCTGCAGTGGGTGGTCGCTAGTGGAGCTACCAGGGACCTTGCTATGCAGAACTCATGGTAAGTTAATAATGTAGTCCTTGTCTGGATAATGTGCCTTCTGACTATTACAAAATCGTGTTCCTGTATAATTTTGAGTAGTACGGTCGGGTAAACAGATTGTCCTGAATTCATTGAGTAAAATATGGTGAACTAGTTGTTACCCGCGAATTCGATCATGTAGTGTTGTTCTTAGAAGTAATCCTGTAAAAATTTGTAACCAATTTAAAGATTCTGCACCCCCACCTGCTACCCCTCACAGATTTACTCATGACGAATGATCAGATCTTATATTTGTTGCCATTTTTTTTTTCTGTTTCCGTAGTCAAATTTATCTATTTTATTGAGTAGTCTGTAGATATCATCTATCTATCGTTCAGGAGGTATACAGGGGGTACCTAATTCATCACATAATGTTTTTTAGAAACTTTTTATATAATTTGCACTGTGTGAATCCAGGGCGTATAGCTAATCTTATTCTATAGCTATATATAGAGAAAAATCAATTACTTTTCGTTACAATTACGTTAGTCTCGCGGAAACTCAAAAACGGCTTAACATATTTGAATATTTTTAAAGATTTATTTTTTATTTTATGTTAGAATCGTCTCCCGGAAGTGTAAAGTACTAATGGACCCTCCATTAGTACTTTACACTTTGAGAGGCGACGGGGCCACAGGGGACAGCCAGAGTGCTATAGAGATCGGTTCGTACGTGCTGTGCAGGGCGCTGTTCGAGCTCATGGTGAAGTCCATGGTGGAGTACCTGTACTGGAGCGGCGCGCACGAGGCGCGGCGCAAGGCGCGCTTCCCCGACCAGTTCACCGACGACCTCACCACGCTCGTCAACAACGTCACCACCGAGATCATATCCAGGTACCTCGCTGACCGACCATTCCTGCTAATACGGATGATTTAGACGGCACGCTTGGCGCAGTGGTTTAGCGATTGACTGCTGTTCTGCGTGTCGCGGATTCTATTCCCGCACAGAACAAATAATTGTATGGCCTACATATAAATGTTCATGTGTACATGTTTGTAAACGCATCCATGATACAGGAGTTATTCCTAATGTGAGGCAAAGTTTAAAAAAAATACCGATTTGGATATAAAACATTATGAACATCGCAACGACATAAAATGCGATTTCAATAAGAATAGGAACGGCAATGACCTCTACCAGTCAAGTGCTACTTGAAAAGTAAGGTTTGCAAAAAAAAAAATATTTGCATATAAACTTAGCCCATCAATAAAAATCACTCCTGTATCGTGGAAGCGCTCGCAAAGATGTGAGATCACATATAGAAGACACCCAGATCTGGAACACCTAACTTTAGGCCATAAAAATATTGGATCCGGTTGAAAATCGAACCCGGGACCCGCAGCGCAGCACCCAATCACTCGATCACAGTGCTAACCGTACCGATTTTTGATCGTATTGCAAATGTTACTTACTAAAAAGATATCATTGTGTCTCTCCCCAGATACGGCAAAGACAGTCGTCTCACGCAGAGCCTGAACAACAGCCTAGCGTTCTTCCTGTTCGAGCTGCTGAGCGTGATGGACCGCGGCTACGTGTTCAACCTCGTGCGCACCTACTACAAGCAGATGTGCGCCAAGATCGCCTCTCTGCCGGATGCTGTACCACTAGTGCACTATAAGGTAAACAATAATACACCGATAACAACTAATCCTTCATCGCATAACTAAAGTTCTCCGCGCGATTTGAACATATAGAACAGCCTGAAATAATCTATCGGGCAGTTGCCCACCAGACATAACAACCGTCTGGCCTCTCTTTTCAACGGAGGTTTGCGGGACTTTACTCTCTGTTCCGCTAACCTAATAGTAAATCTATTAGGAATTAGAACATGTTTGTCCTTAGAATGATACTGGCAAGTCCTAACATTTTTGCGGGTACGGGAACGCGTGCGATTCGCTTGGCTAGACTGGCAGCGCGGTGCGCCGAATGGCGGTTGTCATAGGCTTGAATTAGTTTGAGATCCCCAGTCCCGCGCGCGTTGCCACCCGTCGCCCTCGCACTCACTGTGGCCACGCGCTATGAACTCAGTAAGGTACTCGTTGCTCGCACGCCCCCCCGCTCTTTCCTGCGTCCTCGTGCCTACTATGGACACTCAAATTAAGTTTTTATGTTTTTGATAACCGCGTCGCGCTCGCCCCGTACTCGCGCTTCTAATCTTACCATTTACATAATGTAATTATCTGGTTCCCCCTTAGCTGGCTTTTCTGCGCATCATCAGCTCGCACGAGCACTACGTGGCGCTGAACCTGCCGTTCCCGGCGGGGCAGGGCGGCGGCGGCGTGTCTCCGGCGGCGTCGTGGCAGTCGCTGGGCTCGCAGTCCAGCGCGCCGCCGCGCCACGCGCTGGGCCACGAGTTCCGCTCCAGGCACTACCTGGCCGGCCTGCTGCTCACCGAACTCACTAATGCACTGGACCTGCAGTAAGTAGAATTCATAAATCTGTATCAGATCTTATATCGTAAAGTCCTAATTCTAGTAGTAGTCCTAAAATTATACCTTACAGTTGATAAACAACAGAACATTCAATCAGTTCATGAAATCGTCTCACTCGCTCTGAAACGCAGGCGTGACCTCGCGCTCCCCACCAACCGTGTTCCCACGTTGTCGTCGTGGTGGGGCTTGCGTGTCTCAATGACCTTGAGGGCTATGCCGGTAGAGCTACTCATGCCGGAAGGCCTCAAGCGAGAGACCAGACCAAGAGGAACACACGGCGGAGTCCAGTCGGACCGCCCGGAGGGTGCGCTGTCCAGGAGCGCTGGCACCAACAGCTGTCGGCGCCTTCTCGACAGCGAGCTCGGTTCGCCTCGGGTACGTGTCTGTTTATCAGACACGACCACGATGGCGAACGTGTATTGGGGACCCCACCCCATCGCCAAAAAGGCAAAGCTGTGGTCAGCAAAAAACATGAGTGCGGATAGACAAAAAATAACTACCCCAGGAGGGTACCTGCTTGCAGGAGAATCCCTCCCCGAGCTAAGCTCGGGCTGCCCCTCGTATTCTGGGGGGGGCACCTACCGCCTCGGGTCTTCGGACCCTGTACCGTCCAATGTGGACGCATCGAGCCAGGGTGGCTCACTTGACGGCGGCGCGGAGTCCCTGGGACCAGTTCCCAGCACGTCCGCGACGCCGGTGGAGGCCGGCCGTAGTTTCGGCCTCAGAGAGGTGAGTGAAGACGCGGCGTCAGACTCTGATGCCGCGTCTTCACACAACTCTGATGTTATGGAGGTGGAAGTATCCACCTCCAACAACAACAAAAGGAAGGCGGAGTTTATGCGCTCCGTCTCCGACGGCGAAACGGGATCTGCCAGAAAAATCTCGTCCACGGGGCGGGGCGCAGCCCGTCAAACGGGCAGAGGAAGAGGGATCCCCGCTGAGAGCGCCAGCGAGGGACGCCAGGCCGGCCTCATACCGCCGGAAATCCCTACCGAACTGCCGGAGGGAATGGAGGTGGCTATGGCCAAATTTAAAGAGGTCGTGGCAGCCGCCATCATGAGCGTGGCCAACAAACGGGAGAGGGTGGCCAAGAAGCGCTCCATCGAGCTGGCCAATGCCACGATTGGGGGGGCTCTGGGGTTCGTGTTCGAGCCCTACGAGCTGACCCTGAAAGGGAGGATTGGCCGGCTCGAGGCCTTGGCCGGTCTGCAGGACTCCCCTCCTGCACAGTCACCGGAAGGACGGAGCACGGAGGCGGAAAGCGAGGTGCTGTCCCTACTGCGGCAAGAGCTGGCTGCTGCCAGGGAGCAGCAGCAGCAGCAGCAGCAGCGCTTCCAGGAGCAAATCCAGCGCCAGCTTTCCGTCCTGGAGGGCATCGTGCTGCGTCCTCCGCTCGCGGCCTCCAACCCGAAAAGGGTGGTGTCATATGCCGCCGTTGCCGCGGCCACGACAACTACTGCACCCAGGGCAGGTCCGTCGGGGCAAGTCGCGCGCAAGGCCGCGGCGCCGGAAGCGGCGAGGTCGGGCCCGGTGACCCGGCAGCAGCAGCAGGGGAAGCCTGCCGCCCCCCCGAAGGGCAAGGTGGCGGCTGCCACAAAACCGGTGGGGCCTCCTGCCGCGGCGGCGACTAGGTCGCGCCTGCCGCCTTCTCCGCCCGAAGACTCCTCGGCTGGCGCCGAGTGGACGGTCGTCGGCGCCAAGGAGAAGGCGAGCAAGGCGGCTAGGGCGGCCAAGAAACGGAAAAGGCGACAGGAGCGCAAGAAGCGGGCCATGGCTGCCAGACTTCGCGCCCCGACTTCCGCAGCTGTAGTGATCACACTACAGCCAGCTGCGGAAAAGAGGGGCGTGGACTATGACATAGTCATGGCCAAGGCGAAGCAGGCGGTGGTGGGCCACCTCGATGAGTTCGGAGCCTCCGGGGGCTTCCGAATAAGGCGGACCGTAACCGGAGCCCGAATTTTGGAGGTCCCCGGGGCGGACAGCGGCGAACTCGCCGACGCCCTGGCCGACAAGATCAGGGCGTCCCTGGACGTCGAGGAGGCCCGAGTGTCCAGACCCACCAAGAGCATAGACATGCGCATCATGGGTCTGGACGACTCTGTCAGGGTGGATGAAGTGGTGGCCGCCATCGTCAGGGCGGGAGGGTGCACGACCGATCAGGTTCGGGCGGGCACCATCCGCGCTGACAGCACGGGCATGCGAGCTGTCACAGTGAGCTGCCCCGTGTCGGTGGCCAAGGCCATCACGGCCGAGGGCCGAAGGCTGTTGGTGGGCTGGGTTTCAGCCCAAGTCAAGATGCTGGAACCCAGACCTCTGAGGTGCTACCGATGCCACGTCGGGCACCACGTGGGCGCCCATTGCGCCGCAGAGGTGGATCGCAGCGACCGCTGCCACCAGTGCGGACAGCCCGGACACAAGGCCGCCGAATGCCGTGCATTGCCGCACTGTTACGCATGTGCGGCGGCAGGCAAGCCGGCCGATCACCGGGCTGGGGGTAGGTCCTGCGACCCTCCCACCAAGGCCAAGGGCAAAGTCAGGAGGGGCATCCACCCTGACGTCCTCACCGCCGCAGCCACTACTCTGGCTGCTGCCGCCATCGCCGCCGCTCCCGCCGCGGCAAGACCCTCAGAAAGGGTTCAGGAGGAGACGATAATGGAATGTCAATAACGACACCATTACGTCTCCTCCAGGCGAACATCAACCACTGCGCCGCCGCTCAGGATCTGTTGCTCCAGAGCATGGCGCAGTGGTCGATCAATATCGCCGTCGTCGCCGAGCCGTACTTTGTCCAACCCCGTGGAGACTGGGTTCAGGACTTGGACGGCTCGGTGACGTTAATTTCGTCGGCCGCCGCCGGTACCCCGCCCCCCGAGTCCGTCACGAGGAGGCGGGGTTGCGTGGCAGCACGGTTCGGGGACATCGCCGTGGTAGGCGTCTACCTGCCCCCGAACAGATCTCTCGACGAGTTCCAACTCTCCCTGATGGAGCTTAATTCCGTCGTCGCTGGGTTCGGTTCCCTCCCCGTGGTCGTTTGCGGGGACTTCAACGCCTGGAACACGGCTTGGGGTTCTCGGCGCACGAACCAACGGGGTCGGATGGTGGAGGACTGGGCCTTGGAGCTGGGCCTGGTCGTCCTGAACCGGGGCTCTGTCCCCACGTTGGTGCGGATGCGGGGTACATCAGTGGTGGACATCTCGTTCGCCAGCCCTGCTCTGTCACTGCGTGTCGTCGACTGGCGCGTTATGGAGGAGGTGGAGACGTACTCCGACCACCGGTACATCCGGTTGGACGTCTCCGCCGAAACCTCGGCCGCGCCGGTCCGACAGAGCCCTTGTGGTCCGCGGTGGGCGCTTAAGCAGATGGACCGGGAGCTCCTCCTGGAAGCCGCGACGGTACAGGCCTGGGTGCAAGCACCGGACAGGCCTGTCGACATCGACGTCGAGGCGGAGTGGTTCCAGGAGGCCATGTCGCAAATCTGCGACGCGGCAATGCCCCGAGTCCCTCCAGGTCGTGCTAAGCGCCGCGTGTACTGGTGGTCGCCGGAGATCGGCGCACTGCGCAACGCGTGCAACCACGCGCGCCGCCGGTACGACAGACACTGCAGGCGCCGCAACCGCCAGCCGGATGCGGAGGTCAGAGAGGCGGAGCTGTATGAGGGGTACAGAGAGGCAAAGCGCACCCTCCGAACGGAGATAAGGCGGGCCAAACTCGAGGCCCGCAACGTGTGGCTGGGGTCTCTGAACGCGGATCCGTGGGGGCGCCCGTACAAATTGGTACGGGACAAGCTACGCCCCTGGGCTCCGCCGCTGACTCAGAGTCTCCGGCCCCAACTCGTGGAGGGTGTGGTAACCACTCTGTTCCCTGCGCGAGGGGAACACTCCCCCCCGCCCATGGCTCCGCCCCCGCCAGCAGTGTCTGACGCGGACCACAACAGCGACGACGACGACAACGCTCCAGAGGTGACCGAGGTAGAGGTGAGAGTGGCGGTGCGAAGGCTGAGTGCCAAGAACACCGCCCCAGGACCCGACGGCTTGCCAGGGAAAGCCTGGGTCCTGGCCATGGAGGCTCTCGGGCCTCGACTAAGAGGGCTCTTCAGCGCATGTATGGAGAGGGGCCAGTTTCCACTTCGCTGGAAGATGGGGAAACTGGTCCTCATCGCGAAGCCAGGGCGCCCTGCGGACTCTCCGTCCGCGTACCGGCCCATTGTGCTGCTCGACGAGGTGGGCAAGCTCTTTGAAAGAGTCATTGCAAACCGCCTCGTCGCGCGGCTAACACGGGTGGGGCCGGACTTGTCGGACGGACAGTTCGGTTTTCGCAGGGCGCGCTCTACGGTAGACGCCATCATGCGCGTGCGAGCCCTCACGACAGGGGTTGCGGTGTCCCGGGGCAGGAGCGTCGTGGCAGTGTCCTTGGACATTGCCAACGCGTTCAACTCCCTGCCCTGGAGTACGATCCGGAGGGCACTCCGGTACCACCGGGTGCCCGAATACCTCTGTCGAGTGGTCGAGGCTTACCTGTCGGACAGGTCCATTATCTACCCCGGTCACCAGGGAGAGTGGAAACGTCGAGAGATGTCGTGCGGTGTTCCGCAGGGGTCGGTTCTAGGCCCACCCTTGTGGAACATCGGCTACGACTACGTGCTGCGCGGCGACCTCCCTGACGGGGTCAGCGTGGTCTGCTACGCAGACGACACGCTGGTTCTAGCGCAGGGAGAGTCGCACCAGGCGGCGGTCGCTCTAGCGACACGCGGGGTTGCGATAGTCGTTGGTAGGATCCAGGAGTTGGGACTCGAGGTGGCGCTGCACAAATCCGAGGCCATGTTTTTCCACGGCCCTCGGACGGCGCCACCATCGGACTCCCAACTTACGGTAGGAGGAGTTCGCATCGGCGTCGGGTCGACGATGAAGTACCTGGGACTCGTTCTCGACAGCCGATGGAATTTCGGAGAACACTTCCGACGTTTGGCTCCCAAACTCAACCGGGCCGGGGCTGCTCTCAAGCGGCTCCTGCCCAACCTTGGGGGTCCAGACGCCTCCTGCCGGAGGCTCTACGCGGGGATCGTTCGGTCCATGGCCCTCTACGGGGCGCCGGTGTGGGCGCCGTCGCTGGCAAAGCGACCGGCGTCCATACTGAACGCCTGCCAGAGGGTCATGGCAATACGGATGGTGCGGGGTTACCGCACGATCTCCCGCGAAGCGGCGAGCCTTCTGGCTGGCCTACCACCGTGGGATCTGGAGGCAACAGTCCTTGCACACATGCACGATAAGCGCGTGGAGATGCAACGCCGGGGTGAAAGTCCACTACCGCGACAGGTCGAGGTATGGCGGACAGAGCTCCGGCGGGATCTCACGGTGAAATGGCGTCAGCGACTATCGCAACCCAGCTCTGGGCACGCCACAATTATGGCGGTAAGTCCCCTCTTTGAGGCGTGGCTGGAAAGACCTCACGGCGTCCTTACCTTCCGCATGACGCAGGTCCTCACCGGACATGGCAAGTTCGGGAGGTTCCTGCATCGGATTCGAGCGGAAGAGACGCCCGGGTGCCGCCACTGTGCGGAACGCCCGGAGGACACGGTGGAGCACACAGTTGAGGTGTGCCCTGCTTGGGCGGAGCAACGCCGTGTCCTCGTGGGGGCGATCGGCGGCGGAGACCTCTCGCGCCGGGCCTTGGTTCAAGCCATGGTCCGGAGCGAGGAGGAGTGGCAGGCGGTCGCCTCCTTCTGCGAAGCAGTAATGCTAGCAAAGGAGGAGGCAGACCGCATCAGGCAACGGCGCCCCCGCCGCCGCCGCCGGGATTCCGATCCCGATTTCCGGCCACCGTAGACGCGGGCTCGCGGACGGCGAGCCATGGGTAGCTCGCTGTCCGATCGTCCGGTAACTGTCCGGACCGAGCCAAGGCGTCGACGGCGCGCACTGTTCCCGCGCGCCTCAAGGAGTTGTCAGCAACAGGAGGGGCCCATCTGGGTCGAAGCCTACCGGGGTCGGGGTTATCCGAAAGGAAACTAGAGCCCCGGTATGAAGGCTAGAAGGAACGGCGCGGGGTTTTTAGTCAGTAAGACTCTGACACTGTCTCCCGCTCCACCCAAGAGCGGGTTTCGTCAATGATGATTTTCCCCGTCGACAAAAAAAAAAAAAAAAAAAAAAAGGCGTGACCTCGCGCTCATACTCTCGACTGAATATTTTGATTTATTTAGAGGATGTCTGATCACTACAATATGTCTGACTAATGAAGTATACCTTTGTAAAAAATATTTATCTTTAAAACAGTGTATATTTAGAAATCAGACATGTAGAAAATAAAGTCAATTTAATTTTTGTGGAACTTTAAAGCGTCTGACAGAAGTTTTGGCTGTGTTAAGAACATCATAAACATCAACTTTTGTTCTATGACTTAAAATTCATTATACGTTGGTTCATCAGATTTTCACAAAAATAAAAATATTTAAATTGAACGTTCTAAATGTAACGAAGTCAATGCGAAGCAAATGATACAATAGCGGAGGGGGGTGGGGACCGTGCGCGGGAGAAGTTGGTGGGTACAGCAAAAAACAAAGTACAAATGTTTTGTAAAAAATCATAGAACTAAAGTTTTTGTTTATGATGATAGTAATATAGTCCTGCAAGGTTGTTAATGTTTTATAAATAACCCTGTATAAAAATCAGCCATAAAAATTTTAATAGCTCTTATTTTTAGTTTCCTTTCTCATCTGGCACCTACTTAGGTGTCACAAGGGCGAGCTCCACAAACACACCGGTGTTCAAAGCATATGGGATGCTACTGAGAACCTAAGGTTTTATTCATGTAAAAATAAGTTATGTCAGATCGCTCTGAGATCAAGGACTATAAAATGCAAGTAGAATCGTTTACTGGCATTGCAAAGAACGTCATAAATCTTGAAGATATAAATACGGGTATCAGCCACAGCGACTGCAGCCCACCCATAAACAAATATAATATAGGAATGTGTCTGCGTCCAGTACTGCCATACCAATCACTGGCACTTAAACAAAGGGCCCGTTTTAACGGCCACGGTTGACCTCCACGGTCAGAGGGAACCCTATTATCACTCGCAACGTCCCCTTGTGGGGCTTGTGTTGGTGTCGCGGTCTTCACGGAGTCGTAACTACAGCGTCCGCGCGCGTGCATTTTCAAACCTTAGTGTACCTTATTTTATAAGTTCACTTAGGGCCTATGCACACCACGTTTTTTGAACGCGCCGTTGATGCGCGTTTTAGAAACGTGCGTTGACGGCGCGTTTTTATCCTATTAAAAGTGTACAGTCTGCGTCTGACTCGCGTTCGTATCGCTAAAAACGCGTTTCAACGGCGTGTTTAAACAACGTGATGTACTCAGGCCCTTACCATGTGTGTTCCTCCACTAGGAGCCCAGTTCTCCAGTGCGCTGCAGTGAACGGCGTGCTGTCGTTACTGACCGCGCACGACGCCGACCCGCGCCTGGCCGCGCCCGACGTGAAGGCGCGCGTGGCGGCGCTGTACCTGCCGCTGCTCGGCATCGTCATGGACGCGCACGCGCAGCTCTACAGGGGCTTCACGACCAGTAAAGGTAAACATAACGCGCCTGGCCGCGCCCGACGTGAAGGCGCGCGTGGCGGCGCTGTACCTGCCGCTGCTCGGCATCGTCATGGACGCGCACGCGCAGCTCTACAGGGGCTTCACGACCAGTAAAGGTAAACATAACCAACCTATAATACATATTTCCATCCCTGCCAGCGGTTTCCTCTCTGGAAGTGGCTTTGAGGCGTAACTCGAGCCCAGTTTTGGTAGATGTCACATGTCTTAAAATTTTCAGATTGCCAAACCTTATGATTATGAGATTTAAAAAGAACAGAGAGTGCATTTATATTAGCGCATACATTAAAATATTCTTTGCGCACTTACATAACCTGTTGAAATTGGTCATCATTAAATCAGACGGAAGCAGTTTTTTTTTTTAAGTTGAGTTAGAAACAATGCATTTGATTTTTGTTTCCAGAAATACTTCAATTGGACAGCGAGATGGGGCAATTCGGAAACTTGTACACCGCATCATCGCCTGAAGGTGATTTTAAACAGGTATGACACATCTACTCAACTGTTCTCTTTATTTTATGAATGAAACTGCTTTTGAAACTATCTCTAAATGTAATGCAGATATCGTGAAATAACTTCTGACCTCGTGAAGTATATTTGTTTGTTTTTTTTTTTTTTTTTTGTTTAGGTCTAATCCAACTGTCGAAATTGACCATGTATAATTTTATTTTCTATTCCAGAACGGCCGCCCCCCATTCAACAGCGAGACCAGTCGCAACCTCTTGATGTGCCTGGTGTGGGTCCTCAAGTGGGCGGAGCGCGGCGCCCTGTCGGCGTGCGTAGCCGAGCTGTCGCCTCACAAGCTGCACTCTCTGCTGGCCCTCATCGACCTCTGCTTCAAATGCCAGGAGTATAAGGTATAGTACTGAAGTCTGCGCCCAAAACATTTAGTCGGGAATCGGTAACGGCTTGGTCACAACATCAGTTTGAAAAGCGCGCGCCGCGGCGATTGGGGTGACTTCGGTACGCGCTCGCGTTTTCGCTATGAGCGGCGTCGCATGCATGCCACGAGAAGGAATTTTCATGTCAGGTTTAACATTTTTGAATTTATTTGAGAATTAACACGCAGCATTACTCCTCAGGGTCGCAAGGAGATAATGAAATGCGCTCAACAGAACGTGCGCAAGACTACAGACATCAAATCTAAGCTAGAGGACGTGATACTGGGGCAGGGCTCCGCCAGAAACGACTTCATCATGAGGAGGAAAGGTCAGTGCGTCATAGATACAGATACAGATAGACTGACCCCACATTAGGCGTGTGCGTTCCTCGCCGCCAAAAAATTTGTCTTCGGTCTTCAGCACGCGCGGCACGCACGCTGCACACACGTCACACGGTGGCAACACGCGACTTACGCAGCACACTCGCGGCGTACACGCTGCGCCCGCGTGGCTCACACGCCCGAGGAACGCACACGCCTTATGTGGGGGACGTTATAGTGCAATAAATGAGTGCGAAACATTTCTCTTTAATCTTTTAACCACCGACGCGGATATATCTGACAAACACTAGCGTTTATTTCGCTAAGGTCGCTCTTCCTCGACCTAATACTCCATTTTGTCAGATCTTCTGTCACCTATGGGGATTGAAGAGAAAAAATCTAAACGAGATCGAGTACCCAATCGCATATAGACAACCCTGGCGAATTGGACACGAAAACACTCGTCAGACCAATCTAACGCAATTGGATAAAGGGTTTTATGTCATTGTAATCAGATATAAATTAGACAGATGACGTGCTTCTGCGAAATGCAACATCTGCAATATAATGTGATGGTAGGAGACTAAAATTGCATACTATTTTTGTTATGTTCTAGTAGTGCGTAGATAATCCTTTTTTAGTCTTATTGCTCATTTGCCTTTATAGCGTCTAACGACCTTACAGCTTCTAGACGTCTAGTAACAGGCGACGCATGTCTGTCAACACATATGGCTTATAGACCTAACGTAGGATAGTCTCGACCAATAAGAACGCAGTACCCCGCTCTCCGTACCAATCAGGACGCAGTACCCCGCTCTCCGTACCTTTGCTAGTTGATAGAATTGTTTTGGTGAGCTAGTTCAAGCATGAGGCGTCTAGTGGCTGTAAGATAATTGATAGCGTCAAAATGACGTTACATTTTCCTAGTCGGTATTTTCTCTTCTCATAAATGTGTGATAAGTGTAGTTTAAATCTTCTCTTACTCCTTATTTGTCGATAGATGATTAATGTACCCTTGCTATAGTTGATTTGAATGCAAGCAGAACTTTATTATCAGTTACAACTAAGCATGCTCCTAAAATCACAATGGCTTTTATTTCAGAAGGTAAAGATCATGGCCCATAATCCAACCCGTTATACACCACATTTCATTTATGTAAAAATATATATAAATATATAAACTTCACGTTCAATAAAGATTTTAAATAAAGAAGCAAGTTTTAAAATATGCAGTTGTACACGAATGTTTTAATACCTAAATATGTGCAGTTTTATAAACTTACATGTGTGAGTTATGAATTTACATGTGATGGATGGAGAGGGAGTGGGAGGCCAAAAAAAAGATGGATGGATGGCGTGAGAAGTGATATGAATGAAAAGGGAGTTCGTGACGAGTGACAGGACAGAATGGAAGAAAAAAACGTGCTGCGCCGACCCCAAATAAAACGGGATAAGGGCAGGAAGATGATGATGATGTGCAGTTTTATAAACTACTTTATCTATTAAAATATAATAAACTAGCTTCTGACAGCGGCGTCGCCCGCTTGTAAGTAGTTTTAATACAATCTTTGGGCCCCCATTGCAATCTTTTATGGTTGAATTTCTAAAACCCTTTTTAGTGCTTGCTTACGTCATAAAAGGAAGCCTTGTGCAAACTTTCATGTTCCTAGGCCTTGTACATGCGCCTGTGCGTTGATATGACAGTCAGTTTTTTTCTCCTTTTATTTTATAATTCTGTTGGATTTAGTCACGATATCTACATAGATATGGTGCCTAAACCCAACAGAATTGAGTATACCAATTTAATCTGCCATAAATTACTTGAACATGTTAGGTTTTTGTCTACAATTTCAGAGTTTTTACGTGTTGCGGTGTCTAGTTTGCCTTATTTTTTTACAATATAACCTTTCGAAGAAATTTACACTTCATATTTACGATATTTTAAATAATATTTTTGATGATATAAACTAGTGTATAAAACTGCACATATTATGTTATTAACATAGTTAATTTATTTATTTATTGTTTTTGTATTTATTTGGCCATGATTTTTACACTTATTCAATCCTGCATTCGAAGCTGGATTCCTGTTGTCACTATAGCAACCTGCGTAGAGAGTGCCTAGTTCCAAGCATGAGGGTACCACACGTGATATTTTCCAACATAAAACTACAAAGTGTAAGATAGGTGGTGGGTCAAGCGTAGGTGCGTGCCGGCGCGAGCGCTGGCGCAAGGAGCTGTGGCGCGGTGGGGCGCGGGAAGCGGGAGCGCCGCCCGCGCCGCAGCCGCAGCTGTCCGGGGCGCTGGCGGCTGAGGTGGCGCTCACGCTGCTACACGCGCTGGAGACTATAGTGCAGGTGCGTGAGACATGTAAGGTAGGTGCGTGCCGGCGCGAGCGCTGGCGCAAGGAGCTGTGGCGCGGTGGGGCGCGGGAAGCGGGAGCGCCGCCCGCGCCGCAGCCGCAGCTGTCCGGGGCGCTGGCGGCTGAGGTGGCGCTCACGCTGCTACACGCGCTGGAGACTATAGTGCAGGTGCGTGAGACATGTAAGGTAGGTGCGTGCCGGCGCGAGCGCTGGCGCAAGGAGCTGTGGCGCGGTGGGGCGCGGGAAGCGGGAGCGCCGCCCGCGCCGCAGCCGCAGCTGTCCGGGGCGCTGGCGGCTGAGGTGGCGCTCACGCTGCTACACGCGCTGGAGACTATAGTGCAGGTGCGTGAGACATGTAAGGTAGGTGCGTGCCGGCGCGAGCGCTGGCGCAAGGAGCTGTGGCGCGGTGGGGCGCGGGAAGCGGGAGCGCCGCCCGCGCCGCAGCCGCAGCTGTCCGGGGCGCTGGCGGCTGAGGTGGCGCTCACGCTGCTACACGCGCTGGAGACTATAGTGCAGGTGCGTGAGACATGTAAGGTAGGTGCGTGCCGGCGCGAGCGCTGGCGCAAGGAGCTGTGGCGCGGTGGGGCGCGGGAAGCGGGAGCGCCGCCCGCGCCGCAGCCGCAGCTGTCCGGGGCGCTGGCGGCTGAGGTGGCGCTCACGCTGCTACACGCGCTGGAGACTATAGTGCAGGTGCGTGAGACATGTAAGGTAGGTGCGTGCCGGCGCGAGCGCTGGCGCAAGGAGCTGTGGCGCGGTGGGGCGCGGGAAGCGGGAGCGCCGCCCGCGCCGCAGCCGCAGCTGTCCGGGGCGCTGGCGGCTGAGGTGGCGCTCACGCTGCTACACGCGCTGGAGACTATAGTGCAGGTGCGTGAGACATGTAAGGTAGGTGCGTGCCGGCGCGAGCGCTGGCGCAAGGAGCTGTGGCGCGGTGGGGCGCGGGAAGCGGGAGCGCCGCCCGCGCCGCAGCCGCAGCTGTCCGGGGCGCTGGCGGCTGAGGTGGCGCTCACGCTGCTACACGCGCTGGAGACTATAGTGCAGGTGCGTGAGACATGTAAGGTAGGTGCGTGCCGGCGCGAGCGCTGGCGCAAGGAGCTGTGGCGCGGTGGGGCGCGGGAAGCGGGAGCGCCGCCCGCGCCGCAGCCGCAGCTGTCCGGGGCGCTGGCGGCTGAGGTGGCGCTCACGCTGCTACACGCGCTGGAGACTATAGTGCAGGTGCGTGAGACATGTAAGGTAGGTGCGTGCCGGCGCGAGCGCTGGCGCAAGGAGCTGTGGCGCGGTGGGGCGCGGGAAGCGGGAGCGCCGCCCGCGCCGCAGCCGCAGCTGTCCGGGGCGCTGGCGGCTGAGGTGGCGCTCACGCTGCTACACGCGCTGGAGACTATAGTGCAGGTGCGTGAGACATGTAAGGTAGGTGCGTGCCGGCGCGAGCGCTGGCGCAAGGAGCTGTGGCGCGGTGGGGCGCGGGAAGCGGGAGCGCCGCCCGCGCCGCAGCCGCAGCTGTCCGGGGCGCTGGCGGCTGAGGTGGCGCTCACGCTGCTACACGCGCTGGAGACTATAGTGCAGGTGAGTGATACATATACGTGATACGTGAATTTTATCCAAGCTCTTCCAGCGTAAAAGGGTGTAAGGGGCAGGCCTCCGCAAACTTTAAGGGCTGGATCAGGAGACGAAACTAAACAACATTTCACCAGATTCTTTTTCCGGAAACGAAAAAAAAAAATTCAGCTTCTCCTTACAAAATTGTAAACTTGATTGGACAGTTAGTAAGAGAGGCCGATTTTTCTTTTAGTTTCTGGAAAAAAAATCTGGTGGAAGGTTACTAAGTTTAATCTACAGAGTAAGGCATTAACGTTTACGGAGACCTGTCCCTTACACCCTGTATACACACTCACTAACTTTCGCCTTTATAATAATAATAATAATTTATTCAAATAACGTTTACAAAAAATGAACGTAAGTAATAAGCTTTTTCATACAGTTCAGTGTCTAAAAATATACTAAAACTAAAATATTATTATATATATGTAACGAAGGTAATTCAGCCATTGGGGGTACTTCGTCATCAGAATCCAAGTTCGACATAGTGTAGGTACGAAATAATAGTCTTAACACTTATTGCAATAGTCTATTAATTCACTCCCAATAATAAATCAACAAAATCTTAATTGATCAAAGCGATGGAAATCTACGGAGCCTACACCGAACTTACAGCGCGGTGCAGGCTGGCAGAACGACCGTTCGCCCTCGTGTCCAACTCAAAAGTGACGTCCTACTCCTACGAATCTAACATGTCCAAAGATTTTATATATCCTACTAGAGTAGACTAGATTGACTACGAAGAAATATTACACTGTCTAAAGTGTTCTTTATTCTCATTAGCATTAAGTTCATGTGTGTTATTGACACGCAAAAGGGAAAAATGGCCTGGAGTAAGACACTGAGATAAATCCTCTCTGTCCCTTTCTCACATACTACCAGAAAAAAATAAGAAACAGATGGTAGTTTTTAGATTGTTCCAGTTATCGTTAAATAGTCCGTGTTCATGCATTTTGATAGGTTTATGCAACATAAAATGAATTGCAACTAAATATTTTATTTTAAATATTGCTTCTTGAAATTTTATACGCATTCTTCTTGTATTTAATGATGATTTCATTTAGATTTAGTAGCTATTCGTAGTAATTTTCAAATTATAAAAGGCAACATTTAGGAGGTTTCAATTTGACAGAATTTGACATCAATAAACAATATGGCTGATGCTTCATAGGACTAAAGTTGTATTTTTAATTGTTACAAGTTTTTATCTCAATGTTTAGTAAAGTATAAAGTGTGCAAGATGTTCAAAACGATGCTGTGTAAAGTTTCGCAATAGCGATGGGTATCCTGGTTGTGGAATTTCATTTTTTTTGGTAAGTTTTCTGTTTTGTTTACAAAATATTTATGTAGGGTGACAACAAACATCGTTTTGATTTTTTTTTGATTAGGTGCAAAATTTTATAAAATTTGATTGTCTACTGTTCAAGTTTTCTATTATTATAAGCAAATTTCTAAATATCTGAGAAGGCTCATTTTTTTTTTAATATATCAAGCGCGCACCAATTTTACTAATTTTATCTTTTCTGTTGATCGGGCGCCTTTGGCCGCTCGGCGATCTTCGGCTGCTCTCATGACACAACGGAAAGCGGCGAGCAGCGGCGGCCAGAGGTGCTTCATGCGGGACGTGTTTTCGAATCAATTCAGTATTAGTTATCTGTGACCACTTCTTAAAACGACGCGCGTGCGCTCCAAAATCTTCTCCACATCGATATAGTACATTCGAGAATTATATTCATTTTAAATCATAGTCTACTGTCTTTAACTTTAGTCCTTAGGTAGGTCCCTAATAAATGCCGCACGCAATGCTGCATGTATGTGGCTTAACCGTTAACTACTAGTAATATATTATTTTTTATGTTTTGTTGTAGATTTCCAAGAAACGAGAACCATCAGCAACAGTGGCTTTGAAGTTGTGACATTTAAACATTTTTTTTTCAGCAACAGTTTTATTTGTGGTTGCCACATTAAGTCTGAAGATGTAAAGTTAAATCAACACTAAAACGTAATTCTATTCCATCTATAAAATATACTCTTTTGTAAGTTCATCCGTTTTTAAAAATCCATTCAGTAGTTTTTGAGTTGATTGCAAACAGATATAGACAAACGAACATAGTAGGAGACTTTTTTTGATGTGTGGTAAAATCTCCAATAACTTATCCTGCTCTAAGGTAGAGCGCCTTACGCTCCATCCTAGAGCGTACTGAATAAATCTACCCGTGTCCTTCAGTTGCCCTTTGTGTTCCAGGACCATGGTTTCCCTTTCGGAAATTCCCTGTGGCGCGTTAATGTATTATTTATTGTTTATTTTTTAGTTAATACGTGCAATTTGACGTAATAAAAAATGTACAATTTTATGTCACGCATCAGTCTATTTTTAATAAAGTAAAAATAAAATAATAACATTAGTTTTATTATAAACTGACTAGTTTTTTCTTTCAGACAAACCTTATTCTGATAGGTGTAGCTGTTCAGAAGTGATCTTCTTACGTAGGTACACACACATTAGGCATTTTTTTATCAGTGTAGGTATTTCATACTCGCATAAGAGGATATTGCTATTATAATATATACGGACATCAGCTATTTCCTAGTCATTACAGAGAAAACTCTGTTCCCTTTTGGTAAGTGCATGTCTATTTTGATGTATCAAAAATATCTTTAACTAACTTTAGAGCAAAATTGTCCCGTAGTATGTAGCTAGTGTATGGACACACTAGTAGAACGAGATGACAGGACTCTTTCTGACTTTCCTTTTCAGGTACGCTTTTGAGGTTGTCGTAGTCAATCTAGTACTAGGATATATAAAATCTTTGAACATGTCTAATGTCACAACGAATGACAGCTGTCATCTGTCAAACATGCCACGCCCAGCACCGACCTCACCCAAGCGTACTGCTTGTCGTTTCCGACAAACGATAATAGATGGCGTTGTTCTAAGTTAACATAACAAAATAGTTTCTAATAGTTGTGTCTCTGTTGATTCTGCGACATATAGTACGATATATGTGATTAAAGTTTGTCAATACTTTTGATCTCTTTGATTTCTGCTAGTTATCGAATCGAGAGGTGGTTAATATTAGCCAAAATACTATAAAGTAGCTTTCGCACGCAACTTTGCTCGCAATAATATACGTAAATACCAATATGCTGCCCGAAAGCAGCATCAGCATAAAAATTGAGGGACACGTTTGAATATTCACACAAAATTTCATCCGAATCAGTCAAACCGTTTATCAAAAGTTAGGTGACAAACGCAGAAGAATCCTTACTAATATTATAAAAGCGAAAGTGAGTTTGTTTGTTTGTTACGTTTTGCCTTGGCAAAACCGATTTTGATGAAACTTGGTACACGGATAGACCATGACCTGGAATAAGACATAGGATACTTTTTATCCCGGAAGTATGTTCCCTTGGAATAATTTTCTGCTATCACGCGGGCGAAGCCGCTGGGAGCAGCTAGTTATGTATATAAAGATTATGTTAGTTATGAAAGGAAGTGTTCTATAATTTTCCTCTTAAAGCCTCCAGAGATGGGCTATTAAGAAGGTGTCAGAATGGGGGTTCATGTTGATTTTTTAAAACGAGGAGGTTCTTATATGTGATATTTATTTGTTTTTGCGTACAGTCGTGCAGCAACCTGGAATGCGGTCAGAGCGTGTGCAGCGCCGCGTTGCAGGTGGTGTTGCGAGCGCTGCAGCGCAACCAGAGCGTCGTCGTGTTGCAGCACATGTTCGCGACCGTGCGAGCACTCATCGTCAAGGTAAATCATGGAAGCGCGACAAAACAAAATATATTTCTTTTTTTAGCATAGACCTGGTATATACAGAGTTATTTGTAAAATACTAACAGCCTAGCAGGACTGTCTTACTAAGATCATACACAAAAACATATTTTATCAATCGGACCAGTATTTTCAGAGACTTTACAACAAAACAAAAACAAACTTTACCTCCTTTTCTCTCTCCTTATAATAGTATATCCTTTTAGGGGTGCTAAGTTTCAACTCGTTAGAGGTGAGAAGGGGTTTCGATCAGCTCGTAGTGGCTTGTTGAAAATCCTGAGTGGACGCATTGACTGCCCTGAGCTCCATGACCTTTTCTGTCGACTGTTTGTGCCCGAAAAATACATTGGACACCGTCAAAGCCGCCGTCATAATCTATTTGCACTTCAGCCATCTAGAACTGTCGCTAGAGTCGAATCCCCAGTGTGTCGCACTTTGAAGATGCTTGACGCCCTCCTGAATGCTGACTCTGAATGTGATGTGTTTGCGGATGAATGGAATAAAATAAGACGTGTTTGTCTGGTGTTCTGTAGAGACAGTATGCAAGGGTGTCCACTGTTCCATGTTAATGTGTATTTTTGTATCTGATCTTAAATTATTAATTTATCTATCCTATTATAATAATCAAATTAATTATTTTCAACGTTATGTATATTATATATTATAACTTTTTTAGGTTTTTACAATTCTAAGTTAATTAATGTAAGTGGGCATGTACCGTTTTAATTAACTATAAATAAATAAATATTAGTTTGAAACTTTTTCTACACAAGTATAAATAACTGTGTTAATTTATGAATATTTCTTTTCAGTATTCTACCTTTTTTCGTTTAATTCTGCGGACGATAGACTTTTCTGTAAAAAAAATGGTACAGTAATCTACACTAATATAATAAAGAGGTAAAGTTTGTTTTTTGGTTTGTAGAGGGTAATCTCTGAAAGTACTGGACCGACTTCAATTTTTTTTTCATCAAAAAAAGCTGCTTTATTTCTGAGTGACATAGGCTATATTTTATGTACACGGGCAAAGCCGCTGGCAAAAGCTAGTTTTGAAATAAACCATATATTTCTCTTGCAGCTTGGCTGGTCATGCTGTGGTGAAGAGTCTGGCATCTGCCGCGTCCTCCTGCGCCACTGCGCCGCGCTCTCCGCGCCCACGCGTGCACACGCTTCGGCTACACTGTATGCTCTTATGAGGCAACACTATCAGCTAGGAAATGTAAGTACTATCTCAGTGTTGTATAGCAGCATTATCATCATCAATTCAGCCGAAAGACGTCCACTGTTAGATATAGGCCTCTCCCAAGGGCCTAACATAACGACCGTTCCTGTGCGTCTCGCAACCATCGGATTCCCGCGACTGTCACCACTGTTGCCGCGGCCTCCGGCAACGCTGCGTCTTCCGATACGTGGTCGCCACACCAGAACCTTAACCGAAAACCGCCCGATGGGTCCGACGAGTTTTTTTCGTGTCCTATTTGACAACGTCGTGTGTTTTTGATTAGGTACTCCATCTCTCTACAATCCACGTAAATGACAGAAGAGCTGACAAGATGGAGTATTTGGTCGTTGATGCGCGACCCTGACTGAATAAACGCGAGGTATTGGCGGTTATAAGGTTAAAATTTAAGACAGATAAAATTGAATACCTTTCTATTTCCAGAACTTCAGTCGCGTCAAGATGCAAGTCACCATGTCGCTGTCTTCCCTGGTGGGCACCTCCACGACCTTCAGCGAAGACTCACTGCGCCGCGCGCTCAAAACTATCCTCGTGTACGCGGAGCATGATGCCGACCTCACTGACACCACATTCCCTGAACAGGTACCTACAATATTCTAGAAAGAGAGATATGTTCGGGCGCCTTCGGCCAATCGGCAATCATCGGCTGCTGTCGTGAAACATCGGAAAGCGGTGCCTGAAGTTAGGCATGCGGGACTTCACTTCGCTGCCGATATCTAATAACTACGCGCACGCGCTCTTCAAGCGAATATGATCAACATCAACACTATTGTACTGATCCTGGATTATATTCATTTCCCCAGGGCCCTAACCAAATGTATGGCTCTTTTTTTGGTTTAGCTTCACACTGCATTTAGACCGTACCTAGTTTAGACACAATACAAGACGCCATATAAGTGTGGAGTAAAGTACATTGATATTTTCCTAATATCTCTGCATTGGTACCCGAAAAACCAACAATGAACTATTTTTTATTACTAGATCATGTAAAGGATCACGATACTTGTCGATTCAAGACAGCTTTATGTCTTTATTTCCGTTTTTTAAATTAAGAATGTCAACAAATGTAGGAGGGTCAATGACCGTTATGCCACGGTTATCTGACACCTACCTTAATCACTTTGAGTTTAGTGGAGGTAATTCTAGTGTTTTTAAAGTATTTAGCAGGCCACGAGCCCGTCGGATGAAGCACCGTATAATTTCGCAAAGGCCCACTGTCCACGGACGCGTAGCTTCAAAGACGCGTTTTTTTCGTCATTATGACCAATTCGCGTTAAGCTACGCGTCCATGGACTGTGTCGGATTAACTCACACTTGTTTTGTCAATTTTCAGGTGAAAGACTTAGTCTTCAACCTACACATGATCCTCTCCGACACAGTGAAGATGAAGGAGTTCCAAGAAGATCCCGAAATGCTGCTGGACCTGATGCACCGTATTGCACGAGGATACCAGCACAGCCCCGATCTGAGGCTCACCTGGCTGAACAATATGGCGCAGAAGCATATGGAGGTAGGAATAAGATCCTTGTAGTGAAGATGAAGCAGTTGTACGTGATTCTACGGGACCTGCAAATATATCAGACTGTCTTTGAACCCAGATTTATTACATATTACGCCATAGAAATATATTTAATCCAATTCCTTCTTTATTTGATTAAACGTTAAAGTACAGGCCTTTAAACTATTTCCAGTATTTGAAAGACTTTTATACAGCTCGCAACGGGTGAGAGAATGAACCCCAATTCTATACTACGAACTAACATGTGCTGTGGTGTGTGATGATTACTTGATGATTAGGTCTTTATGTTTTATGACTCAACGCTTTACGACTGGCGCCTTTCGAGAATTGAAATGTCGTATAAGCTTATTTGTCATGTGCCCTAAATGTATTTGAACATTACTTAATATCTGCGTGCCAGCGGTCCAACCACACGGAAGCCGGCATGTGCCTGATCCACGGCGCGGCGCTGGTGGCGGAGCAGATGTGCGCGCGCGGGCGCGGCGCGGCGCTGCTGCAGCGCGTCACGCACAACGCGCTGGACGAGAGCTGCGCCGATGCTCTGCACCACCACCTCACGCACCTGGAGCTGCAGGTATACTCATTCTTCTTTACTACATCATGATAAAGCAGCCTTTGCAATGATTTTTTAGCATTTAGGTCCTTCCCGGCCCGTCTACCGTCAACGTGAGCGTGGTTGAATGCTAGTAGTTCACTGTTTGATAGAGGCAACACGAAAAAGGAGAAATAGTCGCTCACTCGAATATTTAACTTAATTTGTCCAAAACGTGTTTTTTAAGACTTAATTTTTTTTTGGCAATATATTTTTACTGTGCAAGATTTTCAACAACAAATTATGAAAATAACATTAAAATATCGACCAAGGCCCTCCTGGAGCACGCAGCCAGCGAGCTGATGACGGCCGGCATGTACGAGACTGTCAACGAGGTGTACAAGGTGCTCATACCCATCGCTGAGGAGCACCGCGACTACAAGAAACTCGCTAACATACACAGGTATACAGTTGATCATCACTTGTTCTAACGACTTTACAGCCACTAGACGCTTCATGCTTGAACTAGCGCACTAAAAACACTTTTGTCAACTAGCCGAGGTAAAGGGGAGCGGGGTACTACGTTCTGATTGGTACTGATTGGTACGGGGGAGCTAGGTACGTAGGAAGGCGGTAGGCGTTCTGATTGGTCGAGACTATATTCTGTGGCAACCTACATCAAATTTATAAGTCAATAAAAAGTTCAAAAAATATGTAATGACAGACATGCTTTGTCTGTTATTAAACGCCTTGTGGCTGTAAGGTAGTTGACTTACACACACCATTTTTTTTATCGTATGAAATTACTGAATAACTTCGGCAGTTCTTCAACGTTCAACTCCACCCGAGTTGAAGAAGTTTCAGACTTTTACTGATTAAAACCCACAGTTGCTCTTTACGTTCCAGGGCCGCGGCGACTCTTTCGAAAGATTCTCATTAAATTGCGTGACCATTTATGTATGGTATCCAGATAGAAAAAGTTATTTGTTCAAGTCCGTTATAAATTCTTTGTTTAGTTTTAAATCATCTGCAAACATGAAACATTTGCTGTATCGTACTGTGTAAAAAATGTAATTTAGAAATATAAGAAATAAGATCGGTCCTAAGTGCGGCCCTTGTGGTACTCCAGAATTGGAAGAGTAGAATAGTAATTCTTATCTTCTCATAACCACTCATTGCTTGGCTTCCGGCTACATGCAAACGAATCACCTATGCAGATGCCCCACTATGCCAAAATGTTCCAGTTTCATTAAAAGTATATTGTGATTAATCGTTTCAAAACCACTACTAAAATCTGTATAGATGGAATCCACGTAGTCAATGAAATTAGTGGTAGTAGATTTTCGAGCTCGG
The DNA here is from genome assembly GCA_949319445.1 of Mythimna lalbum. Taxonomy (NCBI): domain Eukaryota; kingdom Metazoa; phylum Arthropoda; class Insecta; order Lepidoptera; family Noctuidae; genus Mythimna; species Mythimna lalbum. The sequence goes on along the minus strand of OX439349.1, from coordinate 2,427,092 downwards.
AAGCCTTGCTGTTTAAAGGCCAATTGAGCATTAGTGTGGGAAATCAGTACAGGACAAATCAACACTACAAGCAGGTTTGTGAAGATAGAAAGAAGAAATATGAGGTGATAAGTAGTAGTATCGCTGGGTTTTCCATTTTTGAAAATAAGTACCACGTTAGAGATTTTACACTCTATGAAGAGTTTAAATGATTCGAGTTTTTTTTTTTTGCTTCATAAAACCTATACTTTGGAATTATAGATTGTTCTTAGTATCTAACTTACATAATATTTTGTTGATGTCTCCAGCAAACTGAACGAAGCCTTCACCCGCATCGAGCAGCTGCACGGCAAGCGTGTGTTCGGCACCTACTTCCGCGTGTCCTTCTACGGCGCTCGCTTCGGTGACCTGGACAACGAAGAGTTCATCTACAAGGAGCACGCCCTCACCAAGCTGCCAGAGATCTTCAGCAGGCTGGAGGTGAGATACACACCAGGAATATCCAGGTTGCAGGTTGGAGGCTGACTAGACGGTATAGGAAATTAAACAAGGTAAAAAATAATGGCAGAGGGTGGCGCCTATCGCATTCAATATTCCGGTCGCGAGGCGGACGGGCCGGGGTGGAGCCGCACAGGCACGGCGCGGTGCCGCGGCCGGCGCCTCCGTTGCAAGGCTCTGTCCACAGGAGCAGAGCGCGGCTGCAAAGTGGACAAATGGACTATATTAACCAATAGGATTGCACAAAATCAGCGGTTACACAGAATCTCCTATGATTTTGTTCAATCCTACTGGTTGATATTTCTTAGTATCTCTTCTCCTAAAAACGAGATTTGAACTTTAATTTTTCAGACATTTAATTAAATCTTTTTGTGAATTTCAGAACTTCTACGGCGCCCGGTTCGGCGTGGAGAACGTGGTGATAATAAAGGACTCGAACATCGTGGACGTGAGCACGCTGGAGCCCGACAAGGCGTACATCCAGATAACGTACGTGGAGCCCTACTTCGAGCCGCACGAGCTGCGCAAGCGAGCCACGCACTACGAGAAGAACTACAACATCAGTGAGTTGTTTATACCAGTTGTACTTCAATATGCGAAAACTGCAATGAAAATATTCGCAAGAAAACCAAGGTTACCAACATAGCCCAAAGAATCACCAAACTTTTTGAGTTAAGCCCAGGGATTTGAGACAAAAATGAAAACAATGTAAGTTTGAAGGTATCCGGAACAGAAATCACCTCAGTTGAAAAAAGAAGATCCTTGGACCAGACGGGTTTATGTCTGGTGAGCAATTGTGTGATAGACTATTTCGGGCTGTTTTATAAAATCAAATCGCGCGGTGAAGTTTGATTGCGTGATGTAAAATTAGTTTTTATGTGACGCCTTAGATGTCGCTACTTGTTACAGGTAGCTTTGACCAAGTTTCTTCGACATGTTTGAATATAAACACACAGTCTAATAAACATATCCTCTTCAAGAATGGCGCATCACGCTACCTTTGAAGTCACCAGTCGTTTGTAGCGCGACCGAGTGTCGTGTCAATCACAGGCACGAGGCACATCGTGATGCCGCTAACCACTGTTTATCTTTTTCTACAGTAAATAAAGTTAATCTAGCATTCGAGATTTAAAATCGATCTCACTTTTTAAAAATCGAGTAAAAGAGCACTATCTTTCCTCTCAACCGTGATATTTATTTATATATTATATGTATTATGTATGTTATATATTTATATTAGAAGTTATATATTATTTTTATATTTAATTATATTTGGATTACGACTTCACACATTCTGTTTTTTTGCTTCCTACACACTATTGTCTATTACACTATTGTATTGTTGAGTATATATTGTATAATTGTATTATATATATTATATGGTTTATTAGTATGTACTTATGTTAATTCTTGTATTCCTTTTCTCTTTCTCATTTATTGCACCTACCACTATTTTTCTCTGCATCACCCAAAGGTTGACTGGCAGAAAATGCCTGAGGCATTAAGTCCGCCTCTGTACTTTGTGTGCATAAAGCATTAAATAAATAAATAAATAAATAAATTATCTACATTTCTTTTCATTTCTCCTTTCGCAGGTCTGCTGGAAGAAATTTCTTTGGAAATAAGCAGTACCTTTGTACTAATGTCTCTTATGTATTATCTTTTTTTGTTGCTTTTGTGTGTACATAAATAGTAAAATAAATAAATAAAGTTCTATATTTTATTTTTATCTGTGTTTGTTATTATTATTATCATCTTACAAAGTCCGCGTCTCAATGTGACTTGATTCTTACATTAAAATCAAATGAATATAATTTTCCCCAGAGCGCTTCATGTACGCGACGCCGTTCACGGTGGGTGGTCGCGCTCACGGCGACATCGCAGAGCAGTGCAAGCGCAAGACCATCCTCACCACCGCGCACCACTTCCCTTACGTCAAGACTAGGATACAGGTACTGGCTTTATGGCGCTTACACTTGCCTCTAACTGGCACAAGAGTAATAATAATAATAATATTCCACTACTATCACACAACGCCGTCTAGTCCCAAGCTAAGCAGAGTTAAGGGTACTAGACAACTGATAAACATACTTATATATTTCTAAATACATACATATATAGATAAATCACACCCAGACACAGAACAAATGATTATGCTCCTCACACAAACATTTATCCTGGGTGGGAATCGAACTCACGACCTCCGGCATAGCAGTCAGAGTCACTAACCACTAGACCAACAGTCCAGTCAAAAGTACGCATGTACATACGCATGTCAGTGTACCACATCAAGTTCTGATGGTTGTATGACGTAATTGCATGCAAGCTACTGGCTTACTTTTGTGCCTTCTCAGCAGGTGTATGTCTACCTTAACTAGTTTTACCCAAGACTGCGCTCTACCTTTTTTCGAGATAAGAAATGACCAAATAACTCCAACCGCTTTGAGTGGAACGGCCCTCTCGTTCTACTCAGAGCGGAAGAAGTGTGAGACTTGATCTGGCTAATATTTAACCATGTTCCTTCAGTTACTTTGCATTTCAGGGCAATAATATGGTTATTCTTTCGAACAATCCCGTAATCTTGGCAAGCATTGGGCTTTGAAAGCCTAATCACTTTTGCTGTTATCTTTTTGAATTCTTATAGAATGGCGAGCTACACATTTGTCACCGTCGTCGGTTTCTTCACTTAGCAGATCATTTTACACATTATAGACATATGTTCATCAGTATTATTTTAATACGCCCCTTGAATGGTACCTATCCGAAGGTGGTGATCCAGATTTTTGAAGAATCTTTTAATTTATATACTGACCTTACTGTTGCAGGTTGTCCAGCGAACACAAATCATCTTAACGCCCATTGAAGTCGCCATTGAGGATATTCAAAAGAAGGTAATATACACGCATACACATTAAGTATCAAAAAATATAATAATTCGTTCGTGTGTCCCTAACCACTCTCCTGACTCGTTTATTATACTTAGCTATTATTGACTGGTGTTCATGCCCTGGTCTAGACTAGCGACTAACTCTAAATATACTTAGCATACTCATCCTTTTTAAATTATTCTACGATTCATTGGATCTATAACCTAACCCTGTAATGTATGAATTTCATTATCTATACTTGTACTCCCATTCAGTCCGTTGTATATGGAAGACCGGGATTAACATAACCAGTCGATGGTATCAGAGACTCACTGTACTGACGATTTTTTAATGTTGCGGACAAGTGAGCTGTCCTCTGTGACCCTTTAATGCTAGATTGTATTTTTAAAACCTCTAGATAAGTAATATGTTGTCAGTTGACACGTTATTGGTTATTTGCATCCAATTATTATTACAAAATTTGCATCAATGCATTTAAAGTATTCTGATTTATTTCTGATTTGAAAATCAGTAGTCATAACGTTGTAAAATAGCCACTCTCATTTTTGTCGTTACAACACTGGTATTCTCGCTCCTAGAGAGGAGGCCTGAGTCCCAACAGTGGGAACATTATAAGGCTGACTATGCTAACACTGGATATTACCTTATAGTTTTTCAAATGTATGACTTGTTCAGATCAACGAGCTAGCGGCCGCAACGAGTCAGGAGCCGGCCGACCCGAAGATGCTGCAGATGGTGGTACAGGGCTGCATCGGCACCACCGTCAACCAGGGACCTCTCGAGTTGGCACAGGTTAAGAAACCACTTCTAGTTTATGATTTTTTAAATTGTTTGTAAAAACCGTGGAGTTGAGGATCAACTCTTCACTGGTTCGCACTCAATACGCTGGTTCACTGTAAATTAAAATGCTGTTGTTACAGGTATTCCTGGCCCCTGTAGCTGAAGGCACGCAGCCTCCCACGCGGCTCACGAATAAACTACGGCTCGCATTCAAAGATTTCTCCAAGAAGTAAGTCATTTAATTGTAAGCAGGTGTCTCGCCACGTCATGTTAAAATGTCAGTCGTGCGATCAAGAAAGTGGGCAGTGGACAAATAGTCGATGAAGTAGTGAAGTGGAGACCACGTAGCGGAATATGCAGCGATAGAAGGACTCCCATAAGGTGGACCGATGACTTAGTAAAAGTCGCGGGAATCCGATGGATGCGAGACGCACTGGACCGGTCGTTATGGCTACACTCGGGAGAGGCCTATGTCCAACAGTGGACATCTATCGACTGAAATGATGATGATGAAGTAACTAATTGTGCTGAAGAAACGGTTAAGCAGCGCAGGATTGTCCCACGTTCGGAACTTATTTCTAATTTAATGTGTATTGTACATTGCAGGTGTCACGACGCTCTCCGGAAGAACAAGAACCTGATCGGCAGCGACCAGCGCGAGTACCAGCGCGAGCTGGAGCGGAACTTCCAGCGCTTCACCGACCGCCTCGCGCCGCTCGTGCACGCCGCGCCTGGACATGTCGCGCAGCTCACGTATGTGCACTCCCCTTAGAGCCTATACTGCGAACAGCGGACGCCCGTAACGGACAACCGTCGCAAGTGTGCACGCGCGTAATTACTTGGGCGTAAAAACCGGATTATTACCTACGCAGTGTCGCTAGTATAACTTTATCGGTGTGCATGTAGTCGTGTCGATGGAGATCTTATTATTTACGTAGCGGCGGGGCCGGGGCGCGCAAGCCGTGACGGCTGCCCGCGAACGCAAGCTTTTCGGGGTTTTCCCCTTGGAAATTTTTTTTGTTTATTAACAAATTGAGTGGGATTGAGTAGTTAGTAAGTACTTCGAAGCGTATTCATAGTCGCATAATAACTAATTTATTTCTTGATTTGAATTTAAAATTGCCTGTAAATGGTTTATTTGAAACTATTTTTTGCCCGCGACTTTGCTATACATAAAATATAACCTGACACTGAGAAATAAAGCAGCTTTCGGTGAAAAAACGACCAATACTATCTGATATTACTTGCTACAAATAAAAAAAAACTACCTCTATAATATTAGTGTAGATAAACCAATGCTTTGATTGATTGGTGGAGAACTATACACTGTCACATGCACAGAACAGAAAATATAGGTAGAAGTGCCCCTAACGTGGCTAAGCACGGGAACCAGTGTCGCCAAACTCACACATTTGCGTATCAAATTGTACATTACACACATAAAAAACAGTAATATGATTGGCTACGAAGCTACGAATTACAAACTTAACTTTTACTAATCATATTCTTATTGCTTTCATAAATTAGGTCTTATTACAACGTAAGAAAGTTGTTATTATTTGACATGACACAAACAATAAAGAAGTTTTAACCAATTTACAACGAGTTCGGCTACTCAACGCTAGATGGCGCTGTAACCAATTTATTCTATTCAGAACGCTAGTGCCTTTGAAATAGATGCCATATTCACCTGCACTAGTATATAATATGTAATAGGCGAATTTCGCCTGCTGTTGACAAACGCGCGATATCTAAGAGGCACTTCCTCTACTTTTCTTTATTCCGTGGTCACATGACTGATATATTTTATTTTTTACAGCAACGGGCTGAGCAAGCACGACTACAAGTACCAGGCTTGAGACGACCCGCTGTAAACGAAACGAACACTACATTACCACCGTCGAAGTACCTAGAAATATTAGCACTATCACTTTACATATTTGTAATTATATCTCATTATTTAACTCTTATTTATATTGATAGTGTAAGGGATATATTGCACTACTACTTAAAATATGCGTCGACTGGCCTCGCGACATACCATATTCAGTACCCCTAGCCAAGTTGCTAATCTGCAATCGTTAACGCTAGTAGAAAACTTCAAATGTACGGGAATGATCATCTCAACGCTCAGTCACGTGGTCAGAACAAAAGAATTAGGTGTGTGACCAACTCGAACCGTTTGACGCAAGCAATTAGCGTATTTCTTGCGTCTAACGCTTCATGTTGGTAACTTGACTAGGGGGGCAGGTTTATGAAACAATGCCAGTGGTACCGATATTGGTGCAGTGCTGTAGGCAGTAGCAAAAATAAAGAGACGTGGGAAACTGAACATTATGTTGAATTTGAAAAGTATGTGATTTTAAAACCTTATCGTTTAGTCTACGTATGACGTATATCTAAGAGATTCGGTACGGTGAGTGATTATACGAGTAGACACGCACTCAAAATCGGTTTTCAGCATAAATTATTCTTTAAATTTGAAATCCAGTACTGATTATACCATTGCGCAAACGCAGCATACCCAGTTTTCGATTCTATACGAATACCAGTGCGATATTACCTTCAGAATCTATGTTAAGATTTAAAGTTTATTTACTTTATTATAGTTTTACTAAAAAGTAGGAGATATTAATGATTTGTAGAAAAACAACGAGCGATCAAATTATAAGCAAAACGAATTTCGAAAGTATCAAAATTAACGCACAACAATAAGCAGTATTTTTTGCTGCATGTTTAGTTTTATAAATGACACAGTTTTCTAAATGTTTCTATCATTATGTTTCGACTGCTTTTTTTTATTGATACAAACCAGTGCTTGACTGCGATCCCGCCTAATGGCAAGCAGTGATGCAATCGTTGAATAGGAGCCTATTCGCTCTAGCCTTTCACAATTTCTAAAACAAAATCTTCAAATTGTGAGGGTTAAATGAAATGCAGAGGCCTTTTTTAAAGTGAGCCAATGGTGCTCACTCGAAAGTCGAAAGCTATTGATATTTCGAAGCATCATTAACAATATTGGGAATGCTAACAAAACAACTCTAGTCAGTACCTCTGTACTTTATAGCGAAAGATATTGGGACCTTGAGTATCGTTAGCTTCGAACAGACAAGATATTGATCGAAATCGAACGTTGAAAATACTTCTACTGTAGGTCGACAGGACTGAAGGCAACCGAAATCGTCTTTTCGACCTTCTTGTTTATGGGCGTGAGCTTGTTATACACAATATTTTTACCAGCAAGTGGGTTAATTTAAAACATCTTTTACGTTAGCTCACCTATACCCTATGCCCTATGATTAAGAATAGAAAAAAAGAAACCTTTTTTTACTATCAGTTCAACCAATTTTAACTTCTATTTCTTACGCATAAGAATGGAATAAAAGCAAAAAAGTGGTTACAATACTATTTACATCAGCTGCCATTTGTCATGCCACCAACGTAATAAAAGTCAAAATCGGTTGAACCTTGAACGGACGGTAATAAAAGGTTTTCTAAATTTCTAATATTATTTTGAACGGAGTATATCGTTATCCTACATGATAAGCAGAAAGGGACCATCGTTGTAATTGGTGCTGTTTGTCGCTACAACACATTGCGTTATATCGTGAACGAAATGGAAGCAAGGTGCGAGAGCTTACGGTTTTATGATTCTTTATTTTCAGTATTTCGATTGGAAACTAGTATTTAATTCTGATCTGAATGTGTAATTTATGTCTGTATTAATTCCAAATATTGTACTATAGAATAGAGTATTTTGCTGTTTAGTGTAATTTTTTATTTATGTATCTCAGTGATCCGAGGAAAAACTAATGGAATTAAAATCGACGTTAAAAAAAGCCTGCTTTGAAAGATTTATAAAATATCTGACAAAATTGCAATCACAACCGAAAGCTTTATGAATATTTTTTTCAGTTCATTTATTGATCACCTAAAACGGTACAAGGTGGTGTTCGAAAAAAATAGCCATGCCAACCAAAAAAACAAAGTGCTAATCAATACATATTATAAAACAAAGTCCCCCGCCGCGTCTGTCTGTCTATTCGCGATAAACTCAAAAACTACTGCACCGATTTTCAAGCGGTTTGCACCACTCGATAGCATGATTCTCGAGGAAGGTTTTATGTATTTCTAGAAAAGAAGCCGTGCGAAGCCGGGGTGGGTAGCTAGTTTGTATTAAATATGGTAGCGATGGGCGGATACTTTCCAGTATTCATTGCGAGGTTTCACACAGGTATATACCAAAAACACGTGATCATATTTCTGATACCTTCTATCCATAGAAATGAACAAGTTGTTTATTTCTATGGATAAAAACTACATTCCAGAAAGTAATAGTAAATGGTGTGCGTCAGAATGGCTGGTGGTCTGTGGCGTTGGTCTATGCGAGTTGATTCAAAAATTGCTACATAATTGCTTATATTTGCTACATATAGTAAATAATTGCTACATAGGATATATATTTAGAAATACAATATTTTTTTTGACCAGCCATCCTGACGTTTGGTTGGCTGGTCAACCCCTAGTTTAAAGTTAAGCATGCAGACTTTCCCAAAATGTATTGCGTCAATAATTGCTACATATTTACTTCATTTATCTAATTTAGTTGTAACTTCAAACATATGTTAAATAAAGGATCTAGCAATTATTTAAATTATCCCAAGGAAAAGTGCCAGATAGAATATTAAAGGCAATTACTTAGTTATGTAGGTGTCGGTTTAATCGTTTAGGCTCTGGTGTTATGGAGCGAGCCGAGTGCTGCAGTGACAAATCTCCACGTGTATCAAACGACGTTTTACAATACACTTACGAAGAAATACTTACTTTCTCTGGAAATTACGACTCATTTTTTTTCATTTTATACTGAAGAAAATGTTCCAAAGTTGATTTTAATTTTGATTTAGATGGCAGCAGGCTATCACAAGTAAGTACTTATTAACTTAATCACAATATCTGGTGACGGCGGTACCATCTAAAGAAATCTCTTCAAATCTTAAATTTAACCATTTTTTCACAAAATATAACACAAATAAGAAATAATATTTAATTCATGAATCCCCAAGCGACCACCGGTGGCCGCGCATCTATTGTCTTACTATTGTGTCTCTAATTGACGGTATCTGAAGGGTTAATAGACTTTATTCTCGCGCTTTTTACCTTTGCAGATTGAAGAAGAAGCAAAGATATCAAACCTTATATATCCTAGAAATTTAAATATTTTTGAATTTAGAATACAGATTATTGTTAATTTGCTGATAATAACAAATTAAAATTGTAATTAAAACACTGTGTAAATAGTATTATTTATTCATGTTATTCTGTTTATAAACATATTTTTAATTAGAATTAAATATTAAACCTTAAAAATATCCTACTCTTTGCTTTAAAAAAATAATAATCATGGTACATAAATTTAAAAAAAAGCGATAAAAATGTCATGTTGAACCTATTCGTAGTGCAAATAGAGCCTGTTTTCGAGTAAGTGTATCGAAAATAGGTATGTACCTACTCTCAATAATCCAATAAGATCACCTTAGCAGATTGAAGAAGAATCTTCAATCTGCAGATAAAAAGCGCGAGAATAAAGTCTATTAAATATTATTTCTTATTTGTGTTATATTTTGTGAAAAAATTCAATTCAATTCATTTATTCACTCTTAACAATAGGTTTTTTTGACAGTTAACAATGTGACTTACAAACTATATTCCACTATTGTAAGAGTCTGGTGCCTGAAATAGGTTTTTGGAGAAAAGCCTGTGGTACAGGTCACCAGGGCTCCCCTACAGTAAAAAAAGGAAAGTACAGTGTTAGACGACCTTGAGTGACAGCAATACGATTTATGGTTGCAGAACATCAGACCATCAGAGGGGTAGTGAAAAAAATAAAATAAAATACACAAAATGAATTGTAAAACCAGGTAAAAAGTAAATAAAATAGAGAAACAGACATTATTGAATATGCAGAGGAGGGTATTGGTAGTGTCATGTGGGATGTGTATGTGAATGTCATAGTGTGTGAGAGCGAGTATGAGGAGTAGATCAGCCGTGGAGAAAAGGAAAGAATAATTGAATGGATGGGAATTAATGAATGAGTTTATTTAAGAACTTTTAAAAGATTCTCTGTTTCCTGGTAGTCCAAGGTTTTGAGAAATGCCTTTACTGTTTTGTGACAATTTAATTTGGTTTTAGAGTATAGGTTGAGAGTAACATTTAATTTGTTGTATAAGAACTGACCAAGAAAACAAAAGAATCTCTGAGGGAGTGTGGTTTTGAAAGGCGATGAGGGGCAGACTCTTCCCATACGGCGTTTATCTTTAAGTAGCTTTGGGTCGAACTGAAGCTGGGAGTGTTTTTTATTTATTGCATGGAGAATGAACGTTTGTCTAACCGTCAGAATGTCCCAATCTTTGTATAACTCGATAGTCGGGAAACGAAAAGGAATACCAGCACTAACCTTAAGTATAGCGCGCTGTGCCCTCTCTACCTCGATGAGGTGCGTTTTGGCGGCACCGCCCCATGAGGTGATGCAATACTCGACTAACGACTGGCAAAGCGCAAAGTAAATTAATTTAATGGTTTTTCGATCTGCAGTGCGTCTCAGTATTTTGAAAATATATATAAGTTTGCGGAGCCTTGGAACAAGCACATTAAAATGAGGTTTAAAAGAAAGATGAGAGTCGATGATAATTCCAAGGTATCTCATATTTGCAGTCCTTTCGAGTGTGTGACATGTGCATCTGGAGCTTGTAGAACCACACGAGTGCGCCGTAATAGAAAGAGCTGATGGAGGAAGAAGATTAGCTCTGTGCGCAAATGTTACGTATTTAGTTTTCGACACATTCAAAGTCAATAGATTGTTTTGCAACCAATCACTAACAGTGTTTACGCCCAGTTGAGCAGCATCAAACACCTCATCCCAGCTATTGGCAATAAAAACAGGGCGGTATCATCTGCAAAGGTGACTATTTTTCCTTTGGCTAGAGAAAGCCGACAGAGGTCATTGATGTACACTAAGAAGAGCGTTGGACCGATAATACTACCTTGTGGTACACCAAAGTTGACCGTCAGCTCATCACTAAGCCTATTATTAATTGTCACTCTTTGCTTTCTTCCAGTAAGATAATCCTCTAATAATTTAAGAGGAGTTCCTCTAATACCAAGCCTATCCAACTTTTCCAGAAGGTGTGGAATAGAGACTGTGTCAAACGCTTTTGCAAGATCGAGGAACACCGTTAAGCATTTCATCCTATCATCCAAACTAACAACAATAGAGTTCACCAGCTCATGGACAGCATCACTCGTACTCTTACCGGTTCTGAAGCCAAATTGTGAAGGAGAGAGCAGTTTGTTGGTTTCCAGATATTTTATAAGACGTGAATTTATTAGGCGCTCCAGGATCTTGGAAAGTGTTGGTAGAATGGAAATGGGTCGGTAGTTATTTACACAGTCTCTTTCACCAGCTTTGTGGATAGGCTTGATAAGTGCAATTTTAAATGCTTTTGGAAAAACCCCTTTAGATATTGCCAGATTACAGATGTGACAAATGGGAGAGGTAAGGATGTTTGCATATCTCTTGATTATTTTGCCACTTATATGATCGATTCCTACAGCGCATTTATCCTTTAACCCGTTAATTAGTGTAAAAATCTCTTGCTCATCAGTAGGAAGGATGACCAGCGAATTTACGGGCGGTATCGAATTATGATCATTACAGTATTTGGCCGGATCTCGTATATCAGGGGAAATTTTGTTCGCTAGGTTGACACCGACGTTTGCAAAGAATCGATTGACGTTGTTTACGTCCATGTCGGGATTATCAGATGTCAAGAGGGATGCCGAGTGGTCTATTTTCTTATCAGAGCCACTTAATCTTTTTATAGCTTCCCATAACTGTTTTTTGTTGTCTTTAGCATTATTTAACTCGTGTTTGTCGTACATTATTTTTGTTTTCTTGAGTAGTGTGTTACAATAGTTACGGTAGCGTTTGTATGTAGTTTTAATAATCTCGTCGTTAGGGTTTCGCTTTAGTTTTTTATGTAAATGATCCCGGTTTTTCATACAGCGTAATAGCCCGTTAGTGATCCACGGTTTAGAAATCAGCTTTCTTTTGTTAGTTTTTCCTATTCGGGTATTGTTTTTAATTGCCGTAGATAAGTAAGAAACAAGTAGCTCAGTAGAGATATTTGCGTCTTGAGAGTCAATAATGGGTTGAAAATTTATATTCAACATATCTCGATCGAGATTATCATAATTTATTGAGCTATATGATTCGTTTATGTAATGGGGACGCGACTTTGGTTTACAGCTAATAGCTACACTGTCGTGATCAGTAATGGATGTTTCAAAAACAAAACAAGACACCTCCATATTGGTCTTCAGCACCATGTGATCCAAACATGTCAGCCCATGAGTTGGCAGAGTATGCCCGGGGAGCATACCGTGGCTGGCTAACAAGTTTAGGTAGTCGTGAGACCGTTTGTCAGGACTATTTGGGACTATGTTAATATTTATGTCACCACAAAGGACAATGTTTTTAAAAGTTTTCATGTTTGTGAGAAGTACGTTAAGAGAATCGATAAATTTAGTTATATTAGTCTGACTTGGTGGGCGATATAATCCTATTATGCAAGTATCTTTGTTTAATTTCAAAACTAGACAGTTAGCGTCGGCAACTGAAGGTTCTTCGACAGTGGCTTGTAGATGTTTATTGTAATAAATGACAACTCCTTCGTTTTGTGTTTTGTTTGAAGTTGTAGCTACATGATTAAGGTTGTCGATGGAAGGAATATATTTTGCAGACGGAAGCCAGCATTCAGAAAGGACTAATATATCCCAAGATAATTTGGATCTCTGGAGAAGAGTGATAAGGCTTGGCATATTACGATTAATGGAACGAATATTTTGAGATAAAATATTGATAGTGTGCCTATTACTACTCATACTTATATGTTTTTTTACGTGCTCTATGTCGCAAGTGATAGCATTAGCTACACGAAATGCGTCCAAATCTAAGTTCATTACGTTGTTTTGCATAATACCTAGATGCTATATATTACTTTAGAAATAAAATAAGAGTCACGCATAGTACGTGACAGCAAATAGAGTATAATTGTTATATATAAACTTATATCCGGACCACAAATCGCTTCAACCATCAGAATAAGACAAAGTGCAAGAGTTTGTACATATCGCTCGTGTGTGGTGTGTGTTAGTGAGTACTTGTAAGTGTAGTGAATGTTTGAAGAGTTTATGTGTGTAATTCTGCAATAACAGTGAGAACTTAAAACCTTATCGTAAAACATAATCTCGAAATATAATAGTAAACATTTATAAAAACATGCTATAGTAAAAATTAAATAATGGGAATAATCAAAATCTAAAACTAGTCACATCATCAGTTTCAAAAGATCGATTTCGTCGTTAATACGCACTGGTGTTGTATTTTCATTTTTCTTGACATAAATCTTCCCGAAAGAACTCCAAGACGCGTAGATCTTCTTGTTCTTAGTATTTAGTCGAGCAAGATAGAAAAGGTGCCTTGCTTTGGAAGTTAGGTATTCTGAGATGTATATGGTGCGAGGTGAGCCTGGTATATTAATAAGCTGTGTGTTCAGTTGTGGTTGCTTATTCTCACGCTTATTTTTGTTGAATGTTTTATATTTCGACAACAATAAATCTTTCCTCATGGTAGTGGTAAAGTCCACAACTAAAGTTTCAGACTTGGAACGAAATATGTCTCGAATCTCTGAATTTTGTATGCCTTGTTCAAGTCCCAGAGTCGAGCCCAGCTGCTGGATGGTATCAACCAATACTTTCTTAGTCTCGTTTTCTTGCTTGGGCAGGTTGCGAATTTCTATGGTTGAAGAATGCACCTTTGATTCCAGATGATTTAAGCTACGTTCCAAAGCCAACACTCGTTTTTTATACTCGAGATTTTCTTGCTCTAAATCATTGATTTTTATTAGAAGTTCACTATGTTTAGTTGTCAAGCTTTCAATCGAACTTCGTATTTCTTGGTTTTGGTTTGTAATAGTAGCAAGAGAGTTATTCAATAATACGAACTTAGATTCTTGCTGTGCCCTAATTTCCTCGAGGATATATTTTATTTCGGACGAACATTCTGGCGAACACTCCGAGGACTGCTCGATATCATCTGAAGAGCGTTTAAGGCGTTTTGCGACTGAGTCCGTGGCTATAGACATTGTATTCTGAGCCGAGTCCGAATTATAAAATACTGGGTAGCTCGGAGGATTTAGTTGAGTTAGGGCACCTGGTGGCGAGCGCTGTACCGCCATAACAACTTTGTGGGAACAGGCAGTACGCGCACACGTTGGTTAGGAAGTTTAGTTAAATGTTGATACGCGGCGCAGACACGCAAAAGGCCACACTTGCAATTCTTAATAGATCAAACTTCCAGTACCAGGCAGGCAATCCACACGAGCAAGCGACAGAAACACTCTGTTGTAGACAATATTGATGTGGGGGTTCAACCTTAGCTGGTCGCAATCGAGAGATCAGAACACAACTGCTTTCCGTCCACTATAAGTTGACCTCAAACTATCCTTTTTTAATTACGTATGTCTGTCTCTATTTGCGCTTTGCATTGAATGACACGCACGGGCAAAGAAAAAAAAAAAAAAAATAAATGAATTGAATTGAATTGAATTGAATTTTGTGAAAAAATTGTTGAATTTAAGATTTGAAGAGATTTCTTTAGATGGTACCGCCGTCACCAGATATTGTGATTAAGTTAATAAGTACTTACTTGTGATAGCCTGCTGCCATCTAAATCAAAATTAAAATCAACTTTGGAACATTTTCTTCAGTATAAAATGAAAAAAAATGAGTCGTAATTTCCAGAGAAAGTAAGTATTTCTTCGTAAGTGTATTGTAAAACGTCGTTTGATACACGTGGAGATTTGTCACTGCAGCACTCGGCTCGCTCCATAACACCAGAGCCTAAACGATTAAACCGACACCTACATAACTAAGTAATTGCCTTTAATATTTTATCTGGCACTTTTCCTTGGGATAATTTAAATAATTGCTAGATCCTTTATTTAACATATGTTTGAAGTTACAACTAAATTAGATAAATGAAGTAAATATGTAGCAATTATTGACGCAATACATTTTGGGAAAGTCTGCATGCTTAACTTTAAACTAGGGGTTGACCAGCCAACCAAACGTCAGGATGGCTGGTCAAAAAAAATATTGTATTTCTAAATATATATCCTATGTAGCAATTATTTACTATATGTAGCAAATATAAGCAATTATGTAGCAATTTTTGAATCAACTCGCATAGACCAACGCCACAGACCACCAGCCATTCTGACGCACACAGTAAATGCCCAAACCTAATTGGACTTTTCAAACTTTATCATTAGCTTAACAAAATGAATATGGGGCAAGTTATTTTTTTTCAATTCGACTGATTGAAGTTGTTAATTTCTATGGACAAAATATGTCCACCCTTTTCCAGTACACTTTGTAGATTGTATTTGGGACTTGGCTAGAATAGTCATTTCAATTTCATTAGTTATTCTAACACCTAGAAGACGATTCCTATATTTATGAATCAATAAAACTAATATTTACTTTATTTAATGTGTTTTAATTCTATTCAATATAATAATTTTATATTTAAGTTCACGTTACGCTACAGTTCCGAAACGTGTACGCCTTTGGGTGCAACCAGACTGCGGACTTAAATGGAAGTCTACTAGCTTTACGACTGCTTTCACAATATAAAAAAAAAATACAAATTGTGAGGGATGAACAATGAAATGCAGGTCTTTTCTAAAGTGAACCACCGGTGTTCACTCGACAATCGAAAGGCTAGTTGCAATGTGAAAATCGGCTTATAAATAACAAAAGATTTTGGATGTTTGCTCATCAATCATGTCTGAACGAAACCGGATATACGGCATACAGGTGGCCCGTGACCAGGATGAGGACACGATACATTTATTTGCGGCACATTTGTGATAATTACCGTAAAAGCGGTTATGACCAGACGATTGCAAACCAACGTCCCCCAACTAAGGTAATTCTGCTAGTTTCAATCCGTGTAGACAGCCATGAAAACCATGACCTTCAACGTCCTTGGTTGGGAGGCGCGTTTTCCCAAACACCGAACGTGTTGGCGCGTGGTTTACATCCATGTAGCCGCAACACAAACCAAACGCATGAACCAAGGTCACCGTGGTTGCTGCAACTAGTAGTCACCAGTCACAAGGTGTAATATGTCGACGATAGGCCGCAGTCTGATTGGAACATTATATAAGTTTACAAGATACAATAAGATAATTTGAAATACACACATTTCCATCAGATGACAATAAGTTGTACGCTATGAACTAAATCACATCGCTACTGTAGGTGCTTAGTCAATACTTAGTATTAAACACCTCTCTACCACTTTTGAAGATTGTTGGAAGCAATTGAAGGGGGTGACCAGATGGTTGCAAAATAGCGTTCCAACCAAGATGACCTTGGTTTGTGCAAACACGCGCTAACACGTTCGGTGGTTGGGAAAACGCGCCTCCCAACCAAGGACGTTGAATGTCATGGTTTACAACTGCTGTCTACTCGGATTGAAACGAGCAAGGTCACGTTGGTTTGCAACCATTTGGTCGCCCCTTTATGAAACCTTATTATCTAGTAAAGAGCTATAATAGCTAGAGCTTCCAATAGCTCTTTAAAGTCTTTAATTTCATTTGGTACTTGTCACAAAGTAGTGCCAGAAAGTTCGATCACTTGAAACAATCTTCACTTCATTTTCTAATTTATACATATAAAAATGTAATAATAAATCGACCTGCGAATGAGGCAGGTCTTGTGATAAGTAGTAATTATAACATATATTCTGAAAAGGAGATTGAGATACGAGTAATCTGGCCCGCCATAGTGTTCTTGACAAATGTCAATTACCAATGGACGATGTTCTGACTAGGGATGTGCTGTTGCCGGCAATAATGCTGTGAAGTGGGAATATTGCCCGAAGTATGAATAATGGTGGCAATATTCCCAGATTGCCGACAATGGCACATATCTAATTCTGACGAATTTCAATACTTTGACGCACACCAGTAGTAACTGTTAATCCGACTTAAAACAGTTACATTCCCTTATTTTTTTAGAAATCATCAAATAACTCCTGTCGCTCTGGATGGAGTGAAAGGGCTTTTCGATTAGATTTTAGCGTGGCGCACGCCAGTAAAGTTCCCAGTGAACATAATTTATTCCGACGTCGTAATTTTTCAGTCAGTTTACACAAAACTTTAATGATTTATAGACCTTTCACAAATCTTGCCGTCCATTGGTAAAAACCATAAGAAAATCCGTCCGGCAGTCTTAGAACTAATCGCCTTTTCATAACTCATTCTCCTTTATTATCCACACCATACTCGCTGCACATAAACAAAATCACATGCATAATAAATTCACCGCAGTACCTACAAAAAAGTCGAACCAGAATTGAAATAAAAAATAACCTAAGAAAGTTCGACTTATTTTGGAATACCCGCATGCTCAGCAGATACCCACGACTTCATTTATTATTTGTAATGTTGTATAAAACAATTTATATTTAACTAGATCTGGCCTCAGTATGTACCATTCAGTGAATATGGTATGGTTTACATATAATCAATCCTAAATTGCACTGATGGGTTCTAAGGCGTCGTCTTATCATAAAGTTGCCACGGCTATAAACCATTTAAATACTAAATTACTAGAATTTAGGCTCAGCATTAATGTTTTTACTGGATTAATTTAGTACTAGCTGCTCCCAGCAGCTTCGCCCGCGTGATAGCAGAAAATTTTCCCAAGGAAACATACTTCCAGAATAAAAAGTATCCTATGTCCTATTGACAAGACATGGTCTATCCGTTGTTTTAAAGTTCGAAGCATGGCCATTTTCTCGCTAGGCCGTTGAAGCAAAATTTGAGCGATAAACAGTTACAGAAATGGTATCGGCAGAAATCAGATTAAATTAGTTTCATTAAACCCCAAGCTCTCTCATTGTCTTTCTATCATGTCTCTAATGATGGTATTCGAAAGGTTAAACAACTAACAAATAATTGGCCACTTAATATTATGACGACGCCAAATAAATAAAACCCAATTTAGTTTTCAACCTACCTAATCTTATAAAAATTCTCCGACAGGCTTGTCTCTCTCAGTCCCAAACGAACATAAACTTTACACATAAGAAAACCCATTTCAAACATCGTCATTTATCACAAAAATAAAAATATATTCTGAGAGTGCTATACATTGCTCTACTTTGATAGTCATCATTATAAAAGTAAAGTAATTTTTTTTAAAAGATCTTACTTCCAGTGCGCAGTAGAACGCTGCTCACAAACTTCCAAGCATGTCATGAATGATGGTTTATTATACAGAGATATTTTCAAATGGATGTTGCCAGTGGACACGGCGCGGCAGTTTAAACCGTGGTGTTTGGCTCCTAACCTCTAATTAATTATGAATCTACTAGAATATCAAGCAAATAAAATGAAAATACCGAAATGACATGAGGAGTCAGTCGCCTAACATCTTCGAGTAGACAGTTTCTTGATAAGATTACAGTACTAACTGCCTTAGTACTAGCTACACACCATTCGAAGTAAGATGAGACATTTAATTAATTAGAGCCCAAGCGAACGCCGACGTTCGCTCTCCCATTGTGTCTCTAATTACGATATTCGAAAGGTAAAAATGTAAATCTTTTTTAGTAGCCGTTCAACCAATTTCGACTTCTATTTTAAAGGCAATAAGGATGGTATCAAAAGCACAAAAGTGGTTATAATACCAACTATTTACTGCAGTTGTCATTCATCATACCAGCAACGTAATGAAAGTCAAAATTGGTTGAACAAACAGTAAAAGAAGGTTGTTTAAATGTCATGTAATTACGAATGGAGTGTAGAAATGAATACACAGATCGCATGTTCTTGTCTATATGTAGAACACGCGAAACACGACAGTCAAAAGTGGGCCCCACTACTGGCACAAATATAATATACTGACTGCACTTAGAGCTACACATTTAAACATGAATATATCTATGCAGACAGGGTCCGCAGAAGCACAAAACATTAAACCACTTTAATGAAGCTACCAAATTAGAAATTGCGAAGTATGGCAACACTAATTAGAAAGTCCATCGCTAGAAACACTGTCTGGCGATTAGATGTGGCGCTGCCGTTCGTACGTCTCCATGGCGCGGACGTAAAAGTAGTCGCCGCCATAGCGAATACTGGGCATGCCACATGCGGCTCTATATCATTCCGACTCCGCCGGCGTGTGCCAAGTAAGCCTCTCCTCGTAGAACGCGATCACCTGGAAACAAGACATACCCTTGGAATATTACACAAACAAGACAATAAGACATACCATTTCAAATAACGTTTAGTTGGAAGAATAATTCTGGTCAGATCTACAATTAACGTCTATGCACAAAGCATTTTGAGATCACATTCATTGTGTGTACAACCAAGGAGTGTAACTCCCTGCCGGAGTGTATGTTTCCTAATAACTACAACTTAGGAGTGTTTAAGTCAAGAGTGAATAGGTAACTTCTAGGCAAGCATGCTCCATCGTCGCTTATCATCATGAGATGGTGGCCAAACGCAAGCCTGTCAATAATAAAAATTATTAAATGATGGTGGCCAAACGCAAGCCTGTCAATAATAAAAATTATTAAATGTACGCAAAGTCAACCTATACATATAGTTCAAACTATCGTCATTAATTTTACTCTGAGGAACTTTATCAAACCTATTCTATCTACAACTTCATGTTGTACTATTTTCACTTTACATAGCTTTGCAAAAATTCAATAAACATGATGACAAGAGTAATAGAGTAGTTTATTTGTTTTCTATATTCCCCCTTCCCCCCGGACCTCGAACACGAGCAGACGTGCCAGTCACCATATTATTCATTTTTATTAAATTATTTCATTTAAAAATCGACAAAATAATAACGATCGAAAAATAGGAGCGCATAAGTTGCAAGGAAGTGTTCAACACGCCACCATCTCCGAGCGGCAAAGCATCAGCTACGGGTACATCCAACTAAGGCGTCCGCCCTTTACTCCACCTCGGTCTCCCACGTCAGAAGCAGCGACCGCCTGCGCACGCGCATCACCTGTACCTGACCTCGTGCCATCTTCGTTGTACTCAGCGTGACCCCGCCCTCAGAATGACCCCGCCCTCCACGATCACAGAACGCAAGTAAGCACCTCCTTCCGAATATATTCTCCTGGTACTTTCTGAGTTGTGATGTTGACGTTACCAATGATTTTTGGATGACTTAAGAACTTTGTCACGGGCGCACTCGTTATACGAGTATCTTGCTGTTTTTATGTTTACTGAGTAACTTCATCTAACATAGTAAACATTGAGAGCCGAGTTTAATTTTAATATTGTATAATTATTTTACCTCCACAACAACGTTATCTATCTATCATGTTTGATAATCTCCACTAATTTCTGGATACCTGGTACCGAAATGTTGCGCTCACCACCCACAGCAACCACTACGACTCAGTCCGGTTCCGAAACCGATTTGATTGAACTCTGCGATGATGATCAACTCGCTGATCCGAGTTCTTCACACGTCACGCAAAGAGCGAAAAAACGAGCGTTCTCTCCGGGCACTAAAAAAAACAGGCAAAATAGAAAAAGCAGTCGAACAAATTGACTACAGAACTGAGCTGAGAGAGATGATGAATGAATTTATAGCGTCTCAAAATGCTCGGCTCGAAACTCTCGAAACTCATATACTGGAGTTGAAACAGCATTGCTCTAAGATTGAGACCTCAAACAATGGCTTGGCCAGCTCTCTGAACGGGTTATCAGACCAAATGTCTTCCTTGGAGTCTAAGATCACTGGACTAGACCGACAACGCGCTGAAATGTGTTCCCATATATCGGCCCTTGATGAGAAGATCGACATACTGGAACGAAATATGATTAAAACGTGCGTCGAGATCAGAAATGTTCCGCTGCGTCAAACTGAGACTAAACAAGACTTATACGGCTCTGTTGCCGTACTCTCTAATGTTCTCGGTATTGATTGTAAATCAGACATAAGAGACATCTCGCGGTATCGAATAGATAAAAAAAATAACTCCTCCGCGGTAATTTTGGAATTTTCAAACACTTTAATCAAAGGCAAGTTTTTGGATTCTGTAAGGGGCTACAATAAGAAAAACCCTGATCAAAAGTTGAATTCAACCAACCTGGGCTTTTCAACAGGGGATATTCCTATTTATGTGACAGAGCAACTGACAGCCCAATCCAGAAAGCTATTTTATATGGCCAGGAATTTTGCTAAAGAGCATAAATATGAATACTGTTGGATTTCTAATGGACGTATCTTGATGAAAAAGACCAGGGAATCGCCTTACACTGTTATTAAAGGTGAAACTCAACTGCAACAGCTGTTAGAGTTGCCCAAAGCATGACTACACCTATTAATCGTTTTTGCTTTTCCATTTTGTAATTTCTATATTTTCTATTCTGGTTTTTATTGCTTAGCTAGATTAAGTAAATTGATTATTTGTGTAATTTGCCATTTAAATTTGCTTTGTTTCTTTTACACACACATTCTCACACATATTACTTCACTCCTCAACACACAAACGCTAGCTTATATACTCTACTCATGCAATAACTCATCACTCGAAAGTTACTGTAAACCATTTGTAGTATTATTTTTATCTAAAACCCATAAATCATGTCTCGATCGGTCCCCTAAACTTTATTTGACTTTATACCATTACATTCGATAACGTTAACTTGCTAAATGACAACTTGGACGAATTTTCTGTATCTAAAGTTTATCAATGCACTCCGGAGGACTGTGTTGATGCCATCAGGTCCCCAGATAGCTGCCTTAAAGTTCTCTCCCAGAACATCAGATCCATCAATCGAAACTTTAATAGTTTTGAGACACTTCTTTCACGACTTTCTCTCGAGTGCGATGTGGCTGTGCTTACAGAATGTTGGTTACCTTGCCTTAGCAATACTACTCTACCCCAGCTTCAATCCTACTCTACAGTACACACATCTAAGCATCGCAATCAGAGTGATGGGGTAGTTGCTTTCATCAAGTCTAACTTGTCATTCAAGGTACATGAACCCGAATTTAACAACTCTGCTTCTGGGTTAATTATCGAACTTGGGTCTAATGTTGCTATCATTTGTATTTATAGATCTCCCTCTCAAGATAGTATTGAAACTTTTCTAAAATCTCTACATGAAATTTTATCTAGTTTAAATTCCTTTCAAAGTGTAATAATAACAGGAGACATAAATATTAACATTAATTTAGATGGCAACATCACAAGCACAGATCCTCGATCGCACGATTACCTTAATTGTCTCTCCTATCACGGGTTTTTACCATCCCATCACCTACCCACAAGAGGTAATAACTGCCTTGACCACACAATTCTTAGAACTAAATTACCCACCTCTACATATATTTTTGATTCTACGATAACCGATCACTTCTCTACCCTCTTATGTATTAACATGAAACCATATCGCAACGTCACTCACACCTCAATTTTGAAGACAGATTTTGTCGCACTTGATGAATCTATACAGAGTCTTGATTTCACGCATATCTTAACTATGAATGATCCAAACGCTGCTACAGAATGTCTCATTCAAACTCTTTCACTTGTGATAAGCAATCACACAGTGTTGAAGCGCACAACAAATCGCAAGCGAATCCTAAAACCTTGGATAACTCCAGGACTACTACGATGTATGAGAAATAGAGACTCCTTGCACAAAAAACACAAACAATCTCCTGCCAATGAAGTCCTCAAGGCAACTTATTCTAGATACAGAAATTTTTGTACTAAGATCCTTAAAAAAGTCAAAAGACAATATGACTCTGATGAAATTTCCAAAGCCGGTCGTAACACAAAACTACTATGGGATACAGTCAAACGTGTCACACACACAACAAAAATTCCTCATCCTCCCACGGAGCTTCTTTCCTTATCTGAAACCCCATCCCAATCTGTTAACGACGTGAACGCCTTCTTTGTAAATATAGGCAAAAATCTTGCTGAAGGTATTAGGTACACACATGATACCTGCCCTCCATGTTCTCCACCTAATTCTACCAACTGCTTGAGTTCCTTTGTACTTTTGGAAACTAATCCCGAAGAGATAGCATCTACCATTAGATCCTTAAAAGCCAATGCTGCAGTAGGTTCCGACGGAATATCTACCACCGTCTTAAAAAGGTACTCTTCAATTCTTAGCCCTATACTTTGCCATATTTTTAACCTTTGCTTTATCAATGGAACCTTTCCTTCCTCGCTTAAAAAAGCTATAATTCATCCCATTTTTAAAGGAGGCGACCGCTTATCTTTTACTAATTACCGCCCTATTGCAGTACTTCCAGCTCTTTCCAAGATCTTGGAACGTCTCATTAATAGCAGACTTGTTGGGTACCTTGAATCCAGTAATTTATTTTCTAACAACCAATTTGGTTTCAGGAAGAATAAATCTACATCTGATGCAGCCTTGCAACTTTTGAATGGAATTGTTGATAAACTTAACCAACACAAAAAATGTCTCACACTATTCATTGACCTTGCAAAGGCATTTGACACTGTCCCTATTCCCTGCCTCCTATCTAAGCTAGAATGTCTAGGCATACGTGGCATCCAACTCCAGCTCTTTAAATCTTACCTTACAGACCGTAGACAGGTGGTTAGGATCGACAACTACCTGAGCGACGAGCAACCTATTTCATACGGAGTGCCACAGGGCAGTGTTTTGGGGCCCACATTGTTCCTGGTGTTCATAAACGACCTTTGCAACTTGCAATTGAGCTCTGGCAACATAGTGTCTTTTGCCGATGACACTGCAATAACTTTTTATGAAGAATCTTGGAACAAATTACAAGCAACGGCTCAAACTGGTTTCAATCACGTAGTTGCTTGGCTTACCTCTCATTCTCTAACCCTTAACACTAATAAAACAAAATTCATTACCTTCTCTCTAAACTCTACAACACAACCTTCTATACCTATTAATCTCAATGCTCACACCTGTCAAACTAATTCATCTTCCTGCAACTGCCCTACTATAACCTCCACTGACACGACTAAATACCTTGGTATCACTCTTGATAAACACCTCAATTTCAAAGCACATATCACTCACCTCACTAGCCGGGTACGTAAACTAATTTATTTATTTAAAACACTCAGACACATCGCCAATCCATCTGTAATACGCACTGTATATCTTGCCATGTGTCAGTCAGTCCTCTCTTACTGCATTACCAGTTGGGGTGGAGCAGCGAAAACAATATTAAAACCTCTGGAAGTGGCACAAAGAGCCATCCTTAAGGTTGCTACCTTCCGGCCAATGCTCTACCCAACTTTTGACCTCTATCAAAAGTGCAAGGTCCTTACGATTCGTCAACTATTCATTCTCTACACCATATTACATCAACACACCAAAACTCCTTTTACACAAACACAATGTTCCTCTAGACGAACTTGCGAAATCTGCAAGGTACCATCCACACGCTTTGCCTTTACTAAACGTTTCTTTTATTACCTAGGTCCTTTCTTATACAATAAATTAAGTAAAACTACCCCCATTCATCAATCTTCTTATGACATTTGTAAAAAGCAGATAACAGTGTTTTTAACCAATAAAAATTACGACGACACTGAACTTCTGCTTACATCACTAACTTAGCAATTACGTATTAACACTCCGTGTCCAAATTCAAACTATTTTCTTACAACCACACACACACACATCGTCAAGCACACACACACTTCATACTAAACACACATCATACAGACATACACACTTACACTAAACACATAAAACATACATACAAACACATATACACTATCGATTTAATGGCAAACTTTTAGTTTTTAATTTCAATATCATAGGCGGTCTCTGTATTTTTAAGTATTATTGGGATCTTGGGCTGGCAAACCTTAATACAGGTTACTGTGTAACCTAGCTAGGATGCCAGGACACCCTTCTTCTACTTTTAAATTGTCATATTATCTTATGTAAATTGTTTAGACTGTACCTCATTTTGTGAAATAAACATATTATATATTTTTTATTATATTCTTTTTGTGTTCAATAAATACATAATAGTTTACACAAATCTTATCAATTTAATAATATATGTGTCTGATATCAATCCATACCTGCTGTGGGCACTTGAGGTTGGCAACTTTAGCGGGCACCAGCTCAGCCTCATCGGAGTCAGCCCATTTGATTAAGAACATCAGCTCGCCGGTCGCGTCCGATGCACCTGCACAAACAACATCGTGTTAGTCAATTAACAGAAAGATTTGAGATTTTTCCTCCTAGCTCCAAAAACCCACTCACCACTTCCAAATGTTTTAATTAAGAAGTGGTGACAAATGGTGACTTATTCTACATTTTTGCCTAACCCCTCGAACGCCAGGGAGTTAAAGTCCTGGACAATTTTCGTTTTTACGTAAAGCACCAAATAAAATAAAAACTTTTCCTGGATTTTTCTAGGAAAAACCAGTCGAGAAACCAAAATTTTCGGCCTAATAAATTTCGCACAAACGTGTGTACAAAACGAAAGTTGTATAGACGTATGTACAATCGGCGCTCAACATACAAGCAATGACTGCCAAAAAAAAACATTTCATTCATAAATTCTTAATTTTTATCTCAATTCTGTAGCATATAGCTGTGCTTAATCCCATTATTACAAAGTGTGACACTTGTGTCTTACCTATAATTTTCTCAGCCTTCAGTCCCTTATCGAAGCCAGACTTCGCCTTGTCTTCCTTACGCTCCCTCTTGGACTCCTTATGGTCATCAGCCGATGACACGCTGGTTCCCCGACCCTTCCGACCAGAGGTAGTCTCCTCGCTAGATTCGCGGACACGCTTCTTGCCGCGGTCTTCCGGCTTCTTCGTCTTAGACTGGTGAGGGAAGGCAATGGAAATCAGTTGTAGTGTAAATTTTAAAACCCGGTCAAATGATTAAAGAGCCATCTGAATTAGAAATACGCTCCAGGAAAAAAATATCTTTCATGAGATAAAGCCTGCTAATAGTGACGGACGGACCATGAAGGCTTAAAAATTAGGTTCTGTTGGAAATAGTTCAGCTATGGACCCCCAGAAAGCTCACAGATTAGAGAAATGAAGTGTAATGAATGTCTTTTCGTTAAAAACATGCAGTATGTTTTAACAAAACAAGCAGGTCTATCTTTTACCCAAATTGACAGCTTGAAGCCCTGTTGATGAATGAGCATTTTAGTAAATCAAAGACTGATACTCTATAAAACTGGAACTGAGACTGTTTGCGGAATAATGACCGCGGCCTAAGTATGCAAAAGGTAACTGAAAGAACACAGATGGGTTTTAGTCAGTATTAACCTGACGCTCCCTCTAGCTCCTCCCAGAGCGGGAAGCGCGTTATCCCATTTAAAAAAGTTGAGTTACAAGGTCACGCTGGCGTACGATCAGGCTAGCCAGGCCAGGATGTTGGCCTTCCGATTAGAAATTCCACAATGGACGCTAAAGTACTGATAACTTTAAACAAAAAAATGGATTCCACTTTAAAAGAATGTCCATGGAGTTGCTTGCACATTTTTCTTCATAGGGATTTATGCTTTGGAACATGCAAGTTGGCTTCACTTTTTTTTTGGACTAACAGACATTTGACTATTCAAAAATACCTGCAAATGGTCTATTTATGAAATAAATTTGATTTTGAAAAAAAAAACCAGGCCGCCCAAGAGCGGGTTTTGTCATAAGATGATTTTCCCCATGGAAAAAAAAGGCTTATCAGGGACCGCCCTGCCTAAAAAATAACCTTAGATACCCAGTAGTTGTATAAACGTAAATTAAACAAAAGAAGTATGTAATGATTGTATAGC